>JALJVW010000201.1:4250000-5450000 GCA_024865655.1 Emberiza elegans
TGGTCTACATAAAGCCAAAGTTTCTGCCATTCTTTAAAAACATTGGACATCAATGCTATACTTGGTCGGCTCTGTTACTTCTGATTTTCCTAGGTAAGGAACACTGTCAGGAATCTCCTCTGATGCTGTCTTCTCTTTTATTATAGTACCTAAAGTTTGTACTGCACTTTAAATATATGAAACACTGACTTTTGACTCTTCTGTCTGCAGTTGTCCATCCCTTGAGAAATTATGCTTGGAGAATCTTTATGGAAAGTGTTGCATCATCTTGGGCTTTTTCTGATTCAGTAATTAATTGCACAATGTTGGCTGTGATAATGCTGCTATCTATTTATTGAATACCTGAGGTAAAAGTCTCAAAAATATATCTCTTTTTTTTTAATCCTGAATGGCAAAGATAATTGACATTGATACTCCACAGACACATTCCTTATTGCAACCATCAATTTTGTGCAATATCTGCTATTCAACATTTAGCTTGTTCTAACTTTAGATTACAAAAATATTGAATTATTTTTGTTAAGATAAAAATTTCCTATGATTTATAAAGAAAGAAACACCATGTTTTAATTTGGCATTACATGTTCAAAAGGGATTCTTAATGATTTCAATTTCACAGCAGTATATGTAAACTTTTTACTTTTCCGTAATACTGCACTTCTGCTTGAGAGCTGCTTTTTTTGGTGAAGTTTTTGGGGTTGATAAAAAAAAGAAAGAAACCAAAGGAAAATGCTTTTTCTCCCACCCAGAAAAAGTATGTCCCATATCTTTCCCAAAATTTTGATTTTTCAACAAATGCTTTTTCTATTAATTCATAGCAAAAAATTATCCCCTTCTTTACTATAGCAAGATTTTTATTAATATCATGCACAATAGGTGTCCATGTTGTTATATTTTTATATGTAATATATATAATATATATTATATATATAATATTATAATTATGTAAAATATATATATATATACACATAAAATATTATAATAAATATATTTTGTCTCCTTCATGGTTCTCTTACCAACAGTAATAACACTTGGTCTTTGCACAACAGTGAGTGGAGGTTAGGGATGACTAAAAGTAATTTTTTTCTGTGTAGAAGTATGAGTCTAAAGAAGTCCAAAAAGTTTTCAGTCTAAAAACTTTCTAACCTAAATTCAGAAGAAATGTTCTTATTATTAATGTTTCGGGAAAAAAAGACAATAAACCATGGAAATTTAATGGGAAGAAAACAATTTTATTGCTTTCCATTTATTTTTCTTTTTGAACACCCAAGAGGTTTTTTATTTTGATTTTTCCTAGTTTTAGATCGACTATTTAAAATACAGTAGTTTAAGATTAATGCATTTTTAAGTTATAAAATCCTCATTTTTCATTTTAGAAAAGCTATTTGGTGGAAGTTACTTAAAATTTCTTCAACTGAAAAATTATCCTTAGTTGTTTTTCTTCTGCTAAGGAAATCCTAGTTCTATTTAATTGACTATAACAGTTTTCTACCAAGCCCCCACATTTTGCCAGAAGAGAGAAGCATGCTGTGTAAAACTGCTCAGTAATTCCATACTTAAAGGAAGTGGAGAAAGAAAAAAAAAATTGCGCTGTAGACCTTGCATTCCTTTTGTAATATTATCTGTGAATCTAAGTGTGATTTATTTTCTTTTTTTTTTGACATGAACATGTTTCCCTGCTGACTCATCTTTTCAGTTGACATATTTGAAAAATGTATTTCAACATTTTCAAAACTTCCTGCATTTTTAAAACTTCTTTTGCCCTGTTCATGTCTAAAAAAACAGATAGGTGGATGAGGGGTGGACATACACTTATATAAATACTCATGGGATGTCTGTACTTTCATCATCCTACTTTAATATTTTATATTTGTGCTAGACTGATTTGTTTCCTTTAATCCCTTTGTGAAGCAATATATTGCAGATCTTTTTACTTCCTGCTGTGCCTACTACTAAATAGCACAAATTTTCTTCTAACTTTCTGTTTTCTGTAAGGATTATCCTACCCAGGTCTTCTTGCTTTCTGATTTCACACTGTCCACAATTTTTTTTGCAGTCATTCCACAGCATTGTCAAAAGATCGTAGACTCACGATCTTAGAGAACAAAACCAACTGGAATAAACAGCTTAACAAATATTTAACTTTTTCATAATAAAGATACTACTTTTCAGATGACTTTTTCCCACCTTTCATTTGTTCATGTGCCCAGAGATGTAATAAAACCACCTCCCTAGGCACAGGCACGAGCACATTCACACATCCCAGTAGATACACAGCAAACTGAGGGAGATTTCAATCAGAACGCAACCATGCTGATACAATAATGAAATTATATTTGAATCAGGATTTTCTGAAGTTTCTGTCTGCAGACAGTGTTTCCAAATTTACTGCAAGGCACTTTTTTTGTGTGTGCATTTTAAGCCTGGAATTTAATGGGTTTCTGTCATTGAAGAAATGAAGCGTGTGCCTGCTTAGGCATTCTCTTCTCTCTTAGACATTTTCATGTCTATGCTGTTATCTGCTGGCCCAAACACTTTATGCAGCTACATCATGGGTCTTGAGCAGCTACAGGCTTATTTGACTAGAGCATTTTAGGGAAGCTAAGAAAATAAAACATTATCCATTGTTTCAATTTTGAACAGCAGAAGAGTTGTGCCCACAAAAGGGCAGCAATATTTTTTTTCTCATTGATGAGATGAGGTCTGGACTTATTGGTAGTAAATGTACACCTGTGATATTTTCCAAACGCAGCTTTAGCATAACTATCCCTCCCCAGTCACAGTACAGTTTTGCTCCTGTAATCACTTTCCCCAGGCACTCCCTCAGGAGGTAAAACCCTTCCCCCTCCTGGGCTGAAGTAGCTGACATGCTAGGAATACCAAGGAGATGCTCTCCCAGATGCTTAACTTGACACAGTTCTGTTGTTGTTTTACTTTTGTTGTTTTCCAGCTCTTTTAGAATTTTCTTCTCAGGAGAAACCTTGGGTTTTGTTGTTTCTGTACACCAAATGGAACAAGGATATGAAAATCAGCATTTGAAAAAATTTACCTCTGTTTAGTTACTTCCCTGGGTACATTCATAGAAGAACAGAATCATAGGATAGTTTGGTTGGAATGGACCTTTAAATGTCATCCACTTCTAAGCCTGCTGCTACAGGAAGGGACATCTATCCCAGGTGAGAGCATTGGTGTTCCCAAAGCCCACACACTCCCAAAGGCTGGCTCCCGTGTGGTGCAGAGCCCCTTCAGCTGTCAGCAGTCAGACTTGCAGCAAACTGCAGGGCACCCATGAAGCTGAAGGTCATGGAACACAAGCTGAGGGAGCCAGGACTCTTTAGCCTGGAAAGGACCCTCATGGGGAAACCTTACAGCTCTCTACAAGTGCCTGAACGGAGGCTGTGGCAGTCTGGGAGTTGGCCTCATCTCCCAGACAACAAGGACAAGAGGAAATGGCCTCAGGTTGAATCGGGGGAAAATGAGACTGGATAATTGACAAAATTTTTTTGGTTGAAAGTTTGTCAGGCATTGGAAAAGGTTTCCCAGGGAAGTGGCTGAGGCACCATCTCTGGAGGTATTTGTAAGTTGTGTAGATGTAGCACTTGGTGACATGGTTTAGTACTGGAATTGACAGTACTTGGTTTACATTTGGACTCTGTGATCTTAGAGGTCTTTTCACACCAAAATGAGTCTATGATTCGACTCTAAATGTTCCTATGCTGCCAGGCTGGGGCCCAACAGAGCTATTAGGAAATATTAGTTTTCTTTCCAAAGTCTTTATTTCTTGCTTACAATGTGTTTTTTATTATGAAACAAATTTTGATTAAAGGTAAATAAATGAAAATCTGAAAAAAAAAAAAAATTTGAAAGTATAAAATGTTATTCTGTTCGCAGCCTTCTAATACATGCAGCAGATATATTAACATTAGTATTCAGAACTGTGGAACAAAACATTATTAAAGCAACTGAAGAGTTTTTAATATTATAAATATGTATGACTTTGTAGAATGGTAAGGAAATATATTCTGGTCAAAGCTCTCCTAATGCTGAAAATTTTAATAAAACTTACAGCATTTTAATACAAGTGCTATAAATTATCCACTTCAAAATTAGATAAAAACTATTTGAGAAATAATTATGGATATATGTTCACTAGATTAGAGTTGGAGGACTAAGAGATAAGGGCATTAGGTCAAGTCTTTCAATCTGCCTCCAGATACTCACTTCCACTATAATACCTATAAGCACATTACGGCAACAGAATCTCAGTGTTTAGAGAATTCTAATTCATTCCCACTCTCTCACTGCTAGACAGTCATTCTTAGGCAGCGTACAAAAACACAAACACAGAATGTGAGCATACTCACAGCATTCCTCTCTTGCCCCTTACTGCTGCCCATACTTCTCCTGCCTTGTCTTCAGGCTGCCTGCTGGAGACAATCAGCATGCAAGACTTACCAAGCAGTTAGTAAATGTTGATTCAGACTGCAGTATTTACTTAATAATAGCATTGCTTTATCCTTGCTTTTAAGTTAATCACAAACAAACCTCCTTCAATCCTTGCCAGGAAGCCTCCCATAAGTCCACTGCAAATCATAGACATAATCTGTGTAAATAATTAATCTGCTTGAATCTTATGCCAGCAACACCTGCACCAACACTGATTACCAGATATGTAATTACATTTTGTTTGTATTTAAATAGATTTGCCTCTGCTTTCTGTAGTGGAAAGTGCCTCACCTCCCCAGTGATCGAGGGCAGAATTTCTTGACCTCCATTTGGTTCCCTGATGTGAGTGGTCACTGAGGTAAACAAAAGTGATGTCAGACCATGAGGTTGTACCTTGTTTACTTCCCTCTGAAGTTAGAGGTCAATGTGTTGATCAACAAGGGACAAAATAAACATCTCACAAGCTCAAGTAATAACAAAAAAAGGGATTATTCTTGTGTGACTCCACAGTGTTTTCCATTGACTCAGAAATTACCACATAACTGACTTCTGTGGTGGGTTGACTTTGGTTGGTGCCCACCAAGCTGTATTGTTACTCCTTTTCTTAACAGTATAGAGGGGAGAAAAAAAATGGAAAAAGCCTTGTGGGTCAAAATAAAAGCAATTTATTAAAGCAAAAGCAAAGGCCACATGCAGAAGCAAAGGAAAACAAAATATTTATTCTCTCTTTCCATCAGCAGGGGCCCTCTTCCTGGGAAGCAGATGTTAGAAGACAAATACTGTAAATAACAAATTAGTGTGTCTCCCCCCTTCTTTCTCTTAAGTCTTTTGGTGTTTTTGGTTTTTTTTTTTTTTTTTTGTTTGTTTGTTTGTGGGGTTTTTTTTTGTTTTCATTTTTTACTTTTTTTTTTTTTTTTTTCTGAGCAGACATAGACATCACATTGTTCAGTTTGGGCCAGCTATTCTGGCTGTGTCCCCTCCAATTCACATGGCAGTGTGAGGTTACTGGTTGGACCCAATGGCAGTAGGGGTCTATTCCAACCGAAATGATTCTATGATCCCATATGAAGTGTTCTGCTTAGTAAATCAGTACCAGTTAATTTTGCTCACAGACCTGTACAGCCCACTGCTTTTATTCTGTCCTACTTCAGCATTTTTTTTCTGTTGTTCTTCCAGACCATCTGTTCATGACATCTTTCTTGAGAAGCAGGAGACCAACAAAGCATGTCTGCTTCTATATGGTTACAGATTTTGTCTACAGAACTTCTCTCTGAAATAAAATTTTTCAAATTAACAAAAACTTATACCATGACTTTTACTGTTGTTCCAGACTCATATATAATGATTTGGGGCCATCTTTTCTTTAGGCATATATTTTATCTTTCTCAAAATTTTGAAAATGTACTATGTAATAATATTGTATTTTTCTCCATTTCAGGTGATTGCATAAAGCAAAGGGATAAACAAGGACTTTATATTTCCACACAGATTTTACAGAAGGACCTTAACCTCCTGTGCTTTAGACAAAGACAGACCAAAACAATCTGATTTATAGTTATGGGATTAGAAATCTTCTGAAGCAATGACATAAAGCAAACCCACAAGAATACAGGCAAACAAGAACATCATTAAACAGTATTTTGGGGTGACACTAATGAGAGGCAGAACTTCACATAATTCAGTAATATTGGTAAGCAAAACAAAAATTTTCCTCTGACAAGAGAAGGACATATATGTCTTCATTACCCTAAATAATCTGAAAAAAGGTAAGTATTACCTTCTGGAGTAAACTACACATTGAATTCCAGTGTAACAGTGTATCTCTCCTAGAGATATTTTTTCAAAATGTTGCCATCTAAAGAATAAGCATTCAAAAACAGCTGTCCTTAGAAAATCCTTAACATCCTCTGACAAAATAATCAAAATACTTGTAGTGAAGAAGGATGAAGGAGAGCCAGTGGGATTAGAAATACATTGGCAAAATGGCTGTGATTAAATCTTCCAGCTGAAGAAAACATGGTAAGGCAGGCCTTACATTAGAGTGTGTAAGAAAAGAAAAGCCAAGGCATAAAAAAGGGAAAAATGGAAGCCTGTAATTAATGTGAAAAAAAAAAAAAAAAACCCAAAAAAAACCCAAACAAACAAAAAAAACCTACTAAAAATTAAAAAAAAACCCTATAATTAAAACTGCACAGGGAGGAGAAAAAGAAACCAAAAGCATAGAAATAGAATGGCAATATGATGCCTTAAATTTTAGCTTTCATATTTTCCAGATTCTGTACTGCATTAGTATGTAACTCTGAACTTCATAGAGAGTCCTCCTCACAGTTTAGTCAGACAAAACAATCCTTTTCCAGCCTGAGAACCAAGGGCACTGTTGAAGCTTCAGGCCCAAAAAGTGTAAACAACAGGGAACTGAGGAGTGCAATTGGGAGGATGGGACTTCATAACCTGAAGCTGTAATTGGACACTTAACCCCAATGTGTAAATGCAAAAACTCATAAAAGTGTGAAAAACTGCAGCTTGGTGTCCATCTTGGTCAGAGCCATGGCCAGGCTCTTGTACTGCCCAAGGTGTGTCCTTTGAATGAATACCTACTTTATTCCTTTAACACTGTATTGGGTCTCAAGGCATCAAATGTGTTCTGTTACTTTGCTTCCAGCATGCCCTCACCCATGAATACTGGATACATAACAATCAATAGCTGAAAGAGAGGAAAATGGCAAGCACACTGCTGATGTAAAACAGCATTCAAAGCAGTTCTAGATCAGTCTTCCTTAGAGGCTTTGAGCCATCTCATACCTACCCATGTGGCAAGAGTGAGACCATGCCAGAAACAGTGGCTGCAGGTGTAAAAACACTGGCTGCTGACAGTGTGTTAACTATCCCTATCTCAGGGATAGTTAACAGTTTCCAGACAGTATGAAATATTTAAATCTGGTTAGAGCACTTAAATTTTATGTCATTGTTTTCAATAAGTACAGCCTTTCTCTGTGTTGAATACCTGTTGTAGTCCCAGTGACCCCACTGGATTTATAGGCTTTTGCTTCTAATGAGGACTACATTTTTCATCTACTGCTTTAAGATGTAGCAGAGCCATCTCTTTCCTGACTGTTGAATACATTCTGGAACAAGATAGCATTCTGATGCAAACTCTGTAAGGACTGTTCTCACACTGGAAATACATGGATTATATAAAAGAATTAAAATAAAATGTTCCATTTTGTTTTTAAGTCCAACATTAAAATTTCTCTAGTTTATTATAAAACCTATCAAATCTATATGGGATATTGCAGCTTTCTGGGCCACAAGCATTCATTGCTGGCTTACATCTATTTTTTCCGCTAACAATATCACCAGGCCTTTCCCTGCAGGACTATTCTCAATCCAGTAATCACAGAGCCTCCACTGATATTGGGTACTGACCTCACCTGGGCACAGGACCTTGCAATTGGCTTTGTTGAGCTTTAGGAGGGTCACATGGGCCCACTTCTCAGACATCAAGGGCATCCTTTCTCTCCAGTGTATCAACTACACCACACCGCTTGATGCCATCCACAAGCTTGCTTTATTATCATTTTCTGTGTCACTGATCAGGTTAGGTAAAAATATTTATTAGTTCCAGTATGGACCCCTGAGTGACACCAGTCCTTACTGGTTCCTACTGTAAGATATGGATATTTAGTTAAGATGTTAGATATTTGGATGTGGCCATCCACCAATCACAAATCTCTGCAGCTCAGAGTAGGGACCATGTCCAAGGCCTAGCAGAAGCCCAGGTAGAAGAGATGTGTAGGAGTTCAGTTGTCCTCCAGTGTAAAAGGTTACCTGATTAGTGAGGCACAATTGTCCTGTGCTGAAGCCATGCTGGCTATCTCCAGTCTTTCAAATGCATTGCCATATCTTCCAGCAAGATCTCTTTCATGATTGTAATGGCCACAGAGGGGAGGCTGATTGGTCAGTGTTTCTATCATCCTCTTTTTTACCTCTTTCAAAAAGAAATGCGATGGTCATTGCATTGCATGGTGACCTCACTCAGATCACTGGAGATTTCACCTAGCTGCCCTAATAGCAGCAACACCTTTGTCCATGTCATTTCCATATTTTGAGTAACAAACAAGAATAGCTGTTCACTTGGATTGCCTGGAGAACTGTGGGCAAGAAAATAAGTGTTAAGGATTGGCCTGCTTTAAAAAAAAAAAAAAAAAAAAAGCCAAACATGAAAGTAAAAATGAAACACTAGTAAAGAATCAGTAATTCTTTTCCAGTTAGACTTGTGAATATATACAGCTTTAAGCAAACTAGAGAAAATATTATTGTCAGTCTAATCGGTGAAAACAAAAAAGGTATACATACATTTTATACACATACACACATAATTTTATCCACACAGAGCTGCATACAGACATACAGACACACAAATGCTTACAGAGACATTTAAGATGCCTTGTCCATGTAGATGTGTAAAGAGAAGTGGAAATGATGAGAATCATATGCAATTTCAGCTTGCATGTGTTTGCATGTCTTTGTAGACACTGTCCAGGCCAGTCTCAGGTCAGGTTATAAGAAACAACTCACGCAGTACGCTCATGTATTACTTAGCTTTTTAGGGGTACATCTTGTATGATTTACTGGTGATGTTTGTTTCATAAGTTGCTCCATCCTCAGTCCTAGAGAAACAAAAAAAAAGGAAAATTTGATAGACTCAGCTGACAATAAAGTGGGTTTTCTATATGCTGCCCTTTATGCTGAAGCACCCACATGTGCACCAGCAGGGACATGAGGACTTAAACAATCTTTCCTAGGGACAGCAGGGAAAGAGAGAGAGAAAGAGCAACTGAGAAATTTGCAATTAACAGTAAATATATTAAAATATATTTATGGTTGTCTGCCCAGATTTCTGCCACAAACTTAATTCATTTCAGTATATATGATAACACTTGACAGCAATAGAAGTCCCACTGCAGTTTTGAGTGGAATATAAAGGTACACACACACACATACAGTGCTTCATAACAGGTTTGTGCATATTGAGACATACTGCCTCACCAAATCATATAGAACTTTTCCTTATAGAAGTTCTCTCCCTGTCTGTTTAAGAGAAAAAGAGGTTTTGTCATAAAAGTCTTGTTCTGCTTCATATGCAAGACAATCTTAAATGCTTCTGTTGTTAGAAGTCTAGATTTTGTTTAAATATCTGACGTATCTCACTCTCAGCTACAACTGTCAGAGCTGATAATGACAATTGAGTCAGTTATAGACAACCATGACACAGAAACAGTGTCTGTGAATTTAACATTATGAGCATCCCCATCGCAAAAAGTCAGATGTATGATATAAAGGAGTCAGTATTTCTGCTATGTAAGATTTTCCTAAAAATCTCTTCCAGTTCAGCTGAAAAGCTGAACATCCAAAATTTATAAGTGAAAACAGCATAAAGAATTTTGTTTGATTTTTAAAAATCTTATTTTTTAAAACTGGTTCACTTTTTAAAAAATGTAATTAATATCTAGTTCTAATCTAGGAAACTATTTGAACAAACCCTAAAATGATGAAAAGCAAATATTTTAGAAGTTTTAAAGATTTTTCAATACCTTCAGAAAATATTTTAAAGCAGTATTTTCCTGTTAAGAGCTTTGAAATTACCTTCATTGTCAAAAAAATTTTGCAATAAGAAATCCTTGAGAGATAGAGCCCATAAAATGAGTTGTATGTTACACTACTGTTTTCTATTGAGTTTTTCTTGCAGAATGCATACTTTCTTTTTATCTACCTATTACTTTTCTTCCCTTCAATAGCTTTTAAAACAATGCTAATAATTTTTCAAATCTGGAGAAGAAAAATCTGTAAAATAAGGATATTATTGCTGGTATCTAGCTCTTCTCTTGGTCTTCCAACTTCCAGTTTTGGATATCAGACTGAAAAAAACCCTCAAGGATGTGAAAAACAAAGAACAACTGAAGCTTTGAAGAGGTTAATTTGCAGTAAAATTATTTTTTGATTCAAACTTGTCTTTGATGTTTTATCTGATAATGTATCTATTACTAGTTTTGAAAACATATTTATATGGAGCATAATCTTTAACATACATTTGTACATTATCATATGTAGTGTCCTTGTATAATTCTATAGAGAAGTAGATCCATATTCCTATATGAAACATGTCATTAGCATAGTTTTTATTTTCAAGAGGGTTCTTTTTGGATAATAACTGGTTACTTGCGTGTAAGAACTGAGAGCATGAATACATACATCCTTTTTTCTATCATGATGCCTGCTAAGAAAGGATAAGGAAATAATTTGCAGAGAGTTATCTGCATATATGTATAGTTAGCATATAGGTATGCAGTTATGATACTTATTGAAAAACAGAGATAGCAATAATTCTTTTATTGGTACCTAAGAAAAGAACCAAGAAAATGGGAGGTCTTTTCCAGGAGAGAAATCAACCAATCAACTACACAGAGAACAGGGCCATCAACTAAAAAAATAAAAACTAAAAATCTTGGGGACTGCAAAACTTCTCTGGCAAAAAATTGGGATGCAAATGAAACAAGAAGCAATGCTCACAAGAAATAAGCATCTTGAGAAATATGTTTAGTATAACAAAGCCAAGAGAAGATAGCTTTTCCTGAAAGCAATTTCTTAGTATTAAGGCATAAATGTAGATTCAACTTTTAAACACCAGCATGAGGAACAGCCCTTGAACTGGGGAACAAATCTTGGTAAGCAAAGATATTGCATTAGACATCACTATTTAAGTCTCTCACCTTGAAAATAAAAACAATGTGAACTTCCTCCACAGCTCTCCAGCAAGGTAGCATGCTACCAGAGAAGATTTATGGCCTGGTATCAGGCTTACATGATTTCTGCTTTGAAAGTGGAAGACTGAGCTGTTCTGCAGAAATTAAATGAAAAGACAAATGTGGATAGGATGTTCAGCGCTGCAGGTGAAAGGCTACACGTCAATTTGGCAAAATATGTTTAAATTAGGCCTTATAATAGGTTGGTTCCCCATTATTTTGTGCCATTAATTTGGTTTTAGAAAATACTTTAAAACACCTTCACTTGTGAAATCTTTCACAGACAGCTGATTGTCTCCCTATCCGAGAATGGGAGGCAAAATGTCAAGAAGAGCAAGTATTACCTTAACCTTGTATTGCACTGATCAGAACTTGTCTCAAAGTCAATGATTGCAACTTGTTCAGAATAACCTGATGACTCAGTCTCTCAGAATGCTAATCTTCAAATTCAGTGCAGGTGACAAGGGGATTAAAGCCACATTCAGTTCTAATGAGATCAATCATTAAAGGCAAAACAGAGTCCATTGACATGAGATGTCTAGCATGTGTAAATTCTTCTACTTTAAAATTTTCATTAGGGCAAGGATTTAGAATCATTGTTCTGTCATTATACATTGCCTATTATTTTCATCTTATTCTTATTAGGTTCTTAATAAAGCTCTCAATTTTCTGCAGATTCTTGCATTGGAGCTTCAATTTATACAGACACCAGGGTTTTTTTTGTTTGGCTGGTTTTAACGAGAAGAGGAATTTGACTGCACAGCCTCAATCCTATTATTCTTCTGATTTTTTTCCTTTTGAATGTTTGAAAAGATTGTCTCATTCTGAAACTTGCTTTTTCTTGCTTTCTGTAAGAAATAGAACTAGAGATCCCTATTCCACTCGGAATTATTCTGTGTCTGGCCAATGCATTTACAAACTGGATTGAGCATATGCAGTCTGCTATGGGATGGTGATGCTCTGTTCCTGCTCTGCTCCCCAGCCTCCCAAAATACCAGGAAGTTAAGGGAAGTGTGGAGCTTTGAATTTTTTCTGGAGTAAAGTATAAGTAAGGTATATTCAAATGCTATTTTTTTTTATGTTTCACTTTGCTTTGTACAATTAATTCAGAGAAAGTTATAGCATTTCATTCCAGAAAGTAAACTGTTAATTTTATTTGGGCCAGGGAATAGCAAAGGATACTTTACATGAGTAATTAGCTAAAAATATATACTAAAGGCAAACAAATAGAGAAGAAACAGTGTCAAATTGTGCATGATTCCCATTCACATTGTCTAGGGAAAGCAATACAGTTCCTAAATGCACAGCTTTTGACCAAGTCTCTATATTCACAAGGAACTACTTCTCCTTTAAGCCACATAGCAATTTTTTTTTATTGTTGAAACTGAGAAACAAACTGACAAAAATATATGAAACAGGAGTAACAATTACAAAAATGACATTCCATAACATCTATCCTAAAATACTTACTTTCCAGTTTTTTGTTATGCTCCTGCTCCCCTTTCTTGCTTATGCTGTATATACAAACATATCTTTTGCTTTTGTGGACGTATTTCCTTAAAAATATGTTTTGAAGAGTGTTAAATGAATAACAGAGGCAGGATTTTAAGAAATTCAAGGTAAATTACGTGATCTTTAGGAGAGTTAGAGTTATTGAGACACCTGAAATAAAATAGTATTGTAATATTTTCCCTGTTTCAATGCATGTGGCTTGGCTCATTAACAAGGTATAGCTCTTAATTCCAGTATTCTTTAAGACTCAGTGTTGCATTGCAATTTTAGATTTATTACGTCTATGTAACAGTACGAAGTTGCTGTAATTACAATTACCTATGCTTTCAGATTGTCCCTCTCTCACACAGTCTCCCTGGGAGGTTTTAAAGAAAAATAGCTAATAAAATAGGTGAGTGAATCCTGTAACATAGTTTTCATATGACAGATCTGAAAGTATAAACAGCAAATTCACTACTGAAGTACATGGCTCTTCTCATGTTCAATGAATGAGACAATTTCTCCTTACTTACCCTTGATGGAGTCTAAGACACCAAAACAGAAATGAAAAGTAAAAATCCAGAAATTACACAATTTTTGGAAGTGAGAAGTGTTTAATTGAAGAGATTTTTAGTTGCAAGTTGTCTGGTTTTCCTCTTTAAAGTAAAGACTCCATAAAAAGTTATTGCTTTCTCAGATATTTTCCTGAATTTTGTTTCTATCTCAGCTGAACATGACAGAGGCAAAGTGGGGAAGAGAGAAGAGAAAGGCAGAGGAGTAAAGACAGCAAGAGAAGAAATCACTTCTACAGAGGGATTACTAAGCTAAGTGCCAAATATTCATAACACAAAACATAGACTCTTGCTGTAATGTCATAATTATCAGCTGGAATCTTGCCATACAATATGTAAAAATAGCCATGTGCCATCTGGTAATCATTTTTTCTCAGGCAAAATGGAAATTAAGGACTATGGCAAAGTTAATCCCTTAGCCTTGGGACAGTGTCAGAACAAGCATATACCACTTTTTTATATATTTATTTCCTAGGCATGTCCCTTGATATTAACATAATAACTCAAATAAAAAATTCTTATGTTCTAGAATAAGTCTTTCCTAAGGATCTAAGGCAGCTCATAAAATGAACAGGACATCCATATTGACAAATACCAACTATATTTCTTTGGATTCCAGCTTTCATTCTCCTGTTTTGAGTCTACTGTTGCAATGATGCTTTCAGTGTAGCTCTAGGATGCCAGCTCTTAATATTAAAATCACAACTTTAAAAATTGAGCAAATTTTCTGATTTAATTCACATTTACAACAGTATTTAATATGTTTTTCTACTGCATCTGAACAGTAATATATTTCTTCATTTTTATAAAATATATAGCCTTTCCAAATACATCAATTTTGTTTGTATTTACACATTTTGCTAGGCATTGTATGATTTTTACTTTAATTGATTTATATATTACTTTTTCATTTGCATTCAGGTGAACAGTACAGGAGGACAGTCAAGAATAATAACAAATGATGATGTAATCTTTCAATTACTAGCAATATACCTTTCTCATTAGCCAGAAATCACTTGCAGAATGTATGTGAAGACCTTAATACAGTTGTACTACTCCAGACTTTTGTCTAATTTATGTTTTCAGGTGATAAAACCTTTCATAACTCGACTCATGACAAATTTGCTATGACTAACTGCTCTAACTGCACATTTAACTAAATTCTTGCATCTTAAGTGCATTGGCTTCCTGACAACCCAATTCTTCAAGTGTTTTTGTCATTTCCCAAGAAGCCATTTCCTCCAGTGTTATAATCCTGAGGTTTGCCATGTCTTGAAGAAGTTCCATTAATCTTACTTAGTTTTGTGGCTTTTATTATTTGTATACAAGGTCCTATTGTCATAAGCACAGAGGAAAATCACAGGTGGGGCATTTTCATTTACAATGGTTTCCATGCATGACTTTGGTGAAAATGTTGTGGCTTGTCCAGGGACCTTTTGCCTCTCTCTTGCTTCCCCTATCTGCAAACAGAGATGAGTGTAACCAGTCTTGGCTGATAGCTAAAGCTAAATTCTTTCTCCTTCAGTTCAGGCTGAAAGAAGTGTTGTGGATGTCTTTGACCTAGTTCACAGTACATCATGGGCCATTATTAGCCAGTGCAATCCCCAAATGTATGGATTCAAATGAAAGCAGCACCTTTGCCAATACTTGTTACAGGTGCCCAAGGGACTGGGTACTGAGATGTGTTTTTCAGAAAAGTTTGTCTACACCAGAGTGTTTAATGTAAATAAAGTATCCTCACAATGTTTTTTTATACCAATGTTTTTTCAGAAGCAGCAGAAAGAATTCTAAGTCATGTGAAAAGAAGGAGTCCTCACATTGCTTTTGCTCTCTGGTTCCCTATTATTGCCCCACAGTCCTTCAACCTTATTTAAAGCAGTATATAGAAATCTCATATTTGCTTCACTTTTACCTTTAGGAGCCAGGAAGTGCAGATTTCTTAAATTTGAATAAATTTCCTGAATTAACAGCCCATACTCCATACGAGAAAGATCTTATAATGCCTGCAAGTCTCAGAACTCCTAGGGACTGTTCTGTGGGATTGGTCTTGTTTCCTCTGCCTGGAATTTTTCTGACCATACTGTTTTCTGCACTGAATTGAAGGCAACTCTTGCCATTTGAAGGCAAATCAGAATCTTGCTGCATTGTAAGGGATAAAGTGTTTTTTTAACTGTTGGAAAAAACTCAGTTTTCCAAGCCAGAAGCTCTAACTTTTGGCCTTGATTTGAGGACAGAGAAAATTAAATTTCTTTTTGAAGCATGAATGTTATGGACTGCCATTAAACTTCCCTTACGAGGCACAGTATCTTGAAATTGCCTGTTTTCTTTTTCAGAGGCAAATTTTTCTTTGTTGTCGGTTAGCACAGTCCTAGAGGTTGCCTTAAAAAGAACCAAAGCACTCCTACTTCCTTTTTTGTGGTTCTCCCAATATTAATTAGGCCACAAACATTATTTAATGGCTAGGTACTGAAGGAATAGCACTACATTAGGTACAAATCTACTGTTTAAAATAAAGATATATGTTGAAATAACTGTACCTCAGTGAAAGTTTAAGGGGGAAATGATACATTGTCCTTTTTATTCTGGCTGTCAAATACCAAATATTTTGATGGAAATGTCAGTACTTCCCTAACAAAGAAATATTTGCCAAAGCAAGGGACTCCTGAGATAATTGGACAGAACAGTAATCACCTTTTAAAGTATCAGTGCCCTAATTTTCAAAACAAACCCACTTTTTTATTTGCACCCATCACAGGTGCCAAGAAATGAAACACCACCATTTCACCAAACACCATCCAAAAAAGAGACAACAGGCCAACATTACTCTTTCGTGAAACAGCACTGTATCACCACCAAAATGAAAACTTCTTTGACATGAAATGACATAAAAATATTTTCCTAAAATATATTAAATATTAAAACACATTTCATATTTCTTTCTATAAGAAACAAAGATCTTTGATATTTTTAAAGGCCAAAAATAAAAGCCTTTCTCATGTAGTCATTGTGAAAATTGAGGCAAAGGTAAACTGATGGAAACCTCACTTTTGTTACCCTTGCTATTCGGTTTACCTTACAAGTCACAGTCATTGCTCTGAGGTTGAGCTGTAACTATATTAAATGGGATATTCCCAGTAGACTGTGCTACTTACAATTTAAAGGCAAAATTAGATTTTCAAAGGGAATTAAAAAAAAAACACAGCAATTTCCCATCACTTTTGACAAGATACCATAGGAAGCAAAGGAAGATGTCAGTCACTGAGCATGGTTTGCAGGAGCTTGTGTGTACACTGGGATGGAAAAGTGCTGTGCTTGTCCTTGGAGACTCCTTCCCTCTCACACTACTAAAGATGATTTCTGGCTGATGTTAGAAAATGAACTATATGACAAAACTGCCACCTCCAGAGAGAACCAGCAGAAAAAGATGCTGGAGACCTTGAAGACCCAACTGACAATTCATTATTTTCATTTGAATTTGCTTGCAAGAAATGTTCTGACTATCATATAGTAGTACATTTATGAAAACCACGGTAGCTTGACATGAAAAGCAGATGTATTTTGTAGCTCGTCCGCAAGTTTCAGCTTTTGGTCTACATCTTTAATATTGTAAGCACATTTTCAGAAACAGAATACAAATTCATTCTTCAGCGTATTAAAAGAAAAGGGAACTCACTAATGAAGGCAATGAGTATGATATATGTTTTTTTTAAAGTAGGCCTCAGGTACAGGTAAAAAGCATTTGTAATCAATTCAAAAGTATAAAACATTTCATAAATATCTCCTATTAAATGTTCATTTATGGACAAAATATTTTTGCTAACAGTCTTCCTTAAAGTAATCTTGGATAATTTTAGGTCCAAAGAAATAAAACACAGACAAGAAATCATAGATAGGTAGCCATTTAGCTAAGAATCAAGCTGTTTCATTGTTCTGTGTGAGCCAATATCTTTGTCTTATAATACAATATTATATCTAATATAATATTACCAGACAAAAATATAACTTCAAAATTTTAAGCATGTCAAAAATCTGTGTTTAGCTGATGCTGCCCAAAAGAGAGTTGTGAACTTCCACTTCAAGGTGTACAGGCTCGATCACGTTTCTGTCTAGAAGACATCCATTTGCATTACTATGTTAAATGTGTCCAGGCTGGCATTTTTCACTTCTCAACAGGGCTCAGACATTGAGGTTTAGTGCTTCACTGATTTGTTTATCAGCTACCTCACATCCACCTATTCAGCAGCAAATGCCCACACAAGAAATGCTTGCGTAAACTAAGCTCTGAAGGATGACATCTATATAATTTAATTTCTTTCCATGATTCCAATATTTAGACCAACATGGATTCCTACAGATATTTGGTTTTTGCATTTTAATTTCTTTTCTCATTCCCCAAAATTAAACCTATTTACAGGAATTTGGCAACTACTAGGGTTTTATTTATGTCTCTTTCCAGAAGCCTCCCCAGTCCTCTCAATATTGTAAAACCCCATTGGACTCTGCTGGCTGAAAAGAGCTCTGCATATTTGCTTTATGGGCATCGTTTAGGTAATGGGGGAGAGTACAGAGATGTCTTCTGTAACAGGATGCCAGAAGAATCCCCTCATATCAGAAAGGACCGGCGCCAGCTGGGTCCAAGACATTGGCCAAAGCTGTGTCAGTCAGTCAGCAACAGAAGTAACACCACTGGGATAAAGTACTTAACCAGGAAAAATAGAGCTGTACAGCTGGAACTCTGAAAAAGGAGGGACAACATGTGAGAGAAGGAACTCTTCAGACACCAGGGTCAGTGGAGAATGCCTGGTAGGAGGTGCTCCAGGTGCTAAGGCAGAGATTCCCCTGGTGAAGGTCATGGTGAGGCAGCCCATGGAGGTCCCCAGGGATGAAGAAATCCATCTGCAGCCCATACAGGACCCCAGAGCAGGTGGATGCCTAAAACAGGATGTGACCCTTCAGGAAGCTCATGCTGGAGCATGCTCCTGTCAGGATCTATGGTTCTGTGGAGAAAGAAGCCCACAGAGGAGCAGGTTTCCTGGCAGGACTTGTCTCACAGGGGAGCCACGCTAGATCAGGCTATTGCTGCAGGGCTGGTCCCTGAGGAAGTTTGTGAAGAACTGCCTTGTGGAAAGAACTCACATTAGAGGTTCATGGAGCCCTGTTTGCTGTTGGAGGAACCTGACACTTGGTCAGGACAAGAGAATAAGAAGGCAGTGGCGGAGACAGTACATGATGAAGAGACTGCAGTTCCTGTTCCATGTCCCCCTATATCACAGGTGGGGGAAGAATAGAGAATTGGGGGTGAAGTTGAGTCCAGGAAGAAGGGAGGGGTGGTGAAGAGGTGCTATAATGTTTATTCTTATTTCTTATTTTCCTAATTTGATTTGATTAGCAGTAAATAATATTATTTTCCCCAAGTTGATTCTGATTTGCCCATTACAATAATTGGTGATTGATCTCTCCCTGTCCTTATCTCAACCCCAGAGCCTGTCTTCATATTTTTCTCTCTGTCTAGGAAGGGATTGATAAAGTATTTTGGTGGTGCACCTGGAAGACAGCTGAGGCCAACATTGCATTTTGGGGAAGATGGAGTTACAATTTTTTACTGTAAGTCAGTTTAGTCACATCTTTTTTTGCATCATTTAAACATTGGATGCTCAGTTTACATTAACGTTCTTAAGAAAGAAACTGCTTATTTTCCATCCCTTTCATTCTAATTAAAGAATAGAACATTGACAAACACATGGTAAATTAAAAAATGAGTATATAGATTGGGCTATTCAACTGCATAAGACCATAGTGGAAAGTATTTTCATCATATGAAGCAAGAGCAACATTCGTAAGGAGTTGGGTACAACAAAGGTGAAAAATTTATAACTTGTGGCAGTCTACCTTCCAGTAAGTTAGGATCAAATCTGATGTATCAGCATTTCTTCTAGAAAGAAGAAATCTTTATCAGATCTTTATCAAAGAAAATCTTTATCAAATTTGTTGTTCTGTTTAAATATACATTAAATATACATTAGCAAGTATGGGAGACTGGAATGTTAATGGTTAATGGCTCAAAACACTTGGCCAATTGCCAAAGCAGTGGGTGATTTCCTGGAGATATGCAACTCAAGTGCCTTGGTGCAGAGGGGCTGCGCACCCAGCACCAGAGGTTGCAAGATGGTATCATGCCACTCTCCTTCATTTTGTAACTGGCTCTGGTCTGAAAACTTCCCCTGGAAGTACTGGCACATTAGCAGTTGGCCTGAAGGGATTCATCCCTTCTAGTGGGCATATTTGGGTCAGCTGTGCTGATGTCAGAGGCCGGAAAAGGGACCCTCAAAGTGCCCCATGACCCACAGCATTGAATCATACAGCGTAGAACTCCCCGCTCCAGGGGAGGTTCTCGGCTGTTCCCACCCAGCCTGAACATACATTAACCCACTAAACTTTGTGCTTCATGGGTTTCTCCCAGCCCCAATGGACTAAGACCACAATCATTGTCTTGACCAACAAACACTGAAATTGCAACAATTGTCTAGTCACTGGATCCTTGGGTGGTCACTTTATACCTTTCTACCCTTTCTTTGAAAATTAACTTAGCCAACTTTAATTTATCCACACAACAAAGGAATTTACTAGGGCATTGAATGGAGTTTTTTGCTTTAGTTCCCTAATAAGTTAACCTGTGGAGGATACTACATCAGTAAATTATGTCTGGGTGTTCAGCTTAGTGCAGAAGGATAAATCATATTGCTATGCTTGCTGCCATGGCTGCTTTTAGGAATTTGTACTGTGTACAGTCTGTTCATTACTACAGTGGTTCAGCATAAAAAAGAGCCCTTTTTAATTTCATAACAAAAATGAAAAATTTCCGATAGTGTGAAATGGTACAGTCTATGTCAGAATACAATCATTGCAATTTTTTATCAGTGACTGGGGGAGCTACAGACTACTGGACACACTAGCAATGAAAAGTTGATGAGAAAATTTAGAAGAACTCACAGTTTGGCTCTTTCCTTTAAGCAGAAATAAAATATTCTGCACACCATAGCTGGAATTGTAATTTTTACAGAGCTGATAATTTACCATTTTGTACACCTCTTCCTTGACCACACTAATAGAATAGTGTTTCTTGTGTTGATGGTAAGGTGAAATATTCCCACACTTGTTCTGAATTTTAGTTACTTCACAGCTTTATTGTCTGTTTTTCGCTGAATATCAATTAATAAATCAAATCAATAGAAGAAATATTTGTAAGCAATATTTCAGCCCAGATGATGGATATTTTGCTACAGTTTGAGGTCAAAGATGAAAAACGTCTTTAGTGATTTCTGCTGCATAGTGTGCTTAGGGAAAAATAGCACTTGTGATTAGTGTGCAAAATTATCTTTCAGCATTATTCTGTTTTCAGAAGTAAAACATGGAGAAAATAATTTGATTCTATGAAGAGAAACTTTCTCATTAATATAAGCATTTGTAAGATCTGGATAAGATTCAGATTCAGAAGAGTATTGAAAGGTTACTAATAATTTTTTTTCTGGTACTTCCCTGTCCAATATCATCATGTTCTAATCAATCTCATGCCAGCTTTAGGATTTACTCCATGTAAGAGTTGCAAAAAAATATGTTCTTTATATTGTCTCCCCATAAATAATGATTTTTAAATTATTTTTTTTTTTTTGCAGACAACAACGTGGTAGAATTTTCAGGGAAAAAACTCAAAACCTCAGAATTTGAAACATCCTAGAAGCTGCTGTTTGTAATGATATGTGCATCATATGGGTTCTGATGATAATTTTCTGCTGCTGTTGAGAAGTTTCTTAATTCTCAAGAAAAGGGCTTTGGACACTGTAGGTAAAGCCAGAAGGTCTCCTGTTGCTGAGATTGCTGTCTTTTATAGGCTTATAAAACAGCAGATCCACAACCATCTGTTGGCAAGCTTTGCCATGGTGAAAAAACAAAACAAAAAAAGACTCAACCAACCCCTGCAACTGAAAAAGAAAAACAACCTTCCCAAAAAAGCAAAGCACCAACCCCAACTGATATTATTATAGCCTGGACTTACATTCGTATTTCATGAGGTATCAAAGCTAAGAAAGTGGTTTAAGTCACTTTAAAACAGATTCAAAGGGTGGGTTAGCCAAACTTCAAATTCAGCCTCAGTGAAGTATTTTGTCATCTCCGTGGTGAGTTGTTAAATCACAATAGGACTCAGACTAGAGTCTCACGACTTGATTAGGGCAGAAAGGCATCTTAAGCAAGCTTATCTAATTGAGATTACTATTTATTGGAAACATTTATTGATTTTCCATTTGTCAACAAGGAATTGCATTAATTTCTGCATGTTAGGACAGAAAAGTTGGTGTGCACTTATATGATAATGGATGTAATGAAAGTGAGGCTTTAAGGCACTGGGAGTGATGTTAAATCTTTCAAGCCTTTAGCACTGACAATTTAGGGTGAAAAGCCTGGTAATCGGGAAGGAGAGACAATTTTCTTTTGCCGACAGAAAGGCAGACAGAGGTCACCAAAAGTAAAACTGAGAAGCAACAAGCTCAGTTTCTGGTTGGGATGCATGCCCACAAACTTCTCCTGGGCCTTCCATGCCCTTCGTGTACGCTGAATGGGCAAGACCCCCATCAACAGAGAACCTAGGGACACTGTCTAAACAAATGTCAGCACAACTCTTGTACCACTAAAACCTATTATTTACAAGGGTTTTTGTCAGCACTGAGGGGCTCCAATGGCCAGGTTTTGCTCCATCTTTACTGCTTTGTCTGGTATGGATATGTTGTAACACATATTATTTATGCAGCTGTAGAATATGCCCACTACACTAACTAAAATTCAGCCTCTTCTTTTCCTGTTGCCACTAATCGTGTCAATAAATAATTGCATGGGTTGTTTGCCTGGATAAGGATCCTCTCTAGGCCTCAGAGTGCTTACACAGCTGGAAAAAAGGCTCAGTTAAAAAATCAGGTCTCTTTATTTTTGCGAAGTAGAAACATTCCTTTCCTCATTTTGAGGATACATGTAGCGAAGAAATGAAAAGTTCACTACTCATTAAGAAATCATTGGGCTCTGGGGTCTCTTTTGGAAGCTAGACTAAGTAATTTAAAGGAATCTCTACTTTGTGCAGTAAAGATTAAAATAACTGGTACAGGTGCAGGAGTTTGTAAGATCCTGGGGAGGGATATGAAGGGGAAAGATTTTTTTCAAACCCATTAGTGATTTTAAAGGCCAAATCTAAGCATGGGTCTAAGCTTCTGCAAAATTAGTGAGACACTTGACTTCAAAGTGAGAGGGGCTTTCAATTGCAGGTAATTCTTTTGCCTCTAAACCTGTGAGAATGGGGTGAAAGCAAGTGAAGCTCACAGCAGACCAGGGACTGCACCAGAACCCTTGCAGGGAGCAGAATCTAGGACTGCCCATGCTACCTGAGCAACCAGGTCAAACATGTCCCCAGTAATGAAGATCTATTCATTACTATAACATGCAGCCCAGCACTGTAGATCACTTTCATAGTCTCCAAAGAAGCTGAGCAGTTATCAGTAACGTTCAAAAATCCACTGGAAAGTCATTCATTTCACTTTATAGTCCTAATTAGCCATTTGTATAGTTCTATAATTAAATATGCTCCTTTCTCATCAAGTTTTTCACTTTAGTAATGATACCACTGTGCCACAAACAGGCCCCATGCTGTTTGGTTTGGGACTTATTCATAGCTTTTAATTGGTCACCCAGTGGTTAGCCAATAACCCCTTCTATGGGAAGCAACACTCCGAATGCTGTTAATGGGCTAGAGGCATAGTGATTGCCTCCTGGTACCCAGCAGTACTGGGAATAAAGCAATTTCCTCCACTGTGTTGTGTGCCCAATAGCTAATCCTCTCCACTCCTGAAATGTACACTATTTGGTTATAAGTATTTGTACTGGCTTACTTACCGCTGGGTTGTTAATAGGCAGTGATTCTTCAATGCTCCTTCAGTGAAGTTACAGTCTGGTTGCTGACTGCTAATTAAAATAAGTTTGTACTCTAACGCTGCAACTAAAAGGCAGCAAGGTCATATTATTTAATGCTGCAGTTTTTTATTTAACAGTGTTTATACTGTATTTATTTGTGCATATTTTGCAGACAAGCAAAACTATTACTGATCCTGACAATATAGTCAAAATGATCCACAGACTAATCTTTCCTTCCTTGGAGTAGGATCACTAGGCTTTCCTTGCCTCTGAGTACACAGTTAAAGAACAGTGCATGCATGCAGATTTCTCCCTCAGCCTAGTTCTCAGCTTGGAAAAAAATAGTGGTAGATAGCTAACAATGTTCAAAAATGACTCAATCTGCCAGGAGTCTTTATAGAAATCAAAACATGTATTCATGAGCACTGGAGTAGTTCTTAACCCAATAAGGATAAAGAACAAAGTTATGACTTTCAGAAGAAAATTTTATTTATTACTTTTTTGCTACTGTTTTTAAATCCTGTTTGAATAAGAGCCCCTATCATCAAGGTATCTGAATGTAGTATTCATCTGTTGCATGTAAGTATTTCTTTCTGCTTGCCTCCAGCAGATGATAAGCTCTCTCCAGCAGAAGTAACTGTGGTCCATTTACTTTTGCTTTCTAATTTACTAACAGGAGGGCCACAGAATTATTCTTAACCATATTCTTACTGTAATTAATATCTGAGACAGAAATAAAAGGTTCTGCTTTTTTAAAAGTTGCTTCGAATCTTTCACTTCTCCATATAGGAAAATGGAAGTTTACCTATCTTGTGTCTCCAACACAATGTAAAGTGCTTCTATTTCAACAAGGTGCTAGAACAATGTGTACTTTGGTTATAAAGATTTTCCAGATATTTTTTCTTAAATAAAAGAGATGTGAAATTTGGAAATGCATTCAGTGTTTATGAAAAGCTAATTATCAGGGAACAAATACCATTTGCCCTCCTACCCTTCAATTCAAATATGGATATTCCATCCCAGTCTAAGACAGGCATGCTTTCTCAAGTTTACATCAATGGAGAATGTACACAAAGTATTAAGAATGCTCTAGTCACTCCCTGTAAGCTGAAAGAAAACAAAATTGGAACAAATTTTTTTTCTATTGTGCTGCCATTTCTTAATACCAGGCTTTATCTAACAGCAGTGACAGAGCTGCTCAACCTCCAACTGATTTTATAGTTGTGAAGAAATTAATGCAATTCTGCTTCATTCTCCTAACCTCTGGAATATAGGTAGTAGATATTCATTAGAAAGAGAAAAAAAATTTAAAAAAGGTCTGAATTACTGGTATGTTTGATATTCACAGGGTTACTGCATGCAATTTTTGTTAGAAATTTCACTTCCCTGTTTTATTTTTCTTCAGTCTATTAATTTGTTTCTGATTTACAGAACAATAAGACTTTATTAACTTCAAACTCAGAGCATATTTTGTATGTTTTTTAATGCACAAAAGAACACCCTCAGGCTTTTGAGGAAGGCTGTTGGTCAGGAACTGTTCAAAATTGATTAGCAATGTTTTGTGTATGAGGCATTATTTTATTTCTCCTCTGATTCAGGAAACAATTGTGCATGACTGTAATTTCAGCACATTAAATCCTGTTCAGTAGAAATGTTCACATGCAGAGGTGATTGCACAGGTTTCACCTGAGTTTTGGTAGACTAGGTATACTGGGGAAAAACACTTGGATAAGCATCCCTAAATGTTACATTGAATGAAAAATGCAGGATTACATTCATAATAAACCTTACATAATACTCTAGAAAGTATATTTTATAGGGCATTATTTTCATAATTTGGGTAGCATTCAAAAGTCCCAGCTAAATATCAGCTGAGGAACGCTTTGTGCATTTTATGCATGTGCAGAAAAGTTTGCATATGTTGTTCAAATTGTACTGAACAGAGCCCTGCTGGAGGCAGGGATGAAAGCAAGGAGAAAGGATGTTTTCTGCCCAAAGCTTATTTATCTACCATTCAACACCTTTTAGTGTTCAACATGGCCATTATATTTTTCAAATCAGTTCTGTTACTCTTTTAATTCATTGTCATATGGTTTGGAAAATATCTAATTAAAAAAGGTGATTTTTACAATTAATATCCTAGCTAGCATTTCCTCCTGTTCCTCAACCCTCACAAACCCTGCCCTGCCCCCTCTCAATGGATCTGCACAGCATTTATCACCTCAGGTCATTTGGCAGGAAGCCATTTACTCCCCCTCACAGAAAAAAAAAAAAAAAAAACCCCATATTACTTTGTGCATAAAAATATGATTAATTTATTGGAAAAGTCAAAAGAAATATTTTGATTGATTTTGTTAAGTCTTGAATTAGATTTATGCCAAATACTAATTTAGAGTAGCCATAGGTTCAGTCTCTGAAAAAGTTGTGATATTGTTCTGTTTGTTTGATCTGTGGACACTAAAACTCAGAGAGATTAATTTGCTGTCATTTTGTTGGAGTCTATTCTGGAGATTGAAACAGAAGCTGAAATGACTGAATCTCAGACTACTCCCCACCCACCAAGCATAAGGATCAATATTTTTGTTTAAGAATACAGTTCTCTATTCACTCTTATTATGCTAGGCATTAATAGCTGCCATATTAAGTTTTTGGTCTTGTGAAGAGAAGATGAATATGTCAAAACCCACATGAGCACTCTCTGTTCCCTGTAAGTGGAAGGAAGGCAGATTCCCTTTTAACATGTAACCAAACCCAAGAAGTTTTGCAAGAGACAGCCCCAGGAGTGGAGCAGAGGTTTCAGACACCCGGCCGGGGCGTGCTGGTGAACACGACCTGGTACAGTCACTTGGCACTGCATTATGAGAGCTCAGCTCGAGCGCCTGCTCGGCAGTCTGCTGCCCAGGTGCAAGGTTATTTTATTGCCTAAAGTTGCAGCGTGGGCAATAGCTGACAAACTCCGGGGAGTCAGTGTTCATCTGAGTGTGTTTAAAGACACCTGAAAAATGAAAAACAACTCTGTGTGTCTGTGCCAGCAAGTGGGAGGAATGTTTGCACCCTCACTTTGTAAAAAATTTAAACACCTCAAACATGCCCAAAAGGCAGACTTAGAGATTTGTGTGCAAGAAAACTGTCCTCCATTTTTTATTTCTATTTTTTCAAACCAACAATACTGAGTGTACACTTTGCAAACAAACTTGAGTACATCAAAGAATACTGTAGGTCCACATAATCAAATTTCTTTCCTAATGAAAACAGATCCACAATATTGGCTGTTTGGTCTAAAGGGGAAATAATGTTATTATCACCTGGTTGGAAGAGTTAATCTACTCCACCATGCATCATGATTTAATTGTTCCTAATTGATCTTAATAGATGGATGTCAAGTCTGGCCTTGCTTGGCTTCAATTATAGCAATTTTGCAGGCTCCCTGTGTGTTGTAGTGGATCTTGGAAAATATCTAATGATTTCTGCCTGTTTACATTTATGTTGGAGCACTTCTAGATGTAGCTAAATGGTACTTGAAGATTTTATGCATTACGGCACCAAGGAGAAAGATAATGGAGATTTTAAAAGAGATATTCTTTGTACATTTTTAATATATTCTTTGTATCCATTTCTAGTTTATACAGTATTGGAGCTGTGTTGGTTGCTCCTCTGTTGGTAGCTGTTATTGAAGTTTTAAGGGAGAATGAGTGAAAACCAATCACACTTTTGAGTCAAACATGTTTGGGAGTTATGTTTTTTTTTCCATTGTTATTTGATGGAATGTTCATGTACCACAACCTAATAAAGAAAGTTTTTTTTATGAACTAAGAAAATAGTTCTCTGGCATGAATTGTTTATGTTGTCTCTTTTTTGGTGTTTTTGTTTACATTCTAAATGAATTTAAAAAATTCTCAGGCTGGCTATTCTTGTGGTTACTAGATGATTACCAAAATAATATTTTAGAACTGTAGAATGGTAGAATATGCTGAGTTGGAAGGAACTCATCAGGATTATTGAGTCTAGCTCCTGGCCCTGTGCAGAACACCCCCAGAATCACACCATGTGCCTGATAGCATTGTCCAAGCACTTCTGGAACTCAGACAGGCTTGGTGCTGTGACCACTCTCCTGGGAGAATGTCCCAGTGCCCAGCCACCCTTCAGATGGAAAATGTTTTCCTGGTATGTCACCTAGACCTCTCCTGACACAGCTGCAGGCTGTTTCCCTGAATCTTGTCGCTGGTCATGAGAGTGAAGTGATTTGCACCTGTCCCTCCACTTCTCCTCCTGAGGATGCTGAAGACCACAATGAGATCCCCCCTCAGTCTCCTCTTCTCCAGGCTGAACAGACAAGTGATCTTGCTGCTCCTGTACCAGGCTGTGAGAGACTGAAATGTTGTAGTTAATGGTTTAAACATTGTTATGGAGGATTTTTTGCCCATTATGGCAGAGCTAGAAAATGAAGCTGCAACCAGCAAAGCCCACCCCTTCCACAACATGCCTTCTGACTGGAATTTTGGACTGTGAGTTAAGCCAATGGGAACTTGAGGTGACACTGTTGTTCAATTATCTCAGGTCTAGGGGGAAGTAAACAGGGCTCAGGGAGAAGAATGTATCTACGGGAAAGCCAAACCCAGAAGCTGTCCTAAAAATTTGCTCCGGTTGGATCTGAGGAGGGAAAAGGCCACAACCCACAGGCTCATTTGCTGAGCCGGGTTTGCACGCACTCCTTTACAACCCATTGGGGAGATAAGTAGAGATTTTGTGGGTGTAACATAACCTCTGACCAGAGAGAAATAGAACCCATCCTCCCTTACACAAACTGTGTGTGAAAACCCCCACCGCAGGGAGGCCACGTCCACATGGGACATTCATGGAGAGGCAGCTGAGGAGGTACCAAAAACCATCAAAGAATCCCAAAGTACCCCCAGACTCATTCCTGAGGCCTTGCATCTGACAACTGTGTGTGATGCAGCTGATGCAGAGTGATGCAATAGATCCAGAGTCTGTTGGAAGAGACTGACCCAAACTTGCTTCCCCCAGGGAAGGTCCCTGAGCCTGAATGTATATTAATCCATTGAACCCTATGTTTTGCAGGACTCTCACCACCGAGAAGACTAAAAGAAGAGGATCAAAAGGATGCTGCTGGGATGCCCAGAGGGGGGGTTACTTTGTATTTAATCTGTCTCTCTGTCACTCTCTCTTCCCCATCCCTTTTCTATTTCTTTCTATTTCTCTCTCTCACACACACATTTACTGTTAAATAAAACCCATACTATTGACTCCAGCATATGGTGTCATTTGAACCTTAATTCAGGCAGAGCCCTGATTCTAATAACTTCAAAAACTGGATCTTAACACAGATCCAGAATCTGGCACTTGTCCTTTAAGAGCTCACACCATTGGGGATTGCACATCTCTCTAATTGGTCCATGACTTTTTGCCAGGCCTCCCTCTCTTGAGGAAGTCAGCAGCTCCTCCCAGCTTTGTGCTGTTGGTGAATTTAATTACTATTCCTTCCAGTCCTCTGCCCAAGACATTAGTGAAGTGTTGAAGAGAAGCGGGCCGAGGATGGAGTCCTGCAGAACCTTACACGTGAGGAGAGCCCAGCCTGATGTCACCCCACTCAGAACAAGCCTTTGTGACCGACCCGCGACCGGCCCGCTGAATTGTTCAGCTGTGTGCTGAACACCTGTCCAGAAGGATACTGAGACATTGTACCAAAAGCTTTGCTGAAGTTCAAAAAGATTACACCTGCTGGCATTGCAAGATTAACTAGGTGGGTTATCCTGCTTTAGAAAGAAATCAGTTCAACAAGCAGGATGCCCTCTTACATAAACTGAATAAGCAGAAATAGAGGTTTTAATCAAAACATTTTTCTACTTTCCCCCCTCAGTAGTATGCTTTCATAACACTGTAATGGTTAATTTTTTGTGTGTTTGAGAAAAAACTAAGCATTCTATTTTTATAACTATTTTTGCTAAGCATTCAAAACTACTGAAAACATGTTGAATTAAGACATGAAAATTGACAATCTCTTCTAAGACGACACTAACTTCTCTGGTACTATCTGAGAGAAAAGCCAGTGGTCCCACATTATGGGATATGTGCTCATAGGAAAATGAAACAATTTCTCATTATTTATCAGAAGTCTGTAAACAGACCAGAGCAACATCAATAAAACATAACATAAAAATATGCTTTTTGCCTGTCCTATGAAAAGGTGAAGGCCCAAGATGAAGAAATATGAAATGCTATAAATGTTATAAATAATCTTTAAACAATATAAATTAGAACATAACTAGAAAATTAATTTAGAAGAAGCATGTATAGACTTTGAGTAAATTCAGTTGCTTGCATTCTCTGATTTTTTTGTTTCTGGAATAATTTTGATTGTACTTCATAATAAATAACTTTAAAGGGAAAATTTTATAGCAACTACCATATTATGCAAGTAGGTGATATTAAGTATGCAGTAACCCAGTGATCTGATATATAGAAATTCAGAAATTTCAAGTACATTTTGATAATATCCCTACAAAATTTCTTGCCATTTGCCAGCTAGCCATATAAATGAATCTCTAAAATGCCAACAAATCAGAAAAAATTTGTTCCTATCAGGAGTGTTAATGTTGCTCTATTTGTTCTCAATGGCACTTAAAAACTTTCTGAAATAGCTTCTTTTCCAAAACAAATATAACTACTGTAAACAGAATGCTGGATGAATTGGAGATGAAAGAAAAGTTTATTGGCTGGCCTTTCAGACAGTCTTTTCTTATTTCAAGGAAAGTGGTCACCAGAAGATACAAGGAATCCATAAGCATAAAGTCTACAGCCATCCTTTTCTCTATTTACCTTAAAAACTTGGTAAGCATTAGGGACAAAAGATAAACATAAAATTTAACATAAAAATCTTTGAATCAGCAGCACAGGAGTCTTCTATGTCTTTGAAATGAAGATCTGCGTTTGTCCCTCAGCAGCTTGGTTCTAACATACAAAGCACTTGGCATTACAGAAATACTAAATGGCTTTGATGTCTCTGTTCCCTCTGCACACAGCCATCACAGCTTCAGCTCTGGGATGGAAAGTCATGCCACAAGGGCTTAAGGACATCCCTTCTCCACACCACAACTTCAGCTGCATCCAATGATAGATAAAGCAACTATATTTGTTGATCTATTACTTTGTCCATGGGCATATCTGCTAGGGCTATGGCTGTCATAGGAAATGTATTTCACTTAGCTATTTGCACATATTGACTCTAACAAGGTTTTGGTACTTCCAAGCAAGTGACCTTCATCTCTTTTGATAGCAGATCAGTTGCTTAAAGAGCTTCTATTGTGCACTGCTGAAAAGAGAATATATTTGAAGAAACAGCGTGTACTTCACTGAAAAGAAAAAGACATTACTCAGCAGACACGTCACTCAGGCCCACACGGACTATAAAAATATGTTCCAAAGCTAAAATACTACATCTTGTTTGCACTTGAAGGAACCAAAAATGATTTACTGTTGGCAAGTTTACCCACAAATATTCAATTTGAATATTTTTTTGAGAACTGTACCAGTGCTATCATGTCTCACTGGGGAGTTATCTAACTGGCAATGCCACATAAAACACTGACTGAAAGTCAGCGTAGAGGCAAGATCTCCATTCTCTAAATGTATCCCATATTAATCAGGGTTAGGATTTGCCAGTAGTAGAATACGAAGAGGCATGGCAGAGGAGAGAAATTGACAGACATGTATTCCTTTCATGTTCTCAAAAATACCCCACACCATATTTTTGCTTTCTTCATTAATGTTGCCACTTTATCAAAAAACTGGGAAAGGAGCAATAGGAGGGGGAAAATTCCATCCTACTTTACACTGAAGATCAAGGAATCTCTGAAGCTTGTGCAAGGTCTTATAACCACGGCTTGCATGGAAGGATATCAAATCACATCTTATCTATTCTCCAGTGCACCTAACTGCGGTCTCATCCACTTCCCTCCAGTGATGAAGCCTTTTATAATGGTACATGTCAGTTAAATTAGAATCCTGACAGATCCATGCCTACTGGCCAGATCCAAAGTCCTTTAAAATCAATGAATAGATTCAAGCCACCACTGCTGCCTCCTGCCAGCTTTTCTGTGTTTGGAAAAGACCACAGGCTAAAGACTTGTGTTGGTAATCATCAGAGTGAGTACCCCATCTGAATAACTTGGAGAGAGCCAGCAGAGCAATGCCTAATTAAAAAAAAAAAAAAAAAAAGAAAACTAACAACAAAACCCAGAGGGAAACTTCCAGTTGTTTCTATTCAATAGATCCAGACAAATTGTTCTTAATAACCAGAGCAAACTATTTTCGGCGTTAGAACCCATTCCAGAGGATTTGCAAAACCACATCAGCTCATCGAATCTAGCATCCTCTTCCTAGTTCTGCTGGATATTTCAGGGAAACTGCACAATTTCACAATTCATCTAATAATATAAATCTGCACAACTGGGAATGTCTTTTTTCCCCTTCCTCAGCTGCTAATCAGAACATGCCCTGAAGCATGAGGATTGGTTGGAGAGAAGATAAAAGCATAGAAGATAATAATGTAACTTATTGAAGTATTGCTTTAGACTCTAATGGATCCCACTACAAATTAATTCTTCGTAGTACAAATGCCCTGTGGTAATGCCCTGAACTACAGATGGATCAGCTGTGTCATGTACACCTAAATGGCTGTGCAAAGGTGTTAGGTTTTAAAGGAAAGATCACTTAGTATTCATATATAAAACACTGTTGGATACTGTGGGACCATGGCTTTGATGCCCTGGAAATAAATGTATTCCTCCTTCTCAGCAGTTTCCCTGTCCACAATACTGGATATCCCAAGCTTTATGCCCTTATTCTTTATTCAGCCCACCAGTAAATAAATTAATAACACCAGAAAAAGAGTTAGAGTGCCTGGGGACGGTCAGAATAGTCAATACTCTGTATTTCCACCTATGCTGTGTGCTTTAACATTGCCAAGGAAATCAGAGAAAGGAAGCAGCATGGCTTGTCCCAGCATGGGATTGGCATTTGCAGGTCGGTAACCATTATGCTTACCTTTAGGCAGTCATTTTGCAGGGTAGTACTTGAGGTTCTGAGCAAGCAATAACCATGACACCAGCACTGACTTGCACATCTCTGTTAGCTGTCCTTACAATTCAAACCCAGCAGAACAGCAGACTGACAGAAAGGTTTGGCCATTAGCAGATCCTTTTGTGCTGTTATCCCTTTTATTAGGTTTCAGAAAGGTTGTTGTGTTTGGGTTTTTTTTTTTTTTTTTTTTTTTTCTGCAGTGCTGAAAGACTTAGCCTGCAGCCATAGCCTAGAGAAAGTAGGCATCACCAATATAGGACAGCAAGGATGAGTGATGAATTAATTGCACTGACACGTTTGGGTTTACAGTGTCCTCTCTATTCTTAGAGAAAGAAGGCCAAGAGGGAGACATTACCTTCATGTTCAGTAGCAAGAGAGCATTTGTGTGAGTTGAGTGTCTGTGCTTGTGTCATATGTACTTGAACTGAAGTCAACGTGAGGAACACACATAAGCTGCTCATTCTGATGTCTGCTTTCTGTGCTGTCTCCCATGCTAACATGCCTCATGAAAATAGTGATCACAAGCTGACAATAAGAGAACGGCATTGAAAAAGAGAATGAAAGTTACGTGAGTTTGTCTGCTTCCTTTTATTGCAACTGAACAAGATTCCAGACAGGGAAAAAGTGAGGGGAGTGTAGTGTACACAACTGCATGTATATGTGTGACAGGGATCTCTGCTATGTTTCACCCTTACCATTAGATATGCTCAACACCTTCTACTCACTAATAACCCTTTTAAGCACAAACCAAACGGGGTTAGATTGCAGCATGCAGCTTCAGTCTCACTGCTGGCCAGGAATATTCTGAGTTACTGTCAGCACACCTCACCCAGCAACAGATGTGAACATTCAGCCCTGCACTGTTTGCAGCACAAAGCTACTAAAGAGAATCTCAAAGTAAATACAGGATTGAAGCGACGTAATCTTTACTCTCATGCTTCTAACCAAAGAACTCAGTTGCTAGTTCAACTGCTAGATTCACAGCAGGTGTGACTGGAGTTTAATTGAAAAGAACCTCTTTTCTTTTGAGCACTACTTTTATAGTGAATATTTATTACCATTGTGGATTTCTGCTATATGGAAGATCAACACAATTTTTTTATCTGAAAGTTCCAGTTGATCCCTTGATGAAATTGACCACATCCTCTTTCATTTTTTTCTGATAGAAACACCAGATCCTGGTCTACATGAAAGAGCAATCCCCTACAAACACTTTGAGAGAGCACAGATGCCAGCAAGTTTGAAATAAATGCCATGCATTCTCAAATTGTTGGTCTTGCTGCGCAAGCACAGCCGAATGGTTTATCACTTAAACAATTGAAATGATGTATTTTGGATGCACTGCACTGTGTTTGCACTGTATGTTCCTGTTCAGAAATTACTGAGTAAAAATGAGAGGGTTGAACAGGGCAAGGTGAAAGAGATTGGCAAAATGGGTCTTTAAATGATAGCATTCCCTTGTTCAAAGATAGAGATGTTAGTGGAACTGTGCAGCTAATAATCCCCAGCATGTTTGATCAAGTTGCTCAGCATCAAAATTATTATTGCTGGACAAAAGCCTAGCTTAACTAGAGAGTAAATTTTCTCAAATAAATTAAGTCTAAAAAAAAAAAAAACTTGCAACCAAATAGGTTATATTTCTTTAAGAAGAAATCTATACATACTCAAGGTGAGAGGTTAGAAAATTCTTTTAACCTTAGCACAATAGTTATGATACCTATATTTGGGATTAATGCTTAGTTTTGTACCATAGAGGGCTTAGTACAAACACCAGAGGTTAATGTGGCCTTGTGCTAACTCCCTACGTCTGTGACTCAGAGTCTTGTGTCAGCTTATTGACATTTATCAGAGAATAATATGGACTAGTGCATGTCTTGAGAACAGAGGTAGAATGGCAGTCTAAGGAATGACAAAGAAGTGCATCCTTACCTGACAACATATTTGAGAAACTCCCAAGAAGACAAGATTCATAAGGAGGTCAGAGACTGTAAAAAGAAATTTTGAGGAATGGGATGTTCCCAAATGACCACCAAAGACCCTCAAAAGACCCTTAATCATATCCAAAAAAGCTCATGGAAATAATCAGCATATATGTACGTATTTGAGAAATGTAAAGACTACATCATAGAAACGTGATGAATATGTATTTGTTCCATGGCTATAATCTGGTCTATTAGGTTGCTCTTTATGCCTGCTTTAGATAATTCCCCATGCATCCAGTGCTGCTAAAAAAGTAATATTGTCTTTCTAACCTTGAAAATTGTTTGGAGAGTTTATTTTCCAGTTTTCAGTGATACACTCAACAATATAACAACATGACTGGCTGACTAATTTTTCCACTTCTGTATGTCTTATTTGGTTTTTATTCTAGGTGAATAAGCCTTTAATCATTGTATTTATACAGACGAAAGTATTAACTAAATTTCAATACAGGTCCATATCTGACTTTCATCTTTTGAATGCCACTCTGCACATCTTTCCAGTGCTTGAATCACAGGAGAGAGAATAATTGCAATTTTTTAATGTTTATTTTGTCACAGGTGCTAGTTGAAAAGAAAATAAAACATCTGTGGGAAAGAAGCAGAGAATGAGGCATCTGGGAGAAAGAGCATATGTTACCTTTATACCTCGCCTGATTCCTCAAGGGTACAGCTAAGCTTAAGTTGAAAATTGAAATTAATTTTTCCACTGCTTCTCTCTTGTATTGCCACAAGAGAGAAAGAAAAAGAAAGCCTTTCAAAATTCATGTCTTCCTTTAAAAATAACCTCAGAAAAAATATCACTGGGAAAAAAAAATACAGGTTCTGGTAGTTTGCTGTGCTTTCCCTATTTACTCCCATGAATCTCCTCACAGCCAAACTGTAACAACCCTGCAGTTGACTGCTTCTCTGAATAACTCTTTCTACCCATCCAAATAATTCACATATTCATCAACACCTGAAATGCTGTCAGATACTACGCTAGTCTTTGTCTTCAAAGCTAAATCTAGTTTAGGGAAACAACCTGCAAATCCTCATGAACATGCTGTGAACCCCTTGTCATCTTCAAGGACCATACTTCCAACAGATACCCATATTTTGTCTCTTTCTAACTCTATGAGCATCACAATTCATTGATATTTCTGTCCACATCTCATTTAACAATATTTGCAAAGACAGTGATTATCACTTTGGATAGTGATTACTCCTTTTTGCATACATTATTTTTTTGATTATACCTTGCAATTTTGTTTCATTTCCTATGAGTTCTAAAAGTATACTTGCTATGGGCTTACAGTGTCATTTATTAGACTTGATCCTTGAAAGTAAATTTTCTGAATGTTTTTGTGCAAGATAACAATGATGGAGATACCTTTTATCCTCCAAATTAACACTTCAGAAACATGTTTATCAAGCTGACTTAAGAAACAGCTTGAAACAGACATAGCTGGTAGATGAAATTCTAATTGGGGACCCTTTCATGATGAACTAGATGATAGAAATGAAGTTACACCACAGTCTGATGTAGCATGAAAAAGCAAGAGACAAATTTAATTTCTTTGTAAAACTCAGCTTGGAGCCTCAGAGAGAAGTGGGCTTTTGCACTGGCCTGGAGGATGAAAAAAATCAAAACAAGAAAACATTGAAATATTCATTCATTGTAAATAAGATGTCTATTGTTTCTTAATATTTCCTAAAGTGAAATATTAGCTGAAAGCACAGGCATCACTGGAGTCATACCTGCACTCCACTGTGAGGCCTGTGAAGGAAATGGGTTTTGTACTGACTTTACCCAGTTAAATAATGGAAAACATGAGGGTGACATTTAATTTACATGGATTTCGGCCGTCACTGTAACTAGAAGCAAAGACATGGTTGTTCAACAATTAGAACACCCCCTTGCATTTCAATTCCTAATTCTATTACCAATATTTTCTTGGTTTTTTTCTTTGTAGTCGGGAAAGCCCAGAAAAAGCCCTGTTTCTAATATATCTGGTTTTGCTCTCAACAACTAATAAGAAATGAGGAACATTTTCAAAGGATGATTCAGGATAATGTCAGTAAATTAGAAAGTGTTCCAAGAAAAATAAGTTAAAATGTCTGTTCTTGATACCAAGACACTATAATGAACAGCTGTGCTGTTTTAAAAATCATATGTTTAAAGTGGGTAGCTATGATGAAAAGGAGGATAACTTCCACCATGCTGTTGGGTGTAGCCAGTCATTTTAACACATTAATTAGACTGGGAAAGTAGCATTATAACAAGAAATATGTGGGGTTTTTTGTGGAGTAATAAAATTAGAAAGGAAAGCCCAGATACTGTCTTAAAACAGTTTTTGACCTGCTGTTGTTGGGACAGCTCCTTTGCCAAAAGATGTGCAAGAAAAAATAATAAGCAAACTCTACAGAAGGTTCCTTTTAATTAGTCAAGATCTAAACCTGTATACAAGACATGAACAAAAAGATACCCAACTTTTCCTGCGCTACTTTGTAAATGAATAATTTAGTATATAACCTAGGTGGTTGTTTGCCTCTCTCCATAATTGGTACTTTATAGTTGTCAGCATTTATTATAGTACATTAACAGTGCAATGCATTCATGACCTGGAATAATGACCCTCTAATAGGATCAGGGGACATTTAAAGTTCCTATTTTCATATATTTTCAAGTCTCTTATGAGCAGAACAATCAAAATTCATTGCCTAAAGGATCTTCTGCTGTTGGACATTCAGAATCATTTGCAATCATCGTTGGTTAAGGTGAGACTTAAGTGCTACAGAAACTATGTGGCTCAAGCTGACCATGGTCAGTGTGTCACTTGTCCTGTTGAGAAAGGACTATTAGCAACAAAACTCCACTGCTGAATGCTGTTTGCACAAAATGGTACCTTGCTGATATGAGACACAACTGTAATTGCTACTTATTCACAATTTAATAACTAGTGTAACTGGTCCTACAATAAACTCTCCCAGAAATGGCAAATATTCAGCACACTTATTTTCAGGCCAGCAGAACAATGAAACCATTACTCTTAGATTTAAGAAAAATAGTTAAATATTTGGGGTAGTATGTAGTGAAGCTCAATGCTCTCAGTTAAGCAGTGAAATATGCTTTCATAGTTTCAATCAGCAAATAAATCACTTGTAATGCCATAAAGCAAATTTTTTCAGTAGTTAGCTATAGCGCTCAAAAATTCAGTTTGTTTTATTTGCTTTCTGGTATGCTTAGGTATTGAATCACGTAAACCTATCGGTATTGCCTGCTGTTGCCCCGGTGCTAGAGGGGTAGGAGCTGTGCTGCAGAGGTGGCCTCCGTGAGGAGAGCCCAGACTCCTCCCTGCACCTGACACAGGGGGCTCCAGTCAGCTCCACTGGACACACCACAGGACATGCCTGAGCCCCTCAGCCAAGGTGCTGTTATCTCTCTGACATTATAGTAAAAAAGAATTAAAAATGCTGCATGGAAGTCATGAGAGAAATAGTGAAAGAAACAGCCCTACAGACGCCAGGACAGAGGAGGAGGAGGGGAGAAAATTATTCCAGAGCTGTTCCTGCCAAAGCTGAGATTCCACTGAAGCTTGTGGAGAATCATACAATGGTTATGGTGGAAAGAGACCTCAAGGCTTATCTAGTTCTAAACCTTCTGCTGTCGGCAGGAGCCCACACCACCCCTTTCTCTATGCCAGGTAACTCAGGGCTTCATCCAGCCTGGCCTTGAAACAGAGAAGGGGCATCCACAGCTTCTCTGGGCAACCTTCTCCACTGCCTCACTTACCTCACAGAGAATTTCTTCCTAGTTCTGCTCATAAGAGACTGTTCTAAACCTACTGTCTTTCAGTAGAAAACCATTGCCCCTTATCACTATGTGCCCTTGTAAAAAGTCTTTCTCCAGACTTTTTTTTTGCTCCCTTCAGGTACTAAAAGGACTGCAGTACAGTAGCCTTCTCTAGGCTTCACAGTCCCAATTCTCTCAGCCTGTCCTTGTAGGAGAGGTGCACCAACCCTCTGATCACCCTGGGGGCATCCTCTGGACTCTTTCTTTCCACCAGGTTGATTTCCTTCCTGTGCTGGTGACCCCAGAGCTGGTAGAGAGGCAGAATTCACTCCCTGGCCCTGCTGGATGCAGGATGTGATTGTTTTTCTGGGTTGCAAACACACGCTGCTGGCTCTCGTCCAGCCTTTCATCCATCAGCACCTCCAGCTCCAAAGAGCTGTTCTCAATCTCTTCATTCCCCAGCCTGTGCTCATAGTGGGGTTGCCCTTATCCAGGTGCAGCACCTTCCACTGGGTTGAACCTCAGGAGGTTCCCTGTGCCCTCTATTTGAGCTTGTGCTGTCCCTCTGGATGACATCCCAACCTTCAGCTGTTTCAACAGCACCACTCAGCTCGGTGCCAGCGCCAGACTTGCTGTGGGTACACTCAATCCCACTGTCCATGGCGTTATGAAGTTTTTGAACAGACCAGAACCAGTGTAGATCCCTGAGGGACAGCACTTGTCATCAATGTCTACCATGACACCATTGACCACGGGCCTCTGCATGCCCCTCTGCAGCCAACTCATCAATTGAAAAGCACACCAATCAAACCCACACGGCACCAATTTAGAGAAGGATATTTTGGGGAACCCTGTCAAAGGAGCCACAGAATTCCAGATAAAGGACACCTGTAGCCCTTCCCTTGTCCAGTGATGTAATCAGCATGCCTTAGAAAGCCACTGGGCTGGTCAAACAGGATTTTCTCTTGGTAAAGCTGAGCTGTCTCTACTGAATCACCTTGCTATCCTCCATGTGCCTTAGCAGAGTTTCTGGAAGGATCTTTTCCAGAATATTCCCAGGCAGAGGTGGGGCTAGCAGTTTGTTAGTTCCCAGGGTCCTTTATTTATGCTTTAGGAAAAAAAGTAACATGTAAAATATTTCCCTGACTAAATACTTACGGTACCTTTGTTCAAGGAAGACCACATCTGGATGGAGCAGGCAGTAGATGGTTGAAGAAAAGTGATTGTTCTATTGTCCTCACATGCATTCAACTAGATTTTATTAGGTGTTTTCCAGAGCTCCATAATCTCCATAAACATATATGGGAAGATTGGGATAGACTGATTGACTACATTATGCAATTTTTCTAGCAATATACTTTTCATAGCTGTAGAAATAATAAAATATTTCACATCTAACATTTATATTGGAGTAGCTATGTCTTAAAGAATTATACAATTCTAAATATATCACGTCTCTGTTTTAGTCACTGCCTTCAAAAAACAAATATTTGTTTTATAGTGAACATATATAACACTTCCAAGGCAAAAATACTCTTAAAACTGATTGGAATATTATTGTTTTCCATCAGTTTTATTTGTTTAAATGAAATGAAAATCAGTCTAGGTTTATTCTGTACTGTTACTAAACTATGCACCTGAATGTACAGTGGTATATCCTAATTAAGTCAATGTAACCAATGCTCAACAAGGTAAATCAGATTCCATTGATTCTCTTTATTATAGATTCATGAACCCTTTGAAAGCTTATTTTAACAGTAAATGAGCTAATGAACTTTCCCTCATTATAAATCTCAAACTGAATATCCTTTATTTTGAATTATTTCAGCATTCATCAATGACAATTTAGTACTAGAGTCTATCTATTTTTTTCTTTGAGAATCATAATATGCCTGACAAATAAGTGATTTGGTCTTATTTCTTTACTTATCAAGTTCAAACATCCATTGAGGTATCTGGATTTAGCAACAGTTTATTGTGGAACAAATTTCAGAAGGGAAAGAAGAAAGGAGACAGGATAAATGACAAGAGCTCAGAGACCACGCATTTTATACAGGTAGCTTAGAAACAAAAGCAATTAGGCTCTGAAATGTACCTTTTTCTCCTCAAGTTCCTGAATTTGTTGTTTCCTGAATGAATTTTATTGCTATAAAGAGATTTACTTAGGTGTTCAGGGGACCCAATGCACAGAGGTATTTACAAAGAACACTGCAAGGTTAAGCTGAAAAAGTTTGGCAACACATCTGTATATACAAAGAAATGCCCATTCACATGTATTACTCTGGCTTCAGATGCTGGATAATAGTTGCTTGTTTTCCTCCACTTTTAAAAATTGTGATATTTTTGTAAATGTAGTTATGTGACCACAGTTCTGCCTTAGTTTCTGAGAGGAAACTAGGTCAGCTAAAAATCCAAGACCTTGTTTCAATGGCTTAATTACCTGATTGTTATAAATCTTACACAAGTGATTAATGACAAGTTTAATTTAACTGGTAAATAAGTACTAGAAAACACCATGAGCGTGGTAGCAAGATTTCAGTCATTTGTAAGTTAACTGTGAGCTTATGTGGGAGCACCAAGTAGATTGGTGAACTTTTTTTGCCAAACTGGTGCCCATGATATGAGATCATCCCAACATTTTGCTTCTATCTCATCACTTTGTGGCATTTGACTCTTTTACTTGGACTTGTTTTCTGCTTATCAGGAAGCCCAGGGCCCCTGGCTTAGTCTATTGACTTTTGTGACATGAGCCTGATGCTTCATACTCCAAGTCTAACACTGGAGTAACTTAGGCTGAGAATTGATGGTTGGGTGCCTTCAAGGTGGCTTAAACAACAGCTAAACATGAATACCATCAGATTCCCAATGCAATAAATTACTATAGATACAACAGATAAGCTCAGAAGTCAGAAGGCTCTACATATCAAACAACTTGCTCTAGGCTGAATTAACTCTTTGAAGGAAGAAATACAGCTTCCCAATAAATGTTCCATGAGGATTTGTGTATAAAGTGTGCAGACCTGTGTTTCAACTATCCACAAGTCTTGAAGTAGCCTTTGCTACTTCAACACAGGACTTGTGACTGAATTGAGCACTGTGAATACTGAGTTACCAGTGTCTCCAGCAAAACTTGGTGCTTCTGATGTATAGCAATTGCAAACCAGAGGCGAACATGAATTTGTGGTTTGTAGTTTAATCCCTTTGCACCCTTTCTGGAGAAATTTTTGCCCTGAAATATCCAGACAACCATATAGTGCCATGGTCACACAACCACATTTGCAAAAATATCATATAGATCATATTAGTGGCTCAGAATAATTCATTATGCTAGCTGCAATTCACACTTTTAAATGTAGTCCTCTTGATTCTCATTTTGCAAACAACATCTCAAAAATTTTATATTGGATTGTAGTTTGTGCTCCTCAGTTGTACACACAACGTGTAATCTAACAAACTAGCATGTATCTGGATTAGATCAAAAGTCCTGCCACTGATACTGAAATCAGCCAGATAAAAACTTTCTAACACTGATTTGAGTATTAGAAATCAGGTATTCTTTTTTGCAGGACACTGGATACTCAGAGGATCCTTCCTCTAACCAACCTTTATCATAAACAGTGATTACATACTCAACAGCTATCCCTGATTACCTGATGTACATGTGTTACTTTATTTTACCTGGCTGTGTCTTTATTGGAAGTCCTTATGTGGTTCTTTGGGTCTTCAACATCCTGTATCCTTTTTAGGTAGTTGCTCTCGGACTCATAATACTCCTTCTGAGTAAGTGAAATACTATTATTTTGTACAACCTCTGCTTTGGCAGACTATCAGAGCTGAGCTGGCATCCCACTTGCTGTTTTCATGACTCATGTTTGCTTAAGTTAGATTCTTTATCTACTTCTTCAAGGTTGTGCTGTTCTGTTCTCCTTGTCCTTTTCAGAGAAAAATGCTGTTCTGTTCTACTGCCCTCCTACTGCCACTGTGAACCTGAATTCGAGCTCAAAGTCTACATCTGTGTTCACCTGGTTCAAATAGCTGGTTTCACATGGTCTGTCAGCACACGTGTTTAGACATGACTAACAAAAATGCCTCTGATGAAATAATACCCATTAAAAAAAAAAAGAAGAAAATGTTGATGACATGACAGAGAGAAATAGGGCTACATAGAAAAGCAGTTCCTCAGTATACATCAGTGTCCAATAATGTACTAAAAATGTATTTTTTTTAAATCTGAAGACCTCCCAAAGGTTTGTGAAGATTTTTTTTTAAAATATTTATTCAACCTAATGGTTTGGCTTGTTTGGAAGATTTTGGACAAAAACCCTGACTAAATTTATGTCTCATCACTCATTCAGAAGGAGAAAATTTTTCTTTTTGCCTTCAGCTGAAGTTTGATCTGCAGTATCCTGGAAGGGTAGGTGAAGGCTTCCATTGAGTATAGTAGGCCCTCAGATGCAACTCTCTGGCAGCTTAAGAATTGCTCTGTTATGCAAACTTAATACAGTATTGACACTTAAAATGCAGAACCCCTGTACATAAACACAAATTGCTTCTGCAAACAGGAAGAATATCTGATGAAACTTTTGGGGTGTGAGGTATTTGGCAACATGTTTATGCCCAAATGGTAACCACTAACCTATTCAGGACAGGAACCACTCAATTTACAAGTCTGGTATGTGGTGGCTTTAAATTTATCTGTGTTTTATGCCTGTTTTGAGGTGGCTTTAAATCTGTTTTTAACCAAATTTAATTTAACTCTTTTCTGAACATTTTTATTTTGCCTCAAGAATATCTCAATTTGATAAAATCCAAAACTCTACCTAATCAAGAAAAACTTCTAAGCATCTTAAATTTAAAAAAGCATTCTTAAATGTACACCTAAGCTATTTTCATGAGGACTAATTATTGTAAAATCAGTTACATGAAGAAAAGGTTCAATAGCACATTAATTTTTACCCCAACATAATACTAAGTAAGTATTTGTTCTAAAACCCTGTTTATATTTTTAATTCTCAATTAGGTTATCTGTTTTCTCACCCTTTGAGACAACTTTGAAATATGTGGTACTACAAAAGTTTTCCTTTAACAAAAAGGAATTTCTCTAAGATCCAGAAAGTGAGTTTTTAAAGAATAGTTAAACTGAATTCAACATTTGATGAGTGTTCTTGTGTGCTCTACATTTATCATCATCAAAGTATCCTTAAAAATCACCAAAGTAAATCAATTATTTAAAGATTTAAACATCACTGTACAAATCAGGCCTTTTTTATTCATATAAAGATACATGTATAAGAGTAAAGGAAAACATCAGTCTAAAGTAATTACGCAGACATTTGATTTTCTCTTTTGAACCAGAAATGTCAGAAAAAAAGTAATGTGCCTCTTGCTCATCTCAGGAAACACACATGTGAAACCACAACATTGGGATATACAAAAGCTTTTGGGTAACTTTATGGTGTTTTTAGACTTAAAATCAAGCTGAATTTCTGAGTGAAAAAGGGATACATTTAGAATGCCAAATACCTTAAATATTTTTTCTTTTTTCTCCATTGTGAAGTGAGATCTAATAGCAGCACTGATTTGAATTTGCAAACAATGTAGAAAACATAGCATTTCAAAACCAGCAAACCTACTTAACCATTTTGACTGTCTGCATCTAAAAGGCAGTTTCTATACATTGATCTCATATGTAATGTAGTTTGACATCTAATTCATGATTGCTTTGAAGTCTATGACCAGACAAAGATTAGTGATTCATTGAAAACAGAATCCACAGCCAAAATTGTGTCTGACTTGCCACCAAATACCAGGGGTTTTAATGCTTTCAGTTGTCAAGGGCATTTTGAGTTTCTGTTCCAAATCACATTAAGATGTGACATTTTGTACTGTGTGTATTGTTAAATAGTATATTTTCATTCTTGTGTATTATCAATAGCGTGTTTGGCATACTAAAAAAGGTTTGATTTAGGTATTGCCTAAAATGGCATTCAGCAAAGGCTCTTGCTTCAAGAAATAATTAGTACATGAATTGCCAGATATTTAGGTTAAAAGGGTACCATCAGCTATGTCTTCTTGAATTCAGCAGATATATTACTGCAGATTTAATTATTGTTCTGCATTTGATTCTTTCAAACTGAAAATTAACTATTCACATAACATATGTCTATAATGTGTGATCTGCCAGAAAGATCAAAGCCAGCCACAAACAGGGATATTTGAGTTCACAGACCAGACAAACATGGTGGCTAACAGGTTCATGGACCAAATTCCTGCATTTCCATGCTGGGATGAGCTGGCTGAGGACCATGTGGAGGACCAGGAAGTGCTACTTGCCTTGCTTGAATTGACCCTCACTTCCTTACACAGTGCTTCATGGATGCTTGGGGCAAATGACATATTGTTGATAGGAAAATTGACAAGATCTCAACTGAAAACCAAAATTTTACAGACAAAAATTTCCAGTGGTTTTCAATGTAAAATCTTCTTTTGGTTTAGTTTGAAATATTTTGGGGGCTACTATGAAGTAATTATTACAGTGAGAAGAGCGATGGAGTAACCATCTCTACTACTGATTGTTTATGAAGAAAGCAATTCCAGAAATTAATTCCTATCATAGGAGTGGCTGGAAGTGAAATGCAAGTCCAGCATAACTCAGTAGAAATCCTGAGTTTTACTAAGGAGCTAAAATACTAGCTGTAGGTGGGTCAGAATTTGGTGATTACATGCGGGATGCTTTTGAAAATTCTCTGAATATTTAAGATGGATATACACACATAAGGTTGTCAATGACAATGAGCCATCCTAAAGTTACATTTATTTTTTTTGTTATTATTCTAGTTTTACTGTTTATTTATTGTTCAGTCAAAAATGAGATATTTGTGAAGACTTTACAACACACTAAAAATTAGAAACAGGTTCAATAAATACATGGAAAACAGTCAACACAGCGAAATCGGGATTTATTGATGTCTTGACTAAGAATATGAGTTTAAATCGTCTGTTAGACCTACTCAAAGTAGCAAAAAAAGCATACATATTTCAGCTTTAACCGTAGTTTAAATGGATATAATTTAATTGAATAAAAACTCAGCCCAAGACACATTTTTAGACATCTAAATCAACTTTGTACTTGCAATATAAAAGGGACAGACAAATCATATTTATACACCATTTGTTAGTTCTCACAGCATCAAGAGGACCTTCATTCTCTCAGGAGTTACTGTCAGTAATATCCAATTTTTGGCATAGTGGGCAGCTAAAAGAAGGCTCTGATCAAAATCTGCTGTCTTCTTGCCATGCCTTTTACCTGTAGATAGTTTTCCCTGTTCCAGCCAGGACAGGGCTAATTTTGCACAAAACAACCGCTCAAGAGGGGTGCTGCTCTGCACCACCTCACATCAATGCTGGGTGTGGGGGGCAGTGTGTCTGCTCTGGCTGAGGAGCCCTGGCAGCAGTTCACACGGTTCCATTGCCTGCCAATCCTTCGCCCTTTCTCGCATCATCCATCATTACTATTGCTGCTGATACTGTCTGTTAATCTTATCAAATGTTTCCAGTAATTTTTTCTCATCTTGACACATGATCTTTAACTTCTGTGCCTCCCGTTCTCCTTTCCAGCGTGCTGCATGGGGGAGCGGGTGGAATTGTGAGGGAGCAGCACATGGTTTGTAGTGTTTCACCGGGAACACTAAACTGGGGAATGTCAATCCTGAACCGTGACCACAGTGCTTTAGCAGACGAGCGAAATCCAGGTTTTGTGTAAACTTGTGTAGACCTTAATTTCTATTGGACACTTCTGTGAAGATTAGAAAAATAATTAACATTCCCCAAGGTTGGTTTGCTGTTATATATAAAAATGAAGCTAAACTTGCTGTGCACATACATGCACACTCTGTAGGCTGTCAATTTGATTGTGCCCTTCTTGCACAGGTAAGCTACCCTCCTGCCCCCCTTCACCAAAATTTTGGTGCTTACTGTATTTCAAGTGTTTATATTGTTCTGAGTACATGTGTATTAACTGAATGCCATTATACTCACTTTACAGTCAGATATTATTACAACATGCCTGTAAGAAGTAATTGCACCATACAATTTCTTAACAGACTAACTACATGGAGTGGGGAAAATGTTAACAAATATCTGTTGATATAGAATGCACAAGAGCACATTTCTATGTGTGTGAAATTCTTTCTGGGTAAAATTTCTTACTGACATGCATGCATAACTGTGTATATGAGCATTCTTTCCATATGTTGTGCATAATGTGTATTTTTATGTAGTCACAGATATTTGTAGGTAGCTGTGCATATGTTCACAGATATGGGTTGGCCTTGGTCAGATATATAAGGGATAATTGGCCAAAAGGAATTTTGATCCATACTCTGCTGCTAGATGGAGTTCTAGATACAGGTGCTAATTTTGGCATATTTTTAAATACAATGTTTAGTAATGTATGCCTACTGTCTCATGGGTTATTCTGTGAGACTTTCAAATGAAGTTCAGTGCTGCTGATTGGAGGGATGGATTTTGCCTCATGGGTGGAGAAGAATAATTGGTTTTACAGAAAGTTCTCACAGAGTTTAACTAAAGCATGCCCTGGATTGACTTAGTGTTGAACTGCATTATAGGAACTTGGCAGTATAAAAAGGTTTAATTAATTACTATTCACCTACTTGTTTGGCAAATACAATTATGTTAAAAAATATTATATTTTAAATTTAAGTTTTATATTAAAAAACCCCATGGTTTTATGTAGTTCTCCATCATTGATGATATGCTGCATTTTTTCAAACACGGTTAATAATTTTTAAGGTCATTATTCGATGTAGGTACAGTGATTGAAAAACCCCAACAAAAGTTTAGGAAAAAGTTTCTAATTAAAATTAGTTTTTCTTCATAGATGTTCTTCCCAGAGAAATTGTTCTCTCTAACTTTAAACAAAAAACCAAAGAAACAAAGACAAAAAAACTCACATGAAGAAAGAGAATATAAATAGAGTAGAAGGTTGGGTTTAATTTCAGGTTATATTTGCAGAACATTTTTGGATATATTCAGATCTATAAGAAAATTTTGGATTCTAAAAACAGCTGCAGATATGTTCAGATTCTTATTTTATCTGCATTACCCCTCTTATCATAGGTGAAATATCTGGGCAGTGATACCTATAGTATCAGAGGTCAGGTGATAAAAAGAGAAAAGGAAGATCAGGTGGGAGAAAGATATTTAAGCTGTTGCCAATACTAGATAGAGGAACTACGCTCAATGCCTCTGAGGAGGATCCCTTTTGCAGCTGCCAAAGCCATGATAAACAATTTGGAGGGCTTTCCTAGGATTGGTTATTTCTGCCACCAGCTGCTCAATATCTTTAAAAACCAGAAACTGGCTTCCACTTCTCAGTTTGAGAAGAGGGAAAATCTGATGAACGATGTGTTGTCTTCCCTGAGGATCAAGAAGTGTATCTAAGTTTTATAAGTCAGGGTAGCAGCTTTGTCTCATTTTAGCACCTACAGTTTGTGAGTCTAAAGGCAAGGCATGACAGCCATAAGTACAGTTATGGTTTACATAATACTTTTTGTGGAATTTAGCTCTTCTGCCCATTAACACACAAGCCAGGTGTCTGCTGTCTTTTCCTGTGAGTGTCCATCCATCTGTATCTGGCTTAGATTTGAAGTTACCAAAAGGGTAAATTACAATCCAGCTGAGCTGTAGCTGCTTAAGTCTATGTTCTTTGGTTATTGCAAATATAAAGTGAGATAAATTTTGCTCTGAGAAAAAATGTTTGCCTGTCTGCCAGCTGATTTACAAAGAAGTGGGAGATAGACCATATAGATCCACATACCTATTTGGTTTTTTACATTATATACAGGTGCATTTACAGAAATGTTTATACATACCTGAAGCAAACACATCAAAAACATTGTTAAAAGTTTTCTTTCACTCCTTGCTCTTGGTAAGATTATTCCATATTTTATTAGTTATGTCTACTTTTATTAGTATTACTTATTAGATATGCAAGTGTTGAAAACTACAGACTGAGAACATTAATATCTTTTAACACACACAGATTCTGATATCGATTACACTAGGGAGGGCTAATGAGTTAACTCTGGCATCAAAATTATACTCAGAGTGCCATAATCAATTTGCATTTAACCAATGTATGCAAATGAATTTAAGAAATGTTGAAAAATTGGCAGGATGACTTTGGGGTTTAGGCAACAAATTCTATAGGTTCTTTAAAATACTATTTCAGTCTGCAGAAAGAAACTTCTTTCCAGGGAATTTCATAACTTGTTCTATTATCTCTTGGTTACAAATTTACAGTTCTGCCAAGTTCTCAGCCACAGCAGTTTAGAAAGGGGCTGGTGTGTGTGAAAAGATTCAAGATCTGTATTACCACACAGTGCAGCTAGACCTTACTGATGATATAAATCTGCAGAGTAACTAAGCTGAAAGTAAGTGAAACTTCCCTACTTTCACCCTTTTGGGTTTCAAAAGACAGCTGTTTTCCTGCATGTGTTTACTAGTGCATGGTTGGCTAACATACAGATAGTATTACATACAGATAAACAACTGTATCATTTAAAAATAAATCTAAAGAAAACCAAGTCAAAGGCCTGTAGGACTGATAGCATGGCTTTTAGAAGCTGAAATAACAGAGAAAACAAGAAAATGCTGTAGCCGTTGAAAGTATTTTAATATCATCAAACTGTCTTAAAGAAAGGCCTTTTGAGGTGTAAGGAGATGGGACCAGATTCATGTAGAAGAGACTGAGAATGGGAATGGATGCATTTTTTGGTATAGTCTGTTTTTGGTATAGTCTGTCTGCTTAACAGTGTCTAAGGGATTTTACTTTCTAGAATTAAGTGTGAGGAGATTTCATCCAAGGATGATTTGAGCTCCTGTTGTGTTCAGGATCCTCTCTCTTTTTTTTTCTCAAGTGGCACTGCACACCCTTCAAGCTTAGTTTTTTTGCTTGTTTTCAGCAGGCTTCTGTAGAATATTTACTGCAGTATTTTTAAATTTTTTTTCTGTTTTTGTTTGTTTCTTGCTTTGTTTTGGGGTTTGTTTGCTTGTTTTTAATCATGTATAGAGACAATAATTCCTTCAAATCTCCCCTTGTTAATTGGGAAACATTTTAGTCAACACAATTTAGCTGTGCTCAGGCTCAGCTTCTCATTTAGCATTTTTCCTCCATCACTAAACAAGCACATCCACACATATAGTCTGCATTAATTTAGCTGTCATTCCCAGAAAATTTCTTGGAGGAGTAGGACTCCTCAGTCCTCTGCATGAGCTGAGAATTTTCCAAAAACCTGTAGCATGGCAAAAATTCTGTTACTTTTAAGGGGGAAAAAAAATCATCATGAGGATTTTCAAACACTGGAAGAGGCTTCCAGAGAGGTTATGAAGTCCATTGGGATATTAAGATGCTGATTTGACAAGACCCTGAAAAATCCACTCTTCACCTTTCCTGCTCTGAGGAGACCAGGTTAAAAACTTGCAATTCTTCCCCCCAGTCTATGTAATGCCATTATTCTGAGGTAATAAATGGCAGCTGGGCAAACCAGAAAAAAACACCTCAAACCACATCAGCAGCACGAATGCACTGTGGGGTAAAAATGAGAGTGACAAAAGTTATTTTTATGTGAGCTCAGACTCTTCCCACCTGAGGAAGAGTCCTTAGGTGTTTCCTATCCTGTGTAACTGAGGCAAAGTAATCCTGAGGGGCCTTGCCCTACAGTGGGGGAGTTACTGAGCTGGCAATCTGCATGTTTCTCCACTCTCCAAATCCTATGTGGGGAACACCTCCCAGTGGCTTTTGCAACTGGTTGGTTATTCTTGCATTTGTTATGGCCTCACAATGCCACTCACAGTCAAAATGGTTTAGGAGACTCTTCATGACACATTCAATTCAATCGTGGGGCAGGACACTACATACGTGGTCTATGATCTTGTAATCCTTCAGTTCCCAGTCCTTGTATTTGCCAGTCTTCTGTGTGTGCTGATGGGTGCTAGCCAAGGCAAGCCATTTAGGCAACTGCTGTGTTTGGCACTAAAGAACTCGTTCTCCCATGTTAATGATAGTACCTGTCATGGAGGAGACCAGTGAGGTGTCAGCACAATTGAAATGCTCCATGTCAGCTCAGTAAGTGTCCCTCAAGTAGATCACCAAAACATTCAGAAGTTTTGGATCCAGTGATACATCCACTGTGTTTTTCTGGCAGTGGGCTAGGAAGATGTTAGCACAAGTTTTTTCAAGTTTTGTTGACTATAGGGAAGCAAAGGCATACCTCCCATGCCTGTTTGTGCTGGTTTTAGCTGGGGTAAAGTTAACTTTCTTCACAGTAGCTAGTATGGGCTGCATTTTGGATTTGTCTGCACACAGGGTTGATAATGCAGAGATGGTTGTTATTTCTGAGTAGTGCTTATGCAGAGTCAAGGCCTCTTTGGCTGTTTGTGATGGAGCACCAGTGAGGTAGGGGTGCATGGGAGCCTGGGACAAGAGACAGCCTCAACAGGTGACCCACACTGACCAGAGGGATATTCCACAATATATGACATCATCCTCAGTATACAAAGTGGGAGAAAAGGGAGGAAGGCTGGGAAACATTTGGACTGATGGTGTTTTTCCTCCCAAGTCACTGTTAATGTTCACCTGGAGATGGCTGAATACCTGCCTGCCTGTGGGGAGCAGTGAATTAATTCCTTATTTTGGTTTGCTTGCTTGTGTGACTTTTGCTTTTCCTATTAAATTGTCTTTATCTCAGCCCATTACTTGTCTGGATTTTACTGGCTTTTACCATTCTGCTCTTCTCCCCAGCCCTGCTGGGTGGGACAGTGAGGGAGTGAGCGGCTGTGTGGGGGGTTGATGGCTGAGATTAAACCACAGCACTGTTGCTGCATCTGTCTGAAATGAAAGTCCTACCAAATGTAAATCAGAGCTGAGATTTATACAGTAGGTGTGTTCTGAAAGTATTCATTTGCTGCATTTTAAATAAAGTGGTTCTTTTTCAAGTTTTACATCCTATGGCAGGATGAGTTTTACATCCTATTGCTGGATGTGCTTTTTACCAAAGCACAGAAGAGCCTTTTCATCCGATTCTTATAAATATTTGCAGTTAACCAGTGAAGAATGAATACTGTGAGTCAAGAATTGGAAAATTAAATAATAAAATTAAAGAAATTATCACATAAATCTAAATTATGGTTAGTTAGAATTTGGAGCATTACTCAAGCAGTGAAAAAGACAAAATTCATTGAATGAATTTTTTGTTTTGCATGATTTACTCTGCTGTGTCATTTGACATCTGTTTTGGATTGGGTTATGTAAAATTTTTGAAGAAGAAAACACAAATATATCCTTACTTTGACAAGATATAGCTGTATCCTATTCACCATATGCATATTACTTTGCTACAGAAGAAGAGTTCATTCCACATGATTATGTCAGTGAGATATTGTTTAAAAACTCTGTTTTCTCTCTGTAATATATATGTTTTTTATGGCAAGTATATGAAATTTAGATTTTTTTTAAATAATTACTGTGGCACATTAAACATTTTAAACTAATTGACTAAATTATCTGTGGCTTAATAAACCCATGTTAATCATTTAAGTACTTTGTAATTTTCCTAATTTTCCATTTTTTTAGTTTCTACTTTTTTTTTTTTTTTTTATTCATTTATTTTTAAATACCATAAGCTTCTCCTGTTTGGGGTAAATCCTTTTCCACTGGGATCTAGTACTATACGCCTGCTTAACCAACACATGTGTCCTTTCACATTATATGTCTACATTTTTAAATGAAATTAATATTCCTGTGAAACTTAGGAGTTCTTTAATGCTGTTCTTTATTAAAAAAGCCTTCTGTGTGCAAGACATATAGAGGGGAGATGGACCAGTAAAACGCTTTTTGGCATTTTGCACATCAGCGGTTAACCAGCGTCAATTTGATTCTTTCCTCCACATGTTGAAACACAGCTCAGAGCATTAAAGTCATTCTCCAGTGATTGGGACAAAAGTAGGTTAGTAGAGTGGGTTGCTAGGAAACCAGTGTCAGTGTCATCTCTGACCTTGCAGAGCATAAAGAGACCATATAGATTTATTGAGCTCTGTGGCACATTGTCCAAGTCCTCTCTTGGCTGTCTTACTCTATTTCCATCTGCCACCATGCTGCTGCGCTCCCTCACACATGGACACATGCCCTCCTCCCCAAAAGCAGCCATGTAAAAGGAGAAGAACCTCTGCTTTTTGAGACTTCCTAAAGCATCACTGTAATTATTCTGTGGCATTAAGCTGCACCATAGTCTCTTAGCTAACTAGACAGAGAAAACAGCACAAGCAAAACTGCATCCTTTTAACAGCTGGTTTCATTATTCTGTGGCTGCAAAGAAATATCAGTTCTTCTGGAAGGAGAATTATTAAAATGTATAAATGTTGCAAAATATTTGTGCTGCTACATTCAAAACATTTTTTCAAAGTTGTATCCACAGTTTTCACAGCTGAGGTGACTTAAGGTTAAACAATTGCATATTGTCAGGGAGCTATGACACTTTGTCTTCCTGCTTCCCTTTATAGAAACAGCTAAATGTTGCAGGTAGGAAGGAAAGCAAATGAAAATTTCATACTCACAGAAAGAAAAAATTTTAAAATTCCTTTAAATATGCAAAATCTTCCTGTTATAAGAATTTCTCTTCCTTTTATGTAGTTTTAGGTGTTTGTATTTTAGAACTACAAACATCATGCTGTTGGAGCCAGATAATGAAATCCTAGTCGGTTTTTGTAAGCATTTTACTTTAGAGAAAAGAACCAGGTTTAAAAATATCAACTGAAAAGTACTATGTTGGGTGTCTGGACTATTATATGGTCCTTTCCATAGCTCATAGTGGATATATGTTATTTTGTCATTCCGAAATATTTGTGATAGCAAAGGTTATTTTTAGAAAGGGAAGGATCACTTTTCCTATACAACTAAATTATCCATTGCTTTTGCTTTCCCAAATGAATGCTAGAGTGTAAGCAGGTTACTCTGAATACCACTGAACTCTGTATCACAGCAGCTGAAAAGGGCATTCCACCTTGAAGGGCCTTCTTGGAGGCAATTCCTTGCTTCCTGCATTTAAAAAATGCAAGAAACCAGGGACTGCTTAGTAGAGCATTTCAGCTGACTGTATCTGTTCTAGATGTTCTCAGGTAGCATGGTGAGTATTTAAAATTCTGGGTCACATATGACTCAGTGCTGCCAGGAGATAAGGCTTCTTAACCAGCCCCAGCAAAAAGTAAGAAATTCAGTAGTTTTTTCATTTGTTATTACTCCCTCTCATGGTATGAAATATAAAAATGGGAGAAATGGTAATATATTAGGCAGCTCTATTTCTTCCACAGGAGTTATTGAATCTTTATGTGTGATAGGGCATAGAAGTCAGATACACAAACTGCTTTGTTTTCCAACATAGCCTACAAGCAGAATTCAGGATCTACTGTGCAATCCAGGCCCTAGCCCACCCCAATGACTCCCCTGGCTCCTTAGCTAGCAAGAAGAGCACCTGTGACCATTTTAGACTCAAAGTTCCATGGAATGCTCACCCTTTTGCAGTTGGACATATTTGCAGGACCCCCTACCATACCAAGAGCCAGAGGATGCCTCGCCCCACATTTGATGCAGAAACCATGCCTCTTGCAGTGGCCAGCCCTCCCTGGCGTAGGCCATTGGTGTGACACAGTGCTCAGCTGGGCACATAACCTAAGTTTTATGGACATAGTCAGGATCTGTGCTTCTGCCATGTTTTTGAGTTTGTCAGGTAATTCAACAAAAGCTGCCCTAAGTTCTTAATTCAATTTACACTATTTAGATAATTTGACTAATATGGATTCTCAGGTGTACAATGATGCAGAATTTAATTTTTTCCTGTTATTTTTTATAATCCATACTGAACTATGTCCACAAGTGGCAGAATAACTGTATAGTTCCCTCTGTTTATAAGTGGATAAAGACTGTCAGAGCCATTCAAAGTGTCTCAGCAGGATAAAAAATAAATGCTTTGAAAGTTTCAGTTATGAGAAAAGAAGAGATACAAAAGGGAGATGTATAGCCTTAAGACAGAGGCCTGAGTGAAGAGAAACCTCTTCTATCTCAATCTACAACCAGGGGCTTACTAGGGCTCTGACACAGGCCAAAGTGAGTGTGGAGCTCTGTCCTACATGGCTAGCAGCTAACTCTGTGCCTTAAGTGATGGATTAGCAGTGTAACCGTAAAAGGGTCCTTTAAATTGACTTGAAAATAAGTTAGTATTATTTTCAGCTAATGGACAGAGAGAAGAATATGCCTTTCAAATCTCATTAAACAGGGAAGAAAAAGTTTATGTACATAAAAAAATCTAAGAAAAATTATTGAAGTATAAATTTACACTGCTGCCAAACTTTTACTTTCCAACATCTTTGACTTCCCTCTTTACCTTAAAAGAAACACTGATCTTTAAAGTAAATACTATCTCAGGAAAATAGTTTCCCTCATCACAATATTGTTGCCTTTATGCAAAGCAAGGGATTGTACTGTCCTCAGGGTTAGACAGCATGTAGTCTGAGGTTGTGTATAATTAGTGTCTGAGATGCAAAGTCGTATTACTGTTGGTCTTCTTCAGAGCAATAAGACCAGTTGTGCTCTTGATTGTCTTTTAAAGCAACAATTAAAATAATAATCAGGAATTTCCCTTTTGCCTCATTTGGATTAAAGTTAATCTGAGGCTATGTCTATATTATTAAATTAAGAGAGTACCCAGAAATAGCATTATCTATACTAAATTCCCAGATTAGTCAGTACTGTGCTTTGCCCTCTGCCCACAAGTACTCCTTGCTGCTGCTGGATGTTGGTCTCAATTTAAAGTACTGCAAAGAACATTACCATTAAGGAGTATGCCTACATATGGCATTGTAGAGGCTAAAGGGACAGAGGAATGGGCATCACATTGGGTATCTATGATGCCATGGAAAACACATAGGAAGCTTCAGAAATCTCTGGGCTGTTGTGAGCTTTATGGATTTTACTGGGACTGTGGAGGACTTGTGGGTAAGTTCACAGGGTGCTTCAGTGCAGGGACACAAGACTTTTAGGAAGGATCAGGTAGGAAGATATGGATGTAGAGTCACCCTTTATGTGAAAGAATGGCTCTCTGGAGCTCTATCTAGGCACTGATGGTGAGCCAACTGAAACCTTATAGGCACAGATTAAAAGCAGTCCAGCCTGGGTAACCTATGTGGTGGTGAGCATTTGTTGTAGGCCAATTGACCAGGAAGAAATGGTAGATAAGGCCTTGTAAAATTACCTCCAAGTAATCTCATATTCACAGGACCTGATCTTCAAGGGGGACTTAGCACTTGAATGCAGAGGGAACACAGAGGGTGAAGCCAGGCTCTTTCTAGCAGTGTCCACTGACAGGATCAAGGCAAATGGGCACAAACTGAAGCATAGGAGGTTCCCTCTGATCCTCAGCACACTTTCCCATGGTGAATGTGACCAAGTGCTGGAACTTATTGCTCAGGGTTGTTGTGAAGCCTCCATCTTCGGAAATGTTCAAAAGCTGCCTGGACTTATTTTTTTCAAAGTTTCATCCACAGTTTTCACAGCTGAGGTGTCTTAATGTTAAACAATCACATATTTGTAGGGAGATGTGACACTCTTGCCATCTGTAATTGGTTGCAGATGACTTTGTTTGGATATGTGATTTGGAAAAATGACCTCTAGAGAACCTGTTCAATCTTGACCATCTTGTGATGCTGTTCCCAGACCCATTTCTTTTATTACAAATATGTATGGCTGATATAACAGAAACTCAGACAGGAGACTCCAGCTGATTGAATTTTGCCATCTTTGCCTTGGAATCTTGATCTGGTGTAGTGACTTTAAGACGCTTTTTCAGAGTATTCAGTTTTAGTATCCATTGGTGCGAGTAGCAAGATCAGATGTTATAAATGAGTAGTGAGGTAATTGGCTCTCACAAATGATTTTGTGGGTTAAAAAGGTTTATTAAGGTTTAAAGTTCTTTTGATATCTGACTCTGTTGCTGTAGCTTGGTTTTGGACCCCTTCAATCTCCCTTCAATCCTCTCTTCTCCCCTCCCTGTGGTTGCCACCAGACAGCTCTGTCCCTTAGTGTGTGTACACAGGCCCCTTGCATGGGACAGCTGGGAAAGGGGGAGGCTTTTCCATGGAGGAAGATGGTAACACCTCACCAATAATCAATTTGTCAGAAGGACTCCATCAATGGACTACAAAGGAGAGTCAGGTGGTAGACTTTGGGAGGAACCAAGCATATATATATATTTAAGGAAAATATTAAAATATGCTCATAAATATTCATGTGGCTGATGCAATTGCCCAGGTGTGTAAAAGGCAGAGGCACCATTTTGTGAATGAGACCCTGGCATCAAGCCACTCTCCTGGCACCGCCCCTTGTGTTTGTGTATTTTTATTTGGTTATCAATAAAATTTTTATTACTCATTCCCACTTGGAGTCTGAGTTGTTTGTAACAGGATATGCATGGAAACCTTGCTAGCTGCTGTTTTAGTACAGAAAGAGACATAATGATGCCCCTAGATCAACATCGGGTGTGAACACGGGCTGGGGGATGAATGGACCATGAGGAGTTCTGCTGAGAAGGAGCTGGGGGTGCTGGTGGGTGAGAGGCTGCACCAGAGCCATCAGCAGGCTACTGCAGCCCCCAAAGCCAGCCCTGTCCTGGCCTGCATCAAAGGCAGTGTGGCCAGAAGGTCAAGGGAGGTGATTCTGCCCCTCCACTCTCGTGAGACCCCACCTGGAGAGCTGCATCCAGCTCCTGGGTCCCTAGCACAGGAAGGACATGGAGCTATTGTAGTAAGCCCAGAGAAGGGCCACCAAGATGGTTAGAGGGATGGACCACCCTTCCTCTGGAGAAAGGCTGAGAGAGTTTGGGTTGTTCAGGCTTTTTGTACCTAAATGGGCCCTACAAGAGAGCTGTAGAGGGACTTTTTACAAGGACATATAGTGAGAGAACAATGTCTTTAGACTGAAGGAGGGTGGGTTTAGACTAGGTTGACATTCTTTCCTGTGAGGCACTGGCAGAGGTTGCCCAGAGAAGTTGGGGATGCCCCATTCCTCAGAATGTTACAGGCAGGTTAGGTGGGGCTCTGAGCAATCTGTCTAGTAGAAGATGTTCCTATCATGAGAGTGGGTTGGAACTCGTGAATGATCTTTGAGGTCTCTTCCAGCACAAACCATTCTAGGCAGTGGGTTAACACATTAGCATGTATGATCTAATACTTAATGAACACTTACTGATTTTAATTGCATGGGGCGTATACTGGCTTGAAACCTCTGATTTTCATTCAGGCAATAGATAAATTTTGAGGAAAAAAAATCGCAGGAAGAAAAAATATTAAATTTTCATTGTTGGAAACAGGCTCATCTGAATGGTAGAGTTAGGCTGGATGTATAGGAGATTGTCAGGCTAACCCAGCAAAGTCAGGCTCTCAAGCCCCTGTCCTTTCCAATAGGAGGGGGTTCAAGCATCACAGTGACACATCAGAGATGTCACCAGGCACATCAAGGAGCAGCTGCCCAGCATCCTTTCTTGAACCATTCATCAGCTACATCTAACTCAAAATTCCCACACTGCCCACGCCTGCAGCGTATGGACAGAGTTTAGCAAAAGTATAGCCAGAAATTGTCTGAGCAGTTTTATGTCAAATGGAACTGGAGGATATGTCAGTTTTCACTTGAAAAGTGTTTCCTTTGGCTGTTTATTGTGGCAGAACCTACTTGGAGTGACCAAAGGAGCATAGAAATAAACAGTGGGACATTTTTATGCTGTATAAGTTAAAAATCATTCATTGGAATCATAGGATCAAAAGATTTCAACCAAAGTATGTGTCTTGTCCTCCATTCTTTTTGTCTGAATGCAATCTTAACTTCAACAAGGAAATAAATTTAAAACAGAAGTGAAATGTATACCATGAAAAATGTTCTTAAGTAGAACATCAAGGGAAAAAAGATGATTTTCAATGTCTGAGTGACTGGGAATATTACTACAAGAAGCACAGTAGACAATACAGTAGACAGTGTGAGGCTGAGCCCTCTCCCTCATCAAGCATCAGAATAGTGAGCCCACCCAGCACAGGACAGGTCTGTGAATTTCTCTTGGTGCAATCCATAACAAAGAACAGTCAGCTCCAGCTTTTTTGTCCCTCAGGATTCATAAATGCATGTATACAGCATCCTTGCAGACATCAGTCACTCAAATGTTTCTGAAAGTATTACTTCCCGTCACTTGCCATAGAAGACTTAATTTTGGAAGAAAATTCAGCCTGCAATGGAGAAATATGTGACTGTAAATAGGAGTTGTGAGGAATGTACTCAGATCTTTAGGCTAGGCTTGGAGCTATGTGGATAGACAACTGTGTAAGGATCTAGCATTTTTAAAAATAAATCTTTTTCCAGAAGAACCTTGAAGTGTGCCATTGCAGTGTAGCTCAGATATTAAATGACAGTGCTACCTTGGCACCTAGTTGAGTATTTAAAATTACATATCCTTCTTCTAAGTGTAGTTTGGATTAGAATTAGATGTAAGGAAGAGATATAGAAAGTTATTTTTATAGTTGGCTGTCCAACACTACATACTTCCAAAATGTTGTTAGGCAATTTTTCCAGACTTTTATTTTAGAACACTTATGATCAAATGGATGTATATATCTTCCTTTCAGCTACTCATCAGATTATTTCTGTGAATTTAAAAAAGTGACCCTTACAAATAGAGATTAATATTCACAACAGAAATTTGATTTTTAACTCAAAGTTCAAAGAATTAAATGTCCCATAGATGGATTGTTAGTAATTACCTTGTGAGTATTCTGCAGACTGCATGATTTTACTGACTCATCACCTCACTCTTGGATTTTTTTTTCATTTTTTCCCTTACCTTTTTTCCTCTTTTCCAACATATTTTTTAATTTTTCAGACCCATGCATGACTGGATGATCAGAACAGAGACGATACACTGAATGATCAGAAAACTATTATTCCTATTCTAGCGGCTTGTTTTTCTTCCAGTTTGATGAAATAAATACGTTCACAGTGTGGTCTAAAGGATATGATAACCACCGAGTACCCTGAGAAAGGGGAACAGAGCTTCATCTCTCTTTTGGTGACAAAGACTTATCAGGTCAGCTTAACAGATCTATGGTGTCCACCATACCAAATTAATATTTTTGTCCCTAAGAGTTTATAGATACATGCATACTATATGGTATTTACATATGAATCAAGTGTAACTGAGATTGACCAAATAAATCATCCCTGTATATGTGGCCCTGGCCCCATAAAAGTGTGTGCTCCGGGGAAAACAGCAACAGGTGTACTTGTACTTTGCACAGTCCCAGCGTTCTCTGTCAGTGTGCTATTGATCAATAAGGCCATAACAGGTATCCCCAGTTTTCATTCTCAGGATTGTTCTGGGACTCGCCATCCCCTTGTTCCTGGAGGTGCCTTGGGCAGGGAAGTGCAGAGCAGTGCACCTGGCTCACAGCGGACTCAGTGCAGGGGTGGGAACAGTGCAAGGGTGATGAGGGTCACCCTGCTGTGTTTCCTGCACCTCTGCTGTTCAACACCCTGCTGAACCCTTTGCCTTAGCTTCTGAACATATTTGTGTACCCCCAGCCCCTGCCAGGAAGGAGATCAGCCTTGAGTCTTTGAGAGCGTCTTAGCTGCAGAGATTGCAGTGGTCAGACAAGAGCCCATAGCAATTTTCTGCGTGCCACCTATAGAGGCTTCACCTTGGATGCATTTTCTCTGGCAGGCATACCCAAGTCGTGGCAAGGTCACTGTAATACAACTGGATCAGAATGATTCAGCCTAGTATTGGCATCTGTGCTATTGTGTTTAATGATAATACATTAAAATTTCTTCAAAATTTCTTCAAAATTTCTTCTTGATAGTATATTAAAGCCCCCAGGATGCAACATATTCCATCTTTGTTACTCTGCCTTTGTTAAGTAAGCAAATAATCTGTTACCTGTAAGCAAAAGAAAGGCATAGTGTATGTACCATGCATTACCACCTTTCTTTAAAAATAAAGATAAAATGGTCCTGCCTAGGACCATTTTATATTAGACCTTTAGATATACTGAATAAAAGCAAATTAGGTAGTTTTTATTAGTATATGTTATGTTTGCGCATATGAATTACTTCAGCTTTGTTTTAAAACAGCTCACAGAAATTCTGACTTATTTTAGGAATAATAAAGATGATAAAACACGATCTTACCCTGCACCCTGCAGTCTGTGGAACATAAATATGTATTGCAATGTACAAATAAATGGAGTCTGGGCACAGAACACCTTGTAAATGTCTAATTTGAAGATTACAAGGAGGAGAACTGTTGAAGTGGAGAAAAAAATGCAGGAGTTCTGAAATAAATTTCTGTTATTTTGATACAGAGTCACTGAGGCAAGCAGCTTCAATGTAGTAGAGCTAAACCACAGAGAATGACTTAATTCTTGGACTGAGGCATGCTTCACCTGCTTCACCTCTTACAGCTCCTGTTCAGTGAAAGGTATCTTTGTAGAGGATTATCCAGGTGACATTGCTAAAATTATGCAGGAACAGATCACATCCTCAGGAATGCAGAAAACTAGCTATTGGCAAAATAAAATTTTTAGAAGATTTGTCCTTTCAGCAAGAAAGCCAGTGTCAAAAAACTCACAACAAACTTCACAGGTTCTCTGGTCTTTGTGTTGAGAGAGGTAACTAACTCATACTTGCAAGACTTTTGCCTACTTTGATTAGGGGTGCAAAACAAATGACCTTACTGAGCCAGGGGAATCGGAAGACAATTGTCACATGCAATAAATGAAACAAATGCAAGTTTTCTTTCCCTCTGCCCTTTTTTCTTCCATTTCAAGGTAGATGGGCAAAAGCACTAGGCAATAGCAAAGTATTCCTTTTGGACTTGCTTCAAACCATGCAGTTTAACATACAGAGCTTATTGTTCAGGGTTGTCAATGAGGTTAGGTGTCAGGGCAGGGCTGGCAGCATTCAAAGCTGCAATAGCTAGAGAAGATGAAAGTCAACAGATGCCGTGGCTGGAATTTTGTTCTGCAGAGAGATTAGTGAGTAGCCTGTTCTTCTGCTTATTGTATCCAGAGACCTTTTTATAAAATTTTTATTTCTTACCCCTTTTGGAAATAAACAGATCTGAAAAAAATTACATAATCTTTCAATGAAACAAGCACACAAAGCCCAACAAACAATACAAAGACAAATAGTGCTTATTATAGGGTCATGCATTTCATTATCTCCTACCTATCTTCAAGCTGCCAAACAGGGCCCAAATTCAGCAACGGCTAATACTGCACATTGTAAAACATAGATTAATTAATATGTTTTAACTTTACTGCATTGCTGTGAAGTTCTTCTGGTTATAACAATACGATTCCTAGCAATAAAAATGTTTTGAAATCAACAGGTCAGACAAAATTGATATTACAACATGGTTGTGATTCTACCAACTTTATTTCATGTTTTTCACCACAGTTATTTTGTGAGAAGAAGCCGAGGTGTTTCCCTCTGAGTTTTCTTCTATCATAAACATTTTTAGGGAAGTAGGCAGTGAATAGGTAAAGGTGCTTTTTACCTGGACAGCCTTTCATAAAGTATGTTCATATACTGAAGTGTCAAAGTCAAGTTAAATATCATACCAGTCTAATGTAGGCAACAATATTCAGGTGTGTGCTTATGAATACAGAATACACAATGTAGTGACTAAATAATGTCACAGAGTTGAAGTTATAACAAACTAGCTATGAGCACTTCACGGTACTTTAACATTTGAAGGTCCTACAGAACAGATAGCTCATGCAAATTCACAGAGAAATGTCATAAATTGGAGTAAATCAGTGAGCGCTGGTTTGACAAAAATTTACTTGAAATCTGTTAGAATCTTCTCTTTAATTCTGCTTGAAATTTACTATCCATGGATTGCTGGATTTCCCTGAAGGGTGGGGCATTTTTGTCCACTATCCACATGCAGCAGTAGGGCATATATTACAGCCTGGAATATTTGCTGAAAGGGATGCCACTAATTTGGTTCCTGGACTCTTGAGTTTATAAATGCATATGTATATGTTTAGGTATGTTCTGCCTTTCTAACCTTCATCCCTCACACAATACAATGAAGCAGAGTGGAAGGGTCAGAGCCATTGTGGGTACAGTCTAAACAAAGGTGTGCTTAAATGACATATGCAATACTAAGCTGGCAGAATTTTTTGTTTTCAAACTATTTAGTGACATGCAACTGAAAACAGATTTAGGCTTATAAAGAGATGACAAAGAGATCTAGGGATGACAGCACATTTCCCCAGCAGTTGTGATGCTCTCATTTGGCACTCTGCAGCACTGCTGCTGCCTGCACAGCACATGGCTCCCTTGACCTTACACCCTCCCTCTGATCTGATGTGGGAACTGTTGCCACATGAACTGTGAGATATGCATGTAGGATGAAAGATTCAGGTGGGATTTGTTTTTGCATTCCCTGGCAGACCCCTTTTCCTTTTCTTTGCAAGATCCTCTATCATTGTCTCTTTCCTTCCCTTCAGTGCCCTTTGCTTTGTTCTCTTTCTTGCTGTGATAGTTCCCACAGAGGACAGGGTGGGAGCTTGACAGACAGGCAAGCCTGGTGCCTATTTGGTTTGTTCTGCTGCAGCAGAGACATCTGCAGCAACACCTGCCCTTTCCTAGCTGTACAGCACAAAAAGCTGTTCCTATTTATAATAACCATATTTAAAAAGAAAAATGAATTCCAAGTTAAGAATCTATTCCTCACCATGTCCTATACTGCCTAAGACCAAACTACACCTGTACCGTGAAGTACATTTTCAGCGCTGTCACTTTCAAAATATACCACCTCATGAAGCAAGTTTGCCGCATACTATCATGTTATAGTATATTTTAAATCTGAAGCGCAGAGTAGCCTTTCATTGTTTCTTTATCTTCTAAAAGTAGGGTGGTGTGAACTGCAGCCTGCTTTTAGGCAACTGTAGAGAATCTAAATTGCCAAGCCTCCTTTTCTCCAGTTCCCTTAGCTGTTTCTCATCAGTCTTGTGCTCCAGACCCTTCACCAACTCTTTAGCCCTTTCCTGGACATGTTCCAGTGCATCAATGTCTTCCTTTGCAATGGGGGGCCCAAAACCGAACAAGTATGGAACCCATCTTCCATTATTCACTTACTTCAGTCCCCATCTCTTCAGCTGAGATTTTTTATCCACTTTTAACTGAAATAAAAAGATGGAAGAGAAAGGGAGTAGGAAGAAAGTCAGTAGAAGATTAAAAATTCCTGCTCTGGTTCAGTCTGGGAAGGTTTGCTCTGTTTAGTCTTTTTTGACTCAAGTTTTGACCTTGACTTGTTTGGTTATTGCATACAATAAATGTTTTGCAATTCCACAATCATGACAACAGCAATATGATGCGAAGTTCCAGTGAACTTATTGCCTTGCACAGGTGCTTTTATTTTGCTTTTGGCTTTTTTTTTCCTCTCCCTGATACAAAGAGACTTTCAAAAGAAGTCTGTTGGAGTGGAAACCCAAAAGTCAGCCTTTTTGTTTTTTACACAGACTTCACATTTCTACTATGATTTCTTCCAATGATAATTCTCTATTACCATATAGAAAATCTTCCAAGCTTCAATAGCAATTACGACTCTATAAACATGTGAACTCTGTTTCAGAAGATAAGCGGCTGTCTCCCTCATCATTCTACCTCCACAAACACAATACTGGAGCTACACCACCTGTAAAAGACACTGCAGTAACTTTCTTTCCTCTGCAATGGGAATATCAGAACACACCCAAGCATGAAGTTTAGATAAAGTCAGAGTGGCTTTTTTTCTTTTTAGTTAAAAATCAAAACCATTAACACCCTTTCCCCCTCAAATGACATATTAGCAGAAAATCTACAATTTCCTTGAAAGAATACACTAGACTCTTTTTGGAGGTAGATCAGATGAAAAATATTCTTACTAGTTAACTAAGATCTGGTACTTCCTGGGCTCTACTCATAACAGTTTTGTTATTCACCTTCTTAAAGAGAGGCTCCGAAAAGTAAACCCAAATAGTGTATTCTATGCCAAACATTTTCTAGTTGAAGAAAGAAAAGAAGACAATACCTTGCCTTTTCCTTCCTTGTATCCACCTTCCCACAGCAGTGAAATGAGCAGAGATAATTAAGTAGGCCAGCCTGCAGCAGATTTCTGTATTCCAAAGGAATATGTACCTGCACTTATATGCTAGGAGCCTTTAATTTGGAATCAGTAATGCAGCTGACAACCCCAAGCATGTGGAAGAAAAGAAGATTATCAGTAGTCAACATGAATTCACAAAAGGGAAACCAGGCTCAGTGAATCTCATGGTGTCCTGTCATGACATTACTGCCTGGTTGAGGGGACAGCAGTGGGTGTTGTCTGCCTTGACTTCAGCAGGGTGTTTCTCACTGTCCCTTATATGTCAGAAAGTATGGAGGGGATGAGTGGGCCCTGAGGTGGATCGAGAGCTGGCTGAATGGCAGGGCTCAGAGAGCTGTGGTCAGCAGCACAGGGTCCATAACGTGTGGTGTTTCCCAGGGATTAGTACTGGCCAAGTCTAATTCAGCATATTCATCAGGGAGCTGGATGAGGGGACAGAGTGTATCCCCGCAAGTTCTCTGAGGATACAGAGCAGGCAGGAGCGTCTGAGGCACCAGAGTGCTGTGCTGCCAATCTGTGCAGGCTAGAGAGCTGGGCTCAGAGGAACCTGAGGAAGCTCAGTGGGGCAAATGCAGTGTCCTGTACTTTACAAGGAGTGACTCCATGTACGAGCACTGGATAGAGACTGACCTGCTGGAAAGCAGCTCTGCAAACCTTCCACAGGCCAGCAGTGTGCCCTTGTTACCAAGGAGGACAACGATATCTTGGGGTGCATTAGGAAGAAAGGGGTCAGAGGGTTGAGGGAGCTGATCCTTCCCCTCTACTCCACCCTAGTGAGGCCACATCTGGAGTGCTGTGTCCAGCTCTGGGCTCCCCTGTTCATGAAAGACAAAGAACTACTGGAGAGGGTTCACTGGAGGGTTACAAAGATGATTTAGTGACTGGAGCATCTCTCTTATAAGAAAAGGGTCGGTTTGGCCTTGAGAAGAAAGACAAAAAGGGAATCTTTGCAGACCAATGCAGACAAATATCTTAAAGGTGAATATGAAGAGAATAGGGCCAGGCTCTTTCCAGTCTGTCCAGTGGCAGGACAAGGGGCAATAGACACAAACTAAAATTTTAAAATATAAAATAAAAACTATTCCATCTAAATATGGAGAAAAACTTCTTTACTTGAGGGTGACAAAGAACTTGAATAGCCTGCCCAAAGAGACTGTGGAGTCTCATTCTCTGAAGATATAAAAATGGATGTGTTTCTGTATAACTTTCTCTAGTAATCCTGTTTGAGGAAGGGGGATGGACTAGGTGATCTTCATTGGTCCCTTCCAAACCCACCCATACTGTTGGTTCTGTACCATAATGTACAGCAAAAAATAAATTTATTGCAAATACCTTTCAATCACAAATGACATTAATGACAATATTTTCAGAAAAGATTTTTTTTATTATGTTGTTTGACCTTTAGAAATGACAGAGCTGATTTAGCATTTAGCATTCTCATACTGATTACTTAGAAATATGTGTTTCTAACTCTGATGTGTCTTTAATACAAAAAATATTACCAAATATTAAAGGAAGAGTGCTTTAGGAGGACAGATATATTTTAAAAAATCCGTTTATCAGTCTAAAGGCCACAATTATTTCTTAGATCTAAGACATGACCAGGAGGAAAGATTTCAAAAGGTTCTCTTTACTAACTGCTAGAAAAGAAGATGTTGAGTAGTCCTTGAATGTTCCCTTATTTAATCAGAACTACAATAAAAGACACTGCTACAGTCATATTTTTTTGAAAGTTCCAGGACATGTATTTGATGCTAATGGCTATTTTGTGGTTTTGTGTATTTCAGCAGGCCAAGGACAGACACAGGTCTTAAGGGAGGCATTAGAAGTTGTTTTGTTTAATTCTGTTGTAGTGAATTAAAAGTCTTGCTCTGACAGGATGTATTTTTATTCCCAAGCCACCTACAATCATAAACTGTTCAAGGTTTTCCCAGAATACTGAACTATATTTGAAACTTACTGTAGTTTAATTCAGTAGAATTTCTTTAGTCATATGGTCTAAACTTAATCAAGATGTAAACAGATGCATATTTGTAGGGTTTTGAGCTCTTCTGCATATTAAAAAAAATGAAAAGGAAGTGAACAAACCAGCATTCAAGAACAACTACTTTCTTTGCAATGATGATTATATAAATGATATAAAATAATAGAATGAACAGCTTTCTAACCTAGGTATATATTTCATATCTGATTGCTTCAGCAATCAATACTAACTACCGTTTCTATTGCATGTTGCTTGGCCAAATACTACTGAAATGGAGGTTGTACAGAAAGAATAGTGGAAGGTTAAGAACTGAATTTTATAATACAGGCTAGGAGACTTTTGAACTCTTTTCTCAGTAGAGCTTTCCTGATGAATACAATGCTTTTATTTGTCCATTAAAGTCATTAAGACAGTATTCATTCCAAGACAAACTATAAAAATGTACCACTGTACATTGCCTTTCCTTCAGTGAACCATAAGGAACCAGCCTAAATTTAATCTAGAAATTTACCTCAGCCTGTAGTAAAGGAGTATGTCTTGAACCACTGCAGGTAAGAACTCAAACTGCTAGGGTTGCACAAGTATGCAGTAGGAAGAGCAGAATAAGTCAGCTGGTGGGGAGATGAAGGCAAGACAAGAGTAATGCTCTTTCATTTGAAGTACTGCTGACTATTGGGGGACTTAAAGCAATGGTGATGACTTCTGTTGGTCTTCTAAGACAGCAAAATGTCTTCAAGACTTGCAGCAGGTGCCCAGCTGTACAGGTGCCAGGTGTACACTGACAGAAGCTGCAGGAATTCTTCATGAAGATATTCTTCATGAACTCCTCACATTGACAAATTGAAGAAATACACACTGGCGTTTTCAATTGTACTCTAAATTTCATAAATCATGGTGTTTCTACATACTTGGTACTGAAAAGCATATCCTGTTGATGTACCTGCATACCCACAAACACAGATGATCAAAAAATGTAAATGATCTGCAGAAAGGACTCCTGCAGTAATTACATATTTACCCTAAAATATTATTATCGGAAAAATCAAAACTTAAATTATGGAAGAGATGAAATTAGGACAAATTAAATAAATTAGAATTGGGCAAAAACTGTACTGTGAGGGAAGTAATGTAGTTATATTGTCTATGATCCTTCTCAATAATTTCAGCTGTAGGGTTTTCAAGTTATTTTGACATATTTCATTTTTAGAAGTGGTCTGTGAAAAATTGTCCTGTAACTGCTACTTTTGCTTCTCCAGGAGATTGAGAAAGCCAGATCAGGTACTCTCCAAGTACTGTTGGAAAAGAGAAAAATAATCTTGACTTTTCTGTGTAATATTTAAAGCTGAAGCCATGCCAAGCCACGACAGATGGCCGCGTAAAACAGATAGAGTGAAAAGCCATGGTGAAACACAGAGGACCAAGGGAAAGCATTCAAAATAATTTCCAAAGCTGACTGCTGGACTGTGGCTTCTATTCCAGGGAGACTGCTTCTAAATTCTCTCAGAGACAGGAGATCTTAACACTTGCATTGGGTACACATTTTCTAGTCTCAGAAGCCCTCTGTATGACAAACAGGAACACATTTGTAGTGCAAATTTGCAAATAATGTAGATTTTCATAGATGAAAAGCTTCTGAGAGCAATCAAACTAGTAATGATGTTTGCAACTCAAGATTTTATAATTACATAAATATTATCACATCTAAATTCCTATGTTATTCCTGTAAGAATTGCTGTGCTAGGCAGTAGTATTTAAAATCTGCTTCAATTTTGCCATCAGAAAACCATACTTTCTTTGGCTGGTTGGAATCAAAGTTAGCTCTTCCTTTTTTGAACAAATTCAGTAGTTGAATTATCCACAAATAAGCACAGCACACACCTACAAAAATTTGATGTTAAGACATTTTTAGCTAATTCTCTAAATGCACAAGGATTTCCTAAGACAGATGGATTTATGTTGCATCCTTTCAGTTATGTTTTCTAGTATGCAGAAATGTATGTATTCTAGGTTTCCCTCTGAGTTTTGATGCATGTTGGAGCTTCATTAGAGTGTATATATATCATTCTACATGGTAGGATTATTAAATTAACATTGATGGTATGCTCCTTTTGCTATCACTAAGCAATGGTGTCAATGGGAAACAAAATTTTCAGACTTCAGCAGAAGTCTGAAAATTTGTTCCCCATTATCATGTGTGCTGAAAACAGATGAATTTACACAAAATTCTTAATCCTTACTGCAGGGGAAATTTTCCAATGCATCCTTTTGATTATTACTCAGTATCACTGGAAGTTGCTTTTCTGCTCCTAGCCAGTTGAAGAAGAAGACAGTAGGAACAGATTGTAACAGGTTCAAACAGAATAATTCCTACACAGTGCCCCTCCTTTCTTTAAACTGACATTGAAGTTAATTTAGTTACAGTTTCTCACTGAGGACTTCTGCAGGGAGGATTGCAAGACACAGTATTGGCCTTGATTAATTTTCTGGGAAACAAAATCACATTAATAAGTAGTTGCAATGAGGAATAAGAGTATGTCTAGACACTGATTGCTTTGTCCTATGTTTCAAAATAAAAATGTGCATTAAACAAATAATTTTTCAGTCTCAAAAATTAAAGATTAGTCTTCATCCATGAAAATATCTCACTAACTGAAACAGTATTTGATTTTTCCTTGTTTACTTCTCTGGACCACAGATATATTTTATTAATATTTCCCTTCATTTGTGCAAGTATGTACTTAAGAACTACCTGGTTTTTATTTTAATGATTGCAAAAAATAATTTTTTCTAATACTTTTATATCTATCCATTCTCTAAAAAAAACCCCTACAAAAATCTGAGAAGTATGGTGAGTGATTTGAAAATATTCCACACAAAGTGTTCCCCTATGCAAGGGGAAAAAAACCCCAAAAATTAAAATACATTATTTCAGTTTAACCAAAACAAATAGCCAAAAAAAAAAACCCCAAAAAAACCCCACCAAAAAAAACAAAACCAAAAAACCCTAAACCAAAATGGTGTAATGTGAACAAGTAATGGATGGTTAAGTGGCATAAGCATAAGAATAAGCAATATAGAATCATAGAATAGCTTAGTTTCAGAAGGACTGAAACTAAGCTATTCTATGGGTTCTAAAGGTTGTCACCCTTCCTGTGCTTTGCTCAAAGCAGGAGTAACTTAGATCAGGGCCTTGTCCAGTTGTATTTTGAATATCTGCAAGAATGGAGACATAGTTATTTGATTTTATAAGGACAGCAATACAATTCTTTCTATTTAGGTAGGAGAGTTTATGAAAAAACCTTCATAATCAAGACATTTTCATTTGTGAAAAAAAGTAATTTCTGTGAGTTTCATGAAATTTTAAAGAAATAAGCACTGTTTATATAGTTTTTTGTTTTTTTTTTTTGAAATTTGCAATAATGCATCAGGTTTTCAGTCTCAGATTAGATGCACATGTCAAATGAATATAAGATTCTTTTATTATGTCATTAAAAATAAAAAATAACAGTGGCTGTGAGCATGAATATTTGCCTGGCAATTTAAATTGTTTTTTCTTTACAAAGTTGCAGAAGTGTTTTCTAATATGAATACATATTTTAGTGATGCAGTCAGATTAATTAAACACAATTAACTATATTTAATATTTGACTATTTTGCCTACATTGTAAATACCTGGAGGAAGTCATTATGAATGCGTCATGAGAAGGGTGACAAGGTTTAATACAAATCTATAACTGAGGAAAATTGAGAACAGCATTTCTTCCACATCTCCACAAAGTGGAGGCTCTTCCAGACTACATGAGGTGCCTCATGTTATCCTGTTATCTTTTAAATCACCTTCTGCAAACTTGGGCCTAATATTTTCAACATTAATATGGTGTTGGTTTTGTGGATTGCACAGCTGAAGTTTCTAAACCACAAGTGAGGTATTCTTAATTTATTATTCAGGTAGAGTACACCACCAGTATCTTTGGTAAAACTATCTCTGTTTTTCAGAAGTTCTTTAAAAATGCAAATATATGAACAGTTTTTAAGAAAATCATATTCTTGCAACACGACAAGCAGAAGCACAGGACTGCTGTCTTCCCATGCATGGCTTTGCTTGGCAGAAACTTTCACAGTAAACCTATCCATGCTAGTCCTAAACCATATACAGAAGAGATATGCTTGAAGAGATGGGTTTGGGGTTTTTTCATGCACTAGATCACTGTTCTTAGCTAGTTGACCTTTTGCCTAGGAGCTATAAAATCAGAGGAGATTTCATATGTGGAGGGAGACATGTATGGGTTATTTTATTAATAGGATGCTCTTTCCAATAATGATTCCAAAATTCTTCAAACACAGGAGTCCATAAGGACGTCATCCTAAACTGACAGAAGTCAGGCTTTTAATCTCTTCTGCAGGGCTCTCCTATTATAAATGTGCCATGAAAATTGTAATACATCACTGCAATCCTCAAGCATTTTTGTATATCTATCAGAACTGTTCTCCTCAGGGAAGTCTTGTAGCTATGAAATAAAGTTTAATAAAACATTAAATTAAATATATATATTTTTTCACTTCTTTCTCTCACAACAGAGTAAAAGCTGTGTTCATTTACCTGTAGAAACTTGACATTTTTTGATATTTTTGAGTTGCTTTTCATTTGTATCCTTTACAATACACTTCAGCTGTTCAGAGTGGTAACACATAGCATTTACTAGTTTCAGATAGAATTTTTATACCATTACCATGAAATTGAATTTTATCTAATACATTTATTTTGACTAAAAAGAATAAACTTACAGAAGAGCTAATCTTTACCAAAACAATTGGTAGTTTGCAACACAAAATACCAAGGCTTAATAATTTCAGTAGGACTCAGCCGTGTTATTTTTTATGCCCACACCTTGATTATTTCACTTAGATAACTAAGTAATTAATTATGAAAGAGTTTGAATGTGATGACTTTTCTTGCAAGGTCATTTCTTATAATAAAATTTTCATTTTTTTACTGAAAAAATGGCTCAATACTTCATTTTGCATCAAAGAATCATGGATGAACTCTTCTTATGCTTTTACTCCTAGCTTTGGAGGCAGGATATAAAATGTGCGTGTGCTAAAAATAGACACACCATGCTATCCTTTAATCAGTATGCATTAGAGTCACTTTCTTATTAGTTCCTCTGGCGATAAAATAAAAGGCTGATGATCAAAATATTAATCTACATTTTCTCTTCATGAACTAGTTGTGTTTAAAATGACTAAAAGTTATTTACTAGTCTCAATTTTTTTATTTGTTGCATTTTCACTCTTAGTAAGAAATAAATAAAAGACTTTCAAATGTCTTGTAAAGCTAAGTCCCTTTTCCTTGTTTGTATTCTTTCCTCATAAATTCTACCAAACAGGTGTTTATGTTTGTTGTCAGCTGTATTTGTCACTGTACAAGCTGTCTCTTGCCAGTTTTTCAGCATGTTGCTAGACATGATTTATTGTGTGCTGTCATTCTATAGTTTCTTTACAAAGAAGCCAATCTGACAAGAATTCCTGAATTAAGATGTCATCCAAATTGCAGTCAGAAGAGCATAGAATTTATCTGATAATCTGCAACTTGACATTTACTAAATCTCGTAGTACTCCATTATCGGGCATCTTGGATGGGAACAAAACTGAAAGAGAATGTATTTCATTCTCATGGAAACAATAAACACAAATTTATACAAACACCATTAATATTCAAAATACTTTTAAATTAAAGAATGCAAGTTTTTTGCTGTGGTTTTTAGTGTTACATTGAAAATTAATCTCCTTGGGCCAATTATCTCATCATAAAACTGTTCAAAGAAGATAAAACATAGATTATTCACCAACATTTCATAAATCTGGATCAGGTAGAATTAAGGATAATCTAGTTGCCCATTAACACATCAGCAATAATTTGTTCAGGATGCATAATACATCTCTGATAAATTTAAGGCATCTTGGATCTGAAAAGAGAATGATTCTCATGGAAACAATAAACACAAATTTATATTAATATTCAAAATACTTTTAAATTAAAGAATAAAGTTTTTTGCTGTGGTTTTTAGTGTTACATTGAAAATTAATCTCCTTGGGCCAATTATCTCATCATAAAACTGTTCAAAGAAGATAAAACATAGATTATTCACCAACATTTCATAAATCTGGATCAGGTAGAATTAAGGATAATCTAGTTGCCCATTAACACATCAGCAATAATTTGTTCCTTTCAAGGATGCATATTTATACATCTCTGATAAATTGCTATATCTCAATCATATATACAGGGATATAGGACAAATTACTCAGAATAAGATGGGAAATGGTGACATACAAGCTAAAAAGATACATTCACTGAAATATCTCCGGTCCCCACTTCCAGAATTTAACACCAGTGTCTGAAGATGTGTGATGCTATACAAACTCCATTTTCTTTCCAATGTTTTTCATTAGTCAGTATACAGCAGAGACAATCCACTTCATATAGTTCCAAATAAAGCTTATAACTTTGTGGTGTAAGATAGCTATCTTCTACAGTGCACATTACCTTAGGAAGGAGAATCAATTGCCATTAACATTTGTAGGTTGTTAACACTGTCTTTTCAAAGTGCCCGTTGAAACTTTCTTTCCGTTTGACAGATTCTTCTGCTACTGTCAGGAACATATGGGTCTCAAGGTGAAAGCCATAATAGGCAACACAAATGTCACTTTGATGCTTCCAAGTGCTTGTTATTATTTTGCAGAGAAGTTTCTGGCCTTATTAAGTCTACTAATGTTGTTTTATCAAATTAATTCAACATTGATGGGTACTACTTTCTCCCTTTCATTTTCTAGTATGCCCACAAGGAGTTTTCAAATCTGAACACCCTAATTTCCATCTGAATGTGGCTAGGTACATGTCCCTTGCCTTGTTTTCTGATATCAGGAAAGAAACCATATGCAATGGTTATGACACATCATTTGCTCTTCCTAGCTTACCACATTTGTTGGTGTCATAGAGCCTTCTTGGACAACACTGGTCTCCTCAAATCTGAGCGGTGCTGTTACCAAAAAATCAGTAAAAGATAAAAAACTCCTCAACACCAGTGTGGCATTAAGAAGCAGGCGTTCTTTATTTAGCCAGCTGCATGAGGGAATACTTCCTCTGAAATATCGTGCATACTGTATACATGAAAAATTCAGTTTGTATACTGTATTTTACACACACATTCATTGATTGTCCTAGAATAAACATATGATAATAATTTTCCTGAAATCATGAACAGATTTTCCTTCTCCTTTATACATGTGCTCTTCTGCCCTGGGGGCCCCTTCGGTGGTCCCCAGTGGTCAGGGACCCAAAAAGAGCTGACTGACTGACTGGTGAACTGAACAGAAACTGGGGCTGGGTACCCCCCAGTTCTCCTTCTTACACAATGGGCATTTTGCCATTCCATGAGCCAGTGGGCTTTGAAGAATTGTGAGCATTGTGGTAGCTCACCAGGTGTAAACAAGTTTTCATCTGGCGACACTAATATATCCACAGAAAATAAAAGATGCACTTGAGATGAAGATTCATCTAAGAATTGTAATTTTCTAGTACAGCTGGTGTTGCTTTCTATGGAGGAACTATTTTGACATTTTCCACAGACAAAAACCTAACTTTTTCTGTTTATAGCCCTAATCATCATAAATCACTCGGAGTAAAACATCTCTGCATGCACACTGAGACTGGAATAACTAATTTGGGTAGCCTACAATAAAAATGATAATGGCAATAAAATGACTGAAAAAAACTTTGAAAGTTCTGGATTTGAGATTCTGATGAAAGACTGTAGATCCACTGCTGAAATATTAACAGGTTGAGCACAGCAAAATGTGTATTTCCACACAGTGTATTTTTCCTATACACAGTCTCCTAGTAGAATTATTGGAAAAAGCAGGATTCACATGAAACAAATAATTCAATAAACCCAAGCTGAAGTGGCATATGCCTAAACTAGCCCTTAAAAATAGATTAAGAGGTGTTTACATTAAAATGAGCCCATCTCCTGGATTTCGGTATCAAGCTTGTGATATTCCTACTCCAAGCTGGTAGGAGCTATTTGACATTCTTGCTTTGAGTTGTGAATCACAGCTAGCCTTTCCTCATAAAATAAATGCAGTGGTCATATTTCCTTCTACCTCATCTACCAAGGTCCAATGAAAAGAGTATTTATTCTGTTTCTTCAAAGTCTGTGTAATTCTGTCTAAAGGGACTGAGCACACACCTGTAATACCATATAGGGAGGGCACTTAAGTTCTTCATGTGAAAACAGCTTCAGTATTAAAAAAATAAAAGGCTTTTGGGGCAGTGGAGGAAAGGAAACCATTTTAAAAATTATTCATTATTATTCATGAGATTATATAGGCCTAACCTGCTGAATATCTGACTTATGGTGCATGTCTCCACAAGTGGTCTTGGTTTAGAAGGCAGACTTGGTGTTTCCAATCTCTGCTTTTTGCTCCCTGCTTTTTTTTCTTACACGTCCACTCTTGTTTTCCTGTCAGCACATTTCAATACTGAGTCAATAGTACTGCTGAACTGGCAATCTTCAATTTAAAGCAGAAAGTTTCTGTGGTTCATTCATGTAAAAATATGACTTCTCTTCTGTTGCAAAACTACAGTTCCATTGGTAAGACAGATTTTCATGGGGAGAGAAGGATAGTGCTGCAGGATATTTCTCCTCCTATCATTGCAAATTTAATAAATGTAGTCATGAAAAATAATTATTTTCCAATGAGACTCTGCAGAAAATGGGAACAATTTCTGAGACCTGTCCCAAGGTTTTCAGACATATCCATGGATAATATTCCACTGTAAAATAGATAATATACAACCATGAATTAAGGCAGACCATGAAACTTTCTTTGTTGTGAGTTCCAAAGACTGTGGTATAAAGAACAAGGAACAAAACGAGATTTTATGCAAAACCAGATTTACTTTCTCCTAGGAAAGGTTTTTGCAGAATAATAAAAAAATAAGGCTAACATTGTTTTGTTGACGGTATAAAAAAGCAAAAAAGGATCAACAGAGTCATACCATTGTGAATCTAAAGACTGACATTAAAAATCTCTTAAGCTTTCTGCCAAGGTCAAGGAAAGATTTTTTTCCCTCCTTTTTTGTTATCAAAGGAACATCAAAGACTTGAAACAAAGGACAAATGTTTGCAAAGACTGGAAAAAAAGTAATAAATATTTCTGTTCTTAAGAAGCCTTAAATTTTAATAAGAAAGTTTGAGCCAATAGGTATGCACATTTGCCTGCTACCAGATGCCTCCCACAGTAACAATCTGACATCTGGCCACAAGGGAAGGTAATTTTGTAATATAGCATTGTTTTAGGCCGGGTACTTGATACAGTCAGTCCAATGACCCATTCATAAATACATGGAAGCAGACTGTGATCTATGGCATGCACTGTATACTTTCTGGATGGCACCAGTGAAAACAGGGATGTTAGCTGCTGGACTTTTGCTTAAAGAAAAAGAGAAATTAGGATTGATGGATGGCAAGGTTACTGGGCACTTTATATATACAGGAGAAAAAACAAGATTCAGGGTGCCTCTGAATTACAGGAAGCTGGGTCTACCATTTGTGAGACTGCAAGAGATTCCTGGCTCATAACATTTTGGGTGCGTTCCTCTTGTGGGGAAAGGAGCAGGCTGGGCTTTGTGCTGGTGAGACAATGTCCTGCTCTACATATCCCACTCCCAGAACCTGTATCCCAGCCCCACAGTGGCCGCCAATCCCTGGCATTGCAGGCAATGCTCCACACTCTGCCCCTGCAGCCCCAGTTCAGCCCCAGAGTGGCCAGATGACTGAACGCCCACCTGGGGAAGGGCCCAGGAAAGCCAAAGGGCATTTAACCTGAGACACAAGGTCAGCATGTCTTGACCCTATCTCCTCTTTGAATCTCAATGAGCTGAATACCTCTGGAACCAGGAGTGGTAGTTGTGTTTGTTCGTTTCTGCATCCTTTCTATCTTCCCTTTTTTCTCGTTCTCCATCTAATCCCCTTGTCTCAGAGTTTTGATTAACTTAAAATTGGATAGGCTTGGAGTTTGCTCAGTTGAATGGGCTAAGCTAATGCTTTGTGGATGGTTTTATGTTGTTTGAATGCTGCTTTAAACTTTTGCCAAAGTTCTCTGATTTCCTGAAGATGCTAATAAATTTTTTTGTTGTTTTGAACCTCTTGAGGATATCTTAGTATTTCTCCTGTGTGGTTACCTAGAGTACATAAAAACTGTAAGCCCTTTTAAGAAGCTCATTGAGCCTTAGTTTTTTGTGCCTTAGACCATTTCACAAACTTACTTCTGTATGTGTATTTGACAGATTAACCTTTGATTAATCCTCCATGAAGACTAATTGATCATCCATCCTCTGGGTACACTGCCACACTCTGAAAAGGATATACAGGAGAAAAACAAGATTCAGGGGTGCCTCTGAATTACAGGAAGCTGGGTCTACCATTTGTGAGACTGCAAGAGATTCCTGGCTCATAACATTTTGGGTGCGTTCCTCTTGTGGGGAAAGGAGCAGGCTGGGCTTTGCGCTGGTGAGACAATGTCCTGCTCTACATATCCCACTCCCAGAGCCTGTATCCCAGCCCCACAGTGGCCGCCAATCCCTGGCATTGCAGGCAATGCTCCACACTCTGCCCCTGCAGCCCCAGTTCAGCCCCAGAGTGGCCAGATGACTGAACGCCCACCTGGGGAAGGGCCCAGGAAAGCCAAAGGGCATTTTACCTGAGACACAAGGTCAGCATGTCTTGACCCTATCTCCTCTTTGAATCTCTATGAGCTGAATACCTCTGGAACCAGGAGTGGTAGTTGTGTTTGTTCGTTTCTGCATCCTTTCTATCTTCCCTTTTTTCTCGTTCTCCATCTAATCCCCTTGTCTCAGAGTTTTGATTAACTTAAAATTGGATAGGCTTGGAGTTTGCTCAGTTGAATGGGCTAAGCTAATGCTTTGTGGATGGTTTTATGTTGATTGAATGCTGCTTTAAACTTTTGCCAAAGTTCTCTGATTTCCTGAAGATGCTAATAAATTTTTTTGTTGTTTTGAACCTCTTGAGGATATCTTAGTATTTCTCCTGTGTGGTTACCTAGAGTACATAAAAACTGTAAGCCCTTTTAAGAAGCTCATTGAGCCTTAGTTTTTTGTGCCTTAGACCATTTCACAAACTTACTTCTGTATGTGTATTTGACAGATTAACCTTTGATTAATCCTCCATGAAGACTAATTGAGCATCCATCCTCTGGGTACACTGCCACACTCTGAAAAGGAGTGGGTGATGCTTCCAAAAAATGTTAGCTCAAGCTCAGCTTTAATTTTTTTTTGCTTTTTAGGAAATATTTTTCAATTTCGTTTAAATCCCCTGCTGTGATTAATATATATTTATTTGTGTCAAAGCTAGACATGCTAAAGCTTTCTTGTATAAGTGAATATTACACTGCAGTCACAATAGTATGAAATTTGTAAGTAAGTTAATTTCAAAATTTCTTTTGCCCACTTCCAGCCTACAGTCTGGAAGTAACAGAATGAAAAACATACAGTGCCTTGGTATTGTGCAAGCAGGGTTCAACAATAGCTAATGCATTCTTGAATTATCAGCACTGGTTTTGTCACAAATCTAAAGCAGAGCACAGCATGGAATATTATAAAGAAAATTAACTTAATCCCTGCTAAAGCCAGTAAAATGGAAAAAAGAAAGAAGAAGATAAATAAAAAATAATTTTCCATGTAGGAAAATAATCCTTCAAGTAAGACAGATGAAAAACAATAATAAAAGAAAAACCCAAAAACATTCCAGAAAAATCAGTCCACATAGATTGAAACAATGTTGTATATTCTGTCTCTTCCTTCCTCTTGTCCTCTTTGGAGGCTAGATATCTTTCACTTTTGATTTAATTGTTCAGAACATAACAGCATGATAAAAGTTTTTTTATGGAAATTTCTCACAGCAAGACAATCAATCATATTTCCAACACATTCACTGTCTTGAGCCTCTGAGCCTCAAAGACTTTTTTTTCTATGGAGCTTACTTGTTAATTTAACACTGATCAAAGGCTAAAACATTTATCATGCTTATTAGTGAATAAACCTAGCAGCAGGTATCCCAAGTGAGGAAGCAAATCCTCATTTCCTGCAAGAATGAATTGGAAATTATCCAAAACATTTTTCAGGAGTGACGAGCTGTCAAAAGGAGGCAACTGGCAGATGTGGCAGCTCTAGGGTTAGGAGGTATGAAAAAAAAAAAAAAAAAAAAAAAAAAAAAAGAAAAATAAAAGTGTCTTGTAAAGGTATCTATAGACTATTCCATGGGGAATGTTCCACAGTTTCATTTAACTTTGTTCTGAACTCCTGCTGCAACTGACCTTGGAAAGAAGTTGCACTACAAATTATAGTGGAAATTGATCACATTTGCTTCTCTAGAGCCCTAATCTTTCTTAGATCCTAAAAGTGAATGTTGACAGGCTGGGGAGGATTCTTAAAAACATCTTCTGTACAAACAACTCCAGTGTGACCTCAGGAGAAGTAGTAAACCTACATTTACCAGTTGTAGCAGAAGGAAACAAGGACTGCATTCTGCACTGGCTCACCACCTAAGTTTTGGACCCATTTGCAACCAGGTAATTTATCCACAAAAGTTTCTTGGGGAAGCAAGATCTTGATAAACCTACTGAGCTAATACTCAGAATAAGTAGTAGCTATCATCATATAACTTGCTTTATTTGATGAAGGCAATTCCACCAACAGTTTTTGCTTTGTGCTGCTTGCCTTTTACCTGAAGATGCTACTCCTTGTCTTTTAGTCTTTTCTCTTGTGTGCTCGTTATCGTTTCACTTGGACACAGTCTGATCTTTATCTTCCACCCAAACACCACACTGTCTTGCTGTACCTAGACGATCTTTGATTCTATCTCACTGAAAGATGTAGATTTCTAAATTCTTTGGTACCCTCTCTGTCTGCATTTATCCTTCAGGCTTCAATTCTTTCACTTAGTTAACTAGATGTCCATCTGGATATGCTACCCAGGAGCACAAATAGTGTGGAATTATTGCAGTATTTACCTGCAATAATGTTTAGCAGTACACTGCTGCTCTATAGCAAGACTATATTAACACAGGCATACTTTTTCAGCTCCAGGAACAGCAGCACTTATGGATTCTGCAGCAGAAGGGGGGACTACATGATAACCTATACAGAGCAAGACATATATATGGCATGAAAAAGGAAAATTAACCTACAGGAGAGACACTAGGTGTCCTGGTTTCATATAGCTGTTATTGGTGAAGTGTATTTTTTTATGGATTGAATTTGTGTATTTGATAATAACGATCTTATAAGCAGTGAAATTAAGTAAGAAACTCAACACAGCATGCTGGCTGGCAGAGCCAAGCTTATGGCTTCAAACCATTCTGACTGCTGGATTACTTTTTGAGATTTTTAAGAATTTTCTTTTTGCCTGGATTATTTCTTTGCAATAGGAGCCCATCAGTGTTCTGTGCATCAACTCACTCATTTGCTGTGGAGAAATTTCCAGCTTAGAACTGAATGATATGAAAGGTCCTGGTTACTATCCATCTTGGCCACTATTCCCAAGAGCAGAAGAAGACTGATTGAACATACTTTCCTGTGTTACACAAAGTTTATTAGTGAGAATATAGTTACTATTTCCCATGAAAAAATTAGAAACCCATAGAAATTAGATTATGTGTATGACTACCTCAGAAGAGAGAACACCACAAATAGGCAAGGTTTCCCATATTTTTTTACAAATTTTATTTTATTTATACACACGAATTTGGTTATTTTATTTTCTCTTAATAATCAGTGGCTATTTTCTTGCCAAAGTAGGAAAGAGACAAGGAAAACACAAGAGTTTCAGTGTTTGCACTGAATGTTCTTTGTAGTTCTGAGCGGCAAGTCCAGGATGTAAGTGAATGCAGAAGTCATTACATACTTTAAGACTAAGATTTGAATGGCAAATTCCTCAAATGTCTCACATATTGTCAGATGTTCATAGGTTTATCTGTGGTCTTTCATCTGTTACAAGAAGAGCCTCATTTTATAGACAAACATGACAGCAGAAAAAAGACCTGCAAAAACGAATTTAAAATGCATGGAAATTATTTTTATTTTGCAGTGGATGTTACCAATTTTATGTTCTCCTGCTGAAGAGAAGTGTAGTTATAATTTGAAGATGTTGTGCTTTGGTATCTATTTTATATTCTCTCAAAGGGAAAATGAGAGGTCTTGTGGAATAAAATAAGGTCTCCTACTTCTTTTGCTGTGACACTTTCTAGGGTTCCTCTAAGAAATACAGATTTTCAGGTTGAAAATATGAGTGGTAACAGCTTTTTACTCCAAAAAAGTGAGAAATGAGGTTTACTACTCCCTCCTTACCTGCTGTTTTTATTTTCACCAACATCAATAGAAACCACAATATTAGACATTTGAAACTAATAATAAAAATAATATCTGAAAAAGAAGACTAGGAATGTTAATTAAATCTTTTTCAATTAATCAAACTGATATAACATTCATTTCTTAAAAATAGAATAGGGTTACTACAAGCTAAGACAAAAATTCTGGAAGAACTTAAATAATTTAAAACAAGTATGAAATTTTGAACTTGATAAAGATAAAGGCAGAACAACTTCAAAATCTTGTTCCCTTTTCCTTGCTTTTATTTAGTATTTTTGCATATAAAGGGAAGCAGAGCAAAGATTCTTCAGTGCAGTAAGTGGAGTAAGTCACATGCTGTTTCTAAGTGTAGAGAAGAGATTATATTTCTGATTTTTTTTCCTTAAAAATGCATATTGAAATGCTGCTACTGCTATGTTCTGCTAAATAAATCAATAAAAATGTGCAAATATGTGTTTTGAAAACTGAACCGAATTAAAAAATCAAACTAGACATTAAGTACTATTTAGTTATGAAACAATCTCCCTCGAGAAATGGTGGAAAAAAGCTCCATCTCTAAGAATGCTAACAGTTTTATTACACAAAGTATTGGAATATATTATTTAAGGAATAACTTGTTCTGACAGCAGTCTGGACTAATGTGACATTCCCTCTCTGTAGTTTGTATATCTGGCAATAATGTGTTTTAGTTACTTGATCATAAACTCTCCTTTGAATGAGCTGGAGACTTTGATAAGAGCACATATTTTAATAATCAAGTATGGACTCTGAACATCAGGAGTTGTATGGAAACCTGAATAATAAATAATATTTAAAATGTACAAAGTTTCTTTCATGCCTATCAAACATGGTTACAATGCATATTTGAACATATTGAGAGATACCCATGTAGCATTCCCCTCCTTTCAGCAAGTGTCTTGGGCTAAGAATTAAAAACAATATGACATTATACAATCTATTCCTGGCTTTTGAATACTGTAGCAAGTATAATAAAGGAAGAAGGAAAATGTCTTGAAAAATGACCATCCAATTGGCCCAATGCAATTCCTACAAAGAGATAAATGTTACTGTTCCATGGACATCAAACAGGCACATAGTAAAATATATTTTACTGAGAAAAGTTCTCAAGCTTTTTTCTCCTTTTTTTTTTTTTTTTTTTTTTTTTTTTTTTTTTGCAGTTAGTACTTCTTTCACCAAAATCAGGGGCTTTTACCTTGTCTCAAAATGTCAATACTTGGTACTTTTGCTTCATTGTGGTGTGTGATTAAAAGGACAGGGTACAGAAGAGATTCCAAATGAGCCACCAGCAGGCACCCAAGCTGGTTAGAGCATGGTGTTAATAACATCTAGGTAGTGGGTTTGATCCCTGCATAGGCCTTTCACTTAAGACCTGGACTCAAAAATCCTTGTGGGTCCCTTCCAACTCAGAATATTCTTGAGGAAGCAATGAAAATTGTTATTCTGCATTCCAAATACTTTAATGTTTCTCTGTTAAGGCATCCCTTATTTCCTTGATGGACTAAGAGAATAAATTCTGACACTATTTTCATCACCAGTCTCTTCCTCCTTTTTACTTTGCCTCCACATTTTTGAATATTTCCAAGTAATAATTTTATTTTCAGCTACTACAGTCAGTTACACAGGAAATCAAGATCTGGGTCCTCTCAGAGCCAGGCCCAGCTTCCCGAAAAGCCTGTGGCTCCTTCTACTCACATCAGCTATATCTCTATTCAGGCTTTGAGGAGGAATCAACTTTTACAGTTACTTACTTGTTCATCTATTATTAGGGAAATTATTTTGTGATGAATAGTTGCATTACAAGAAGAATAATTTTGGTACAGTGACACTGTTTTTTGAAAGACACCCCTTGTTATTCAGTTTGGATGGCTGCCTGCCAGACACAGATATGGAAATGGCTTTTCCACCTTACTCATTTTAGCTGTTGATTATAATTAATTGGAGCTTCTTAAGGACAAGCATATGTTGTGCAGTAGCAGATGTTCAGTATAAAAATTTGTCTTGGGAAAACACATCCAATCAGTGCTTATTTGCGAAAGAGGACTGATGACAAAGAAATAATTAGTGTTCTGTAGACAAATGCTTTAGGACCCTGAGTCCCTGAACTGTGAGGCCACTGTGTATTGATCTCAAGATGTGCCTTTACATATTGCTCATCTGCTAACGACAGGGTAAAACAGAAGAACATGAACTTAAATTCCACTGAACTCTGACACTGAATAACCTAAGGGCTAGAGGATTTTGTGGGCATATTTGGAAGAGTCAACATGCAGAGAACCACAGAATCATAGAACAGTCTGGGTTAGAAGGGACCTTACAGATCATCTAGTTCCAAACCCCTGTCATCAAGGGCAGGGACACCTTCCCAGATTACTTATAGTTCCATCCAACCTGTCCTTAAATGTTTCCAGAGTGGGGTATCCACAACTTCTTTGAGTCACCTGTTCCAGTGCCTCACCACCCTCACAATAAAGAATTTCTTCTAAATGCCTCATCTAGACCCACTCTCAGTTTAAAACCATTTCCCCTTGTCCTGTCACTATGTGCCCATGTAAATAGTCTCTCTCCATCTTTCTTGTAAGCTCCCTTAAGGTACTGGAAGGCGGCAATCCGGTCACCCTGAAGATTTCTCTTTTCCAGGCTTCAGAGTCTCAATTCTCTTGGCTTTTCCTCAGAGGAGATGTGCTCCATTCCCCTAATCATCTTGGTGGCCTTCCACTGGACTTGCTCCAACAGGTCCTTTGTCTACTGGGGACCCAATGCTAGAACTAACATTCAGGTGGGGCCTCAGAGTGGACAGAGGGGCAGAACCTCTTCCCTCATTTCTCTGGCCATGCTGCTTTAGATACAGGACATGATTGTTTTTCTAGGCTGCAAGGGCAGCCAACTCTTGTTCAGTTTCTCACCTACCACCACCCCCAAGTCCTTCTCCAATGGGCTGCTCTCAATCTGTTCATCCCCAGGCTTATATTGGTAATGGGGCTTGCCCCCATTTGGTCTTTTTAAACCTCATAAGATTTCATGGGCCCAGTTTTTGGGCTTGCCTGGGTGCCTCTTGATGGCATCTCATCCTTCAGGCTTGTCAGCTGCACCACTCAGCTTGGTATCATCTGCAAACTTGCTGAGGTGCACTTGAGATCTTTTTCCGTGTCTTTAATGAAAACATTGAATAAGAAAGAGGAAAGCCTAGAATTTTATTAACTAGTTTATATCAACATATGATATTAGCATATGAGCTGTTGCTAGCCACAGTCAAGCAGTAGGGTAGATGATAGACGAGTAACATTGGGAAAATGTAAAATTTTACAGGCTAAATGTCATTTCCTTAAGCACTGATAAAGTGACTCCTACAGTCACTATGTTGCTACTGGTAATTTCACTATAATTTCCTTGTCCCAAAGGCTCAGGTACAACTATCATTCTTGTCTGAATAGAATATGTCATACTAATAATTGAGTAAGCTCTGCTGAATGTTCTTCCAGGTTATTTAGAACTCAGTCACAGTCTGGGGAGGGGTGATTTGTTGTTTTTTTTTTTCTCTGCTTGATAGCTGTAGTTAATATCAGAAAAAAAAGCTTGTGCAAACAGCTCATGAAACGTAGATGTTCCTCAAATGAAATGATTATTCAAAAGTTTGGCATCATTACAGATTAGGTTGTTGTAAAGATAAGTAAATAAGCTCATCAGAAGACTGATAACTTACATTATGGAGGTAAGATAAATGTAAACACATATAAAAATGGCATGCATCTGAACATCAACCACTCTCTATTTACATGGAATAACCAACAATTGGAAGAACTGATTAATTTGATTCATGGCTTTGGTTTTAACTTAACTGTATAAACAGGGAAGAAGAGCAAAACAACACAGTAATGCGAAATTTAGCTGGAAGTCCTCATAGGCGATCATGCAGCAATATTTCAGCCGTGTAGATAAAAAAAATCTAGACAGAAGGAAATGAGTGTTCTTGCAGCTGATTCACTTCAAGGAGAACCAATAATGAAGTGGCTTAAAAAGTCAAATTTTGATTATATTCATAAAAGGCTAAATTTGGATTGAAAATCTATGCAGAGATGACCAACAAGATTGTTTCTTCTTTCCATGGGTGCTGCTCCAAGTGTTTCTTATTTTTATTGAGAGGGTGGTGCCACTGCCCGGGACAAACTCCGAGCAGTGGTGGCAGTGCCTGTCTGCAGCCACAGCATCCCCCCGAGAGGAGCAGAGCGGCCCCGCTCCAGCCCAAGGTGCCCCAGCCCACCGGCAGCGCCTGGCTGAGGCAAGAGGGCACCAAGTACCACTTGCCCCAGCGGCCTGCATTGCCATCTCCTGCTAAGAGGAAGGTGAAGGCCCTCCACAAATTGTATCCCCTGGCTGAGCACCAGCTGCCAGAGCGTGCAGCTGTCTTTGCCGACGGAGCAGCTGCCGCTGCTGGAGAGACTGGGGGTTGGAAAGGGGCAGGGGGAAGAAGCTGTTTTTACCTTTTGTCTCCCTACAGCAACTGACAATCGGGGCCACCATCCAGGGGAGATGTTGCTCTGCCATTTTAATTTTCTTGTTGTTCCCAAGGATTGGTGAGATTTCAGAAACTTGGTAGCTAGTGGCTATTACTGTTATTTTTTGCCTGTTGCTATTTTGATCTTAATTTTAAACTTATTTTCTCACTTTTATCTACTTGTATTTGTTTATCCTTATTGGTAGAAAGGGGTGGGTTAAACTATAGAGGAGGTAACCCATTCTAGGATGTCCCCCTTAAGTTGTCTTAAACCAAGACACTTGGGGTGCACATTAGTGTAGTACCTCAAAAACTATATCAGGGGTCTCTGTTACAGGCACTGTGGTAAATGTATTTTTAATATTCTGGTGTCCTTTTCCTCAGATTCCCTGAGATAGTAATTCTCATATAAAGAATATCTTGATATGGAAATTGGGCAGATAGAAACTTTCTAACTCAGCTTTGAGTATTAGAAATCTGTCATTCTTTATTGCAGCATGCTGATCACTTGGAACATCCTCCCTCTAATCAAGTGCCCTCAGCATCAGGTAAAGAGAGTTTTTGTCGTATGCACTGATTACATATTCATCAGCTATTCCTGATTACCTGGTGTATATGTATCACTTTATTTTACATGGTTGTTCCCCTGTCATAAGTCCTTACATAGTTCTTTGGGGTCCTTTTCAGTGGTCTTCAATGTCTAGTGTCTTTTTTAGGTGGCTGTTCCTTGACCCCCACTTTTGAGTAAGTGCAATATCATTGGTTTGCATAACTTCTACTTTGTCAGCCTTGCAGAGCTGAGCTGGTATCCTGCTTGAGTTTTGCACAACTTCTGCATGGCTAAATTACATCTTTTACCTATTTTTCCAAGGCTGCTCTGCTCCAGTTCTACTGTCCTTTTTAATATGAGAAAGGAAAATATTCTTCACATAAAAGAAAATAGGTCTAATTTCTTGTTCTGGAGTTTCACCTGCTACAATAGACTTATTCTTATCTGTATCCTTCCCATTAAATTGTTGTTGTTGTTGGTTTTGCTTGGGTTTTTTGCTGTTTTTATATAGAAGAGTGAATTATCCATGATGAAGGGTAAGTAGGTGAAGAATCAGAGTTAGTGAATTTTAGACACCAAAAGATAAACAATTAGTAATAGAAAAAAACATAATCAACATTAAAAAGTAATCTGCACTTGAAATACATGAGACTCAAATTGTGCAAATTCCATGCAATGCTGAGGTGCTCTTTTAAACACTGTAAAGTAAAACAGAATTATAGATGAAGAAAGCCTTAAGGCAAAGAATTAATGAAAAAACTACCCTGTTGTGAAACTCAGCAGATTAGCAGCTATAAAACAGGTATTATATTTAGAAGTGTTAAAGCTGGTTTGAGTTTTTAAATTTCAGGACGGGAAGCAAGATGAACTCAATAGTGTACATCTGTTAGCAGTTAACTAAAAATAGTCAACACATTGCTGACCTTGAAAACATCCAAGGAAAAAAAAAATTAATATAGTGGGAAGGTAAGTGAAAGTTCTGACCTCAGAGCAATTAAACAGAAGTTAGTCTATTGGTTGATATGGTTTTTAGTGTCCTAGAGCCTCTTGATCCCTAAATGGTTTCAGAAAAGGTAAAGTTGAGAGTCCTCAGAGAGAACCCACAATCTAATGAAAACTACTGTTAAACAAGCACTTTTAGATCCACTTGAAACTGACAACACTTAATGCTTGAATTGTGTTCTTATTTACTTACTCATTTAAGTATCATTACCTATGTATTTAGCACTTCAATAGGGAAAAGTTGCCCTCTTCATGTTACTTCCTTCAGGCAGAAGAATGGAAGAGACGCCTGGCCCAGCTCCTGTGATTTGGTGCTCAGGTAGAGCAGGATCAGTGAGAGGTTGGTGGTGTGCAACACAGCAAAAAAAGTCTGAAGCAATTAGAAGGAGAGGGCAAAGACACACTGGAGGAAGGAGGGGCAATTGATTGTACACATATGCAGCCATCAGCTCCAGAGGAAAACATGCACACCTTCATTCAATTACAAACTGGAGAAGAAACTTGAATGCAAGACTGCTGTCCGTATGAATGCAAGCAAAACTTTGCATAAGGGAATAAAACACCAGACCCTAACATCCCTCTCAGCAACATCCATCTGCCTAGGATATAATGAATAAAAGACATATTTAAAATTTTATGCAAAGAAGGGGAGGGTGAAAAATGTGTTGTCCAACAAACAACAAGCCTTGTATGCATACAGTGCAGATGAGCCCTGATAAATGGTTATGAATGGTTCCATACTTCCATGTAAATCACTGGGATTCGCAGGGAAATAATTTGCTCGTTTCAGAGAGAGTCTGTCCTGCAATATATGTACAGCAAGATATATATAAACCATGTGATGCATGCCTGAATTAATAGGGTTAAATGTGCCTGCATGGATGAGGCATGTATCTAGAGGGAAGAGACATAAAAATTCATTATAATCACATGTGCTTTTGCAAAAAATGAAAGCTGAAAACCCCACATTAAAATATAGCAAAAGACATCAATTGCATTTATATTGCCTACCTTGAACACTTTAAGAGTCACTATGTTCAAGTTAAAAAAAGCTAGGCTGAAAAAGTTTTATCTTAAGCTCTTGGAAGACAATTAAGGCAGAGTAAACTATGTTCACTTTTTATGCAGTTTAGTCTAAAGTGAGACTCTAGTATGTGCTATAACATTAAAGAGTCTTTGACAGGTTTATATCCCATTTGAAAAAAATGCTGACAGTTAGATATCATAGGGGTTTTGCTTTCATATGCAAATCCAAGCTTTTGTGCCTGGTCCCATCAACAATTCAGAAAATTGCAGACGTCTTTTAATTAAAATGTTTTAACAATAAAACCTGAGAAAAGCTATCCTGAAGTCTCTTTGATGTAACAGAAGATAAAATCTAGCGACAATTTTGCTAATGTATTTGAAAGATGCAACTTGTTTTCCTTTTCCAATAATTGAGTTTAATGTCAAATCACAGATCAGTTCATTATCAGTCAGGGCTAGAGGCAGCATGACCCAGTTGAGTGTATTTTGAACTGAGGTGTAAATCTGAGATTGGATTGAATGGTCATGTTTTTCAGATAGTCTCAGGCAGTAAATCAGACACTTCACTTAGAAAGAGATTTATTTGAATGGTGTTACAGGCAGACATCAATAAATAAATTTTTCTTTGTCAGAAGGAATAATTGCTGGCAACCTGAGTTTTAACACGCTGTAGGAGCTGGATCACTAAACTAATTTATTTAATCAAGAAAACTTCCTGAGACAGAACAACTGAATTTTGAACATTGGAGCTTTGGGAAAGGTTATGGAGGGATACAAAAAAACATATCTGAAATTAAATAGACAGCAGACCTAAATCTTGTCATAGGATAGTGGCATACAAACTTCATGTGTTGTATCCTAAGTTTTACTAGGTTCTGATCCACAATTGCTATCTTTCATGTTGCAAAGGGTTCATAAACTAGTTAACTGGAAGAAGTCTCACCAGAAATGTTGGTCTTGCAGCCTTGTACAAAAGAGTAAGTATGAGCAGGGCCAATGTTTGTGTTTTGTTACAGCTCCTTGCAGCAAAATGTAAAATACAAAGATAGCTCAAGGGATTTTACTGCCTGTGCTGAACTGAGACTATACAACCTTCTCAGTGTTCAGTTATTCAAGCATTTTGATATCTCTACTATTTTCAAATACTTCCTAGGGTATGTAAGGATTCACAATAAAGCTGCATGCTTTTACCACAGTAATCAAAAAAATCTTCCCCTGCTCTGTGGGAATTTATAAACACAAATTTGCTACACAAAGCAGCACATGGAAAGAATGGTCTGAGCGAGGTGTCATTGATTCCAATGTTAGCATTTTGTCTTAGTTTAAAACAATTATATGGGGCAGAGACTCCCAAATGAGCTATCTCCCCTCTACTTTTAACCACTCCCCTTTCACCGAAAGAGAGATGAATGCAAGAAGATTTTAAGTGAAAAAACAACAGTTTACTAAAAAACGGGTCAGCAACAACCAAGGTAACATCAATAACCCTTAGACACAAAGGTGCTGAATCCCGGAGCTGCACTGGCAGTGAGGAAAACAAGATGGCAGAGAAGGCCCTCCTCCCAAGATGGCAGCTGCCACAACAGACAGTGTGGGCTGGAAAACAAAGACAGTATGGAAGATAAGCTGCTTGGCTGGGCTGATCCTTCCCCCAGAACAAAAGACTGGAAAGGCAGGAGCTTTCAAAGCAGTTCCAGTGGCAGATGGGAGATGCTAGAGTTCTGTGGGGCAGTTCTGGTGTGCATGTCAGTTTCCCCGTTTTCCCTGCTTCCTGGCTGGACCAGTGCTGCAATTCCTAGACACTGCCGTGTTGCAGCGAGGAGAAACAGTCTCACTCTCCTCACTGAGAGGATGCCGCACCAGATCGGGTGGTCCCATGTGTTGGTGTGGTGTGTGGGGTCAGTGTTGACACTGCCTCCTCCTGCTGCGCTCAGCTGCTGTTGCTGCTGTTGCCCTGTGTCACTGCCCCAGCATGGGGGAAAATAAATAAAAGAATAAATAAAAAAAATAAACAGCTCTTCTGAGCACTGAATAGTGGTGGCCCTGGCCCTCCCAGTCTCAATTTGGCACAGTGGCTTGTGCAAAGGTGTTGCAAAATTACCTCTGAAACAGTAATCGATTTTGAAATGCAGCTTTTTGGGTTGCTACTGTGAGACCTGAACCGGGCAACCTCCTCTGAGGCTGGAGAGAAACAAAAGAGGGCTCAAGGATGTGTGTTCCCTATTTTTAGAGAGACACAGTGCACTATTTGTCCATGAACTTGGGGCAAAACACAAAAGTTAGATGTCAGGTTTTAAAAAGAAAGGGTGGTAATAACCTTGGGCAAACTGGCATAGAGAAGATATGGAGTACCCAATGATTTTTTGGTTCATCCAGTTCAGTTTACACATTTTTCGAGATAATTGGTCAAGCCCTAAGTGGAAATAGTTGAAGTGAAGAGAGGAGCAGATACACAGGATGTACCAAAACCAGACTAAAAGGTAGGGAGGCAGGAAGAGAGGGGGGAAGGCGGGAGGGAGGGAGGGAGGGAGGGAGAGAGGGAGGGAGGAGGGACGGAGGGGGGACGTTTCCTTCACTCCTTTCTACTGCTTTTCCCAGAGCAGGTGGTGACAGCTGCTATTCACAGCAAATTCAACCAAGGGTTGAAGGGTGTAGTAGTGTCACTCACTCCACCATATATGCTGTACTGATAGAGGCCTTATCATATGACAGCAAAGATAAGCTGGAATTCACTGGATGTTACCTGCGTATCCTTTAGTACATGAGTTAAACTGTTAAACTTCTCTACTCCCCCTTACACCAAGATGAAGACACTGAGAGAGTCATTAGCCTTCTAAACTTCTTTTATTTTAATGTCTGTTGAGTTAGTTATAGTTTTCACAAAGTACTTTTGAAGTAGAAATTCAAAAATACTAGTATTGAGAATTCTTGGTGGCATTCTTGGTCTGGTGATTTCTAGTCTCATGATGAAAACTTGATTGAAATTTGGGCTGGATGGGAGGGTAGGGTGAGATGGTCAAACCTGTTGCTTGTGATATCATGTCTCAATGAATTGGCAGGATTACACCAAATACCTATTCAAAATAAAAAGTGCAGGGGAAGCTTGTCACACAATCACCTATATACACTGGAGAAATAAAAGTTAAGCAATTATAAACATGTGTGTGTCTTGGTCATGTTTCAGTTCATCAGCTCAATTTCCCTGTCTGTTCCACTTAGTGATTCATTTGGTTGAATTTCAGATCAAAAAGAAAGTAACAAATATGCTATGCAAAAGAGAAAATTGTTCCATTTTCTCAGGGCATACTCTCTCTAGGTCAGAGACTCTAAGGTGACAGCTACAAATGTACAAATGTATTTAGTATACAGAGACTTGTAGCTTCAGGGAAATCTTTTATATCTGGTATTCCAGTTGCAGTTTCTTTAAAATATGGCTCTGAAAATCTCAGAGGAGAGTACTTATACAGTTCTTATTAGCAGGTAAAGTTTAGGTCTGATCATTTTCTCAGAGAGGTCTTAGCAGTTATAGTCTATTCTTAGTAACATACCTTCATGTATTTTACTTCTGTCCACTTTTTACACAAAAGCAACTCTATGGAATGAGGTGAAAATTTACTCTGGCACAGTATCCTGGCTCTGATAATGACCAGTAGGAAACACTTAGGAAAGACATAAGTTCATGTCTTTGCCCTGATGTACTCCACCTTAATATATCAGTGATTTGACAATGGGCCTGAGGATCATTCAGCTTAGATGACCTTGATGGAATTAATCTCATAAGGTTGGTCAGCCTCGTTTGTCTTTCATGACATATGTGTTTTGCTTTCAACACTTCCAGGAGTCTGAGTTAAAGAAGAAATGAGTTTACACTCTAATTGTAAAGCTTATGTGGTTTTTCATATTTTGACTTAATAAAGTCACCAGTCAGAAGTGTGTCACCAAATTAAATTGAAAATGAGGCTGAAATTTTAAGTTTTAAATTTTAAAAATTTTCCAATCTTCAAGAAAATTCACTTAGGAACTTCTGGTCAGAAATGTGTACTCTGTCTCTGACCTTCTCATTGGTCCTATGAAGGTCAACACACTATCTGAAGTCCAAATCCATTTTCATGGTACATGAGTTTGTAGGTCAAAGATCAAAACATAAAATTTTAGCATGTTTCCAAATGAATCACACAGAACTTTATTTTTCCTTTTCATTACTCTGCTTTACTGCTCTTTCCCTCTGCCAAATGAAGGCTAATGCATTTAGTTCTGTGGTACTTTCCAAGGCACTGCTCTCCAGGCTCTTGTTTCCCAGGGTTGTCCCATCCCAGGTGCAGAATCTGGCACTTTCCCTTGTTGAACTTCATGTGGTTGATGATTGCCCAGTTCTCCAACTTGCCAAGGTATAGGAGGCCCTTGAAAATATATGTATTGTGTAAGTGGCCTTTGAGTCCATGTAAAATATATCTGTATTGTATTTGAATATCTTTGCCCCGGCAGGTCCCAGTTATTCTTGATGGGCTGCAGCTGTGATGTCCTTCAGTGGGCTGCAGCTGTGGCTAGTCAAGATAACTGGGATAAAAGGGGGTGGGCTGACCAGTCAGAGAGAGCCTTGGAGGAGTCCTGACTAAGGAAGACTCAGAGGCTGTGCTGTGAAGATCTGCCGCTCACGAGACAACAACGGAAAAGTACCGGACTCTAGAAATATGATAAATACAACACCAAGGTCTCTCTGCAGGATCACCCTGTCTTTGAGGGAGTCAACAGCTCCTCCTTCCACTCCTGAATTTAATCATTTATGGAGATGTTGAAGAGCACAGGGCTGAGGATGGAGCCCTGTGGAACCCCACTGGTGACAGGTCACCAGTCTGATGTCACGCCATTCATTATCAACCCTCATGCCTGACCTGTGAGCCAGTTGCTCACCCATGCCATGATGTGTTTATCCAGCTCTGTGCTGCACATTTTCTCCAGAAGGATACTGGGAGAGATGCTATTGAAAGCTTTTCTGAAATTCAAAAAGAGTGCATCCACTGGCTTCCCTTGATCAAGGGAACCCATAAGGTGGGTTACTTTGTCATAAGAGGAAGGCAGTACTTTCTTCTCATGAAGTTGTGCTGGCTGTGACCAATGACTGTGTTGTCTTCCAGGTGTTTTTCAACTCTGAGATTAATCTTCTGTGTGACCTTACCAGGCACTGAAGTGAGACTGACAGGCCTTCTTGCCCTTCTTAGAAATCAGGACAATGGTCACCAGTTTCCATCAGCTGGGACCTCTCTGAGTTCCCAAGACGAGCCCCATGACACCCCGTAGATGGGTAGGCATCCAGGTGGAGCAGCAGATCCCACATGATACCCCGTGCCTTGTCCATATCCCTGTTTTCAGTTCTCAAACTACAGCTTAATGTAAAGGAAAAGAGGTACATGACTGAAGAGATATACATGATTTGGTTTGGTAAAATTATTTTAAATATAAATTATTTTGAGTACAGCTACAGATCTTTGTGACAGCATGCAAAAGAAAAGAAATTAGGGAAACATCCAAAAGGTGTTCAAATAAGATTTCAAATGAGTTTGGCAGAGTTTGACAGTGTAAGTTGCATGAATATATTTCAGAAGTACTTTTCTTACAGCTGCATCTTTACTCTACATTGCACCTTCCTAAACAGTGAATTGTTCTTGTGTACTGTGGGAAGTCTTCAAGGCTTTTATACTATTGATATTCACTTATTGATTCAAATTCTTCAGTACTGCGAGTGGAAAATGCTCACGTAACACAAGTAGTCATTATACTGCTTAGTGGCTAAGGTAATGGTTAAATAATGTAGATTTTATTCAAGTATATTCAAGTATACCCTTTCCATAAGATTATTTACTATTCCAGATAACCAATTCATCACCCCAAGACAAGCAGATATTTGAAGTTCTTACCAAAAGTAGACTGGTGATTTTGTATATTGTCTACCTTTGTGGCAAATTCATGATTACTTTCAATGTTTACTATAGTTCTATATGGAATGATAGCTCAGAATTTTTCTAGTATCTCCACTGGCATTTCTTTACCAACTGAAAGACAGTGAGACCCATGTATTAGATACTTATCTTTAATACCTTTTTCAGTGCTACTAGCAGAAGGGCTACTCAGGTAGCCAGCTGAGAAAGCAGTTCCCTCTGACCTCCTCTCAGGTTAAATATCCTCTGGAAAATGTTTAAAATGGCTTGTGAGGCCTCTGCCATCATCTCCTAGGGCTGTCCAGTGGTTTTCTTTCACAAGTTTGATTTTATTATAACTGTCTTTGTTATTATTATCATTATTTAGTGGAATAACAAGCTTGGGGAGGGACGAATGGGACGAATGAGTTTTGGTTTAGTCATTCTGAGCCATGTTTTCCAGATTATTTCTAGCATTTTAGGTGCTTGAATTCTGTTTGCTTCTTGTATCATTTCACACCCTCCCACTTCCCAGACACATGCAAGTTTTATGCATTTTAATTGTGGGGTAAACTGACATCTTGCAAGAAAATAGTAGGATAGGGAATTCTTTGAAGATAAAGCATTACAAGATTCCCTTCAGAGTCGCCCATAAACCTCACTGCTATGTAATCTCTTCTGTTTAGACCATCTCTGATAAACAGTGTTATCATGAGAAGAGAGCATAATCAAATTAATGCTTGTCCTTCAAGTTTTACTCTATCTGAGCTGCTGTCAACATTTATCAGAACTACAGCATGTGGACACTCTCTAACCCCATCTATAACTGCTTTACCTTCTCTAGCACAGCTGTCATTTATTCTGAACATTGTTGCCTCATTCCAGCTGGCAGCTCCACAAAACTAGCTAGCATCTTTATTGTCATATAGATGCTTTAAAACCATGAGTACCTCAAAACCTTAAGTAGAACATACTGGGATCTGACATTGCCTTTTTTTTTTTTAAGTTTGAGAACTTAAAATAGTTTACTTAATCAGAAAATTACTTGTGACTAATTCTGTGCATATAACTTTTCTCTTTCAAAACAACAGCAACATTTGCAGGAAGGGAGGAACCTAGAGAAGCCTCAGAATTTAGATTACAGTGGTTTTTAAGATTTTTTTAGGCTTACATTGTTTTTGAAACCAGACAGGTAATGGAGAAAGAATCTCAAGACTTTAGGATCTAAAAGTTCCTGAGGAGGGATCGAGTGATTTAAGACTTTCTAAGAGCAAAGCTAAGTCCCAGGAACTGAAATCTCAAAGCTGCAAGGCGTCTTGGCAGTTTTTTATCTGTAACTGTGGTTTCTGATGGAGAGATCTGCAGAAAGATTTTAATATAATTGGCATTCTGTTTCAGTAAAGCAGTTTCCTATGATTCACCAGAGATTCTTGAATACGGCTGGGACCCGTCCATATTAAGAAAATCTCATCAGAAAATCCACAAACTGGTTGCAATTATTGTAACCCCAAATAACAGGGTAGTAATTTTAAAAAATTGCATAGTGTGCCGTAAAATTAAACAATAGTATTTCATTTTTGGAAAGCAAGAATATTTGAATTAAAAGGGTTTTTCTTGTTGGAGTTGGTGGGTTTTCTCCCCTGACAGTCCTTGCTTTTTCCATAGAGAAGTGTGTCAAAAAGATGGAGCAGCTTTCACATCCCATGAGTTTTTCTTGATAGTTTTAGTGGCAATGCATTAGACCAGGAGGCAATCTTTCAAAGCGACGTAGAGGGACTGCTATGCAACTCCCATTAAAATCACTGGGAACCTGGAGGCTAAACCTCTTCCTGGCTTTGAAAATATATCCTAAACTACAGTAATTGCCATTTATCTCTGCTTGAATTAACTGGATGATTAATCATATTTCATTTCTAAAGTGTTGTGATTCCACTTCTGGGTACTAATACAGTAGTGTTTCAATGGTATAACTTCATGGTGAAATCCCAAAGCAATCTCTTTTTCATTTGTCATGTAGTAAGCTCACATGTACACAAATGTACAATTTTCATTAATTTTATCAACAAATTACCTTATTAAAAAATAAATAGAAGAGGAAATTTTGCTATAGAAGGGAATATTGTGCATTTTTTATGCATGTTGGCTTTTAAATAAAATAGTCATAATGAGCTAATGTGAATCTTTGACAAATTAATCAAACTAATAGACATTGGTTATAATGAAATGTAATATTAGTAGTAATTCTGAAAGGTTAGTGCATATATATGTGCAAAAATCTCTCTACAATTAATTAAAACAAGTATTATAAGCAATATTAAAATTGAAATATTAATGTGATGCTCTCAAAATGATAAACTGTAGTGCTGGGCAACTTGATAGGCTGCAATATACCCCTTAAATGTATTAAGAGTATGTCAGCCAAAGCAGGTACTAGTGGTCTTGGTATGAAGCTATTAGCACTCTGTTTTCTCACTTACAGATGTTTGACTTTTGATACCAGTGTGTGACTCCCACTGATGGGTTACTTGATCACAGTGTGAGAAGCAGACTTTTCATACGTTTCTACATTCTGTAAACATACTACCTTCATAAATACAAACCGTTGTAAAAGCCTTTCATGCCTCCGAAATGTAAAGTGAAAACATACAATATATGAGAAGGATTAGGTTATTTGAATTTCATTGTATGTACCCTTTGCTGCCTTACACGAAGGTTTCTTTAATAAATATTAAAATAAGATTTTGTTTAGCCTTACACTACATTCAAAAGGAAGGCAGATGTCAAAAAGTTCAGTGAAACTGATTTGTAACTTCTGATCCAAGCAGAATTTAAAACCAAAGCCAGAGCTTTGACAGCCTTATAGTAACAGAAGTCTTGAATTCTAATTTGGGTACAAATTTGTGACCTGTGATTTTGTTTGTTTTCTGTTTGTTTGATATATTTTCCAAATACAAGTCTTTTATGGTATAATGATTAAAATCCACTATCTACTTTCCAAGAAGCATACATGTACAAAATAAAAATATTTTTATCAATGCAAATTCAAAGGAATAGATTCACAAACAAGTAGAGAAATTTCTCATGAAGTCAAGGGGTTGGTTCTGATTATAACAATCCTTGAAAAATCTAAAATCCACCAATATGCTAAAAACCTTCTCAGAATCAAAGGGAATGGAAGCTAGCTGTAAACCAGAAGCAGCATTTCAGTTTTCCACAGCTAGAGGCAAACATGAATCTGACAAAAAAACCAAAAATGTGTCACATCCAAATGCCAGAAAGGATAATTTTCAGATTTCATTGCCTGACTTTTTGTAATTAACAACAAAAAGAAAGGGGAAAAAGATAGCTGGTACCAAAATTCACAGCAAATCCCGTAGTGCAGTCATATTTTAAAAGGAAACAGAAACTAGGGGAACAAATCTGTGTCACATACCTAGAGTATACATAATCTTAATTTAGACTGTAACACAAAGATTCAGCTGCAAATTATCACCCAGCTCATGGAGATTATCTGAACATGAAACTTGTAGTTTCATGTAGTCCAACAGTAGTCCTACTTGTATTCCCTCTCTTCCAATTTCCTGCTCTCTGACCTTGTCCCACTGTAGTCCATGCTCAGTATCATCAATAAAAAGGGAACATAGGCACAGCTCCATTCTCATTTTGACTTCTGATAACATCATTTAATCTACATTCCCTCCAACAACAGGCTAGTTTGCAGAGAAGATCACCTTTAGAGTATGTTAAGAACTGATTGAAATAGAATCTAGGTACCTGGCTAACTAAGAAAATCTATTCTTTCCTTCCCCATCTTCGTGAACCTGGAGAGTCACGAGCAGTGCAGTGCAGTGCCTGCTCCAGCACAGGTGTTCAGATTTGAAGTTGCTGTTATCACAATGGGTCCTCAGCAGCCTTGGTAGGCTCCTTAGCACAGACACTGTACAAAGTTAAGGACTGTTCTTTGAGAGTGCTGTATACAGTGGAGACATCTGCTTACACAGATGACTACCAGAATCTGTCAGACCTTTTATTTCATGACCCTTGTGTCTGCTATTTAGCCATTGGTCCCGCGTAAATATTTCTTAGGTGAGAGTCCTTTACTCAAATGATACAATTCTGCTCTATGTATTAACTGCACTACTGATTCAAGTTTATTTTTCTCAGGCCAGGTAAATTTAATTTAAATTATTCACCTCAATTTTCTACTTGGTACCCACTAAAAAACCAGAAGTACGTTGATTTAAACTTAGTTCAACATTCTTCTCCAGGATACATTTTCTTTCTTCAAGTTTGTGTGGTTTTTTTCCCAGGTTTTATTTACCTAATGATGAATGGATTAAAAACATGTGTTGGTTGGTACCAGGTAGCTTGATGTTGTCTGAAAGCACTGTGTTCATACTATGAACTTCAAAAATGCAACAGAGTTACATCTACAGCTTCTTTCCTTCACTCTGAAGACAAAAATGAGTAAAAATTACTACTTTTAAACTTTTCTTTATCTGCCTTCTAATAGGTTTCATTTTTTCTCCTCTGATTACCAGCATGTAATGCTCCCTATTCTGGTTCCTTAGCCCATTTTTCCTTCAGTGTGTAACCAGTCCTAGATTTTGCTGTCAAAATCCTCCTCACTTTTCCATTATGATTTTTTTATTTCTAATTCTTCTGACCTGTCTCCTCCATCAAATGAGTGTCTGCTCATTCTAAAATCATTGCTTCTGTCTTAATTTCCTCCTAAATTCTCAACATTTCCCCCATGCCAACTTCTTCCCTTCCATTACACTTCCTACCAGTCTAAACAAACCCCTGGTGGATGATATCACAAGTTCTTCCTCTTGTAATTTCTCTTTGAAAATCTATTCCATAAAATAGTGATGGTTTTCATAAAACAGAATATATTAGTTATCACAGTATGGCAAGTACTTGTTTTGTTCAACAGCTCACAAGAGTCAACAATCCAGTGGACTCAATGTATGCTTGAATCTTGACCACTTATAGCTGCCTATGTTCTTCCAAAAGAACGTTTCACATCCCCAAGAAAAATTTATCTCCCCATCAGAAACTCTTGTTGCTGCTGGGGAATGGATGGGATGCTGCACAGCTAAAATTGTGTGAACAAATGTTCTTCTGACATTAAAAAAAACAATATAAAGCTCAAAAACACCACCACCACTCCACCACAAACAAAACCAAATCAACCAATGCTCCACCTGGCTCAAGTCCAAATTATTTCAATTTATGACCAGAGGTTTCATGCTAACCAGTTACAGTAATGAAATTGAAATTAGAAAAATCTGTTTGTGTAACACCAGAGTAACACAAGACTGGCTTTGGCTGATTTAAAGAGCTCTAAGTCAAAGTGTTTGATGCACAAAATCCTTGTCTTTGAACTGGAGAGGCATTGATTTGACAGGTGGACCGCTCAGTAGGTAAGGAATGGGCTGTATGATCACACTCAAAGGGAGCGTGGTCAGTGCCTGGATGTTTGGGTGGAGACTAGTGAAAAAGAGGGTCATTACCCATTTTGCTGACCCCTCAGGGGTCAGTATTGGGTCTGATGCTATTTAACTTCTTTTTCAGAAATATGAACCATGGGAGTCAATGTATTCTCAACAGGTTTGATGGTGACACCAAGCATTGTGGTGCAGTTGACAGTTTGGAGGGAAGGGATGCCATGCAGAGGGACTCTGTCAGTCTTGGGATGTGGGCCGGGGCGAGTCTCATGGAGTTAAAGAGGTCCACGTGCAAGGTTCTGCACACGGGTCAGGGGAATCTCCCAGAAATATTTGGTGAGCAGAGAATAGATTGAGAGAATAGAATTGATTTTTGGGGAGAAAGATGGGGGATGCTGGTAGACAAGAAGTGTCCACCATCTCCTGGAAATGGGCACTTGCTGCACAGAAAACCTCAAAAGAAATGTGGGCAGCAAGTTGAGGGAGCTGATGCTCCACTGCTACTCAGATGTCCTGAGACCCCACCTGGAGTGCTGCATCCAGCTCCGGGGGTCTCATTATGAGAAGACATATGGGAAGACATATTGGAGAGAATCCAGAGGAGGCCATGGAATAACCAGAGAACTGGATCATCTCATACAAAGACAGGATAAGTGAGTTCAGGCTTCTCAGCCTGGAGATGAGAAGGCTCTGGCGATTCTTTACAGCAGTGTTCCAGTACCTGAAAAAAGTTGGCCATGAGAGATTTAGAGAGGAGTATATTACAAGGACATGTAGTGGTGGACAAGATGTAATGGCTTCAAACTGAGAAAGATTTAGGTTAGATTTAGATTAGATATTAGGCAGAAATTATTTACTGTGAGGTTGGTCAGACACTGGCACGGGTTGTTCAGAGATATTGTCAATGCCCCCTCCCTGGATGTGGCATTGTGTTCATTAAGTGTTTAATGCTGTGTTGGATAGGGCTTTAAGCAGACAGGTCTAGTGGAAAGTTCCCCAGCCTATGGCAGGGGGTTGGATCTAGGTAATCTCTAAGGCTGTTCCACCCCAAATCATTCTGTGATTTTATAATTTCCAGATTTTGACTCATTTTTGTCTCTCAGACTGCTTTTTGCACACAAAAATTAAGGCTAAAAAGGTCATAAAGTAAATTTCTAAAAGAGGTGATGGCTGTTATGAAGTTCCTCTGACTGTAATTCACTCGCATCCCTTTATACATGTCTTCCTCCACAGAATCAGAGGACATGCAATGAAAAGCAGCTCTTTTAACAATAGTACATACCTGATTTACCAAAATGGTATGGTACTGTTACTTTAGTAAGATGGAAACTTTTATCTTCCTCAGAGACTTGCTTACTGTAGTCATTTCAATGTAGATGAAATGCCAAAATTTTTGGGAGTATCAGTTGTGACATATAGACCAGTAATTGCCATGGGAAGCTTCAAGGTAGTGAGTCAATACAGGACACTGCAGAGCTGAGTAATGAGGATGCTTATTCATGGGAAAAGAGAGAACACAGTCACAGCAGTTTCTATGATAAATAAAATAAAACTGTAGCTATTAAAAAGCTAAAATCCCTTCACATTTAATCAGAGAGCTCCTTCACACTCATGAGATTGATCCCACCTGTAAATCTCTTATCAGTAGGTATGGATATGCCAGTCCTCATTCTTGCATAGTTCTTCAACTAAGAGAACACAGTTGTGTTGCATATTACATGGACCAGCCTATTACACTTTCATAAAATGTGGTAAAAAACCCATAAATTTAAAATTAAAATTACACTAAAATATTACATAAAAATAGTTTTGCTGAAATCGAATTTTTAACATGACTATTTAAAATGCAGAAACTTAGCTGCAAGACATAAATATATCAAAAACATTTTCCATACAACGTGAAATAAGCTAAACCATTACGTTAAAATTTGGACTCATGCACTGCAAAACTATCCTATGTGTCCTTAGATTGCTTTAACTTCTCCAATTTGGAGGTCTCATGCTAGACAACATGGTAGAAATCGATACAGTTTTTTGTAAACTGCCCAGTTGATTAACTTTTGTTGACCCTGGACTGAAACGTCAGGCTTGGTTTTTCCCTTTTTCCTTCATAATGAATAGTCCTTAATAAACGAGCATAACAAATGCCAGGATGCAAGTACAAAGGATCATTTGTTTCAAGAGTCTCAGATCAGAAGAGCAATGAAGTGGCCTGAATGCTATGAAAAAGGGTTAATGACCTTTTTATAACCTCTGACATGGTGGTGAAAAAATAAAATAAAAACAAAGTCTATGGGGTTTTTTTTGCATTCTAATTACATAGGAATTTTAACTGTGAGCATTAGACAGTATTTCATACTTCTGTTAGTATTTTGTTTGGAGTCGATTCCTCACTAAGAAACTTATGTAGATAAAATATAACTAATAGACCTGTGAAATGAAGGGCTTCATAGTATAAAATCTCCATATTCATATTTAATTTTATAATTTATGTGGTGTAGAACTTTTTAGCGCTTGTAAACCAGTTCTAGACATGATCACAGCTAAGTTAAAATAATTTTCTTACATTCTTCAGCTTACTGCAATTACAGCTGAATTGAAAGGTGTGAGGAGTACATTCTGAATATTATTCCCCATAAGCAATACAAGTTTATTATTAAAAGGAATTGAAACAATCACATCTACAGGGTTGTTGGTTGTTTGTTTTTTTTTTTAATTAATGCTTTTCAAATGTTCAGAAGATTTCAAACCTGCAAAATGTGATTTTATTAAACTAAATTATTTAATTCTGCAACACCTATTGAAGCCAAACCACCCCAGGCCCACAGGTGATGTGGAGGGAGGAGCCTAGAGCTGTGTGGGGGTGGCTAGGTTGCTGTTGTACACCCAGAATTTCATCAGGGGGGCATGGCGTCGTGGGGAGTTAAAAAGTGGTGAACACACCCTGGAAACAGCACCATTTTGTTCCATTCCTCTCTCGGGGAAGTTAGCAGGACCAGCACTGTAGGTTTTGTCACTGTCCCACCGCGGCCCATCCCTTCCTGTCCCTTGGGAAGAACACAACTCCGAGTGCCAAGCTCAGCTGAGCTCGGGGGGTTCCAGGTGTGCCAGTGAGCAGCCGTGGGCACTGAGGGGTGCAGAAGGACCGAGCCCAGCCGAGCCCAGCCCAAGCTGAGCGGAGAGGAGCTGAGCTGAGTTCTGCTGACCGCTGGTGAGCCCAGTGGTCTGAAAAGCAGGTGGCACAACGTGGGGCAGGGGAGAGCATCCAGCACCTTGTCCTTCTCTCAGTGGGCCACGTGGAATTGAGTTGAGGCGTGAACACCTTTTGTGCGTAAAGCACATTGTCTTTTGTATGTTTTTGTTACTAATATCACTGCTGTTAATGTGGATTTCTCTTTCCATTGCTGTTTATTTTCAGTAGATTGGTATCTCAACCCATAGTCTCTGTTTCTGTCCCTCTCTCACTGGAGCAGGGCAAAGGAAAGCAGAGATGCTTATTTGGAGTTTAATTCTCAGCTGTTTTTTAAACCACCACACACTAACATGACCATCTTTTTCCATCCTCATTAATTTCCCATTCAGGATTTTGAAGAATTTTTGTAAACAGGAGATCTGAATCTTCCTGCAGTTTTATTAACTATAAACTGTAACTGTTTTAACTATACTGAATCTGAGTCCCATTCATAGACAGCTTGGTAAAGTCCACAGAGTAAACCAATATTTTGAAATATTTCAAACAATATTCTAAATTCAACTGCTGCAAATCAATCAGATGAACTGAATCAATAATCAACTTACCTCTCCTGCATAGTATTGTTAAAGTAATTGCCAACCAACCACAGTAAGGTTGCCATACCTGTGCTTCAAGCTGCAGTCATGAACTGAAGCTTCCTGAGGAAGACTATATGACAAAAATTTTCCTAAATCACTACTTGAGGGAAAAACCTGTTCCTCAAGCATGCTTATTTAGTACCCAAATTATCTAACTGCATGGGATTAAGTGAGTTTACTTGGATTTTATTGTATTAAGAGTAGGTCTTCCACACCATTTTCACGTTTGCAACATCATTATTCTTCCATTAGTTCAGAGCTAAAAGTGGCCCACTTCACAAAGACCTACTTCAAAATATTTATGGAATGAGTCATGCCTCAGAAGTTTCTGCTCAAAGTGTTTTCCATCAGTTTATGCGCATCTTGCTGTCCAACATTGTAAACAAATAAAATATCAAAAGGCTGCATTTTGCATATTACGAGGAGTGAAGTCCAAATAGCTTTTTCTGCAAAAGGTAATATTTTTTACAATTTCCTTCTCTGAAACTTGCAAGTGATACTCAGAGTCCAAGTATTTTACCTCAATTGCCAGCATCAAATGACATTCAGCAACAACTTCAGAGTGAACATTTAAGTACTTCTTTACTTCATGATTGCTAATGTAGTCTCAACTAAAAGCTCAGAAGTTAAAGAAAATATTTTGTAATGTATTAGTTGCATGAGAATCATTCTATTATTTGTTTGGGAGATGGTCCTGATCTTTTAAGAAGTCACTGCACTTGAAGGTCGAATGATTTACGCAGTGAGATATTTTTTCTTTAATTCTGATGACAGTATTACACAACAGAATGGGAGAATCATTCCCTTGCATGACAAAATCCTGGTGTTTAATTATCTGCAAAGTAAAATAGCCGGCTATGAAAAAAATAGGCTGTCCCAGCTCTCCCCAGACCAATCGCAGGACAGTTCAGCTTCTGGAGATCATAGTGAGCCATCAGAAACAGCTCTTTAGGTCACCTTTGGGACTGAGGAGAGCAGGGCACATGTTGTTGGATGCAGGGGAAGTCCCTCCTGGGACTGTGCAAGACTTCCCAGGGGCTCCCTGGAGGATGCTGGGAGCTGGTGACTGCCATTGGATGCATCCAAGTGTTTAAACCTCACTGCTGAAGGGCTCTGCACTGCACATCTGTGCATGCACTTTTTTGTGAGTGCACCACTATCCCTGCACATCTGTGCAAGCATTTTTTGTGATGCTGTAATGCTGTAATGCTTGGGAGTCTTTAAAAAACACTAGCTTTTGTTAAAATTCAGTTTAAATTTAAATTTTAAAACTAGATTATGTTGAAATTTATGAAAAAGGTATGACACGTTTTTACAAAGATTTCTTTCAGTCAAAGAAATTAAGAGGGGAAAAAAGCAGGAATCAAGCATAACTGTCATGTTATATATAACTTACATATATATTATTATATAAAATTTGTTTTAGCATCCTTATGTGTTCTAACTCCCAGAAGGGCACTCTATTCTATCTTTCTTCCTTACATTTGCTGTATACTTTCTTTCCCTACCACCTAAAATAATAAAATTACATTCCTGAACCTTTTTCAGTCATTAATTCTAGGCCAAAATTCAAGACTTTGATAGCAAATATTAGTATATATTAAGACATATACAGCTTCAGTATGACTGAAGTCACCTTCCAAAGTGCCCAATACTCCATGGGAAGTACAAGGAGTACAATACCAATTCCCTGTATGTCTGCCCTTCCTAGAAGTGAATCTTTGTGGTTGATTTTTTCATCTAAGTGTAAGTCTTTTAAAAATAAAGCATCATGCAACTGCTTCTTCTCTGTTTTCTGATGTCTCTTTACTAAAACTTTGTTTTAAGCTGTCATAATACTGCAGCTTACCAGAATTAGACCACTAATCTTCTTTGGGGATAGTTTGTGCTGCGACATACAAGTATCCTACCAGTGCCTTACAGGCTTCAGAGGGTTTGTACCTACCTTTTCAAGCATTTAGTTCAATGAGATGCAAACTCACTTTTCTTAAGAAGCAGCCTCATTTTTCTAATGTCAAAAATATCTTCAAGGGGGTTATCATAAGTATTTATTGTTGGTCTCATCTGCTTCAAATTATAAAATTATAATGCAAATAATTTGATAAATAGAATGAAAACAAGCCCATAGAGAGAAATAGAGCAGTTTAGCCTCAATGGGGTTAACACAGATGGAAAATCCCAAATAAAAAAAATTTACATAAACATTTAGTGTCTTTGGATGCCTTAGATGTAAGGTCCTTGGTTGACAACCTGCAGTTAACTTCTAAAATGTAGTTTTGGAAGAAGCTAAAATCTTTCCAATATCATATTTCAAGAGAAGATGGAGGGCATAAGGAGTTAAAGCTAATGCATTTTGTTGGCATTTCAGATTAAATTTTGTCCACGTTTCTACTGATTAAAAACTAAGCATATAATCTCCAATCAAATATGATACACTATATTGCAGATCCATAATGTAAAAAAAGATATGTATTATGATTTAAACAAAACCATCTTGACATTATCTAGGTAAAACCACATTCAAAATGCAACTTCTGCTGAGTAAAATGGACCCTTTATTAAAAAAATAAAGACAAATCAAATAAATCTTATTATTTTGAGTAGACTTGTCAGTGAACACAATAAAAAAGGATAATAAATAATAATATCAATAACAACAACAATAATAATAAATAATGTTGGTTGTTGTTGTTGCTTAATATGCTATGATTTTATTGTAATATTTTCTCTGTCAATAATTTTCTTGGTACCTTGCACAAGGAAGAGGCGTTGGATTAGATCATATCAGGATGCATATTCCAATATAATTATTCTGTGATAAACAGGATAATGTTGTAGGTAAGTGCAGGGAGAGGCTTGTTCTCTGGGGAAAGGATATCACCTTCATCTGAAAAAGTATAATTGTTTGCTCAGCACTGTCAAATCATCCCCTAAATATTCCAACTTTTTAAAGCCCCCCTTTATATATATATATATATTAATGAGAGGACTGGATGCCTTATCTTCCACAGTTTGCAGAGTGGAAAGTTTTTCAAATGTTTGGTGCCCTGAAATGTTTATGAAAGTGCAGATAGGAAATATTCCTATCTCTAGACACTTGTGCCTCCTTTTACCTTTAGTGAGAAATAAATGTCATTATTGTCTTGGTGAAATTTCTGATGATAGTCCCATGTATAAATTATCCAGAAGTATGTCAAAAGCCTCCCAATACTTTTAAATGAGTGGATTCTGTCTATGTCCTAGAAGGACTGTAAGGATTCACTTAGTGTTTAGACTCTATTATAACACAGTATGGAATAATAGTTAGGGCAAATGCCATTTTTGAGCATGAAACCCTACACAATACCGTTGACTTTTATCTTTGAATTCACAGAATTAAAGATGAAAGTGAGGGAGGAAGACAAAAGCTCCATTAGCTTAAACCAGTTGCCTACTGTCCATGAATTGTGCTTCTTACAAACCCATTTCCTGGTGCAGCTTGGTTTTAAATGTGCCAGTGGGCTGGGATGCCTCCGTGCTGCTAGCTGGCTTACAAGAGCCAACACTGTGGAACTAAAAAGATTAAGGGCAAAGTTTGATTTCTGACCTTTAATTAGATTTTTGCAATTCACACTAATTTGACTGCAATAAGACTTGGTGATATTTTTCAGCTTTCATTCAGTCTCTTCTGACTCTCGTCAGCTTATACCGATGCAGAAGAGGTCTGCAAGCCTGCAATAAATAAAATTCTATGTATTAAAAACTGTTACATATAGTTTAAAAATATATTAATGACAAATGGGCTGTCAAAAATATGGAATGTTCTAAAACCAAAAAAACAGTCAAAAGAAGAAATAATGCATTAGGAATAGGAACATGTGAAGAAACTCATTTTCAATTCTCCAGAATTCATCTCTTGTTTGCTTTCATTTACCAATATTACATTTACACAAAATACATTATTTTGAACAAGCATTCTGTGTTGCTGAAGAATTGTTTTGAGCTTTCAGCAAGACAGTTTATCTTGCATGAAGTTAGAATTCTGTTTGCAATGTAACTTCATCAGAAAAATATTTTGCACTAGCATCATAATTTGTAGTGATGTGGTATTTGTAATGATAAGATTTTTGAGTAAGCAGTAGAAATTCTCATCAAACACAGCAGCCACCTCTTCTGGTCCACAGACCATTTCCTGGGTTTCTTTGGGAGCTGTGGGTACATCAGGTCAGTTATCTATTCCACCCAATTAGATTGAGACTCTCTTCCACACCATGCCCGAATCACCTTCTGTTAGGAGATTATTCTCTTTTATGCAACAACATACATTAAAGATGAAGTTGAGTATGTCTAGATGGAGCAGTGGAGTTCCATGAAAGCATACCAGTTTTGAAATAAGAAACTCCCTGAGCATTAGTATGCAATGCAAGTAAACCCTACATATTCTGTATTGCTATATCTTTTTCTCTAGCAAAGAACCAGTCAAACTAGCAAAAAAAAGCCCAAAAAACCAAAAAAACCCAATCCCAAACCAAAAAACATAACACTGAAAAGTTCTTATTATAGTGTTTTCTGACCTCTAGGGTTAAATGCAAGCATATATTTGTTGGTTTGTCTTTTTTTTTTTCTCTCCAAAGCCTGCATATCTTACAGAATGGGAGACCCATTTCTTGCTCTATCTATGGTTGGAAACTTTCTTATCAGCCTGCTGCACTTATTTTTGCTTTGTTTCTTGGGTCTCTGTCTGAGGAAATGAATTGCACCCTGAGTCTGTGCAAAAAAAATACAGCTTTCTTCTGAAGGCAGAAATCCTATATACCCATTTTTTACCTTCTTTATAGGGGACAATCAGTACCAGTATTGTGTCTTTGAACCACAAGATTATTCTGTGGTGTACTTCCAAGCACCTCAGACAGTTATTTGAAGTGTAGGAACAGATGGATTTTTTGGACCCATCACGTCTAAGAAGTGCCCTTTGTGTAAATGTTTGACAGTCTTATTTCATTCCTGCCTGTGGAGCAGACCACATCATACCGTCCTCCACTAATATCACTGATATAAGGAATTTCACTTGTGAATAATGATTTGGAAATATTCTCTCCTAAACAAAACCTTTGCATATTCCTCAGACTCAATTCATCTGCCATTCTGAAGGCAATCATCTGAGTTTGGAACACACTCACGACTTTGGCGTCTCTCTCCTCACTACCTCGTTCCAGGTAAATGTTGTCCCAGTCCAGCCGAAGAAGACACAGATTGTGGTTTTTGGGTGTAAAACAAACCTGCTGTACAAAGCTGTAAATGCACATATCCCATGGGAAAAGCTTCCTGTTCCCATGGGCCAGTGTGTCTAGAAGAGCAAGAGATCTAGAACCTTTTATCTGTTTCAAAACATTGAATCTGACAGTTACAGATTGCACACATATATACATGCCAAAAGGGAATTTGCCTTCTATACACTAAACCGAGTTGAATACTTGTTAACACTCACTATTTAAAGAAATTCTTAGAAGAAGATAGCATGCAGGTTTAAAAGAAAATTTTAGAGTGCTCACTGATGCTAGAGAAGGTCTGTGTTTGCCAATACAACCCCTATTTTGGGGGACAAGAACCTCTGAGTGAAAAATTACTCTGGGAAAAGTTGTGCATAGTCAGCTCTGGATTTTAGAATGAGAGCAAAAGGGATTTTTTATGGTTTTTGCACTAATCATTTCCCTCTTTTGAAGTAATAGATTTTTGTAAACCCTTATTAAAATTTATTACTGAGCAGTAAAGAAGCTTTGCTGGAAAAACACTTGGTAGTAACTACATAAAAGTTAATTAACATAAATATTGTGATTTTTTTAACAAGGAAAGTAAACATAAATATTTTAATTAGTCATATGCTAGAGGAAAAGCAGATTGGTCTTTCACAGATCCCACATGAATTAGTGGGGGAATAGTTACCTACGACATAATAAAAGGAGAAAAACTAGAAATTCAAAAGGAACATAAACTGGAAACATGTTTTTAAAAAATTATTATGGTAATCATTTTGTGTTTGTGCAGTAATGAGCCAATTAGCATAAGATGGCATGGTCAGGGACCGTATGCCTTTCTCTCTGTTGTCTCACCCACCAAAAAGAGCATTTCCCATTGCATATGCATATGTGTTTGCACAGGCACATATCTTCATCTGTTTGACCAGCCCTGCAGTGATTTAAAATATCACGGCTGCAGTAGAATGCTAACATTGCAGCTAATCCCTCAGCCACTCACTTCAGACTGTAAATACGTGTCAAAAGCACGAGACAAAACATATTAGGATATAAGTCCACAGAAGATGGAGAAAAATATTATATTCTATGTACTTTTAGTCCTAGTCAGTGTTAAAAATTGCTAGTTTAAAGAAGAGATTATATATATATATATGCCCTCCATTCCTGCACCAAATTCAGCATTTATAAAGGTATGCATGTCCTCACAAGGTGTGTGGAACTATAAAAAAAAAGGATTTTCTGTCTGTCTGATAATATTGCCTACAACTTAGGAAGCACTAGAAGCACAGACTTTTTGTATTGTAGCTTGGTTTGCTCCTAGATCTGTTCCCAGAACAGACTGGAGTGTGAGTGCTCCTGTGGTACATGTGGATCCAACCATAATACCGAAACTGAAGGAAACAAAATCTGGTTCTGATTCATGATTGAGCATATGACACTGATATTTATTTCCTCAACCACTTTCTGGCACATTGGGGCCACAGAGACAAGTCATTTTCAGAGAGAAAATTGCTTCAAAGGACTGAATATGCCAAAGCTGTTCTTAACCTTAGTTGCACACTGTTCTTTTACATTCACCTACAACATAAATATTACTGGTGCAGTTTTTAGTGTCTTTGACAAACAGAGGTGTAAAAACCACATGTCTCTAATTTATGGATACAAAATTAATTTCTTAGTGACTTCCTTCCCTTTGAGAATGCTGTGAACAAGCTGTTCCTTCTTACTTGGACCTTGACCTTGTAGCAGCTTTAGGTCCTTGTCTTTCCTGTTCTGTCATGGTTCACTTAGTTACAAGGTTAGAAAGACAGGTGAGCAAGCATATAGATAGATTTCTGCTATAGATAGATAGCAACAGGTGATAGATTTGACCACCTATTACAGGGAATTCCAGCAAATTATTACTGAGTGAAGGTAGTATCCCAATCCCACAGAGCTATATTTCATTATTAGGGAAGCATTTGTACTTCCAGCACTCAAATGATACATCTTGTTGCATGTCTAGAAAGAACTCTTCATCTCTAGATGATTGCTCAGGCTCCAAACCCTTAACCAGTACTTTGCTGACGCAAGTTATTTTCATTGACCCAAAGATTAAAACAAAAAGCCCAAGCAACCCAAGAAGCTAACAAAAAAGAAAAAATCAACAAAAATGTTTTATAAAGATATTTTTGATAATGATATAGCCACACAAGCTAGAAACAGAGCAAATGAATGCCTGATCATGTCCTTAGAGTAGAAAACCTTCAACTGATATGTGGCTCTTGCTTAGACCACAGTGAATGTGTTGTTGTGCCTAAATGATAATAATTATTAAAATCATTGAACTCCAGCATAAGTAATGTCAGAAATTGGTCATATGCATCAATATTTCTTATGAAATGCACAAACTATGGATTTTTATTAGTATATGGCCTGATAGCCAAGCATCACATTAGCTTTAGAGGCTAGTGTATTTTGACCACACTGATAAATTACCATTGCCATTCTTTCAGTGGGTGTTGCAGACATGGTGTGGACAGGAGACAGTGCTGTGAATGTTTGTATTTACACATGCAGCTTTTTTGTATTTAATACTAAGTGGTTTCTTCAGGAACAGTGAAGAAGGTGAAGTGTAACCACAACATACAGCTTCTGTAGTAAATCTCAGAGGATAAATATGCACACTGACATTCAGAAAGATGAGAGCTAAAAATGATTGCATTCTAAGTGATATGCAAATTTAAACTTTCCTCATGCAGACTGAAGTGCCATCTCTGTTGTCAATATTTAGCAGTAACCAGTCTCAATTAGATTCTTAGTTTCCTTCATACTGATTAATTATAGATTGAGCATCAATTACCTCAGGCCTTTAATTAAGAAAAAACTAAACACCTTAGTTCTTACTTTGTTTTATTTTCTTTTTTTTTTGCCTATGTGCTCACCTCTCTTTAAGTAAGAATTTCTGGAAGAATGCAAAAAAATTTAGGAAGTGAAGAACAATCCAGGACATCAACTCCAGGACCTCCATGAGGTTTTGCTTCCTGTAAGTTCATGGTATTACAAAGAAAAAGGAAGTAACTTACTGATTGCAAGTAACAGAGTGGTTGTGCTTATGCCAGAATGGAGTCATATATAGCTGCAGTTGTTCTTGGAGTCATAACAAGGAGAAATAATGACCAGGATTAATGAAATGTGGCTTTCTTCTCCAGTAGGCCTTGTGGTGACACTGTGGTCAACCAGTAGTTATTGCTGATGTGGATTACATAAGCTTCAAGTAAACAACTAAGAAATCCTTTTGTGTACATGCCACTGCTTGATTTTAGTGTTCTGTTTATGTTGTAGCTTAGGAATGGTACAGTTAGTGCTCCCACCAAGACTCTTCAAACCACATGTTGCTTGCTTGTTTCCCCCTCTCCCCCTGTGGTGGGATGGAGAGGACAATTGGAGGCACAAAAGGTAAAGATTGTGGGTTGAGGTAAGAGTACACCTGAACCACGAGCCCATCTGCAATGTTGCATCTCCTCCCTGATGACCTGAGGTGTCACAGACCAACCAAGACAGAAATAATTCGCCCTTATTTTGCCAGTCCAGATCCACCTGAGACACTGTAATCCTGGCAGCCCAAACCACCCTGCCTGTTGCTACAAAGTTCTCTGTGCCCCATTCTTCTTCCCTGCCACTTGATGGAGAGGGTTGCAATCTGATGCAATCTGAACTGTGCACCCTCCAAAAAGGTACAGCACCTAGGGAAAGCAACACTGGGAAAGAATGTCCTTCTTGCTGGTTGGTGAGGACAGCTGTTTTGTTGACCACATTCATTGGAATCTGACTATGTCCATCTTGTCATTTTACTCCTAAAAGTCAAATTACCTTCACAAGTCCTTTGGCCTTACTTTGTTTTGTGGCAATGCTGGCTCCCATTAAAACTTTCCAAACCATGATGACTCTTGCTCGGTTCCTACTCCATGCCTGCAGTGGTGTGGAGAGAATCAGAGGCACAAAAGATAAAGGTCATGGCTTGAGATAAGAACTATTAGCTGGGAACAGTAATGGGATAAGAAAATTAACAGTAACAACAATAATGTTAATAACAGAAGTGTACAAAAGAGATAGAGTGATTCACGTGCAAAATGCTCACTGCAGAGCCCTACCCCAACATGACCATTGCTATGCTACCCTGACTGTGAGAGATTCCTTTCCTTCCACCTCTGACAATGATGTGAGGTGGTATAGAATAACCTGCATGTCCTATCCGTGGCCTCTCCTGGCTACTGCAACCAGGACTTTATCCTAAGGAAGTATGGTGAGGATGGCAGCAGGGTGAGTAGAACAAATGGCTCTGTATAATTAAGATCATCTGGCTAAAATATCAGAGATGACAAAACATCACAGATAGTAATTCAGATCCTAGTTCAGCCTCCGACTTCCTACATTCTTCAAATCAGGCTTGATGTTCTCTTTCTGTCCTCAGTGTGAAGAGGCAGTGCGATACTCCCTTAGGACTCTCTATTTCTTCCTCTGCTCTTATTCAAAGAAATTATGTTTGTGGGATTTCTGAGCTCAGGGGAGCTCTGCCTCTAGGGAGGGAAAAGTGATTCCATAGGGAATTTTTTCTCTCCCACAAGTCCTGTTTGAAGCAATATTCACCAGGATACAGGGAGCAAAATTGCTGCAGTTTTCTTCTCGTAGAGTTCCTTAGGCAGCTTCTCATTCTACCATTAATTTTCATCTATTACTCCTGATTTTTTACTCAAGTCACTGATTTGATGTTGTCAAATTTCAGATCTGTGCAAAAAGCATCATACAGAGAAGATCTCTCTTCTAAATTTGCATGATATATGAGATGATGTTGCATTCTGTTTCCCAGGTGCCAGAAAACAGCTGACCTCAGTTGATATAGTGTTTCTGCATCAGACTTATTTTTAAGAACCTTCAGGTTTAACAGCAGATACTTTCAGGCAAACTATCACTCAAAATGTATGGGTTTGGACCAGGCAAAATAAAGTTTAAAAAAGATGGAATTAAAAGGACTCAAAAAAACTCTGAGAAAAACTAATTTAAAGCCTTTGTATTTAAAGTATTGTTGCACCTAGCTGGTATATTGAAGCAATACTGAGCTCCAGGTCTCTCTTGGACCAAGGAGCCCAGACCTGCACACAACACTCCAGAAGTACCTCACCAGGGGAAGGATTCCTTGACCTGCTGTCAATGCTCTTCCCAATGCATCCCAGGATACCATTGGCCTTCCTGACCACTGGGCCACGTTGCTGGGTTGTGGACATCTTGTTGTCCACCCGGACCCTCAGGTCTTTCATTGCAGAGATGTTCTCCAGCAGGTCAGCCCCCAGCCCCTGCTGGTGCATGGGCTAAATCTGTGTGAAGGGAGGGAGAGGAAGAAGGTGATCTTAACAACAGACAAAAATCCAATGTTTTAATTATTTGTCAGAAAAGGTCCTTCTCTGAGTGCTTGTCAGCATTATTTGTTATCTTTGAATTTGTGCTGTTTCTTTTTTCCAAGTACAATACTAATCTATAAAAGCATTAGTGTGACACATATTCTTGCACATATAGTTCAAAAATATCACTGCTTTGTTTTAGGAGACAGTTGCAGTAGAGAAATGCACTTAATGCAATGCACACATGACAGCTTATGCATTCATGAAGCTCATTCTGGATATTTTGTTCTCAATTAGGTAAGGTCCTGAAATACTAGATCTCAGCTGGCCTTGATCCAAGTGGAATTTTATGCAAATTGATCTTCTGATGTCCCTTTCCAACTAACTTTCTTATCTGCTTTTGGGGAAGGCTAATCATTAGGAGATTACAAATTAAAAAAAAAAACCATTATCTAGTATTTAGTTTCACTCAAAAGTGTCCAAGATCACCCCCATTTTGAGAAAGAGGTACCAGAACTTCTGAAGTGCCTTAGAAGACTGAACACTCAGGTTGAAGTCAAAATTTAGTACTAGGGATGCTCCCTTCATAGATTGACAGCTTTTTTAGAAAGAATATGAAGTTTCTAAAGAATTAAGACTGATATGCAATAAATAGATTTAAATTAATGATGGAACTCATCATTCAGTATATTTATTAAAGAAGCAGCTTTATTCATTTGAACATGGACATAAGAGCATAACTTGTGGCATCTCCTTTTGGGGACAAAAAAAAAGGCAGGCAGAAGGTCTATTCAGGAAACCATGGGGAAATAATAAAGATCTAGTGAGACACTGGAGATTCACTAAGGACTTTCCTTTTCCTATTAATTCAGCAGTGTCTAACTAGATTTGAAAGTATATTTTAATTATATCTTGCAATCCAAGAATGACTTCTGCAGGACACACAAGAAATTGCAAAATTATTCTTCCCTGCTGGGAAGACACATTTCCTATATGCTACTGTTTTCTTTTATATGTAGTGGTGGAGGAAAGGAAATGTTACTATGTCCAACTAAAACCACCTGTTACAATAATATGTATTTCATAATGGATATGGTATTGCCTTAAGAAACAGAAAATGTAGTCTGAACTTGTGTTGAAGCCACGTGACACTGAAAAAGAGGTAATTGAAAGATTAAGGAAAATATTATAGTTTTAGAAAGCCATTCCCTTTTAACTTAAGCATTTGCCTCCTGAGATTTGTGTTTCAGTTTGTATCATTGACAGTCGTGGTACAGTTTTATTTTTAAGAAGTTAAAATATGAGAATGAAAGTACATTTATCTTTTACATAATGAAGCATTTATAGCCCAGAGAAGTTTAATTGTGTTCAATGCTCAATCTACCTCAAGGATGACTATCTTGGTCCAGCTACTTTTAGAGCAAGGAAGCAAGATTACATGAAACTCATTAGGGACACATAATCCTTAAGCATTTTGGAAGTACAGAAAAGGCTTCCACACTCCCAGGTAACTTTGCTGAACATAAGAGGGTGAAAATACTGAGTCTAATCAATTCTTTTTCATCCTTCCCAGGAAATATCAGGAGTAAAAAATAATTTCAGTCTTCTTTCTCAAACCATAATCAACAAGAAAAGAAGGGCAACATTTTTTTCATCTGTCTAGCCTGGGAAATTTAACATCAGCACTGGCAAGGCAGTACATGCAGGAGTATGAACCATTCTGACAGAGAAATCAATGTTTCTGATAGATTAACCTATGGTCGATAATCAGGCTCTGCTTGTTCTGTCCTAGACCTGTATAAACTCAGCAGAGAGGCGGGCAGGAAGGTATGTGTAGGTACTGAAGTTCACTTCATGCCTGTCAGAAGTCTTTTGGCTTGTGCAATTTGAGACAGATTAAGAAAAGAAATACCAGATTTTTTCTGAGTCAAAAGCAAGTCAAAGGCTCCAAATCCTGATTCTGTTTGGGTTTCTGCTTAATCCAAAATCCTCTTCTTCTAACATATCTTACCTATATAACATATGATTAATTCTTAATAAAAAAGAAGGACTGGAAAGTGAGCATTTTCTATGTCTGTCTCAAAGTTATAAATTCTTTCACACATCTATTATTTAAATAGAAAAGATTAGTATTATTCTTCTTTTTTATTTTCCTTTTAATTGTTTTTTGTTTTTAAATAGTACAATCATCCATTTATTCAACACTGGAAAATTCATCATATTGCTAATTCAGATGTTACAGAAGGCTGCCCTTCTGTTGCCAGGTAAGCAGGGAGGAGGGACTGTCAGTAAGTATATTTTAATTATATCTTGCAATCCAAGAATGACTTCTGCAGGACACACAAGAAATTGCAAAATTATTCTTCCCTGCTGGGAAGACACATTTCCTATATGCTACTGTTTTCTTTTTTATATGTAGTGGTGGAGGAAAGGAAATGTTACTATGTCCAACTAAAACCACCTGTTACAATAATATGTATTTCATAATGGATATGGTATTGCCTTAAGAAACAGAAAATGTAGTCTGAACTTGTGTTGAAGCCACGTGACACTGAAAAAGAGGTAATTGAAAGATTAAGGAAAATATTATAGTTTTAGAAAGCCATTCCCCTTTTAACTTAAGCATTTGCCTCCTGAGATTTGTGTTTCAGTTTGTATCATTGACAGTCGTGGTACAGTTTTATTTTTAAGAAGTTAAAATATGAGAATGAAAGTACATTTATCTTTTACATAATGAAGCATTTATAGCCCAGAGAAGTTTAATTGTGTTCAATGCTCAATCTACCTCAAGGATGACTATCTTGGTCCAGCTACTTTTAGAGCAAGGAAGCAAGATTACATGAAACTCATTAGGGACACATAATCCTTAAGCATTTTGGAAGTACAGAAAAGGCTTCCACACTCCCAGGTAACTTTGCTGAACATAAGAGGGTGAAAATACTGAGTCTAATCAATTCTTTTTCATCCTTCCCAGGAAATATCAGGAGTAAAAAATAATTTCAGTCTTCTTTCTCAAACCATAATCAACAAGAAAAGAAGGGCAACATTTTTTTCATCTGTCTAGCCTGGGAAATTTAACATCAGCACTGGCAAGGCAGTACATGCAGGAGTATGAACCATTCTGACAGAGAAATCAATGTTTCTGATAGATTAACCTATGGTCGATAATCAGGCTCTGCTTGTTCTGTCCTAGACCTGTATAAACTCAGCAGAGAGGCGGGCAGGAAGGTATGTGTAGGTACTGAAGTTCACTTCATGCCTGTCAGAAGTCTTTTGGCTTGTGCAATTTGAGACAGATTAAGAAAAGAAATACCATATTTTTTCTGAGTCAAAAGCAAGTCAAAGGCTCCAAATCCTGATTCTGTTTGGGTTTCTGCTTAATCCAAAATCCTCTTCTTCTAACATATCTTACCTATATAACATATGATTAATTCTTAATAAAAAAGAAGGACTGGAAAGTGAGCATTTTCTATGTCTGTCTCAAAGTTATAAATTCTTTCACACATCTATTATTTAAATAGAAAAGATTAGTATTATTATTCTTCTTTTTTATTTTCCTTTTAATTGTTTTTTGTTTTTAAATAGTACAATCATCCATTTATTCAACACTGGAAAATTCATCATATTGCTAATTCAGATGTTACAGAAGAGCTGCCCTTCTGTTGCCAGGTAGGCAGGGAGGGACTGTCAGTGCAAAAGCATTTTGCATCAGCATGTCATCAGAGAATTCAGCAGAGGCAAGAAGCAATCTATTTTAAGTGTCCATGAATACCTATGGCAAAACATATGGCACTTCTGAATACCAAATGAAATCATTATGATCAGTGATACTCTAATGAATGCCAAATGAATGTGCAATGAGAGGACCCTAAGCATTGTTTTGATCAATTATGTCACAATGCTGTGGGCGTATAACTACAGTATTCGTAGGCTGGAAGCTCTACCCTGACTTTCAACTATATAATTAACATGCACATAATTTTTTTGCAATGTAAAACAGTTGCAGGAAGTACTATGTGTTTGACAGCTATTCATACCAGAGTGCAACTCCTAAAATCTTACCACTTGCTTGGGAAATGTAATCCTTTAAAATAAAGGAAGAAATGGCATGAATATATTAATAGCGTATGTTTTTTCCATGAGAAAGTGCAAAATTTTCCATGGGATATGAGACACTAGGAATGAAGGAAGAGATCTGGGGAGACACTGTGGTTTATATGAATGAAATACTAAATGGTTTGTTAGTTCATATCTGTGTCAACTCCGAAGTCCAAGAGCAATTGCTGATCCTTCTTTGAGTCATCGGAATGCTCTTCCTTTTTTGTTCTTCAGCACAATATCCATTAACATTCTTTTTTCTCATTCTAGACTATGCTTGTGCCAGATCAAAATCATAACTTTTCTAAAATATCTTTTCGTATTAACTCAAATAAATTTTCTATCATACCACTAGAAGAGCAAGATGAAATTGAGGAAAACAAATGCATAAATGAATGAAATAATGCGCATAAAAGTGGATATCTCATGCCCAAATTGCCTGATCTAACTTTCCATCTTGCCTTAAACTTCCCTTATTTTTTATAGACTGGTTCTCTAAACACGTACACAGTGAAGTAGTGTACAAAGACCCCTAAACTAATTCTGCAATTTATCAAAATCAGTCAAAGTGTTACAGCCCCCAATTATACATTGCTTCAGTAACTAACTTTGTTCTTCACAAATTAGACATGTATTTCAACTACTGTCTTTTAATTAAGCTTTTAAAGAATGTCTTTGTTTTGATTCACTATTTCCTTGGCAATGTTGATCTTCAGCCCTTCCTTCCATGTACAAAAGCTTGCAAGTTTGAGGAGGTAAATTAATAGCCAGTTGCACTGAGGAATTTACTTCCCCCCATTTCTTACTGTTACTTGTAAATTTGAAAATCTACAATGGAAATCCAAAAATTCTTCTTTCATGTTCGCTACAACTAAGTATCTAAAAAAAACCAAAATGAAACAAAACCCCCCAACCTAAACACATCAAAACTTACTTTCTAAAAAATGGTATTTTGAATCATGTGAGTTTTGTAATTTGTTTCTTGCTTTTGAAAATCATAAAATAGAGGTTTTCCCATAGTTACACACAAGATGGAATTTTTTAGTTCTTACCTGCATTAAGGACACAAAATTGTAAAGAAATAGCCTTTCAATGCTGTCTCTTCAGGAGCTTTCAGTACTGCTCACTTGCATGCACGTTTGCTAAGACATTGGTATTTAAAATTAAAATCCTTGGCTTTTAATGTACAATGCCACCTGAAGTTCTTTAGAGAGGTTGCTTTTAAAATGAAAGAAGATGAAAGAAAGAAGAAGAAGGCAAAGGCTGAACTGACAGATTCCCTCATGCCCGGGAGAGATAAAACTTGCTTCTACAGAAAGACACTGATCATCTACTGTTTTCCACCAGTTTTGCCATCAGGCAGCCACTCCACTTTTGCAGTCATTGCAATCCCATCTATGAGCTCTGCAGGACATAGGTCAGGCCATAAGCACTCAAATTGCATTCCTATATTTTCCCTGAGTTGTAGGCAGCTATGATGAGTTGAAAGCACCTGCTTGCTGCTCACAAAGGCTGTAATGTAGCTGCATTAGCAATTACCTCCTTTAGTTTACTCAATCCCTCTATTCACCAGGTGCATCAAAGAATCACTCCCTCACTGGGTCAGTGCAAAAAATATAGATTAATTATGCTAATCATGCACTCGAGGCAGCAAATGCAGAAAACATCTGCCTCTTCCATTTCTCCAGTCAATTCCATTCCATCTACGCTTCTTACCTCTGTGTCTTCCCAGCGTGCCTGATTTAATGCAGAGCCAGGATTTGGAGACTTGATTCCAATATTTTCTCTGGTCGTTCAGTGCTGTCAAACCATGTTAAGAAGCATCACTTCTTTTTACTACTGAGGCTGTATTTAACTTGTTAATTTTTCAACTTCAACTCCAGAAACTTATTTTTGAAGCATTTCCTACCCCGTTACTTTTCTATATCATCTATTGTATGAAAGCTCAAGAATTAGAAATTTTCTACAGTCTTCCTTTTCTTTCTCAGGTACCTTATATTTCTCTCTTAGTAACCTACAAAACTTGTGTTGTTTTTTTTTTCTACGAGGTTCACATGTAACAATCTCTGTGTGACTACAATTTCCTTTTTTTTCCTGAGGCTAGTCAGGTTGCATATGCAACTCACTTCAAAAAATACAGCATTTCTTCAAAATTTAAGGCATAGAAAAAAGTATTATGTGTATCAGAATTCGTTCTGATTCGTTCTGGTTTTTTTTTTCTTGTATAGTTCTTAGTTTGTTTAGCATTTTCGACAGAGTTCCACAGCAGAAGATGCTTTCCAGAAATCCTTTTGTTGCAAAGTTTTGTGACCAAATAACATCTGTTAAAAACTATGAGGTTTTTTCCTTTCAGTGTTAGAAGGAAACATATAGTATATTCAACAATTATAAGATTTGCTGTGCCCTGAAATGTGCACAGATTTTCAAATCACCACAGATTAAAGGTCAATATTGCAGACTCTCTGCTGTGTTGGGGCTGTACTAGCAAAAGCATTCAACTTCTCTTTTCTGGCTGGGTTACCCAGTTTTGTGAAGTCTCACCAAAAACCTACACAATGAACAGTGTGTTTCTACCTCCTTCAGTATTTGCATGTTGTAAATGTTCCCTAGATACTAAAGTCAGGGAAGCATATAGTAACTTGAATTCAAGCACAGCAAAAATAAAGCAGGTCTATGCTACAGATGCTAGCTTTCATTTCCATGTTTTACTGAAAACCCACTCCTTTTTTAGATATAAATAACACTGACAGAGAAACGCCAGTCTGTCACACCACAGCAACACAAAAACTAGGCATCTTGCCATCACTACTATGTCTTTTTTTGCCAGAGCATTGTCCAGAATAGATATTTGAAAATACATAATGTTACATTAGCTTAAAAAAAATGCAAAAAAAAGTGTTAAAAAAGGCCTAATTATTTTAACATTGGACTATGAATTCCCTCAATTAATTAACTAGTAAACAATTTAACAATTAAAGTATTGCAGTCATTTTATTGGTGTTTGTTAGGATAAAATATTTGCTGATTTTGAATCAACTGACCTTCTTTAACCCTGGTACCCTGCTAAGCCAGGGACAAAGTGATGAATCAAGGTCATTTTTCAGCCTATGTTAACTAGAATGTCAATTACTCTTTTGCTCTGCCACAAAGCAGTCACAGAGAGTTAGTGCACAGGCTCAGATGTGGGTGTAAAGAGAGGGACAGCCTCAAGATATATTCATTCTGCTGCCTTTCTAACGTGCTTGGTAGTCAATATGCTATTCAAGTTTTGATTCACTTTTCAGGTTTTCAGTAGTTAATTCAAACACACTCCTTTGCATTTCCTTTTTAATTGAATTATTTCCTAAATATCATTTGAGGAATTTTGTGTAGTCAAAATACAGTTCTTTGCGTTTTTCAGAATCACAGAACCATGGAATAGTTGAGGCTGTAAGGGTCCCTCTGAAATCATCTTGTCCTACTATCTGCTGCCTAAAGAGGATCACCTGAGGTAAATAGAAGGACTATGTCCAGACAGCTTTTGAATACACCCAGGGACAGAGATTCCACAACTTCTGTGAGTAACTTGTGCCTGTGTTCAGTAATCCCACAGTGAAAAAGTTTTTCCTTCAGTTTTTCCTCATGTGGGAAATATTCCCACCCCTTTAACACCACAGGTCCTTCACTGGGCTCTCTCTAGTAACTGCATGTCCTCCTTGTACTGAGAAATCCAGAACTGAATACAGTATGCCAAGTGAGCTCTCACTTCTCCATTCAATTGTGATCAGTAACTGTTTTAATTAAACAAAAGCTAATTACACAGGAGCCTCCCCCTTCAAGTTCTGTATTCTACTCACTGTGTAACTATGGCTAAATTAAAAAAAAAACTGTCAACATTTCTATTGCAAAATGGTTACAACTTTAATATATGGTATTCTGAAAAGTATGTCACCAGGTTAATATGCACAATGCAAAATATACAGAACACCAGAAGGAGAATTATTACAGGGATCCAGGCCACAGGGGCAACCTGTGAACATGTGGCAACAGGCAGCAACAGTCTTGCACGTAGCTGCAGAGAGAAAATTGGTAGGAATAATCTGGAAGCAGACCATGTGCAAGAGCCACAGAGCTTTTTGTCCTGTAGACTAATTGTATGTGAGATATAAAAAGCACTGTGGCAATGATGAATAGGGAAAATATCCTCTTCTGAGCATCTTTTTAGAGCAAGGTTGAGAAATGGTGTCATTGACTTCAGCGACAGTGATGTTACTTTGACATTTTCCACACCTCAAGCAAGGAGGCCAGATTAGTAGCATTGTGAGGTCAGTGGCAAGACAAAAAACATGTTGTCATAGTTTAGGAATGGTATTCTCTAATTTGGTGTTCCCACTGAAAACACTCCAGACCTCATGCCACTCACCCACTGCAACAGAGAACAGAATTGGGTGCACAAAAGTTGAAGACCATGAATGAAGAACAATTTACTGGAAACAGCAGTGAAATAAGAAAAGAGCTGCAGCAATATTAATAATGAGTGTACAAGACAGACAATTGATTTGCACATGAGTGCTCTCCATGCAGAACCCAGCCCTATCTGCCCACACACTGGAACTAACCAGGAAAAGAAGCAACCCCATGTGTGGGGTGTGGTGGTACAGAAAAACCCCTGGATTCTGGACATGCTCCTCCTGCCTACTGCAGAAGTGAGCCCTGTCCTGGTTGGAACAAGGACAAATGCATGTTAGAGCTCATGACTGACTCCACTAATCAATTCCAACCATTTAAACTCTGTGTTTGGTTCACAGTAAAGAGATTGTTTTTTCTGAAATACCCTTCTAGAACATTCTAAATGGCTTGCAACATCAAATAAGAAATTAATTCCCTCTTATTTAATTTAAAATTGTAGTCACATAAAGGTAGCCCCAGGTATTGCCCCAGGCTAAATAACTTTGAATTCTGAGCTCAAGTTGCCCTGTGAATGTCAGGAAAATTACCTGAAAACTGACCTATTGACAAACAATTTTTTTTTTAGATCAATTCAATCCTTAAACATTACCAGAAATTGATGAAGGATTTATTGTGGAGCAGCTGAGATGTTACAATTTATTTCTCACAGTGCCCTGTAAGGCTCTGTTTTTTTACCTCCAATCCCAAACAGCTAATGACTTGCTAGACAACCACACCTACATCTATAATCTTTAATGGAAACTGGGAGAGTCAGAAAAATTATTTGTGCATGTTACTACCTTGCTCCAAAACATGCCACGCTGCATTAAAACCTGCTGCCTAGGTATAAAGTTCTTTACAGAGAACTGGAGACTTTCTCTATTACTTTGTAAACTTTCTGTTCTAAGCTGGGCAGGTGGAAACACTCCTTTAGTCACGGTGGTGAGAGGCAAAGACGTGCACTTGTTGAAGCAGCTGACATTTCTGACCAGGAACCCTTGGCTTAGTACTGGAGTTATATAAAATGTGTGACTTGAGGCGTAGCACAGAAAGACATAAGAAGTCTGTTGTGGGTCACTTCCACCCACACCTAGTCACCAAGAATGTATTATTACAGCTAGTTTTATATCTGTATGTATTAAGGTAATCAGTTAATAGCTTTCATGGGTCTATTTCCTCTGTCTAAGTACCCACTTCATTCTGAAGGAGCAGGTAGCTGCTAAATTAGAATATGTGAAGTGTCTCCCAGGAAATTTAAATAGTTTTTGCTACCCAGACACAATCACCCCATTTTAGCCCTCCCTTCAGTGTTCACTGACCTCAATAAAGAGTACACAGCCATTTATGGACCCCCGCAGGCTCTGTTTAAACTTTACAGTGCTGCTCAGATACTTGGTCCAAGTTTATGCTCCAGGTCAATCTCATCACTGTGTCTGGATAAAATCTAGGTTTTGTACAGCCTAGCTCTCTTGAGAGGCTTGATTTTCTTGAAGGGGAAAAAAATCCCAAAAACTTGACAGATGAGCTAGTAGAATGATATTTTGAATTATGGGCTAGTCCCCAGTTGGGACTATTAGGAATACAGACAGCTGAGAACCACCTCAGAATCTGACCATGAAGTATGGGCTATATTGGGAAGACTATGGGTGAAGTCCAGTTTAATCAAAACCAAAATTTTTGAAGAAGAACAGAATATGGCTAAAGAAAGAATTTAAATTTGTCCGATATATTTGCAAAAATAACTTCAAAATTTTAATATTACAGTGCATTTTGAAATACCTGAAATAAGAAAGAGATAATAAGGTCATTTGTTTGCACCTGTGACACCTTCAGGGAATACTCACTAGGTTTTTTTTAGAAATGTTATTTTCACTTGATGTTTCCTCTGCATGTTTTAAAATGACACTTTTGTTTCAGATACATAATTTCTCATTACATTCTCCAACTGTAACATGTACAAGTGTGTCAGCAGTAAAATTTTGTGAAATGGCATTGAAATAATGTATATGCTCTATAAATATAAGATAAAAATAATATTTAACAGAGAGTTTTTAGATTTTTCACCAGTGTGAATAAGCATTAGCTTTTTTTAAATTACTTGATATTAATAACATGCTATCTATATAAAATTCAGCTGAAATTACCAAGGACTGTCTGTAGAAGTGCTAAATGAAGAAAACACTAGATAAAAACCCATGACAAACTAACCTTTGAATTACTTTGTATTATGCTATACTCTCTGGGTGACATATTTTCATCACTAGTATCTTTTCATTTGCATTCTTTGTGCTGAAACACATACATTTTAAGAGAAAGTAGACGGACACGTGTACCATCTCTTTTTTTCCTTATAATTGCAAATGTATCCCAAATGTAATTCTTCAATAGGATAATTTTAAACTATTTGCGATGTCTTTAACTGAAGAAAAAATATCAGTCTTCCTCATTCTATGTAGACTGCCTAAGATTTTGAAGGAGAAGGAGATCTCTAGATAGAGGTCTTCTCCTAAAAAGAAAATCAGAAGTTTCTCACTTTTTTGGGAGAAAGAGACTTCAATCTGTCTTCAGAATTATCCTGCTGCCCTGTGGACAGTGAGTACCTGGGCTTGTCTCCTGGAGTCAGGAGTCAGGAGCCTGATGTGCATGGCAAGGCGTAGGAAAACCACATTCTCACCACATTCTTTGTCCCGCTCAAGAGGTGGCCTTCTCTGGCAGGGCTGGGTCACTGGTTTTTATGCTGGTTTGGAGCTGACTTTAAGGCACCTAGCTTTCCCCAGCCAAAAAAAGGTTTGCAGGGATTTTTAGACTGCAATCTAGGAAATCCAGTGCCCCAGACTGATGCATTTCAACACCTATCATCCTTACTGCTGTTCTGGATTTTGCCATGAGGTCTTCTCTGGAAATCTGTGAGCTGACTTCTGATTTAATGTGTTTTCAAATATTTATTGAATACAAATAATTTTCCTAGTCAGTAGCAGAAGTTCCTTAATGTACCCAGGATGGCTGCTGGGAGGAGCAGGAAATTAAATTCTGGATGTATGACTTTGGTCTCACAGAGACCTGGAGTAGACTTTAAAGACTGAAGTGTCTCACTGGACATCTTGAAAATTTCCATCATATATTTACCCCACCAATGATCATAGGTTGTGTCTCAAATAAACATCTCCTAACAGTAGCATTCTTATTCCTCAACTTACACAATAATTATTAATTATAGTTTTGTCAGAATATTGCAGCTCCCTTAAATCTTAGAGGAAATTGGTTATAGGAATCTGTTTTCAAAATCAGTGCACTTCAGTTGTGATGATTGTATGATTTTTTTTCTTTTTTCATCTTTATAATTTCTTACTGTATGCCATAAGGTATTTTGAAACTTGAAAGCTTTAAAAGAGAAAATACCTTCCTTAAAAGATACAGATCAGTTTAGCCAACCCTTTGGGCTCTGGCTGCCTCATTCTTCCCCAACCTGTTCTTGCCTCAAGCCTTCCTTCTGAAAGCCTGTTCCTCCTCAAGACCAACTATTCTTATCAGCCAGTCTTAAAAGAAAATGCTCATCTGAAATGGAGAAGGAAGGAGTCTAATTCAGTAGGGCAAATAAAATTTGCATTTATATTGCCAGAATTTTTACTCTGCATTACATACACTCTTCTATTTTTAATTTATTTTCACAACAACTTTGTAAGAAATTGCTATGGCATTGGTAAAACTATTAGAATACAATTTTCTTTTGTTTCCACTTGTGTAGATTTTAGTCAATGATTCCAGTGTTCAAACTCTCTGACACCTGAACAGTTCCTGAGTTTAGTTATGCTGTGTACATGTGAGAAACAATTCTCATACATAAATGTCTACAAGATGGGGGGCCTGAATTTTAAATGCAGAAGATCAAAGAAAATATAATTAACAAAGAAGACATTCCCATGAGCTGCCTAAAAATTCCTATGAAGTACTGAGTATCCTCTACAATCATTAGCTTCATTAAAATCTGAAGATAAGTGACATGAAGCAAGATTAATGCTCAGAATTCCAGCTAACCTACATTTCTTTTTGACAGCAACAACAAGGAGGTCTAGTGAGGCTGGGTCTGGAATACTGTGTCCAGTTTTGGGCTCCCAAGACAGAAACATGGAGTTCCTGGAGCAGGTCCAGGGAAGGGCGACCAAGATGATGAGGGGACTGGAGCATCTCTCTTAGGAGGAAAGGCAGAAGGAGTTCAGGCCTCAGGGAAGGGCCTTGAGAGGATGGGCCAGGCTCTGCTCAGTGGTGCCAGGCAAGAGGACAAGAGGCAACAGGCAGAAACTGATGCACAAGGAAGAGCTTCTGTACTGCGTGAGTGACTGTGAACTGGAACAGGTCACCCAGAGAGGCTGTGGAAACTCCTTCAGTGGAGATATTCAGGGACCATCTGGATGCCATTGTGCGCAGTGTGCACTAGGAAGATCCTTCTTGAGCAAGGATGCAATTAGCCCACCAGAAATCCCTTCCAACGTTTACCATTCAGTGATTCTGTGACACAGTCTGTTCAGCTCAAAATTTGTGTGAAGCCTAAATCTGATTTTATTGCTTTACAATTAGTCGTGTCATTGATTCCAAAGATCAGTCAAAATATAATTATTTAATAATTGTGTGTAGTGTATATCATTCTAAAGTTAGATAGTTTTCATATAGAGATATTCCAAAGGCATTTTTGGAAGACTAATAATTTTAAAACTTAAAGAAGAAGAAACATGCTTGCATATATATTTTAGGGAAGGAAATATTATAAAAGTCTGGACATACATGCATGTATGTTCGTGTATATTTTTCTATGTGTGTGCAATTAATTAAATAGAGACATACTATTTTCTTTCACCTCACCCTCTCTTCATCTATAATTAAATGTAGTAGTGCACTTATACAGTAGTGATAATTTAATGAATCTAATATGTGTCCATGTCTTTGTTCTCTTCAAAACAAAAGGGCTACCTTTAAATGAAAGGCTAAAATCAGATTCTTAAAGTCTATCTACTTCAGTCGCTAGTCACCCACAACACCAGAATGGGTCTATTTACTACACCTGTTTTGCATGCAAACAAAATCCTGTGGGAACAGGCTAACTCAGAAAATATTACCTCCAAATTACAGAAATTATCCTTATTTTCTGTTATTGCTATTACTTACACAGGCGTCAATGGTTTTTAAATGGCTTTAAATGGTTGAAGATGAGAGAGGCTGACATGTAATAACTGACATAATTGAATACTTTTCATTACCATCCCCACACACCTACTCCCTGCTCTCCCCCCATACTCACACAGATTATGAAAGCAGGAAAATGAAAAAGAGAATATTAATAATAATATTGTATTTTAAAATCTGTGTCTAGTGAAAATCTAGGAACAAGAGATGTCATGGTCCTGCTGGCTTAAAAAATTACCAATCTCTATCTTCTATAGATATCAGGTACAAGGTAATTTCAAAGTTGAAATGTGCATATAAAAGAAAGGAAATCAACTCTCCTCACAAATGAAGAAATACAATTTAAACTAAGCATGGACTTAAACTCTGCAATTCAACTTCTATGAATCTGTGTTTCATAGATTGTAGCAGGAATTATGAATTATGCAAGAACAAATAGTACAGTGCTGTCACAGATTCACCTCAGCAGCAATATTTTGATTGCTTGACTAATCAAAAGATCTTTAAGTCTTGCTCTCTAATAATATAAGCATTTGGAGAAGAACCACAGGGATGTAACTAAGTTAAGGTAATGCCCTTTCTATTTCTCAGAAAATATGTGGGTGATTTTTTACCAGCCCATATCTTAAGAGTGACATATATCACACAGTTAGATATATTACTCAATCTAAATATCTAGGGTCTAATATGAGTTCAAATAAGTTCAAATTCCCTGCTATGTTTACTGTTTCTCAGCCTCATGTATATTACATTCATTATTTACAGATATCTGGAGGAACTTGCTTTTTTTTCTAAAGAAATAAATTTTCTAAGTTCATAGTGAGCTGAAAGACAATATATGAGACATGACAAAGGAGACAGGTGGCGTATGGCACTATGCCAGTAGTGAGGAGTTGCATCTCATTAGTTTGCAGGTAGCTTCAATCAAATCCTATACACAGTGCAATATAGTCTGGAACACTCTCAAAGAGGGACTGCTCTGAAAAATACATGAGATAGAGTACAGGTCTCTTGAGGTGCTTTCCTTTCTTTGATCAAATGTTCTTATGCATTTCTCAAAATACTGTAATTTTATCCACTTTGAAACATACGCTGTTCTGAAAAACAACATTTTTATTTTTTAGGAAAACAAATAATGAAAATAATTGTGTAAACACAATGCAGGAAAAGACATCACGTGGTAAGCCTAGGGTTGTGGAAGAGATCTTCCCCTTAGCGCAGTATTCTCCTGCACAAAAATTCTATTCCAGAGCTTTCTCACTCAGAGTCATTCAGCCAGGAATCTTGTGGGTAGGTGGCTTGTCTCATCTTGTGAGTGGCCTGATATTTAATGTACTCTGCACAATGAAAAACCTTTGCATATTTGGTAGGTTTATGTAGGTAGAAGAAGTGATAGCTCCAGTTGACAGGTCATTGTACAACATTTAGAGACCTTTACCTTGGAGATTCAGGTATCTTCATTGCCCTTGCTAACAGCCTAAAGGCATGTTTTCATCCTGGATGATGAGAAAAAGACCTGCCAGAGAGACCAAGAGTTTGTTCATACACATTTGCTGATCTGACTTTGATATCTAAGACAAAGTCCCGCTCTTGATTATTTAAACTGTGCTATAAATACATGCAAAGAAACTATTCACTCTGTCTCTGCATTGTGTTTCTGCTTTTAAAGTCAAAATGGCACAATCCTTAAATGCAGTCTTAGAATGGCACACTTTGGCTTTTTTTTGTAGGAAATGTTACTTTTTATTTTAATTAATGGTTAAGATTTATGAAACCGACAGTTTAAATAGAGCAGCCTGGAGCCTGTTTTTGGATCTTGAGATTTGAAAGGTGAATCATACTGAAAAACTCCCACTGTGATTTACATATTTTGTAGAGAGTGAATTTTATTACAAAGCAGAAAATTATTTATTTTTGGCATAGTTCTAGTAAACTGGAGTTATTGTAACAAAATTCCCTAGTTGTCATGTATTCCCCATTCATGACTAATGATGGCTAAGTTGATTGCTTATGAATTTCTCTTTTTTTGGCCCAGAGGGGTTTGGGTCAGAAGGGAGCCTCTGAAAAAAACCCCACATTTCCCCTTTCACTTGCAGCAGCACCCCTGGAGATCTTGTGTGTTACAGTAACTTGATCTAGAAGGGAAAGAGTTGGAGAAATGTTCCTTCTGCTTTGCAGACAGAGACCCCATGGATATAATTTGATTTATAATTAGCATCTGCAATGTTCAGGCACCCTTACCCAGTGCAATTCCATCCTACTTACAGTCTGCTCTGACTTTTAGATTCACTTCAAGTCAACCATATTCTTTCTTCTACGCATTCTGTTTTAGTGAAAATGCTTTAATTTTTTGCACAATACACAAATGCCACTAAGCAACAGTTTTGGATTAAGCGACAAACTCAATCCACTTGAAAAACAAATAAAGAAAATGGTGCAACTATCACACCAATTCCAGATCTGACACAGTGTTAAATGAGAGCTTTGGAGATAATGTTGACATTCAGGGGCAAATTCAGACCTTATTAAATGGGAACAATTGAAGTCATAGTTTTGTCCTTAGGACTATATGGTCTCCAAAGCTCACAGGGATTTTAATAAAGTTTCAGATTTGAGCAAATTTGTACAAACCACATATATCTTAAAGGAAAAAAAAAGCCCCATGTGGTTCAAGTTCTGTTCTTTCTGTAAAATAAAGATCTAAAAGTTTTGTCTCTGTTTATTTTGTCCTACTTGTTAAATTTATTTTCTTGTTCTTCATTCTTTTTATTCTAATGCTATGTGTATTGGAGTGAAATATTCATCTTTATACATTAATCAGGGAAAAAAAGTTAGCAAGGAAAGGAAAATATTCCTGAGATGCAGCTCTGTATCATGAAGATTAAACAAAGTTAAAGTGAGAAACATATTCTTTTCTTTAAATGAGATCAGTATTAAAAATCACTTTCCAAGCTATTTGAGAACATTCTACTTGAAGAAATGTGTTTTATTTTATGAGAAGAGTTTTATGTTCCAATTAAAATGTTTTTTGCTTTTTTGTGAAATCATATTTAATCTCTGTGGCACTGTGCTGACCTGATATCTTACAGAGTACTTGTACTAGCAAAAATAGGAAAGAAGAAAGGACATTCCTTCAGCCAATACCTCACCATAGAAATTCTGAGTTATGCTAGTGTCCTCACTAGTGGAAAAAAGAATTTAAAGAGGAAAATAAATACAAAATATCATTTTACTTTCCAAAGGGATTTTTAGCTGATATTGTTGCTGAAGTTTTCCTATAAATAAAAGTCCTCTGCATCAAATACAGTCTTATGAATATTTTCAGTGAAGTTTGTGTTGAAATAATTTCAGGAAGCGCAGGATTGTAAAGGCTATCTAATAATCTCTGTTTGAGGAACTTTGGCCTAATTCATTTATATCAAAAACAGTTGCCACTCTGAAATTATTTTACAGGACTTGGCACAGGAAAGATCCTTCTGGGCCACTCATTCATGTCTCCTACTACTGCAAACAGAGTATTCTGAAACTCATTATTCTGACATTTTGCGGTGCAACGTTTCTTCTGCAGTTCACAGGCAACCACCTTGTCTTCAGTCCTATCACCAAATTTTCAGTGATGCTATTCACTACTACTACTACTACTACTATTATTATTATTATTATTATTATTATTACTATTATTATTATTATTACTATTACTATTACTATACTATTACTATTACTATTTCCATGATATTTTATATAGGACTTGCCAATTCCTTGTGCTGTGATGTTAAAAATTTTCATAATTTCACAGAATATGTCACCCAGATCATTCTAAGATCACACATACCTTCTTCACATCAATGTATTGACGGTTCATGCTAATTCTGCAATTGGTTACAGCTTGTCTTTTTTTAAAATCTGATTGCATTGAAATTTATTGCGTAAATACTGGTAGCTAGAAACAGTATTTTGCACTTTCTTTTATATATTTTAATTCTGTTTATCCTTTTGGCTCCAGTCTTCGAGGTAATCCAAGCTTTCTTTTATTTTAGTAAAAGGGGCGTCTCCAGATTTCACCCTCAGAATTATCACTAAGAAACTTTGAGCAAATATCTGCTGTTTCAGCATCATTGCTAAGGTAGGTTCTTTCTAGGTCATCTGCTAAAGCCTATTTTTCAAATTTCATTGACAATTTTGCTTGTCCTGCTATTTCAAATGCTTAACCAAACCTGCTATTTCAAATGCTTAACCAAACCTAAGTAGCTCACATTCAGTGAAATCCTATTGTTCACTAGACATCAAAGCCAAATATCAAGTTATTATAACACAATTCTGCAACACGTTCCTTCCCTCCCTCAAGGTCTTTAATCAATTTTCCTTCAAGATTTACATAAAAATTCTGAATATTTTCGAGATCAAGTTAGTGGGCTGGTATCTTTTTGTGTCTTGCCTTTCTCTTGACTTAACTATGGACATTACATGGCCTTTTCCATGTACATTATTCTGACTGCTTAACTTAGTCAAAAGAATTTGCTATTTTGCAGTCATATTTATGATCCAGGGCTGTAACTTCAAACTTGCTCACACCTGAATGCATTCAATCCATTGAGATTTCTAATTCAGTCATAATATCTCCCATTTTTAGAACATCAATGTCATTTGCCATGCTTACTAAAAGCTAAGAGAATTTTTATATATTTTATATAAATACTTTTAAATGGAAAATTTTATTTTATATTTAACTGCAGAATTTTAAATAAATTTTCTAGATTGTTGAGAATACATTTTTGAAATCCACATCTGTCCATATAACACATCCATTTGAAGGATGTGTTACCTTTGCATGAATGTAATTTTCAAAACGCTTATCAGTTCCACTTTTGCAATTCTTTCCCATAATATTTCAATTTTGAGACATTACTTCTCTTTTGCTCTGTAGGTATAAAGTGTGATTGTATATGGATGAGATGAAGAAGATCAAGGAAAAGCTGGACCTGAACTTGGCAAGAGATACAAAAAATAATGAGAAGGGCTCTTTGCAGGTGTGTTTACCTGGAAGGAAAGAAAAGGAAGGTCAAAGGAGGTGAACACCCCATTAAACAATGCTGGAAAACTGGTGACAATGGACAAGGGGAAAGCTGAGGTACTCAGCTCCTTTTGTTTGTCTCAGTCTTCAAAGGCACTCTTTCTTCTCACATCTCATGAGTAGATGGACAGCAGGATGGGAGCTGAGGGAGCAAAGTGTTTGCCAGTATAAGTGAAGATCAAGTCCATGACCATCTGAAGAACCTGAATGTGCAGATGTCCATGGGATCCAGTGGGATGCATCCAGAGTCCTGAGGGAATTGGCTGATGTAGTTGTCAAACACTCTCCATGACTGTTAAAAAGTCATGGTGCTCAGGTGAAATCCCAGGGGACTGAAAAAAGGGAAACCTTGCACCCATCCCTAAAAAGGGTAGAAAGGAGGACCCTGGGAATCACCAGCCTGTTAAAATTACCTCTCTGCCTGGGAAGATCATGAAACAAATCCTCCTAGAAGCTCTGCTAAGACACATGGAGGACAGGGACAAGATTTGGGATAGCCAGCACAACCTCACCAAGGACAAGTCCTGCCTGACCAACCTGGTGGGCTTCTGTGATGGAGTGACTGTGTCAACAGCAAGGGAAGGGCTACAGATGTCATTTATCTGGAATTCTGTAAAGACTTGGACAACCGCCTACAACATCCTTCCCTCTAAATTGTAGAGAGATGGATTGGGTGGGTGGGCTGTTGGGTGGATAAGAAATTGGCTGGAGAGCTGCATCCGACCAGTCAGCAGCTCTGTGTCCCAGAGACATCAGTGGTGCACCTCAGGGGTCTGTATGGGAACCAGAGCTAGTTAATGTCCTCACTGACAGCAGAGACAGAGGCACTGAGTGCACCCCCAGCACATTTGCTGATGATACCAAGCTGGGTGGTGCAGTTGGCACTTCCAAAGAATGGGATGCCATGCAGAGGGACCTGGTTAAGCTCAAGAAGTAGGAAATCTCAAGAAGTCTAACAAGTGGAGTTGGGGCCATCCCCAGTTGAAAAACAGGATGAGGGATGAACATGACGAGGGGAAATAGTTTCAAATTGAAAGGCAGTAGGTTTAGACTAGGAAGGAATTATTATTAGGAAGGAATTATTTACATGGAGTGTTGAGGCATTGGCACATATCGCCCAGAAAAGTTGTGGCTGGAACACTTCCATCTCTGGATGGGTTCAAAGACGGGTTGGATGGAGCTCTGGGCATTTAGTCCTGGTAGAAAGTGTCTCTGTCTGTGTCAGGGGGATTGGAACTAGATGATTTTTTAAGATCCGTTCCGACCCAATCAATCCATTCCGAGTTTCTATAATTCTATGATGCTGTGAACTTAAAGAAGCATTGAATTAATGATAATTTATCTGATTCCCATCAACTCATAGCACTGTAATTAAAAATACTGATCAGCTTGTGTTATCCTTGCTGATCAGAAAACCTTACTTGAGGGAGGGATTTCTGGAAAACAGCAGTGAACAGACTAAGAGACAAAGTGAAAAGATTAAAATGCAAAGCATTCAGATTTCAATGATAGGGTAAAGCCAAAGAAAAGATGGTAAGTGAGATGGATGTTGGTCTCCAGCAGTCAGGAATCTTTGAAATCAATACATTGTCCCTTGAACACTCAGTTTAACAGGAAATATTATATTAACTAACTTATGACACCAACTTATAAGCACAAAAGGCTGAAAATATAACTTACAATGTGGAGTCTGACTGATCAGAATTTTTTTACAAGAACAAAATTTAGCAATGCTCTAAACACATTCCTGAGATAGAGAGAGCATTATAGCATCCTGTAATTTTAAAATAGTGATTTGATTCTAAACATTCTGCAGAAGTGATTTATAAAAGAAAAACAACGGCACTATGCATGCATTTTCATGGTAGTGCTATCCCTGTACCAACCTACACCTGCAGGCAGATGAACCAAATAAATTATTAGGGTTTTAAACACTAATTTCATGGTCACAGTAAGTCCTGGTGTAGAAGAGTAGAAGTCATTCATTAAACATAAAAGCAATTGTGGTGAACAGTAAGGGAAAATACAGTCCTTACAAGTTCATATTCTTTTGGCATTTAGTGGATACAACAAGCACATCACAAAGTAACATGAAACAAGGGAAGGAGATGCTCTGCTAGAAAGGAAATTGATTAACACAATCAGAAAATAAGCACTCTGTGGGTTGAGCTTATTCCCAAATAGTTCATAGATTTTAGGTTGTCTGCCATACTGAAAAAACTCTAAGAAAATTTGATAGGTGAATGGACACAAAGCCAAATGGGGTTTTTTTTTCCTAAATATTAATTCAAGTCTTATTTTGGTTTTGCATGGCCACTGAGCACAGAGCTGGTGTATTATTAATTGAATTATTTACATTATAAGCACCCAACAGAGAAAATGGGTGAATTTGGTTAGTTGTATTTTACAATCTTGCTATTTTCCCATTGTGACCTTCATAGGTTCCCAGAATTCCCACTCCTGTTTTCCTGTTCAAAGGAAATATAGTCTGATAGGTATCCAGAAAACATGAGGTTATTTCTCTTCATAGACACACAGGGGTTAAAACTGCCAGATTTTTAAACCTTTTAGAGTAAGTTAAATTGCTCATACTTTTGCTAGCACAAAGCATTTGTAGCCTACAGTATCTGTACAATATCAAATGTATAACAGATGAAATCGACACCTTACAAGCTGGAAGAAGCAGTAAATGTGCCACTGAAAGAAAACAGCCGGTCTGTAGGGGAAAGAACTGACAATTTTTTAAAGTTGAGTGAAAATTCTATCTCAAGTTGGTTTGTTTTTTGTGTTTTTTTTTTTTCTTATTGAATTAAGAATTTAACTTTTCTGCTCTGTTTTTCTTAAACTGGTTCTTGTTTTCCTCGGAAAAAAAAATCTCTAATATATATTAGAGCTACTGTCACCCAGGTACCAAAATATTTAGCAACTCCTCCCACCAAAACCTCAAACCTCCTAGGAGAAGATTCAATGAAAATTGAAAGGGAAACTATTTCCATTAAGCATTTGTATTAAGAAAGTACTATTTCCTTGCCATTTTTTTTTGCAACACATGTAAATGTATTTCACAGCAGTTTTTATAATGAATCCAAATGAGACTACTGTCTTCGTCCCCATTACCATGCTTGATGGCAATTCATTATGTCCCACAGATTAAACCCTAAAAATGCAGGAGAACTTTAATAACCAGGAAAAGAGATTTTTTTCAAGACAAAATCACCTTAATTTTTAAAATTTTCTCAGATATGATTAATGACATATTCATATTGTTGGAACCTGGAGATAACCTGCACATCAGAATGTCTTGGGAAAATCAATATGTGAGCCATTGCAATTTTTATGAGGACATCCAGTACATATTCCTGCTAGCCCACATTCAGAAAAATCTAACCACTATTTATCTGTAGGGGAAAAAAGGAAGGATAAATGCATGGAATCTGTATATAAAATCTAGGTGAAAATACCTAATTTATTCAGCTTTAAATATTAAAAAAATTCTTGCAATAGAAAAATATTGGGGACTTTGGTAAACCAGTTTACCTAGTTAATATTTTAGCACACATGTTTAACTAACAGAAAGACATTGGGACATCTTAGGTATCAACAGCCCCAAAGAAGAAGGTGGTTGGTAATGACCATGACCCTTTTCCAAAATTTTTTATTTAATACTGAAAGATGTCTTGAGTACATCTCTATGGGAAATCAGCAAATGACTGATTAGCTGTGACTAAGTGGCTATGAGCTAAGTGACTCAGCTCATAGCCACTTATGTCAATACCCATAAGTATGAACTCCACAGAGTACTAGCAGCATACACATCCAAAATATACAGAAGGCTGAAAGTTTCCTAACATGTTTTTAGCACTATGTGTCTCCCCATCTTCACTATCCAAACCATAGAATGGTTCTGTAAAAGTAAGTTTGCGCATGTCTTCAGAGCTTCAGGTATTCCATTAATTGACATATAAACATTTCAGACCTAAGGTTTATTATGTCAGTTCCCAGAGAGGCTTCTGTCAGCATATTCCAGGTGAATATCCATTCACAGGAGGGGAATAAATGAAGGACAACAAAGAAGCAAATGAAAGGTCCACTCATTTGTGTCAGCCTGTCTCTGCAGTCATTGACCTTAAAGGAGAATCATGCCTCTAACTATTTTGATAAATCTACTTTACCTTTACAGAATTATAATCATAGCTACATTATCTCTCTGTGACAGCTAAAAATTTCCATTTACATGCTTATAGAAGAAGTGAGGGTGACGGCAGAGTGAGAAGGGCTGATTTTGGCCAGCTTTGATATTGCACAATCTAGGAAACATATGGAAATGTAAATAGTGATGCATTATGATCAGAGCTATGTTCAGAATTAAAATCACTGATGATTTTAACCGTGGACTATACTTGGGATAATTACAGTAACAATTGGACTGTAGGAATGGCAGGGCTTTTGCTGGCCCTTTATTATTGGTATGCTTGTTTGTTTTTTTCCTAGAGCAATATTACTAATACCAGAACTTTTTGAAGAACTGAGTCTCTTCTCCTTTTCAAGCAGCATTCATTCAATGAAAAACAACAAACTTCAATATCACTGAAGCCAATTACATTGGCTGCTAACTTCAGTGTAATTTAAATATCATCCAGTATCAATAATAGACTTACATCAGCTTTTTCTATTCTGAAAAGTGCTGCCTGCATCTATTTTTTGCTATCACTAAGAGTGAATTTTCTTCTACAAAGGAACATTGATGCCCAGGAATATTCCCAGGAACAACAAGGAAGGAAAGGAGAAAATTACTTCAATATCATGGGGTTAGTACTGGAAGTCCAAGCACAGCTGAGTGACTGCCATGTGCTATTCTGTTTCAGAATGGGGTTTAAAGTGATCACATATTTCACATCTAGTAGACAGATCTGCAAGGGACATCCTATGTATTTCACAAAAAATCAACATGGATGGTATTATTTAGAAAGAAAGCTAACCATATCAAAGAAGATAACAAACTAATCTGCCACATTCTTTTCTGGAGTATTATGGTACATTTTATTACATCGTCCCTATTTTGTATGCACAAAACCACAGATAAAAAAACATTTCTAAAAAGAGCTGTAGGCAAGACCCTATTCTATCCATTAGACAGGTGGGATTTCTTGATGAGAAAAGAAGTACTTATCAGGTCCAGGGATGTGAATCATGAGGCCAGCCACAGCTGCATAGTAATGAAAAACAGGTAATCAACACACATATCTACTTCTATATCTATCTACATCGATATCTATATCTATCTATATCTATATCTATACCTATATCATCTATATCTATCTATATCTAATCTATATCATCTATATCTATCTATATCTATATCTATATCATCTATATCTATATTTATATCTATATCTATATCTATATCTATATCTATATCTATATCTATATCTATATCTATATCTATATCTATATCTATATCTATATCTATATCTATATCATCTATATCTATCTATATCTATATCTATATCTATATCTATATCTATATCTATATCTATATCTATATCTATATCTATATCTATATCTATATCTATATCTATCTATATCTGTATCTATCTATCCATATATATATCTTTAAAAGAATTTCCATTAATCCTTCATGCACTGAAAACAGTGATTGGCATATTGCTATTACAGGCCTTGTGAAAAATAATTGTTCATTCCATAACATGTTTCTTCTAAATTATTGTCTCAAATTTTAGATCGTATCTCTTTCTGTTTATGTTTATCCAAGCCAGGAAATTTTTACCTTCTGGATAGACCAGGATCAATTTTTAAATGAACATGCTGTGTTGCATTTCCCTTATAGATGTTTGGCAGGTTTCTTTATTTTGTGCTGTTATATTATTGCATTAAGGGTATTTTGTGAAAGACAGTTCCACAGGGTTTTAGTCTAGTAGTGACAAAGGACAGAATAGAGCTATGAGAAACAGTCAAGAAAAAAGGGTAAATGAAAAATTAAGGAGTGGCATGTGGGTTCAAAGAGGCCATCTAAGCATACCAACACATTTCCCATGAAACTGTTATCAGCTTAGAATCACAAGCGCAGATACACAGTGTGCCAAAATGCCTGCATACTTTCAATTTTTATAGGTGGAAAACTCATCTTCCTGCATTTAAACACTTTTTGATTTTGTACTTTGTAAGACTATATATTTCTATATAGACAGAAAACTTTCAGGTATAAAAGGAGCTTTAAGGTTTGCAATGCAATGTTCTTCCAGGTACTTATTTCTACAGTATCCAACTTCAGAACTCTAAATCAGAAATCACTTGGAGGTCTCAAAATCAGTTTATATTTTCTAATTTAACAAAAATAAGGCTTGGGGCAGGGGCGGGGCGGGAGGGTGATGATTAAAATCAGTATCAAATAGAACAACACAGTGATTAAAATCTTCTATTTGCAGGGTCTTGTCTTTCCTTGTCTTCAGATTACTAGAGTAATAGCTGCCTTTAGCAAAGTGATAATAACCATTTCAGTCCTAGTATTCCCAACAGCAGGAGCTTTGCCTCAGCAAATGAATATGATCAGAGCATGAATTTAGTCAGATCTTAAAAAGAACATTTTAGGATAGTGAGAACATGGCTACCAGGCTTGTTGGGATTTTGGGGGTTTTTGTTTGTTGGTTCTGGTTTTTGATTTCTTGTTCATTTGGGGACTTTCGGGTTTTTTTTGTTTTGTTTTTGGTTTTCAGGGCTTTTCCCCTATTTTTTCCCCTATGCTATTCTCCCCCTTCCAGCTTCCCTTTCCCCCGCAAATCTGAAGGCAATTGGGATGCAGCCATTGAGCAGAGCGAGTCAGGGCGCCCCAAAAGTGGTGAGTCAAATGCATTGCTCTTGCACTTGTTGTCTTTGACCTCCTTACTTCTTCCACCAGTGTCTTTCTCCCAGTAGTTGCTGTTTCTTGCAGAACCAAGGCAGCACCAGTAACAACAGAGGTAATGAGCCTGATCCTTTTAGAAAGATGGCCTTTGCTCTGGTGTGAAGTTTTACATTAACAGTAGAGTTGATCCACTGGTGGATTGTACAACTGGTGGGTTGTACATTTGAGTTGTACATTGCTAATATGCACAGTTTTAATACATTATTAAGACAAACTTTGAACCTAATGCAGGTTTCTGCCAAAAAAAAAAAAAAAAAAAACAACTAAGCATGAAAAGCATGCTTGTATCCTGGAGCTGACCTGGAGTGGGCTGATGCACTGTCCCCGCTTAGACTGTTTTGGGTGACAGCAACAAAGGTATGGAAGGGAACTGAGTATCACACACATTAATGCAGTCCTTTTCATATCTTACAGCTCAAATGTACACTCAGTTACAATCTCCTGACCATTTCACACTCCTTTTTTTCTCTCATGTCCTTTCAGTCCCATCTTACCCATCCCTGTCAGTCATGGTAACATACTATATTTTTGTACATATATGAACAAAACAAGTATATCACATAAGACATTAAATCACACAACATTTCTAGTGAAATCATGGTGAAAATTACTTTTTTGGTCACTATTTTATTTCAGTTCATTTAGCCAGCTCTGTCAACATGCTGATGCTTATAAAATGCTTTTTGTGAGATACCAAACTAATACAAATACACCCTGGATCTCCTGGCATTCAAGTAGCTGTTTGATGATGAGACTAGTCATTCTTCTTTTTCAATAACAGTTATTGCTTTTGGATTTTATTAATAAGTTTTATTTGTATGAATTTTGGTGCTGAGATAGAGCCAGATTGTATATTAGAAAAACCTATTATTACATTAGAAGAAAGGTGTGAGTCCTTGGGATAGAATTCTTCTATTTTGAATAAAAGAAAACCTTGTCATAGTGAATGGATCAAAAGCATGAGCCATATGAGGAGACAAAGATGACTGAAATGCCATCTTCAGCATCAATTCAACAAGCAGCTTACTCCACAGGGCAAGATATTAATCAATACTTGGTTACCAAGTACTGATCTGTTAGTGATTCAGCCCTCCATGGAAAGTAATTGCAGTCCTTAGTGTAATAAACAGGCTGCAAGATTAAGAACCTAAATCCTGAAGGCAGTTCATGAAAAATTAATTTCATTCATCTTTAATTTTCATGTTCTAGGAAATCCGCTGACACGAGAACTTTTTCTGTTTCTCCTTCTCCACTCCCTTTTCTCCCTTTTCCTCCTCATCTCACTTTTTAGTTTTTTAGTTTTTGTTAATTTTGAGGGATTTTTTTGTTGGTTTTGTGAGGGTACCTTTTTTAATGTGTGTTTTTTGTATTGGGTTTTTTTTTTTTTGGTGAGGAATTTAGTCAGAACTGCTAGGTCACAGAGAAAGAAAACAAACCAGAGAACAAACCTTTTCCTGTCTTATCTCATAGTCACAATGTAAGAACTGACTGGTAGGGGAGCAACCACAATGACTTCAGGTGTGATAATAGATATAATTGAGGGGTTCTTTGCTACCAGTTGTTCTGCCAGACAGCATAATTACATCCTAAAAGAAAGGCATAAAATACAATTAGATGCTCTGTCCATTTTAAGGCAGGGAAAGTTGGTTGCCTAAGGGCTACTGTTCCTTTGAAAATTCCCCTCAAGCTCTCCAGGAGAAGGATATTGTCTTTGATTTGTGCTTGTAAAATTAATCACAATACAACAGAACAATAAGTGGCCAAGCCGATTGAGCAGATGTGGAAGCCAGAAATATCTGCTGCTTGCTAGGAAAAAAAAGCATAGCATTTCTATCAAAATGACACAAGTTTTCAAAAATAGTGATAAATGAGTTATTTCAAAGGAATGCAAAAACCCAACAAAATAAAAAATCAGCTATAACATTTCTGTTGGAGGGTATCAAAATGTTTAATCAATATTATTAATACTATGCATGAGTTTGATAATAACCAAAACCATAAATTTTTTTAGTTATGATAATAACCAAAACATAATTGTTTTTCACATAATTCTTTGTGTTTCATACACAACACACAGCTGCAGCTGCACTCATGAAGGCTGACAGGATATAGACTGGACTCTGGCTGTGTCGCCACTGTGTAAGGATGAGGAAATACTTGCACCACCTGTTTTGCAAACATTTAAATATAACTAAAGTTTTAAGCTGGGTGGGAAAGGGGAGAAAAGGAGAGCAGGGAAGGGGGGAAAAAGAAGTTAGCATGTAATTAAGGATTACAACATGATGCTTACTTGTTTTACAGAAATTATTGTTGGTTACTAGCTACAGAAAGAAATGTACATATGAAATAGAACCAGACAGATTAAAACACTGCCTAAGTCCTTTATTGCAAAGTGGCCACTGAAATAATTTCTTACTCCTAGGAGGATCATAGTGATGGAAATCTGCCAACCAAGGAAAGCCTGTTTGACAAGAAATTAGTTCTATTTTTGTTCCTCAAACAAGAGGGGTTTTTGGTTGTTTTTCACACTTACCAAAAACTACTCTTGTGGTGGTACAGCCTCAATAAACTGCATGTTCTCCACCAATTTTCCTCAGTTTTACTCAAGGGGTTTGTATTCTAGTATTCAGGTCTGAAATCTGTTCTAGAAAGTGCAGAACACAGATTAAGACATTTTCTTCGTTCTTGTATAAGGTTTGCAGGAATACATATTCTAGGAATATGAGATGGAACGTCCTACAACACCAAGGTCTGGATTTGCTAGGTTGCACACAAAAGTAGCAGTCAGATGCTTAAAATCCGATCACAGCAGAGGGAAGGTTTCTTCATCAATGGAAAATTTCAACTGTTCTGTTTCAATTGAAAATTTAAGCACTGCATGTTTCTTACAGAGGAAACTGGGAAAAGAGACTAAGTCCAGAATTTTTAATGAAGCACTCTGTAATTTCATATAAACTGAAAATTGCTAACTTTACCCTAAGATGGCTAATTCCTGCAGTTCTAAGAAACTGTATTCTAGGAGGGATTCTCAAGCTGTTGCACAGAAATGTAGAATTTTGTGCTATGATATACATGTTAAATAGCAACTCCTTTATGAAAATAAAATTATTTTCTTTGGACATTCCTCCATTTTCCCGGAAAACAAACAAACAAGCAACAGCAAAACCAACAATATAATTATGCCCAAAGCTACATAATGTCACTCTAGTTTCCTTTCTTTTATTGACTCTTCAAGCATTTTTTGTCTTGCCTTCATAGCAAATCTGTTAATGTTTTGAATATAATGACTGAGACTGAGGCTAGAACTATAAAGGATTGTCATATGTTACTGCTAAGAACCAGTAAAAGAAAATACAGTAAGCACGATCAAAAGTAGGACCACAAGCCCCACAATCCTTAATGAAAAGTTAAAGGCATTTATGAAATAGTGTCCATGAGGGATACACTGCTTTTATGTAAAAGGGCAGAGTTTCCTGGACAAACTTGAACACCTGTCTCTTTATGGTTTACCATAAGCAAACAATAATAATAATCATTTCTGAAGAGTGTTTTATTATATAGACTTACTTTTATATTTATTTTCTCAATAGGTAACACCTTCTCAGTGAAGAACATTGTGTATCTATATTTTCATTACTTTTTGGAAGTGGACTGTACTTAAATTCAAACTGAGGAAAAAAAAGAGCAAATGGAATATGTTTGGATAGGACTGCTGTCAAACATTCCCAAATGACTAAAAATACCTCAGTTACATTACTGCATTTAAGAGATAAATGAAAATATGCTCCATTTAACTGTTTGAAGTCAGTCAGTAGTGGAAAAACAGTCACAAAATCTGCTTTTAAAAAGCTCTAGGTAGAAACAGATGCAATTATAAATACAGCATAGGTAGTATTCTACTGGTCTAGGTCTTTATTGAAAATTCACTAGGTCTCTGGTCATTCATGGTTAACCATTCCCTATTTTCACTGTGCTTGCAATAAGGAACAGCTTGTTCATATGTCATACTAAAAAGGTTAAAAGTCATTGCATTCTGACACTTAAACTCAATATATTTTCCTTTTCTGTTGATTTTCACATATTTGCGAATGTCCATGTATTGTTTCCTTTGTATTTTTCTGCTGTTTTTTCCCTGGTAGGAATATGTGACACTTGTTTCTTGAACTAAAAGAGAACAAGTATATATTCTATTGAAAGAAGTGGTTCACCCACACTGAGGCTTTACAGATGCTCATGGAAAAATTTCTGGATTAGGCACAAAGATAGGCTTTGGTTTTCACATGTGCAAGTGGCCTTGCTTCGAACAACATGCACAAATCCTTTTGTCTCTTAAATGCAGTAATGTAACTGAGGTTATCTAAACATGTTCCATTTGCTCTTTTTTTCCTCAGTTTGTGTTTAACTACAGTCCACTTCCAAAGAGTCATGAAAATATAGGTGCACAATGTTCTTCACTGAGAAGGTGTTACCTATTGAGGCAAATTATATCTTGGAAATTGCCTGTTTCTTGTGGTCCTCTGACTACTCTCATGTCTTGAAATTGGACACCCCCAAACTTATCCTATTCAAAATCTCACTGTTTAAGCCCCCCTACAGTTCCATTAACTACTCTGTTGTCCTAAATGGCCATTTCTCATGGCCATTATGGATGGAAAAGGGAGTGGTTTTGATACAGTCTTAGTTTAATGAAAATGCCAGTCAAGGCCCATGCCAATACATCTGGAATGGTGGGAGATGAGGCATCACAGAGCGACACATCCTTACACTTGCTGCAGAAGTGACTATGATGAATTCAGACATTATTTAAACCAGATGAATTGTTAATGTTGGTTGTGTCTTTCCTGTAGTTTCTACCTCTTCCTTCAAAAAAAGTCTGAAGGATCAGGGATTTAATTTTCAATGGTGTTCAGTAGCTTAGGCTACACAGTCTGTTTTCACTGTTATGTAAATGACATGTAAATGAAGAGCTCTCATCAGTTTGACCTCCAGAAACAAGAGCGCTGGAAACAATATCTTATGCTGTAGGCAGAAGTGGTGGGACCTCAATTCATTTTTCCTGTAACAATTGTGCATTGTTTACTCAAGAGCTCATGTTTCTTTCATCCACACTTCAGCCCACATATATTGAAATGATGGATTTCCACCTCGCTGGAAAAATGTCACTGCTATTGTTTTAAGCATATTTCTTCAACTTTCATTAAAGTTTGCTGTCCTTAGTCAAATGTCAAATGTGGTAGTGTAATAGCAAGCCTACTTTCATGTGGTGTTTGTATACTTGAAGGCCTGCAGATTCCTTTGCACATACAACCCCATGAACAATGTATTTAAGTGTCTTAAAATGTACCCAGCTGTCTTGCTTGCATCTGAATTAAAAGACATGGAAACCTTTCTGGTAATAATATTATTACTCAGTTTATGCTTGAACCTGAAAGTGTTGTCAGAAGTGAATAACATACATTTACTGATAAATCACCACAATAATGGAGTCTATAATGTAGCTGGGGCTATAAGTCATACTGTTTTGTTATATATTTACAGTGGGACCGAATGCCTTTGGCTTACATGGTAGAAATCATATTTATTGTTTGTGGTTTTGGCTGAAGCACTTAGCTTCTCTGCTTATTGATGTACTGAACTGCAAACCTGAATTATTCTCAAGGTACTCCATAAAACAAAAAATATCCCTCAGGCACCTTTGCATTTATAGGGAAAAGTTTGAATTCGTAGTTGTCAGTGAATTGTGTAACTCTGGAATAAATATGGTGACAGGTGTTTTTATTTATTCACTTATTTATTTATTTATTTTTCTGGGTGTTTTTCTCTTGGACTTTGAGACCTTTCTAACTTTACCTCACTTCTGGATGGGAAGGTTTACCAAGATTTTTTCCATCTAGTGTGGTTACACAGACTCATGTCTATTACTCAGATTCACATGAAAGACCTGATAGGAAGTACTGACACAAAATTTCTGTCCTCAGTCCATGCAGAGTTATCTAGAATTATTTAGTATTCTTAAAGATTTGATTTTAGAAGCAGACAAATCCCATATTCATCACTGGTGCTGGGAATGCATGCTAAAGTTAATTTACTTTTGGGTGCATTTCAAAGATGAATCTTTGATGAAGTAAAAAGAGGAAAGGCTTACTTGAAGTTGTTTTTGAAGTCTCCAATTAAACGCTGTTGGAGATTGTCATCTCTGGGTGTACACATGTGAGAAATAAAAGACTTGACATCATTCTTCCATAAAACTTCACTACTATGAATTCAAAGAGCAGACTTGCAAACTTCTCTTAACATAGTAATGTAAATGACATTTGTTAGACTAGCAAAAATCACATATTCAAGTCCAAAAGTATTTGGCTGTATTATAACTTTTTTGTTCTTGACTCCTAACAAGAATATATCTCTCCTGTTACAGTGTACTTTAAGAATTGCACAAGATGAGATCTGGAAGTAGAGGAGGTATTCCCTGTTGTGGGAAACCACCAAGCAGTACAGCCCTCTGCTGTTCATCTGTTTGGAGAGCCATGGTGGTGGCTCTCCAAAGGCAAACCCTGAGAGATAGGATTTGGTGTCTCAAGAGATGTTGAATGGCACAAAGAAAGAGATGCTCTAACAGGCACACTGTGAGATTAATGAAGTTAGATGCATTAATCCTTCCATGTCTTAGGAAAAACAAGAGACTATATGAAAAATCAAAAAGGCATGAAAAAAGCCCACTTTATTCTTTAGCGTGTATTAACACATAAAAGACACAGTTAGCATTTATTATTACAAGAGCTTGGAAATGGAAAAGTCAAACATGGCACAAGGTATTACCCTCATTGCTAGCCTCTATATTTTGTGGAATAGAGCAATTCACATGGAAAAGTATCACATCTAACCATTATTTCAGGAAAAGTGGAAATAGATTTGTGTGCGCTTATGCACATTTATAAAAATACTTTCTCTGGAAAAGAATCCTATGTTAGAGTGTTTCAAAGACAAAAAATTAGTTTCCAAACAATATTGCTTGTTATCTTAAAATCACAAAATCACTGAATATTTTGAGCTGTCAAGAATCACTGAGTCCAGCTTTTAGGCTAATGGCCCATACTGTAATGTCACATAATTTTAGCTTGTGGCTTAAAATAAATTAAGTATTTTTAAGCAAACTACTGAGTTGAAAAGAAAAACAAATATGATTTTAGAATTTTCTCACTTTGACTGGTTCTATCTCATTAAAAGTCTCCATAAGTAAATAAACATTTAAACAAAGAATGAAAGCTACTTTATTTTCACAATTGACTGTGAAAAATAGTACTCCTGCAGAGCACTCACAGGGGCAGGGGTCATTTGTGTAAACAATAATGTAGTACAATGTAAACCAAAAATAAATACAAAGGAGTCCATTTCAGACTCGAATTAACATTACATTGGAGATCATCAATACTGGAAAGATTAAAAAATTAAATCTGAATTTTGCAAATCCCTACTTTGACCCTTGCAGATCTGAGAGATTGCAATGAAGGGGGACAAACCTGGTAACATTCAGGGGACAAACCTGGTAACTTGGCTGATGTAAAATGTACATTTTCACTAAAGTTTCACAGATGTAGATTTAATGTAAGCATTGTCCTGCTTAATATTCCTTTGGAGTTTTCATAATTACAGCCTTTAAAACTTAGAATGTGCAGTTGCAAGAATTTCTACTTTTTCTTCATGTTTCTTGTACCTAGCTTGTAGTATCATTTTATATGAAAGATGTTTTATCTCTGCCTCATAAAACTGTATGATAAAACCTATCAATTTTTATTTATAAAGACAGAGAATTGTCTTCTCTTAGGTTTTAGCCATGAAACAGTTTTCTCTTGTGTCTCATTTGCAGTATCTTCAGAATCTAACACAAACCTTCAGACCTTTCAAAATGTATTCATTTTCCCAAAAAAGATGCTTTCCCACAATGTCTTAACTGATTTCATCAAAGTGTGTCTGATGAGTTACTTCTCCTGAATGAATGTCATGGTGGAGAGGACCTCAATGGACAGCTCAGTCGCTTCATTGAATCCATTTTGATTACCATATGAAATGTCAACTAATTTCAAGACTTTGGTTTGCAATCACTGATCATCCATGTCAGAAAGCCTTAATTTAGCTTTTATTTCAGCTATTTTACTTAAAACTAGACCAGCCAGATTCCTCTCATTACCAGGATGAGACATTTGCACAAGTCTTCAACTTTAGTTGTTTTCCTTCAAGAGTTCCAGAATTGAGGCACGAAGATCCAATTAAACCCTGTCGCCACTGTAGCACAAGAGTAACCAGAGCTTGCAGCTCAGGCTACATGTTTCTGAATTCAGGGAACTTTGCTCATGTATCTGCAAGACATTGCACATCTCAAAAACAATCTACATAGCACTGAGTCCTCAGGAAATGTTGCACTTAAAAGGTCCACCTCTTTGATCCACATGTGAAAGGTAGAGAAAAGTGTCCTTTCCACTCTGAGGAGACTACTGCTTGTTCTCTACATGAACATTACCACGTGGATGGTGGTAGTCCTGTAAATGAGGCACTAAACATGCAGTATGAGGCAGTATGTTCCCATTGTACCTGACAGCCACCATGGTATATTGAGGATCAAGCACACTGTAAGTGACATTAATGCCTCACCTTTCAATAAACAGAAAACCTCTATTCACAAATGCTCTGTAGTTTCATATGGCTCAGAGGCGCTTAGTGCACTAGCTCATTTGGTCACTCCTGTTCTTTACTTTGATGTAATCTATATTTGCTAGAACATAGTTTAAAACCCTTCTGACCTGTCGTATTTTAAAATTAAACAAGTGGGGGAGCAACACATGATTCTATACATTATATTGGAAAGTATGTGCTGCAAATTCATAGAATCATAGAATCATAGAATGGATTGGGTTGGAAGGGATCTTGAAAATCATAAATTTCGACACCTTTGCCATGGGCATTTGACCATGGTTGCTCAAAGCCTCATCCAGCCTGGCCTTCAACTCTTCCAGGGATGAGGCATCCACAGTGTCTTTATTCCAGCAGCTCACCACTCTCACAACAAAGAACTTCCTCCTAATATCTAACCTAAATCTATTGTCTTTCATTTAAAATCAATTCTTCATTTTCCTTTCACTACATTTTCTTGCAGTATTTCACTCTGATATACGTATTCTGAATGATAAAAACAAGTTTAAACTTTAAAGATTGCTGAATATTGTGGATATTTCCCCTAAGTTCATCTTTCAATTTTTTATTCACAGAAAGAAAAAAGATTGAGTATGTTTCTGAAGATCATACTCTCACCTAGAATAAATCATAACATTTCTATTGCTTTAAATTTAGCTATACAGTTTATACTACATGAAGAGCTGTAGACACATTAAAAATCTCCAAAGAAAACAGCTCCAGAGCAATATTGAAAGCATTAAAGAAAATCCAGAAGGAGAAAGAGATATTCATCTGTCAATAAACAGTTGTGTTTTAGGAGAAAAGCTATTGGTTGCTCTATTTCATTGAAAATATCCCTGTTCCAAATTTATCTTTTATTCAGCATCACAGCAAAAACAAAGTTAGTTTCTTTTTGTTTGTTTTGGCAGGATTTTTTTTGGTTTTGGTTTTGTTTTTAGTTTTTTGTTTTGTTTTTGTTTTCCTTCTTATTTTCTTTTTTGTTTTTTAATGTAGAGATTCTACCTTTCTCTGAATAAAAAAAGAATTGGAGAAAGACTTTTGGGCATAATTCTATTTAAAGGAAGGATGAATAAGAAGAGAGTAAATAGAAAAAAATCTCCTTCTTTTACTAGAACTGATTTAATTTGCAAGAAAGCAAATTCAGATTCAGTTAATTGTCTGCATAACAACCATCAACACTTTCTTTTCAGACACATATTAAGACCTTAGCTATGATGAAATCTGCTGTTGGACCACCTGCCTATTATTCCTTATCAGAAACTGGACAAAGCATTTTCTCTAACCTCAGACATAAGGCCTAAATAACGAAAACAAGGACCAAAAGAAGTTCTGGTTTGAGGGTCGATCTGCCCCTTGCTTGTGGTCCCAATTACTGTAAGTCAACTGGGGGGTAGAAACTGAATCCTACAAAGAAGAATTACATCCTGTGAGGGTAGACAGCTGTTGTTCTTTGCTAAAGCAAGAGTAATCCATTACTACAAAATACATTTGATGTCAGTTGATACACTTAATGATCAAACAACCCTGAATAATAGCAGCTAAAAAAAAAACCAAGGACACCACAATACTTGTGGTTGTGACATAAGAAAATCAAATGTGCATTTAGGTAAACTGGGCCCAAATGACTAATTGTTGAGCTGTGTGGAGACCATCAGCTGTGATGACCTAATCAGAAAGTGGCTTTTTTACTTTGGTGTTATGAAATTCTGTATTCATTGTGTTTGTTGTTCTGATTTCAATATGAAATAAAATTAATTTAACTAAAAGTAATTACTTTCCCCCTTATCACTGGTTTATAACATTTCTATCTTCTAACAATTAGTATCTTGCTTGCCACAGGTAATAATAGAGATTTTGCAAGACAATTTTAGGATCTAGCTGTACCTTTAAAGCCAAATGTCTTCAATTATGATAACTCTGGGCTTAAGTAACTTTACATGGAATTTCTGAAGGTCCACTTTGGTCACCAAATTATTTTCAGTTTACAATAATATAATTTGGGGTCCACAGTGGCTAGGTTAACTGGCCTTGAGAACAAAACTAAAAGTACAGTTAGATTTACAAATTGTTAAAGTGATATGTAAAGCAACAAGTCTTAGGTATCTCAAATTTAAGCTGTCTTTTTTCTCAATAAAAAAACATATAAATAGTCGTTCCTTATTTGCTAGGCTCTAAAACTCTTTGTCTTCACAGCTGTGAATTACTGGATTCTCAAAATGTATCCTGAAATAAGTTAATGGCTGTTTAGTTTCCTGTTCCATCTTTAGTTCTTTTTCTACCATTCTATCAATTTTTGTCTATACACCATTTGAGAATTAAGGTGTTGTGTAACTTAGGTCTCCAAAGGCACCTATCCTATTACATAAAGAAATGGATTTTAAAAAAATGTTTCATCAGATATCTGGGAAATTTTTATAATTTCTCTCTAGTAGCAGGCATTTTCCATTCCATTAAATCACAGGTGTAAGCTTAATTAATAGCTATTCTACACTGAATTTTAGCAGTCATTTCTCCTGTTCTTGAAAACATGACACAAATATAAAATGAGAAATCATAAAAACAGATGCATTTTTTAGTGTTAAGATCACTGGTGGTGAAGATTGTACATTCACTATTACTCCAAGTACTTAAGTGTTATAGAAAGGATGTTTTGTCTGCGAAACCATAGGTGTGGGCAAAAAAAAGACTCTCATTTACTAGACAGTTGTCTTGTTGTCTTTGGGGATTGCACTTGATGATCTCCAGAGGAACCTTCCAGCTTTAAGTACTCTGTGATTCTGCTGCTTGTGTGGGTTAGTTCATTGTTAAAAGAGACCAATTGAAAGCATTTAAACAAGTCAGTATGAAGCCACACACCTTCAAAGAACATAACATTCATGGGCCCACCACTGTGTAATGGTTCCATAAGTACTCACTGACTGAAAACATTGGGAATCACACTCTGAAGATGGCATATTTTTCATTCCATGTATATTTGTATACACATAGAAAATCTGTCCAACTTTTATTTAGTTCTGTTTAGGAAGTTGGACTTGTTTTACAAAATTAATTGAAAAGTTTTAAACCATCCAGTAACTTACCAACTCAATGGGCTCTGTGTAAGTAGTGGTAGTATCTAAATACTTTGAGAATGAGAAAATGGCAAGTGATTTTACTTAATTGTTCTTTACTATAGCTTTCACCCTATGACATTAAACATAAGCTCATTTTTGAAAATAGTCATTAACCTTTTGCATGATGTATAACTAGCTTTATCACTCCGGAAAAAAATTCCACTTTGAGTTCTGAAAAGAAGATCCACTGGGAGACACACAAATGGTAAACCACACCGAAGGACACAAAAAGGCCCATAAAACATCAGTAGGGTTATAAAGGTCTATGGATTTTAATTGCTGTGTGCCATTGGGCCTTTACAAAGCAATCAAGCAGGCAATCTCCGAAGACAACCCTGCCATAATACATTTAACAATAGAGTTCTCGCCCCATCAGCAGACTAGGGTTTATGAAGGTCCCAATTGCAATTAATGACCTTGTATATGAGAGAAAAAGACAAAATTACTTAAATTAACTACCCTTTTTGGATACATATCTCAAGTATCAGAAAGTGTAATTTCAAGACAAGGAGTGACAAAGTTTTGATTGATGATAGACAAAAATTCTTATAAGGCTGATATTCTTGTCTATGTGGACTTTTAAAGGTACAGAAATCTGTCTTTCTGCTGCTACATAAGAATATTCTGAAAAACAGAGTGTAATGCTAGCACATGGTAGATTTTGCTTTGGGTGGCATGTTACAGAATTCTAACTATTCTAACAATTTCATTCCTCTCAAGAAGCTCAGAAATTATATATTTCTTATATTGAGATTGAATTAAAATTGTAAATTTACAGTAGTGCAAATAAGCAGGATTAATTTTCCATAGCTTCTAATAATGTGGCTAGCTGCTATCCTAATGGCTATAATATGGTTTTTGTTCTAGGACATCCAACTTCTTCCTGGGTTTTAGCAGAATGATACCTTTTTCAGCAACTTATTTAGCTGTTTTATCAGTTGAGTGATTCCCTGTATTAACTGAGGAATTTCCAAACTGAGAGGTTATACAGGACATCACAGCCACTTCTTTCAGTTTTTGCACACTAATAGGTGACTAATTTTTTCTTTGTACTTAATAGGAGACACCTTTGCCTATAACAATCTCCTTTCCTTCCATATGGCTCCATGGACATGTAATATTCCAAAAACATACTTTGAATCAGTCCATATATTTAGTCTTTTTCCTTTAGCAATTTCTAGCAGTCAGTGAAAAGCCATTTATTCTGGTTTTTGTGCTGATGGATTAAAAAGGTAAAGCCTGGGCTTGAGATTTGCAGCTGACCATCTTCCCTTTGGTACCTACTGCTTTTATCAGTGTATACCTCCAGTTCTGGGTTCTGGGTGGGATTGCTCTTGAGATCTGATCTGCCAGAACACACTTGTTCAGTGTTACCAGGTGGTCATGGTACTAAGGTCTCTGGGCTTATCCTGAAGCCTGGAGAAACAGGGCAGGGATCACAGAAGTAGTTACCTTAAATTTGACATTGTCTTACTCCAAGAGGACAACTTGATATTTCAGTATTCTCCTTCCTGATTCCAAAACAGCTATTACCTTCTGGGGTATGTATACCATCATCTTATGTCAGCTTTCGTGTTTCCTGGATTAAAGCACTGCAGCTGCCACCACTCTCAAGCATCAGAGCCATGCTTTACTCATGTTGCCCAATTGTCTGTAAGAGTAGCCCATTGGCTGCTTCCATGACTGCAAATATTGAGCCAATACCCCTAGTGCCAGGTACATCCTTTCACTAAAAATAGCTCAAATGGCTTGCTTAAGTCTGGGAGTCTCAAAGCAGAGGCTGTCATTAAGGCTCTTTTTAGGGCTCTAAAGGCCCTCTGACTCTCAGGAGTCCATACCACATATTTTTTGGTGGAGGATCATACAAGGGTTTTTCAAGTACCCCACAATTGCCAATCTGTAACCCACACCACCCAGCCATACCAAAGAAGGCTCATAGATCTTTTAAAGTCCTGGGATCCAGAGTCTGCCAAATGTCATAAGTTCTTCCCAAACTTCTTTATCCTTTAGACTCTCAAAATCAAAATATGTTACTGCTTCTATGGCTAGTTGTGCCTTTTTCTTTGACATCCTGTATCCAGCTTGTCCCAAAAAATTTAACAGACTTTTACTGTAGCATCAACACACTCCCTTTCAGTTTTGGTTGTTAGCAGAATACAATCTATATTTTAGTGACTTTCTATCCAGAATTTCTTTTTTTGAGCTTTCCAATTCTTTTGCCAACTGATTGCCAAATATAATGGGGGTATTTTTGAAGCCCTAGGGTAACAATGCTCATGTTAGCTGCACCTTCTACCCAGTGTTTGAATTCCCCCACTATAAAGAGAACAATTTTTATCTCTGTGGGATTAGAGGTATACAGGAAAAGGCATCTTTCAGATGCATCCTTAAGGAACACTGTTAACCATTTGCCCTCCTCTATAAAGGAAGTTAACAGAATGTTTTACTGCTCTCAAATCTTGTACTAACCTGTATTCTCCAGTATTTATTTTCTTTCTTGGTAAAATTGGAGTATTATAATGTCACATTCTACCAATAAACCACATTACAGGAATTTATTAATTACCTCAGTCACTTCTTGTGTCATGTCTAGTTTTATTGGATTTTTTTTTTTTGACTCACTAGTTTAGAGCTGAGGTTCAAAGGCATTTTTACCAGCATTGTCACTTTGGATTTTCTGGGTGTATCCATTGGCCACACCAAAGGAGTTACTGAATTCTCCACCTCCTCAGGTATTTCTTCTTATTCTACCTGCTCCTGCAATACAAAAGTACTTGCTCACACAGTTTTACATTTTTGAATTTTTAATTTTGTTTCTCCATTTTCAAAGTTAGTTTTTGAATCCAAGTTACTCAACTAATCTCTTTCCGTAAGGGACCCTGGACATTCTAGTATATACAAAAATTGATGTTTCCCCCACTATTTTCCCAATTTAAACAGTAGTGCTTGTAAAAAAGGCCTACTACCTTTTCTCCTTGTCACATCCACAGTGCTTACGGGTTCTGGTAATGCTAAGTTGCTCTTGGATCAATTTTCTTTTCCTTCCTTAGCTATAATGTAACCAGGGACTCAGATGACGATGATTCCCCTGGTCTCCCTCAGGGACATTCTTCATCTTTATTTTAGATCATTAATTTGATGGTTTGAAGAGCCAGGTTTAGGTTTGCTGTCTGATTTCACCCAGCCTGGGTGAATATTATTTTTACCAACGTCCCTTTTCTTTAGAGGTTGCCTACTGATCTTATCATTTAGGGTGCCAGACTCGGGCCAGTTTCTGTGATTGTTCAAAGTGTATTTCAGACACCAATTCCTGCAATACTTGACCAAATCTTTCCAAGTGATTCCTCAGATCCATTGAAATTCTGGAGTAGTGCACCATCTGTGTTGCCAGAAGCTGTTACCAAAATATGGTCAAAAACTCCTTAACACCAATATAGGATTAAGTAGCGAGCATGTTTGTTACAGCTCTGAATGTGTGGGGGATATCTCCACCTGTCGTGCATCTCAAGTATAGAGAAAAAGCTCCCCTGCATGTACTATATCCATTGATTTTCCCAGAACAAACATACATATGATAAGCATTTCCCCAAAATCATTAGCATAAGCTCCCATTCCATTGTGTATGCATCCGTCTGTCCCAGGAGTCCCTCTGATGGTCTCTAGTGGTCACAGAACCCAGGGTCACAGCTGACTGCTTGGTAACTGGTGTTACTTTCCAAATATGGAGCTGAGCTGGTGTACCAGGGCCAGGTCACCATTTTGTGCCTTTTCTTGGTTAATGTTTAATGCTGTTTTGGTTGTGCAGTCCCATAGATTAATGGTTTTGCAAAATAAGCATTGTATTAAAATCAGCTGAGCACAAAGTTTGTCTGGCAAGACTACAGTCTCAGATGTTTTCGTTTTTTAATTTCGTTATTATTTATTTAGACAACAACTCTGAGAAATATTTACATGTATTCAATGTTAATAAAGGCCCTTTAACTATTCCCAGTGGATATATGACTGATAATCTGCTGATTACTGAGTTCATGCAGACCTTCAATCACTACATATATGTTTCAAAACACAGGGTTCTTTTTGACAGAGCTATTGTTTTTTGAGAAGAACAGGCAATAAATGTTTGTTTGCAATATATATATGTATTGCTCCATTGCCACAGATAAATAAAAACATTGTCAACCTCCTATGTAAAATGGATCTTTTTGGAATTCTTTTTGCAGAGGAAAAGAAGTGAAAGGTATAATTTATTTCCCTGCTGAGAAAACTCTTTATTTCCTACATATGTGCTTTATAAGGGTAAAGCTGTGATACTCACTGGTCTCCTATGCCTAAGGAACAACACTATTGACTGTGCTTTTAGGATGGAGCTTCAAATGCTCTTTCTGGTCTGGAGACATCAGGCATTTTGAAATTACAGACTGACATCTCTAACTTTCACAATATTCTACAGATTACTGATGAGGCAAGTAGAGCAGACAGTAAGATGGGCACCGTAAGATGAACACAAGTAATTTTTTGAGTGTTATATTTTGATGAAAAAGGAATTGTATGAGTTTCTTAGCTGTTTCAGGGAAGAGTACATAATATTTCTGTGTCCACACAGGCATATGATCAGGCTATTGTTGATAATTGTTAACCAATGTTACAAGACACCTCTCACAGGTTTTGTAGTCCAGAAGCAATTGTTACGCTTTGAAAAGCTGTTTAGTTCCAACCTTCCATGCTTCTGGTTTAAGTAGACTGTAGTCTGACCATTTTCTTATTCATACACTCTACTGAAGTACTACAGGGGTGGAGTGTGTATTTTAATCATACTGCTTTTGTTTTCTCTTTTCTTCTCTTTTTCAGTTCTGTAAGAATTTATTAGTAGTTACCTATTAAATTAGGTACACACTTTTCCATCTTGCTGAAACAGACACTAAGACTGAAATTTCTTTCAAGATAGGAACAGTGCTTAAATTGCCTCTCTGGTTAAACTAAAAGCAACACAATAACTAAATTTAGAATAGAAATACATAAGTCATGAACTAAAAGTCTCCTGCTAATGCTTCTGTTACTGCAGCACCAAAGTGTGTGGCCATACCTAAAAATGAGAATACTCCAAGAGAGTCAAAGCACCAGACCTACTGACAATGAAGAGAGAACTGAACCATTGACCTGTTATTGTTTTGGCTGTTGTATAGGAGACATGCAGTGTATTTGATGATTAGAGCTTCATAGAAACACAGAAGAGTGATAGAGTTAGACAGATGAGGAGGGATCATGCAAGTCAGCACAACATAGACATTGTTTTAATAAATAGCTTATGGACGAAAGAAGCTCTACAGGGAGAAGCTGAGTAAGAAAGAGGTTAAATAATGGGCACAATAAATATTTACCAAAATTCAAAGAGTTTTTTCTTTTCTTTTCCCCAATGCTCAATATAGTTTAGAAAAATCCAGACTTTAAAAAATATCAAACTCCTAATCAAAAATTGTAAAGAGTTAAAAAAATCTGTTCAGTAAATAGTGTTGAAGCATTTGGGTGATGTCTGTGAACATACCTTTTTTTCATCTATCAGAACAATTTAATAGCAACAGCAGAGAGTTTCTAAAAAATAGATTTAGGAAATTTTTCCCATCTGTTACTTTAATTTGGTGTTTTGTATTACAGAAGAATATTGCTATAAGGTGATCATTATTTTTGAGACTTGTTTTAGCCATTTTTATCTTGCAATTGAGCTTCAGAATCCAAAGTGCTAATGTTTAGGTGCTCCTCTAATTTGAAAATAAAAAGTAATAATAACCTGGTTCTAGCTCCCTGTTTTCTCAAATACATTAGTAGACTTCTCCACATGGCAAAGTGGTAGACCCAGCAAGGGCTGATGTGCTATAGCTTGTAAGCTTCTAGTTTTCTACCTTGTTCACTTTAATTGACTGAGATTTTAGGTTCTGCATTGTAATTGTATATCTGTTCTATAATTCCTGTTGAAGTCACAAATATTTTTCCTTTGGAAAATGAAGCTTACAGAGTATACACTAAGTTATAAACTATTTTGGTTACAAAACTAGAATTAGAAAGTTCTAATTCTAATAATCAGTATAGACAGAAAAAACTCTTATCATTCCCCACCATGGCCTGCCAAAATTCAATAATGTTATATTTGGCAGAGTCCTCTAAGCCACAAGTGCAACTCTTGGTTTTTTTACATGGTGTAGAAATAGACTTTGATATTGTCACTACTCTTGGACTTTAAGGAAGAAAACTGCTCTTTTAGGGAAAGCAATTGCTTGTAAATAACCTAAATATTGCTGGTAATAGATAGTAATAAAATACTGTATTTTGAAACATAGAAAGACACTAAAGATTCAAATTCCTTTTTGTTGACTTAGTGAGAGAGAATGGAGGTCCCAACATGTCCAGCTAGGTTAGCCTCAAATATCTTGTTCCCATGAGTTAGCCACCTTTTAGAATTGCCCTTTTCAATTTGCCTCTGTACTTGCTGCTGTTTCCTATTGCCTTTTAAATATCTTTGAAATGTTCCTTTCCCTTCCCCTCTTCCCACATTTATTGCTGTATATAGAAAATTTATCTAGAGCAGCTCTTTAACCTTCCAGTCTTTGATAAAGGGTATTTTGACACATTTTACTTTTTTTTTTTCTAAAAAATTGCTTTTAAATACAGGTGCAACATTTACACTCTTGTGGTGGTTAGGAAGCCCCACCAGTTTACATAATTTTGGGGACCAGCACATTCCTTTTTTGATGCTGTTGATCCACTGACTGTAGACAGTAAAGATACTTCCTACTGGCCAGCATTTCTTTTTAAGCACAGATGCTTAAAAAGCATCTTCTTTTCATTCACATAATTAATTCCATAGGCTCTTGTCTGAGCATTTATGCTCTAATTTCTTCCTGTAGCAATTTTTTTTAGTTCCACAGGTTCTTTGTTCTATAAGCAAGGATGCTCTGCCTCAGAATCTGTGAAATGTACTGATCTGAAAACTCAGTTTCCAATCAAAGAACTATTGATGTATTTACTGAATTTTAAAATGACAATAGCAAAGTTTTAACAGAGGTGTAATTAGATAAGCTGTATTAAAAATATTTCAAGCAATGTTGTGACTCTTTGTTAAATATCTCCCAGTACAATCTTGTGAATTACACTAATTTAGTGATACAGAATCTATTAGAGTTCTTTGGTAGTAGCAAAGAAAAACTGTATTTCCTTGATGAAATGAGTGATATAAATTGTTTACTGATTTAAAATAAAAATATTTTTTCCTTGTTAGGAATTTCCAAGAGAAAATAAAGAGAAAATAGTCTGGACAGAAGACCTGGGCAGGCATGAAGAATATATGATGAAGATTGTTCACAAGGAAAAGGGGTGCTGATATTTCATTAAACATGTGTCTTGTATCCTTCTATTTTGTACCTACAAATTCAGATTTAACTTCAATATTAAATACATTTATATGTTTAATTATACATTCAAAGGCAAGGTAATGTTCCATGGCATTTTTCTGGTGAAAAAAGTAATAATTTTACTAGAGGCCATACAGAACATCAAATGCTTTAAAAATAGTTCTTGATGTGCTATTGATCTGTATCAAGGTTTTCAGTCAGTAAAAAAAATTGTTACTACATATGTATCAATACACATGCTTCTTAAGCAATATCAGAATTAAAGAACTCTGAAATATTAATAGAAAAATTATGACTTCATTTAATCTTCAAACTTCCATAAGTAATCCAAATGAAGCACCTAGCAATCAGCTTCTCACCTTGTACTGAGTTCTAAAGTTACCTCCCTGTGCAAGCTCTCACAACTTCTCCCAAACACCTTTAACTGTGCAAAGGGAAGAATACCAGCAAGGGAAAATTAATGAGATATGTGCACTTGATAAAAACCTGGGAGAAATTAATAAGCAGCTATTTGTTTAAGTCTTTAGCAAGGTTGCAGTAGCAGAGGAGGGAACTAGGTTCTTCACTGAATAAACAGTGAGACACGGTAAAAGGCTTCAGGGATGGGTGCAGATAAAAACTGAAATAGATATTCAGTGGGAAGATGAACAGAGGAAGCTATTCTGTTAGAAGCTTAAGCCTGGAAACCACTGCCTTCTAATTTTTCCAAGCCATTTTTAAATGTCATAATACAAAACAACCTTATTCCTTTTTTTGTAACTGAAGGGAACGTTTTACATAGCTGCTTGGGGTTTTTTAGTAATTTTTTCTTTCTTTTTAATTTCTATGAAAGCATGACAGGGAAAATAGTCTGAAAAACCTGGTGTATATCCATTTCCTCAACATGGAAAATTGACAAAAGACTATGGTTTTCAAAGTTGAAGTCTTCGATGTACTTTTTTAATCAAAGGAGATGGTATGACTTGTGATGACCAAAATGGTTTATGATGGAGATTAGTGAGATTGGAAACACCCAAATTTATTATGATACTTGCAATTATATTTTTCCATTTCATAAAATATCATGCTATTATTAAACCTTTGGGATGAAGATAGATGATGTTTCTAGACATGACATGTAGAGGCTAGATTCTCCTTCTCTTTATTCTCTCCTCTTGACATTTAGTTTTCCTGATGCCCCAAGTGTGGGACTTCATGCTGAAGTTATTAGTAAAAATATGGTAATCTGGGAATCTTCTATTTTTTTCTTACATCCTGGATTGAGTTCCTAGGTATAACCTAATCTCAGGACACACAAAGCTTCAAAAGATACTTGACAAATAGAGCAAAGGAAAGAGAGGCAAAGAACGTTGCCCTCCATTCACCTTCTTAGGTGTAGGAAACAGCAGTAAGTAGGGCTGACCAGAGCTGGCACGGAGGATTGACAGCAGAGGTAAAGGTACAGCGGGGCCAGGAATCCCAGAGCAGAGTTGGGATAGGGGACCCAAGGAAATACTACAAAGCTGAGAGACAAGGAACAAACTTATCTACTCACTCTGAATTTCTCAGGACAGTCAACCTGCAGGATTAATAAAATGTCAAATGGAAATCCTTCATCTCTTTTGTGTAATCAGGCTCTCATGCCTTTGTTTGGGTTTCTGTAGAAGATGTAATTGATCAAGCCAAATATCTTTGAATAGGAAAGAGCATATTTATGTTCACATTCCTGTAACTTCTTTTCCTGACTTCCAATGGAATCAGTCCTTTTACCAGGAAAGATCCTTCATTTGCAAAACAGAATAATTCAAATAAGAAGTGAATGGGAACTTTTTTAAGGTCATATGTAAACAATCTAAATAATATTAAAGTAATAAAGAATATTAATATTATTTATAAATATTTTGAAAAATGTCTCCTTGTAAAAAATCTTGAGATATATGTCTGTACACATTAAGATTATGGCGATATATTTTAGGAAATCTGTTAAAATTTATTGCTATTGTGACAGTTATATCTGATACTCCAAAATTATCTTTTTTTTCCCCTTTTTTATAAGGAGCATGTAGGGTAGGAAGGATAATTTAAAAGAAGGAGAGAAAGGAAGTCATTATTCTAATGAGACTACATGAGATAAAACTTATTTCTTTCTTTTGTAGGAGTCATTGACCACATGCAAAAGGCCACTGTGACCTTTCATTGATTCACTTCTGAATACTCACTTCACTCTGAGACATCTCTCGTAAGGCTACAGCCCACATAAAACCTGTCATGCACAGCCTGTCTACAGCCTCTTTACATGTGTAATCAGCACATCAACCCTTCTGAGGGCAGATTTTACAGCCACCAAATAAGGACTAAGCCTCACAAAGAAGATGAAAAAGATTCCTTAATGCTGACTGCATAGTTGTCAGAAAAGCTCCTCCTTATAAACCCTACAAATTTGTGATAATAAATACCTGAAAATATTGTAAAACACTGATTTCTAAGAAGTAAATAACTTCCAACCATTTAATAAGATTGCACCGTGAAGCACTTTTTTTGTTTATTTTCTGCTTCTATGAAGCCTCAGCCTTCATCTGTTATTTTGGCAGTTGCTGGAAGATTTCTTTTGCTTCCTAGGATTAAGTGAAAAACATGAAATGTTTGTCCAGGCTTTTTATTCATTATAATTTTAAAATAAATCTTCTATGAAGGAGTCTCTGCACACATGATGTGGCAATTACATTTTTTTCCTTCGCATGTTCTTATTTTCATGATTTCTGCATGAACAAAAACTTTCCAAGAAAATGCTTTACAAGATAGGGATTTTTTTCCCCTCCAGATAAAACATAGCAAAAGGTTTTACTGAATGCAAATTATTTTAGGCTATTTGTTTTATGATCACAAATATAGCATTATAGATTCAAAGAAGAAACATTCCCCCCCGCCAAGTTAGAAAGAATTGTTGATGGGCAAAGAGTTCCTAATAATGTATTAAAGAATTATTTCAAGAAGAACACAGAAGAAGAATATATGTGTAATGCTATGGAAGTATTATACATTCTATTTTGACTGTTTTCTTCCAAAATGTAACTAAAGGAATCTTCATCTATCACAGGTCCCCAGTTTCCAGATCAACTCTTAGACTGTAGGAAATTCAATTTTAGAAACATTTTACTTTTTTAGGAATAAAACAAACCTTTAAACTAAACATGATGCATCATGTTGACATAACAAATGTGGACACTAATTAAAGAGCAGCAGAATCCAACAGAGAAGTTTGCCCTCCATCTGCTTGACCTGAGGTAATAACAATGTTCATTTAACTAGAGCTGACAGATTTTCTTGTGTTGGTCTTGAATCACTGAAGTTGCCACCCTCAGTATGAATAACAATAACCATATGTGTGACATCATACAAAACAGGCAAGCCACGGTTAACTACCCCTTGAGTTTGCTGTCTTCTCCTTACTTGTTTTTCTTCCCCGTTACCAAGGTTCACGCACGCAGATCCGGTGCAGGCTTGGACTCTGAATCTTTCATGCATACACAAACCTTTAAAATACTCCTATGCCTTCAGATTTGGTGTTGTATTGCAACCCAGATACTTTTACAGTGTCAGTTAAAAGCCAGATGCTCAAATTGTGTTACAAATTCTTCAGCCAATGAATAGATAACATTTCTGTCCTCATCATCCTTTTAGTGCTAGAAGCAGACAAAAAATAACTCTCTGATAAAAACAGATCTACTGGGTGAAAAAGTTTGGTAGACTTCAGCTTTAGTAAATCAGAAACCACAGAAACCTTTAGTATAAAAGACTTTCATTAGAGTTTTCCATGGGAATACATGTCTCTTTTCTCTTAGCATGTTAAGTTCTTCATATTCTTGCTGGATTTTTTTTTTCACAGTGACTTAATGTTCACTGCAAGAACCTGAGGAACTGCCTATCTGCTTGGGGAAAAAAAAAAAAAGCTTTGATGTAGTTTAAATGTATCCTCTACCCATCTCTAGAGGTCACACAATAACCCTAAAAAAAAAAGAAATCTATTTATAGATTTGTGACCAAATCTTGAAATGCTTATGGTCAAGGCAATTCATAATATTTAATGACAAAGCTGTAATTTCAACAACATGCACACCCTAGTGTTTCACTATTGATTTTTAAGCCTGGACAAATCCACAGTAGGCATGAGACAAATATGGGAGACAATTATAATTGAACTAAATCATATAAGAATTATCAGGAGTAATTTCTGTGGCTAAACTTAGTCTGCAGAGCAAAGTATAGTAGTAATATCAGCCATGTTGCAACATTTGGTGGTATGACAAGACCAAGAGATCTCCAAAAAATGACAAATCAGCTAACAATCAATATTGACAAAATGGGAAACAAATTTAAATTAAATCATATAAGTTTATTCATGAATTTCATCAAACAATCAGAGCAAATATATTTTGTCATGTTGCAACATTTGGTGGTATGACAAGACCAAGAGATCTCCAAAAAATGACAAATCAGCTAACAATCAATATTGCAATGAAACAAATTAAATTCAATCATCCAGTTTATTCATGAAGGCATCAGACAATCAGAGATTATTTTGTCCTCTGCCTTATTATAGACCCAGTGTCATGTGATTTTCATCAGAAACACACACTTAAAGGTTTTTCAATTTGTTATACTGTAAAAGGAAAAAAGGGGAAAAACATTTTATGGTTATTTGTGTGGAGGAGGTTTTTGCATTTTTTTCTCAACTTGTAATTGTTTGTTCCCAGAAATAAATAACATTCTTTTAAATTATCTAGGTTAGTCAAATCCTTTTGTTGACCCACATGACAAGATAGCAGCCTCACAAGTTCAAAATCATAAATCCAAAGATTATAAACATGGAGCAAAATTCATGAGAAAGGCTTGAACTCAAAAACAACCCCTTTTACAAATATAGATTGATTGTCAGTGCTCTTTTGAAATAACCATCATGTAAGGTTTCTCGAAATATACATTTAAACTTCCACCTTTTCTTCTGTCCATTCTAAAGTAGCAATTATGTTCAAACCAGAGAATTGCATAGACCTCAACTTCAGCAGGTAGGAACAGCAAATTATACAATTAAGTGATTGGAGTTGTGATTCCTGGGCCACTTATGACTCCAAATTGAGCTGCAGTGTTGTAGGAAAGCATCAGAAAGGGTCTTTATTGTTATGCTTGAGAAGGAAACAACATCAATTTCTTCTAGTTTGGATGTTCTGCTATAAAAACATATTCCTTTTTATAATGATACAGAAATTCTTTTTGCTTCATTTTTTAAGATTTTCATGTTGCCCTTGAACAATTGTTTCTACTGAATTCTTCAATTTCCTCTCCCTAATATTTTTGTTTCAGATCTTTTTCTTTTGGGAGAGGAAGACAAGAACAAAATGTGCAAACAGTTTATTTTAGTCTGTTTTTTGGTGAAAAACATAATTCAATATTTTTAACTCTTCCTGAGAACTTATTCAGATTCCAAACCCTTAATTTTTTTTTTTTTTTTTTATGATCTAAATTATTAAGTCTTCAGAGACCTCCTTGGAAGCAAAAATGAAATAATATCCCATAGCAGCATGTTTTGGTACAACATTGCATAGGAAATTAAAACATTCTTTTTGTTGCTGGAATTGACTCATGAACAGACTGCATTTTGCTTGGTCTGGAACTCTGATGTCAGTATGAGTTAAAATATTCTCTCCGTCTCCCTGATCACTGCTGCTTCTGCCTATCTCCTTACAAAGATTATGCTTATGCTTAGTAAATGAAGAAAGGAATTAGTGATGCTCCTCTCATTTCCTGTCTTCCCACAGATGGTGATAAATTCAAATTCAGACTCCATTAAACCTGAGTAGAGAAACCCAGCAGGTGGCTACACTAATGGAAAATCCTGGCCTTGGAATAATGGGAATTGCAACCGACAGCTCTTCTATACCACAAAAAAGATGATGTATTCCTATTGACAGTGTTGCATTTGAGTCCAGAAGGCTGATCTGATAGTTCAGGCTGGGCACAAGGGAAGCAGAAAGCCCCATGGGTATTTTTCTTGGCTACACCACTGTAATTTTTGTCATCTGAACCTCCTATTACAATTCATTGTAAAAATTTCATGCAAGTTGGGGGGAGAGGAGGAAAAAAATCCCAAGCTTCTGCATTTTGGCCTACAGGCATACATTTGTTCCTTTTTCTTGGATTAAAGGACAAATAAAGGTTGACACACAACAGCATTTCCAGCCACTTCTATATTTTTAGTGCTGACATTCTTAGCCCAAGTGCTTTTAGTATTTCCAGACATGCCCATCTAAGAGAGTTTTTGTTAAAAAGGTTGCCCTGAAGGTGTAATGCCTGATGTTCAGCTAAAATCTGTAAAAGAATACTGTATTTATGGCCCTTTTTTCCTCTAGATTTTCCCCCCTTCATTTAGATCCAGGGACTATATCCGCCACAGTTCTGGGAAGCTCCCTTGGGAAAATGATTGGACAGACCTATAGACTGAACAGAAAATTTAAGCTGTATTTCAGAAGATGAGGTGGATTTTTTTTTCTCTGTGTGTTTTTCTGCCCTGTCAGCAATTTTTATGTGCAATGCATTATGGTCTTTTATCTTAGCATATATATTTTTCCCTAGCTTTTATACACTGTGTTAGTAGAATGGAGGAATTGCCAACCAAAGGAAAATGCAAAGTGTCTGCACTTTTGCATTATTGATCACAAGATTATTTGTGCTACACTTACTTGTTCACAGAACTGAGATTTATACTAACTTAAGAAATGCATAGTAACCATTGCAAAAGCTCATACAACCAATGTCTTTAGCCTACATTATTCTAAGTCTAAATTATTTTTAAAATTATTCTGAGTACTATTTAAGGATGAACTGAAAACACTCTACTGTATATCTCTTTCAAAAATTAATAACTTCTGCAGTAACTTGCTTGGAGTTTTCTGCTTGTTGTTTATGAAATGCAAAATTTGCAAAAAGTACTATCAACATATAGAATTTAGAAATGTCGTAGCCCATTTCAAGAAGTGTCTCTATAACGGTATTTCTAAAACAATGTTTTTTCCTGCTGTTAGCAGTTTTTAAACTTTTCACTGGTTGACAATATAAAATGCAAGCAGACAGCATCATTTTTTTTCTTGCTTTCTTTTGTTCTATTTTGCCTTGTAATTTTTTGCCTTATCTAGATTTCCCTTGATAATAAAAAATTCTCTTTATATATTTCTGACTTATCTAAATATTTCCCTTATTTTTTCTGAATTCAGACCCAACTAATGTAGTGTCCTACAAGTAGGACAATACTAAAACCAAAATATTTTTTCATTGCTTAGAAATCCTTTAAAGGTATGGTTTTATTATCTAAACTACTAAATTTCCACATCTTTATATCTGACTGTAATGCTAAAGGTGATTCTCATGATGGATATTTCTTTCAATGTTATCACTGTTCATTTTGTCTTTTTGTCATTAAAAATCTAATTGTCATGATAGTGACTTCTAGATAAAAAATGTTTTAAGATCTTGTTTTCCTGGTTCCTATTGTATCAATATTTTTTCCTTGACACTTTCATTCATATCATTCCCGACATTTACATCATGGTTTAACATGAAAAAGACTTCAGTAAAGTAAATAACAAATGAAATTAATACGCTCAGTATATCAATATGCCATAAGGTTTCCTGCATGAGGCAATAATCAGTAATTCCTGCTCAGCATTCACCATTTCTACCCCACATAAATCCCAAATACTTTAGTTAGACTGAAGTATTTCAGTCTTATGAAAATGAAACTTCCTGAAGTAAGGGAAGAATAGAAGGATTTGAATCAGGAAATTGCTAAGCTGATCTAGATGTGTCCTCAGAATGGTTGCCAGTGGAACTGGAGGGTTTTCACAGAAAGTCCTTTTCATGTTAAACCTTGTGAGGGTCCCAGTCCTGCAAAAGACTTGCTGTCAATCTGTTCTCTCATCCACACTCAGTGAACTTGAAAATATGCTATAATAGTTCTTTGCCATTTTAGCATAATTATATTACCCAAACACCTTTTTGACTTGGAAACAGAACTGTATTTCAAGGCTGGTTAATTCTGACATCACCCAACACTTAGTACATCTCATGGCTTTGCTGATAGGAAAGAAAAATACACAAAGGGATATCCTCTTAAATAGAGGCACCCCTCCTTTCCCCAAAATTCTTGTTAATCATCTTAAATAGAAACATGTATGCCTAATGGAACTTTTGATGGGGACACTAATGAAATCTCTTTCTGTACCTACCAGCAGTAGAATGTTTAAAAGTTCATTATACAATGCATTGCAAGGAGGAGGCAATGCTCTGGGCTTGCAGATAAACAAAATCCTAAATCTCTCAGGATGAAAGTGACACTGGAACTAGAGCAGAGGACAGAACTATTTCATTTTTGTAGCCCTGAATGGAGGGAACATTTTTTGTAATCCTAAATGGAGGAGGACATTCTCCATAACTGTGAATATATCTTATATTTTTTCTTGTCTTGTTTATACAAGGTCAAAAATATTGAAGAAAAGTATTGAAGATAAATCAAATGGCAAAATGGTTTGTGTTTTGATATGAATATCTTATCAAAGTAGCAATCTTTCATATTCCCATATTAGTGATATATCCTATTATGGTGACAGGCTATGTCTTGGCTTACACAAAGTATCATCTGATAAATAGATTTAATGCATAAATGTCTGTTTGGAACACGCAGCAGCAAAATGGGGACAGATGTTTGGCTCTCTTTGGAGCTCATCAGCACAGTCCAACTGCTTTAGTTGTCAGATTGGTTCAGCCCTTAGTCCAAACACAGAAAAGCTCAGTATTTTGATGCTAACTATTACTAAGTGAAAAATGTGTAGCAGCTAAAACACTCAGGAAAATTTAGCCTTCTGCTCAGAGAATACTTCTGAGTAGATAATGCCTTTGTTAATTTCATTGAACAAATATGTTCAATTCACTTTTGAAATATGCTATTACATGTATTAATTAAATGTGCAGAATTAAAAATGCCTGGATTTTTTTTTTTTTTTTTTTTTTTTTTTTTTTTTTTTTTTTTTTTCTTGGACTAAGGGGCAGTCAAAATAGAGGGAGTGGGTGGTGAAGTCATGATTGCCAAAATGCAAGCACTTTGTACATGCAGGCATGTAACCATTTCCAGTTTGTTATATATGGTGCTTTGAGGGAAAGAGCTTCTTACATGGTGTGAGGTGAGAGAGAAAGAATACAAGCTGACTTTGCAGCTTTTCTCCAATGTTTCAAGGAAAAACCTTCCTGTAGAGGTAGTGGCACACAGCTTCTGCTTTCTGAGTCTCTTGGGAATCCTTATGGTGCCCTTTCTCATCTGTCTCATTCTGCCTTTGGGAAAATTGTGGGGTTAGATGAGGTTATGCCAAAATTCTTGGTTGTCACTGAGTTTTAAAAATTTTTGTTTCCTAGAAATTGGAAAGATCTTGGGTCATCAGGTTCATTCTCCTGCAAGTGAAAGATTGTTCCCTACTGTTAGATTTCTTAAATTATTAATTGCTGCTAATTTATCTGATTAATTAGAACCTTTTACTTAAAATAAATTATTCAGATATTGTCATTATCTGACCAGCTTTGCAGGTGGCTATATAATATTCTGAAAAGAGCCTGGAGACTACTCTGAAGTATTACCTAAATGTCCCAGGAAGATAAATATTTACTCTGCTAGGTTTTGTAAAAACACATACAGCAAAACATAGTCCTTGACACGATATCTTTATAGTCCAATTAAAGACAAGTGATTAAACCACACAGTAGGAGAGAAGAAAAGACAGTGATAACAGTGTAATTTGTGAAACTTCAGAGTATTGCTGCATGTGTGCTCTACTTATTCTGATTTATGGGTATTTTAAACATGAGTTTCCTTTCCTATCACATTTATATAGACATTCTTGTCTCTCTTGCCTAAAGCCTTTCTGACTTCTTAAAGGTATCATGTTATATGCTTTCAGATGGAGAATTTGATAATCAAATCTTATGCAATTTTGAAAAATATTTCAGTCCTTTTTCCTGAGACTTCCTTGAACCAGGTATTCCTACTTGATAAAGTAGTGTGTTTTTAGGAAGCAAGTCATCTACTTTTGACCTGTGGATAACAAAGTCATGATCAAAATCCTTTGAAACCAATTACTTCCCTTGTTTTGTATCAAATCTTAGGCTTTCATTCTGTAAACATTCTAAGAGGAACATATTTTTAAGTCAAATTTAACATTGACAAAAAGCATTTCCTCCTGAGAGGATATTGTGTGGAGCTTTGTTAGCCCTTGGTTACAAAGTTATTTTGACTTTAAGTTATGGTTTAAAACAAACGGTGGGGTGTGTGCTTTTGGATGAACTCTCAAGACTTTCTGAAGTTACGCTGCACCACTTTTACCATAAATCATTAGCTTCCCACTCCTGATGTCAGAGTACAGTAACAGCTCTCTAGTGCCTACCTCCACCTAACCTTAAAATAGATCATGCCTTCTGGCAAGGGACAGGAGCAAGAGTTTTACTAAAAGACTGTATTTAAGCACAATGGGTGAAGACCTGCTACAGTGTCACTGCTGAAGGGGAGGTGAGAATGTCACGAACATATTGAAGATCAGGGACAGCAAGCTTGATATAAATAGCCTTTGTGTTTTTGTTGAAGGGGAGGGATATGCAGTTCTCACAGAAATCTCCCCTTTCCTACCCTAATCTTTATTATTGACTTCCACTTCAAAATACAAATACAGAAGAGGCAGAACAACTGGACTGTTCAGCTGAAAGAGAAAACAGAAAAATATGAAACATGTAGTCACATCTAACAGTAGTGTTAATGGAAACCGTGGGGGAAAAAAGGCCTTTTCTCTAGCAATAATAATATTTTGCTCTTGTTATGCAGTAAACAGTGTTATCAAAAAAAGCCCCAAAACCTTGGTGTACATTACCATAGCTTTCTTCAGAGGTGAACAGAGAAATTATACTGCTTTATTATATCTCTTTAAAGGCCTTTTTAATTGTTTGATCCTCTTACACATCAGGAAGGAAAGTAATGATAGAATACCTAAATACAAAATGAGAATGTACAAAATTTTACATATTCTGTATTTAGAAAGCACATTGGCAAAGAAAAAAGAGCAGTAGCATATGCATTCCTACATCACAGCAACTACCCTGAGACCCCCAATGTTGAGAAAGAGCAGAAGAAGCCCCTGATGATGCCTGCTGTATAAAAGGGTAAGCAGCAGTTATGAAAGATGAGGCAAAATATGTGAATATTAAATCTAGATATGATTATTGTCTCTGAAATGAACACCATTATTTTGGTTGAGTGCATAGACAAATTAGGAGTTTTATTTATTTTTTTTTAGGTAATATTTCCAGAATTCTGTTGTGTCTTAGTTATTTTAGCTTAAATAAACTGTCTGCTACTATTTGTTCTACATCATGTCTTTGTCTTTTATTTTTTAAATTCTACAAACAAATGTTCCCTTGCTCTCTCATCCTTAGTAATACCAGATTTTACTTTTACCCTCCTCTTTGAAGGTTATAAGATTTATACATCAGCTCTCCACGACAGATTCCAGAAAACTAAGTTGATGTGCTTATTTCTTACTTAATTTGTTTCGTTCTAGAGGTCTAACAGAATTTTAGCTTCTAAGTAACTTACTAACGTGAAGGAGTACTCTGAGAGAGAGAAGGTCTGGAGGTGGCTCCCGAAAAGGCCTCACAGGCTGGCGTTGGTGCTCTCCATGGAGGAAATGCAGCACACAAAGCAGTCTGATAATGGTGCCCTCTATGTCCCAATGTTTATAAAGAGGTGAAGCATTTCTGGATTAACATAAGCTTTTTAAATGTCAGGACGCCTCTGCCTAACTCTGCTAAGCCTGTCTAAAAATAGATTGTGAAAGAAGATAAAGCAATATGTAGATTGTCATATGTTTTTGTCCTCTGTTTCTTTCTGAGTTTAATGTCAAATAATTATGGCTGAAGCCCTTGTAGTAAAATCTGCTTCGCTCTGATAAATCTCCAAGATCACACAACAATAGTAGATAAAACAGTATAATTTTATATACTATCAGATTTACTCAGAGACACACAGTATAGGAGTTTTTAAACTAGGAGGAGCAGATTTTAAAGCCACTTGCTTTCCCAGTATAATTTTATCAGGGCCTACATTGTTACAGTGTTAACATAGTCATAAAATATAGCACTTAAAAAGATCATCAACTCTGCTGCACTATGCAGCTTTTACAGGCTGTAGCAATGATAGCCCTATGTTGTAATTAATTTGTCTTTAATGTCCTCCTTTTTATATACACATTCAGTATTTTACTTGTGAAAAACAGATTAGGATTTTCTTGAGTGTCAGGGGAATTGAACACTGGAAGTCAAAATGAGCTGGGCACATAAGCAGCAGTAGTTGCTTTACAAAGTGTACCCTAAATGCCTTTGCTTATGTCAAATGCTAAATTTATCCCCATTGGGAGTTAGGTTGATGGGAAGTTGTCTGTTTAAATGAAACAGCTTTTTTTTTTTTTTAATTAGTCAAGCATAAACATGTCCTAATTTCATGTATACATTTAGGTTTCCAAAATAGTTCTACAGAATTAAATTTTTGCTTCTTGAAATACATGTCTTTGGCTTAAACTACACAAACTATTAGAGCAGTTAGTTGAGAAATAAGATTTTAAAAATTAAAGAAGTTCATGTTTCAGAGTAAAGTCTCTGAATGTAATAAATGCAAGACTCTTCTGGCTCATTAACAAAAGAAAAAGAAAATCCTTCAACAGGGCAGGACAAAGACTTTGCAGTAGTCCAATAACATTCAGTTCTATATACTTTATTTTCATCATTTTTACTATGTCTTGGAATTTTTTTCTCTACACAAAGTCATTTCTGATTATTTTCTTCAAAGATACATCCTCTCCATCCTGAAGGACCTTCGTGTGAAAAAAGCTTTGGGTAAGAGATGGGGGACTACAGGGTGCTGAAGGATCCTTTGTCTATACTCTGCAGAAGTTCTCTCTCATCAGGTCTGCTTGCCTGGGCAGTGGGCTGCAGAGAGGCTTTCCCTGCTAAGGGGTGATGTGCACATTCCTCTTGCCCTAGGCAGGAGTCAGACTGCAGCCAGGGATCATAGCTGTGGAAAACGCTAAAAACCACCTTCAGTGCAGGCTGCCCAAGGACACCTTCTATTCAGTCATTTGTGGTGTGGTGTCCTTTGCTTTAGCAGCCCACCACAATTAGGTGTAAGAAGCTGCAGAAATTATCACTGAACACCCACCCACCTGGGAAGAAAACCCCAAAAACCAGACTAACAGGGGCATCTATAAAGGACAGGAGGACAGAGAGCTGGTGCTGAGACAAATAGCAAGTTTGACCACAAGAACTTGGCCCATACATGAATTATGCATTCATAGCTTATAGATCACATAAGCAAATATGAGACATTGCAAAAATTGCTCACTGGTCATTAGATCCTCCTTGCACTGTTCGTGTTTTTTCCTGTGGTGCTAATGCTTTCAGTGCTAGAACTTATATATAGTTCTTATGAAATGACAGTATTGGAACCCCATTGAATATGATTAGTTCAGAACATCTCTGGGCAGCTTGCAAATACCCTTTCAATTCACATTAGTATATTTCCAGTCTGAATTTTCTTTTAATTTTTAAAAAAGGACTTTTAAAAAGAACAAAAAGAAAGTTCGATGTTTCCTAAAGCAACATTCAAAGCAATTAAATGAAACCTTTTTAACAGCATGATATTTTTCATTTTCACTATCACCTCCTTAGCCTTAAGTAAAAACCAAAAGGGGCCTTTGAAAAATGATGATTTTTTATATTTAATAAGTGATCTTTTCATGTTTCTGCTGTTGTATGCTTTTGAGCTATCTAACAACTATGGATATATAGCTGGCAGAAGGGCAAACTTGTCTCATATCCTGTGAAGAGGTGACTACCTGAAGTGTGGGTATGAAAGAAAGTATGAGAATTCTCTGAAAGGTTTTACTACAGAGAATACAGGGCTGAGACCTTCATCTAACCCTGGATGCACATTATTCTTAATAATGCATATCCGCACATTTTTTGCAGACTTTAAGTAGTGAGCTTACTAAAATTGACAATATTTTACAGGAACAGAAAAAAAAAATCATGTTTCCTGTCTCATACACAGTTCTTTAATTTGTGACTTATCACTTTTATCTCTTCTTCCTTTAACACCAGATTTGGTTTAATTAAATTTATGACAAATGAACACATGAAACGAAAGGAAAATCAGAAAGCCTGTAAGTTGCCCATTAGTGAGTCAGTGACTGCACAGTGAAAGGCTTTTGAAGCCTGGCTTACTGCCAGAAAAAGCTTGCAATGATGCTCAGAGACACCCATGATGCTTTGAAGGGAAGAACTTAGCTGACCTGAACCTGTTCTGTGGAATCAGTCCAAATCCTCATGGGCTGGATTTAAAATCTATAATAAGTCTTCTGTCTTCAACCATTTACCTCTCAAGTGAAAAGAGGATGTGAAACTACAATACGTGCACATAATTAATTAAAATAAACCATTTTTTGTGTAGTATATGCTTTAAAAATTCACCACATTTGAATAATTTTTTAACCCAATAGCAATTTTTTCTCCTTTTTTTTTTTTCCTAAAGTGGATCTAGAAGTCCTTAAAGCATGAAATATCGCTGCCTTACTTTCCATGCAGTGGTAATAATGTGTGTTGATCATGAGTGTGTGTGTCAGAACTCGGCCCTCTGGGATCCTGAATCTTTTCCAGATTTGACCCACGGATCATGTGAAGTGAAGCAGCACACAGCTAGTGTACTTGGTGGGTCTGGTTGAAGACAGTCAGCACTGTTCAGGTGGGACACCCATGGCAGGGTGTAGCTGCCATCAGACAGTGACCGGCCGACACCGGCTGAAGAGACTGCTAAGAAGGTGCAGACTCCTAGGTCTGTGCCTTAACAATAAAGTCTGTCTTTAGGAAGAAAGTGAAACATGGTAGGCTACAGCTCTAATTATTCTGTAAGGTTTTGAGGTATGGTCCGCAATGAAAAAGGTTTGCATGGTCAGCTTAATCCGCTCCCAAATGTACAAGGAGAAGCAAGCTCATTTCAGAATAAAAGCCCCTGTACCAGCAGCTGGGTTGAATACCTACTGAGCATTATGCATTTTGTATTCCCTTTCCAAGTTCTTTCTATTATAAACAAAGCCTTATAAACATGTTACGTGAGTTTGGACTATTTATTTAAATGTAATTGTCTTCATGGTAGGCAAATCACACATCTATCACACATGATTTATACAATAGAATAGAATATAATGCTAAGTGGTAATTTGATAGACTTACTTGCCAGCAAGTAGTGAGACAAAAAATTCTCACAAGAATTCTTTTTTTATTGACAGTCTGTATCCAGTTTAGCAGCTGCTAACTCTTGATCCATATCTCACACAAGACAATAAATTAGCTCCTGGAGTTTCAACACCTCAAAATATCAATATTTGGTCAATTTATTTCAACCTGAATTTTAGATTACTATAGCAGAATAAGGCAATATGCTTTTATCTTTTATTATTTTAACGTTAGATTTTTTTTTTCAGTTCTCCAGACTGAAGGTTATAAAAGCATCTTTCATTATTAGGAAATGTAAATACCAATTTAATAGTCACAAGAAAGTATAGCTAACCACATTACACCAATTTCAAGAGCCTTCAGAACTGTGATATTTCTTTGCACTTACTTTATTTCTTAGCACTTTGTGACTTGCTACTGGAGGTCAGAGCCCATTCTTTTAGTCAGTCTGACTCAGTGAGATGTACACCTTCAAGTGACATAGAGCTGCTGATCTCCAAACCAGTGCCTGCATTCTGACAGGTTTATGAACTAGTGTCGGTGTTCTAACTAATAAGATTTAAGAAATAGTAACAACGCATTCAAGTTCCTCAGATTTCAAACACAGGATGAGTTCAAAAGAAAAAACCCAAAATATTGAAGGTGTCCGAAGTCTGATGTCACCAGAGGAAATGGGGTTCATTGTTATTATATTAATGAGAACCTTCTCTCTTTACAAGTACAGCTGCTGCTTGTACTGAGAAAAACCCTGTCATAGTAATCCTTAAAAAAAGCATTTTTAAAAATGGAATGTTTCACCAGAGAGAAGTTCTGGTGTGAATCAACTGTGGTTTATATCATAAGTGCTTGACATCAAAAGTGTGATAAAAATACCTTTGTCATGCGAAGTGTCAGTTTACGTTTTACATATGCAACTTCTAATTTTGCTGCACAGATTTACATAACCACTTCAAAAGTAGTTTATTTCCTGTGGGAGCGGTCCAAACCTCAAAAACCAATACGTAAGATAAGTTGCAGCAGAAGGTAGAAGAAGGCAGTCATAATTCAGGCTGTGCCACTGGCAAGAGGTGATTTATATACCACTGACTAGCCTACCCATCAGGCAAAAGGTGTGGCCAGATTAATTGAGATTTGGGTTAATTCATAAAAATGTTTGAATTTTCTTCAAGGATTTTAGATTAGAATTCTTTTTTCCTTACCAGATGTAAAATACAAGCCTTTTTTTTTAACGTTTTAGCTCTTCTAGTCTAGAGTTAATGGTAATTTTGTCAGTAAAATAGACTGTTTGTTAGTTTTGTTTCATGTATTAACAAACAAGGACAGCACTTGAGTAAAAAAATACAAAAATTATCTACACTGTTAGGAAAAAGAATGGAACTAACCATGTGATTCTTTGCAGATATTTTCAGTAATATTGTCATTTTCAGTTTGAAATTATCAGTTTGTTTTTTTCTTTCTCACTCATAATTTGTAGTTTTTAAACGAAAATATTCCCTAAAAAAGTTCTAATGAGTTTCTGTACTTCATTATGTTTAACAATATCACCTACATAGTGTGGATGACATTCCCAGGCTTGCTTGCTAATTGCCTTCAGAACCATCCTCCTTCCTTTTGGAAAAAACTAAACATGGGGAAATTATAGGAATATATTTTGATTAGAATTTCTATGAAAAAGCGATGCTTGTAGAAAACAGGATATAAACCTCTGTATCAAGAACAGCCTAACCAGAGTATATCACCACCTGTTAGATGAAGGAGAAAGACCCTCCTTTACTTAAAATCCATCTCTTACATAAACATCATGGATTTTCAGAGCTGACTGACATCTTGACTTGAGGAATTATCCAAATCTCACTTTTTTTCCATTATATCACTGCAGCTTTATTTTTCCTTAGTAAATTACTTCTCTGCTGATTTATAGTATAACAGAATAAACTCAGCAAGCTGATAAATGCATGTAGAATATTCTGGGCTAATTTTACTCATTCTTTTTTTTTTTTTTTTTTTTTAAATTATGTTTTCACAGCATAACTTGTGACAATGGGACAGCTACTGTTTAACAGCCTGGTTATTAACTGAATGTTTTGATTAGAAAGCTACCTAATTCTATCCAATGCATCCTTGCAAGGCAGGGAATCTTACTGATACTAGGATCAATTGATATCTCAAACCCTTTTAGACCTATGTATTAATTTTCAGACCTACAATATGTTTTAAAGGAAGAAATTTAATCTTTGCAAATCAACTCAAATAGCTGTTAAAAATGAATTCATTGTTTAATAACCTGAATTAGAGAAGGGACCATTGCTACAAAAGGCTGAGTGCATATTTTTGATTATTAGAGAGAAACTTCTTATAAAATCTTTTAGTAAAGCTAGTAAGTGAATCAAAGTTTTTAGAGTATTTGTTTTATAGGGATGGTTGGGTTTTTTTCAATGAAGTCATGAAGTATAAAGATTCATTAATTAGGGTGAAAAAACCCACCAATTTTGCTGAAATTAAACCCTCTCCTGCATAATGTCATTTCTATGGATTTCTACAGGAATTAAATAATGTCATCACCTAACGCTGGCATTCAAAATACTTTCAGATACATTTTATGGATCAAGAAGCATCTCTGCTGATGAATCCTGTCTTCATAAATTCCCTATGTCTGTTAAACATTCTTTGTGATGGAATTACAAACTGAAATAAACATTATCTTCTTCAACAAAAAATATTTTAAAGCTTCTAGTCCATTTATGGCTTACAGAAGAAGCTCTGTAACTATGTTTACACACTTCACAGTGTTCCTGAAACAGCTGCTGCCTCAGTTTATAGCACATGATGAAAGAAGCATCTTTTAGTACGTGTTGTTCTTTAACACAGAGTTTTTGCAACAGAAGTACCTCACAAATATGAAATTTAGTGGGAGAAGGAAGAATGCTCAGGTCATGAATTTTCTTTGCAAAGCACCTAAAAGGCTGCTTAGTTTAGAAAATCTGGGTTAGAAGAAGTAGTAAGTGATGTGTTTTCAGAGGGAGAGAGAGAGAGAGAGAGAGACTGAGCATGTTACATGTTGGTTAAGAACATGCAGTGAATTTATGTCTCTGCTTTTACATACACTATTTAATATCAATGAGATGAGGAAGGTAAATCTGCCAGTGTAATCACTTGAGAGTTTGTAAGTCAGTTGTCATGTTTCAACATACTAAACACAAGGAAAATACAGTAGTAGGAAGAATACATTCCTTGTACTGAAAAATTGAACTTTGTGAATGATTATACATAGTTCAATGCCTGCAATTGCTATTTTCTGTGAAGAACTCTAGACAACATCAAAAAAAAAAAAAAAAAAAATAATCCAAGGCAACTGAAGTGATGGCAAAATTTTGTCTTTCTGTGCTGTTTTTGTAATATGCTTCTATCTGGCATTCTATATGAACAAATATTTTTACATATATTTTATGTGCGAGCCTTGGCATTTTAGCCCTCTCCTGCAGAGGCCCCTTAGTACCATATGCTTCTGTTTTTCTTCATTGCGTGATGTGATCTCTTCTGACTGTTACATGCACGTGAAAGGACAGTGGGCTTTTGGGGGAGAAGAAACCATGCTTTAAGAGAGCACACGTCAGTTGCTTTTCAGTCATTTGGAGCTGATTGGATCTGACAAGTGTTGTAGCTACTCATCGTAATGGATGTCTCTGCTTTAGCAGAGGAGAGGTGAAAAGGATGTAATTCCCGGTGGAGGAAGGCAACATGAACTATTATTTAATTACAGGCTAATATAAAAACCCTAGTAATCCCTCGTTGGTTTTCAGACTTGTCTCTTCCTTTCTCTACAAGGCAACAATCAGGGCTTTTAATGCAGCACTGACAGCTATGCCAGTTAGGAAAATAGCTCATAAAAGATGTAATATGCTCATTCCTTTCTTTTTTGAAGCACAAAGATCTGCATAACATGCAATCAATTCTTGAAATCTAGAAATCAGTCATATTTTTGTCCTTTGTTTTTCTTAATGCACAGCTTGAAATAGCAATTCCATGTTAGACAGCAACTTTGTCTCAGATTTGAAGGCTGCTTACTTTTGTCATCAGGAAAGCTTGATTACTTCTCTGAGTGAATGCCTGCAACTTATTTTGATTCAGCTAAAAACACCTGGCTTCATTCTCTGTGCATCTGAGATTCACAGGTTTTTTCTTATCTAGAGAAAAAGAAAACTTTTGTTATGTCTGCTTTGGAAATAGAAAGCTTGTGATCCTTTGCTTCATCTTCATTATGTGCTTCGTGTCTGGGTAGTAAAAGACAGCAGTGTCCAAAGTGATCTTCAGGCTTAAACACTGCAAGTACAGTTAAGATTTTACACTTATAATTAAATTGGGAACTACAACTGAGATTTCATAATTTAGAGAAAATTGAAAAAACCCAAATAAACAAGTAAATAATAAAATCCCCAAGACTTCAACAAACAAATATCATCCCTGCAACCTTTGCTAGCAACCACCCAAGGTAAATGCACTGTAGTCTGAGTATGCACCCTTACTTGCCAAAACAGTTTTCAGTCACAGATGCACATTCCTGTGCATTGCTGGGTTTAGAAATATTTATTGCTATGTTTTTTTTTTCCTTTAACTAGTGTAAGGACAACAGGAGGTGTTCTACTAAAGCTAACATCAGCATATAAGTGTTAAAATCATACAGAAACAACACAACCCTAAGATTTATGCTACACATAAAATTTTAGAAGTCTTACCATAAGACAAATAAATCTGAATTAAATAAATAAATAAATTTCTGAGGGAAGAAAAAGAGAAAAAAAAAACCAAACATTACTCTTCCTGTATAAATGGTCCTTTATTTCACAAACTGCTGCATAGGAAAATTTCTATGTAGGAATTTATTACATGTCTCAATATATGTGGCTAGATTCCCACTCTGGGTACAATCTATGAAAAAAACAATGCCATACCACAGTTAATTATTGTGTTTGCACAATTTTCAGATACAGTCCTTCACAAAGCATACAACATTCACCACACACTCACTTGCTTATCTTAAATAGAAGTTGCATTTCATTTAAATAAAAAGGTCAAATTTTTAAAAATAACTTTATTAACCCACTTTAAGCTGACAGGGAAAATTCACCACTGAGTATCTGCCACATAGAAGACCTCTAAAACTCAATGGAGACCAAGTGTTATGCATCTTTTCCTTGTGTTACACTGCCTCAGATCTTCCAGTTGTGCATTTCATGTTGAATTTTTTACCACCAACATGCAATAGACCCTGAGATAAATGGATTTTTTTCCTTTTAAAATCCATTTTACAGAAATAGCTATATGAACCAATCATATGGATATTTTGCCATGTAATTATTTTTTACTATACTTCATTCACTTAATAATGCATATTTCTCCTTTATTTTGAAATTTTCAGAAGTAGACAGCTTCTTTCCATTCTGGTCCATTTCTTTTTGAACTTGAGGCATTTTTGGGTTGGCATAATGCCTTACTGTGTGTACTCCAAGGAGTGATACAAAGAGTGATTCATCCATGAGCTGTGAACTGATACCAAATATCCACTGTAAATGATTGGCTGCTGTGGAGTGTCTCCTAAACCCTTCTGCACCTGAAAATATTCCTTGAGAAGATTCAAATCTGGCACAAATTTTATCAATAGACTTTTTATCAATAAACTTTCCCCCCTAAATTAAAGATATGTGAATGCCATTCTGAGTGCCCATTTCAAACACAGATAGCAAAAGAGGGGCAGTTTGTATTAGAAAACCTGACCAGGAAGTATTCCCTGCATATTTGAAAACTAGGCTGAAGTTCCCTTGAGAGTGAATCAACAGTCACAGGAAACAGAAGAGCTCAGACTTTGTCTGATGCTTGTCTTGTGTCAAAGAAAAAAAATATAAGGATGATCTGCCAACAGCAAAAAGGCAAGGAAATCAGGGGAACCAAAAGAAGCACAGCTCAACTTTGCACAGCAGGAAAAAAAAAAAGAAGAGGTTGAAAACAAAGTATTTGGAAAGAACAAGGTGTAATTCACATATACTTCCAGGTTCTTGATTTCAACTCTCTATTTCTGCTATTGGGCAACATCTATGTTCTGAGAGAACGTGAACAAAAGAGGAAGGAGAAGTTGATCTCATTTCAATGAAACAAATTTTATTTTGAACATTAATGACAGCAATTTTTTCCTCTTCAGTCAGGATGAATAATGGAAATGTCTAGCTGGTTTTTAAGGCACTGAACATGGCTGGGAAATTTGGCCAAAACTGGGGAAAAAAGAGGAAAACAGACAGAAATAAAATTGCAGGTTCTTTGTCATGCATAACATAGGGAAACAGCACACCTCATTGTCTGGGAAGCAGAACCACAGTGCCAGGCCTGGAGCCACATCTCAGGGGACTGAGTGGCTCTCAGCTGGCTTTTGGGGAAAACGGAAGGAAGAAGTGCAAGCATATCAGCATCCAATTTGTCGTGAAGGGATGTCCCTGAAGGTCAGTTCTGGAGGGTGGGATGTGAAAAGTATTCCCTGCAGATACATCCCTCAATTGATATTGCTTATGTTTTCTTGGCTGCCAACTATCTGGCAGATAATTTAAATATGCCTATGGCTGCTTTAGCCCTGAGCTACAGGCATGGCAGATGAGAATAGTTTGGCCAGGCTCCTCGGGGTGCACTGCCTTTGTCAAAGGAATTGCACCCTGCTTTTCCATGATAGTACATCCTCAGTGTCCTCTGCAGCACGCACCATACGGCGCTGCTTGCATGGGAGGATACATAAGGATGGACAGTATTTTGCACTTCTTCCTACCATTTTGGACAGATGGCAAGTGTTTATGCCTTTCCATGTGGCTGCACACTGGACAAGATGATCAAGACAGATGATTTATAATGGAGCTCACTGGAGATCAGATTCAGTCTACAGTGGCTTAATTTCACTGGAATGCCCATAAATTGGGGCTGTTCTTCGTGGCTGGCTAACAGGATCCTTTGAAACAGCTTTGAGCGAGCCACCATGCAGCATACATAGATTACAGATACACCTCTTACTTTGGGGGACTTTGAACATTTCAGAGCTGCTTACCTATATATAAAGTTAGAATTGTGTGTGGATTACTGCTGCTTTTCTTTTTCCTTCACTGCCAGTTGTCCAAAGATATTAAACATATAATGTACTAGGCAGCAAGGTTTGACTGTGCCAAGGAACAGGAGAAAAGGAGCGCTGAGGACAGTGATGGGAAGGGAAAGGATCCTGTCAGCTCTGGAGAGAAAGCATGACATAAACCAACCTTTTCCCAGAAAAGCTGGACAGCCTGGTATAATCTCTGAAAACCATAGTAGAAAGTATGCAATTGAAGACTGAAGGCTCAAGCACAAATCCAGAAAAAAACCCTTTGAGATTAACAAATGCCCTTCTAAATCATGAATCAGGGGGTCCCTTCCTCATTTGTGGGTCCACTCACAATCCAAACAAATCTGAAAACATAACAATGCACGGCAGTTGGTCAACAGTGTGGAAAAACCTCATTTACTGACTGGCCAGACAGTTTTAAAACCTTCAGATTTTTCTAAGTCTAGGTTATTAACTGTCTGACTGTAATCACATCTTCACCATAGGGAGCTTCAAAAGCTTTTCATTTGCATTGAATCAGTTGCCTTCCTCCCTGTCTTTTTTCCCTCTGGAAATAAGCTTAAATAATTCAACAAAATGCACACATGGCTAGTGATTATTGAACCATTCTGAAACACTCAAGGCAAACAGACCATTAGGTAGCAGGAATTAAAACTTTCCTTGCAGTCATTGGGAGAAAGATGTATACATATATAAGCATAACCCTTGTCTCTCTCACAAGTGAATATATATGTGTGTGTGTGTGTGAGAGAGAGAGAGAGAATGTGCAGACAGCTGCTTAAAAATATTTCCTTCTCACTGCGACCCTGTGACCGTCCAAAAAAGTTTTTGAAACAGTGTTCAGAGACTATGTGAGAGATGAGCTATGACAGTTTATGGTGAGTAGAGTGGGAAATTTTGAAGGTAACAAAAAAATCTTTCTTGTAGCACCAAATCTTTTTACTCTGACAGGGAATGACATTTTTTTCATGCCATGAGTTTGTGTGAAGACATCCTAGGATGCTGGTAATTAATTCTTTAAGCTATGTATACACACATTTGTATCCCTTTGTATCCCTCTACCAGTGTCATGTATGAGAAAAGAAAAAAAAAAAAAAAAAAGATAAAACAAATTTATGTGTTAAATTAGTTATTTATTTTTAATTGAGTTTAATTTAATTATTTCTTTTTAATGCTTTTAATGGATAACATTATTTAATTTATCAAATTGAAATTTTTAGAGCAACTAAAAAAGTAGAAGAGGCAAGAAAACCTCAGCTCAAAAGCAAAAAGGACACCTTTTCACTACACAAAAAGTCATGGTTATATCCAGTATTTCTAGACTGAGTGTGTTACTCAGCCTTTGGCTTTCCTCCATTTCAGTAGAGGTTCCGTCCTTACTGCTCTGTAACAAAAAACCTGTGTTAGACACATCTATATGTCAGCGGCTACTAGAAGACATGAGAAGAAACAAATAAGCAAATCTAGCTTTAAAAAATCTCAAAAAATTAGTCTCTGTGATAATATCACCCTATAGAGTAGTTAATAGGAAAATGAGGGGAGCATCATAAGGCACCTGATAACGCTAAAATTACATTTGTGCCTAGTTACAGCTTCTCGTTCAGGAAAAGACAAGCCAGTACACAGTGACAAAAAACTATCCCTGTGTTTTAAGGACAAACAGTACACTTGCTCCTTAGTTGCATTTCATGGCACATATATGGTGTAAACACGTAAAGAAGTAATGTCCAGAAACACATTGCATGAGGTCAAATCTGATTAGCATCCCTCATGTGGATGTGAACTAGAACAGAAATGTTAGATGCATAAATACTGAAATCCAGGCAAAAATTGGCACAATTCCACTTCTCCATTATGTAGAGACACATATATATATATATATATATATGTATATATATACATACACCACTAGTTATGCTGGTATCAAATATTTCAGTTAAGGTTTTTCCCTGTACTTAAGATTCAGACACCTCAGTAACAGGCACTGGGATCCCCAGCTGAATAATCAAGTCTTTTCTTCTCACTATTCAGAAAAATAGGAAAGAGAGATTCAAGTGTGAAGGCCATGACCCAAGAATATTGCCCTTCAATCATTACTTTTCTAAATATATATGCACTATCAGTTGTGATATCAGAATCTAGAAAGAAAACTGAGACTGGGAACCAATATTGCTCTTTGTAGGTGAGTGTCTATTTTGTGTATTGAATTCTTTATAAAATTTAGCTATGGCTATGAATATTAGCATATTATAATTGAAATAATAAGAAACAATTTGCGTCATGTCCCTTTTAACTTTAAAAAGTGTTGTACTCCTGGGCATGTTAAATTAATTGCTTGTCTATTTCTGTTGAACAATGCTGCTTGCTGACGACTAGAAATAAATCCTGTAATAATAATCTTCAAGCACCACTTATATTTGATTGATGTGTGGCATACATCCAAGATGCTCTCGCCTGAGTGTCTTCATGGGTGAGATTCTTTCATAAGAGAGGTTGCTCTGCAAAGCAGTTCAATGCAATGTGATTTTAAAATGCTTTTAAAGTGCACTTTACCAGCCTATTGAGGATCAGCCTAAAATAATTATCAGTAGCCTGGACCTTACTATGGCTCCAGTATAGCAAGGGAAAGGAAATTTAGACAAGAAAAAGAGATATGGCAGAGTAGCAACCCTGTGTGGCTGTGGTAAATAAAAATTACACTGATTGTACTGTATCAAGATTGCATTTCACCTCTGCCAGTTTGCTGACTGGCCTTGCCAGAGCTACCACTGTCATATGAAATGATGGTGGAAAATAATTCAAATTCTCATATTTAAACTCATAGTTTAAAGTCATGAGAAACACTGTTGCTCTACAAACATTTCTGGATTACAATTTGTCAGTTCATAGTCTGAAGAAAGAATCATCCCAATATATAGAAATATCCCTGCTGAATAGGAGAATGGAATAAAAGAAAGGAATCACAGATTTATGCTCAAGTTGTTGGCAAGTCTATATTAGCAGAAGTTAGGACATGGCAACAAGAATTTACTGTCACACTGAAAATCAAAATATATACTCCAGGAGTGCCATCTCTCACAGTTTAGGCTTCACCATTTATTGTGCTGATATTCTGCTTGTCCTGTGAGAACTAGGTGACCTAAGTGAATTCAAGAGAGCTGATTTTCCCTTTGTAATTTTCTTCTGAGAAAACTTTTCCCTTCATGTTTGTGTGCAGTGTTATCTTTTCTTCCTGTTATGACCTGCCTCTGAGGCAGGGTAGCTCAGGTTCCTCTTAATATATCCTTGGGGTGAATTAAAGTGAAAAAACCTGAGTGATTGTTGTATGTGTATGAGGCAGATTTATTTAAAATAAAAGAAATCATGTAGACAATTTGGTTCCTTTTGTGTAAATGTGTAAAATGCCACATAGAAAATATGTAAGAAAAAGAAAGAAAAAGAGAGAGAAAAGTAAATAATGGGGGAGAGAGGTATCACAACCCATGAATCCAGCTTGATTGCTGCAATTTTAATGTCTGTGATCAGAGTAATGGCTGCAGTCTTGACCTCCTGGGTGTGGGGGCCCACAAAAAAAGAGTTTTTCAGGTTTTTCAGGTACATTCAAGTTAGCATGGAAATGCCTGGATCCCTCCCTGGGGGGCAATTCTTCATTTCTGATGCAACACCATGGAGTATGCAAAATATACTGATGGAAAGTATCCAGAAGAGTTGGGGAGAGGGGGTGGTGCTCTAGCTCTAGGGTCCTTGGTGGGCCTTAAACCCCTCTAGGAATGTGCCTGCAGTTTGACCCCTGAGCAAATGTTCCTTGCCATGAGAACGGGAGAGTGGGCATTAACAAAGCACTGCTCCGCATGTGGAGGATGTGCTTCCCACCATCCTTTCCCCTTGCTTGGTCTGAAAACAGTTTGTTTAAGATATAACTTTCCCCATTGTCCTGGGTGCCATCAATCCCAGAGCTACCTAGGCAATTTTCAGGTTGCCACACCTCCCAGGCATCACATCCAGTGTCTCATTTCACCCCTGCTCTGCCCCCAGACTTTCCCATTTGTTCAGTCAACTAGAACTTAGGTGGAAGGAGATTCAACCAGTACTCAATGCTACAGCACAACGACAAAATTCACAGCCCTAAAACTATTTGATATTTGCACTGAGTTTAGGACAACCAAACTTCAAAGTCAAGCTGACCTAAAGCTTAGGAATACACTGGGTCTGAGGAGTGTGCATGCACAATGTGAGAGCACAGCTCTCACCAAGTTCTACAGGCTCTTGTGAGTTTTGTCTCCTTCAATTTTCATGAGGTTGTTTGATGTAGAAGCAGAATTTGGCTCCCATTGTTTATCTCATGAAGCTGTCTGCCAAAAGAAATGGCTGAAACTCTTTGTTATTAATAACAATGCCTCAAAACTTCACACTAAGCTCTACAAAAGCTCAAAGTTTTGAATCTCATTAAAAAATCTTTTCTCTTCATCAAATGGACAAATCAAAAAATTATTTATCTTCATCTTTTTTTATATTTCTTTGCAAGAAATAGAAGAACATTCTATTTAATTAAAAAATAAAAAAGGAAATAATCTAAAGAAGTTTTACAGAACAAATAGGTGCACCTGAACTTATGTGTGAATCTAAATGCAACATACTAATATTCAACTCAGATTAGTTAGGAGTATGTGTCCTGTTGTGAGTTACTGGTCAATTTTGCATTTCCAGTCAAGATAATGAAATGGAATTATAGCTTGGGCACTGAAAGCTGAGATTTTCCTTTGCTAATTAGTAATGGAAATTTTGAATCCCAACTCATTTTGTCATGGTGTTCATATTATGCAGGCCCAAAAATTTTGCTGCAGTCATCAGTTTGACACAGTACCTGTAACTCTGCTAAGACAGAGGAGTAAAATGTGTCTCTGCTCTAATGTGGATGCAATGTGATTTCATCCAGCCATTCACAAATATATTTTTCTGATGTACTCTTGCCTTTTATAGGGCTCCAACCTCTGGTGATTAGACAACATGCAAAATTCAAGCATTTTTCTAAGGTGCAAGTGTTGGACCTCTGGAAACAAACAAGGATCTCAGAATCCCAACTCCGTTTTGCTCACCTCTCCAAATTCAAGACAAACCTTCTGAAACCCGTAAAGTATGAAGTAGTTCTATTTTCCAAAGCTATTAGAGAAAAATAATTACTCATTTTCCAGATGCAAAAACTGGGAGACAGCTTTTGGAATGTTTCAATTTCTATATCATTCTCTGCTTACTCAGACTCATTTTGGGGGTTTGCTTTACACCATTTTAGCAAAGAAGGTTTTAATCAGATGGCATGTTAGGCCCAGTTGATTAATTACTCTGTTATTGAGGCAGGATTGTACAGGGGTTTAATGCTAAGAATCATCGTCCCTAGTCCTATCTCCTGCCATCATCTGTCAGATTATGCTTCATTACTAGTCCATTCATTTTCCAGACTGCTCAGACAAATAAGGAGCCCGGTTGTCAAAAAAGGGTTTTTCATTTTTGCCAATTATGGAATAAAGAATTAACAAAAGATGATAATTTTGTCTGCTCTATGGTATGGTATTAAAAGAGACAGCTCCTGCAATTTCCACTTGGAAACAATTCCATAAAGAGCATAAATTAATACACTGAGATTTGGTGGATCCTGAGTGGCCTTAGAAATGTGTGTATGAAGAAAAGTGAGGATGGTGGCTTGGTTTTTTTTCTTAAATTTGTCTAACCGTGCTTCATGAGTAAACATTGGTGGGGGAAGAATTGCAGTATCTCATCCAGAAATGCATGAGTTTTGTTGTCACAAATTTAAATAATGGTAACAGAATCATATCAAAATTGTGAAGAAAATGCTGTTTGCATTTGCCATAACAACAACAACAACCAAACAAACAAACAAAAAAAAAACCCAAAAAAAACCAACCAACCAACCAACCAACCAAAAAATCCCCAAAAAAACCAAAACCAAAAAAACCAAACCAAAACAAAACAAAAAAAAGCAGAAATTACTAACCTTACAGAACAAAGGGAGTTTATTAAAAGTCCTTATTTTAAATACTTGCAAGTGTGTTTTGTTGTCTTTGTATTTTCTTCTTACTGGTTATTTTCTGATATCTGCTGAAAGATGGTTATTATTATTGCAAGTATTTCCTGATAGAATGTTTAGATGATGAAGTTTCAACAACTGTAAAAAAATTGTAGATTTTTTTTCTGTTTCTAGCACACAACACAGCAATATTGTAAGCTAAAGAATCTACTTTACTTTGATACATATAGAAGTATATGTGTTTTCCTTCAGTTAGTTGTCTTGACTGCCTGTTTTCCAACAGCACACTTATGATATGAAGAATAATACTAATGCTAAAGAAAAACAGGCCATTTATTCATGTTAAAGAAAAATTCAGTTGGAAAAGGTTGTCACAGAGAACATTAGGCTCCTTTTCCTGCCTGTCTTTTTCTTGATTGTGAACATAAAAGCTAGAAAATTGAATGTTCTCTTTGTAGAGATGAGATTTCAAAATTGCCAGCCAGCACACTTGAAAGGGTTGAGCATCTGGAAGTCCTGTTTACCTTACATATTTTGTTCTGATATCACCTGAGACTGCATTTTAGATATTGCAAGAATAACCAAACTGTAATTTAGTTATCAAAATCGTGTCAGAACACAAAGCAAGCCAAGTGACAAAATGGTAATCACAGTTATCTGGATTGTTCTAATTTTGGAACAATTTCTCCTTTTTAGTTGCACAACTATATTGTTTCTATGAATAGGGTGGTTTCAGAAAGGAACATTAGCACTTTCCAATATTCCTTAAAGGAAAATCTCTTTAATAATTAAAAATTCTGGGTTTAGACTCTTTCTTTGACCAGCTTTTTGCCACAAAAAGTAATAAAATTCATTAATTTGCTCTATATTATCTTTTTATAAGTCCTTTTTTTTAATTTTTTTTTCAAATTTTCTAAATTAAGAAAATATGGCACCAGGAAACATGGCATAAAATTTTCTTTTAACAATATTTGATGAACATTATTTTCAAATCTTGTTTTTCAAAAGCATTTTGGCTGGTTGGGTTTTCCTGGACAAGATCTTCACATTTTTAGATGATAGCAAGTATTAGAGTGCAGATTTTCTTCTCTCGTACCTCCTGGCCTTTGCTGTCTGAATTGTGGCATTAACAGCACAAAGACAATAGTTCGAGGTATTTAAGTAGACAAAACCATGTAAAATGTGGTTATGAAGGAAACGGAGTAGAGAGCCAAAGGCACTGGGAAAGAGTGATGGGAGATCAGTTTTCTGCACAAGGACCACCTGAGAAAGAGAAGAGATGTACTGGTGAGATTCCCACAGGGCAACATTTCACAAAGAAATACATGATCAAATTTGTCAAAAGCAATTGAACAACTATGGATGAAGACAGACTAGACATCCTGAGGGAGAAAAAGACCTTGACAAAAGGAAATATAGCAAAATGCCTGAGTGCGGGCATTATGAGAAATCCAAAAAGGGACTTAATGGGAGAGTGGTCCTTCCTGGTTGCAACAGATGAATAGGTGCAGTAACTAGGGTGAGAAAGCAAAGAAGCAACAAAAGGCAAGAGAATGAAAAAAGAGAATGAGGTTATTACAGGGCAAATGAAAAAGAAAGTAAGGAGCAATAAGGGGAGAAATTTCTGATCACTTATGGGTTGATGTGCTGTTCTTCTGGAGCCATTCATGTTTTGAACAAGAAAGAGACATTGTCTGAAGATAAGGATCTGCTAGTTATGGAGTTGGTATCTTCAGGAAAAATCAGAATAGAAAGATGAATCATGGATATAAATTCTGTAATACGTTATTGTGCCTGACACAGACAGGATGAATCAGGACAATCATCATGGACTTGTTATTTTACCATGTTCCATAACAGTAGAGCCCCACAAGAAAAAATAGCACCACCTTAATTTTAATGGCCTTTGGATAAACAGAAAAGAGCTCTAATGTCTGCTTCATTCATGCCAATGCATTCATCGAATAGTGAGTATCATGGGTATTAATACTGAAAGCCTGGCAGAGGAACACAGTGTGTGCCTCTGCCACAAGAGTGAGACAAAATACTACATGTTAGATATGACTGGCACTATGAATGGTTAGAAATCTTTTTTCCTCATTTTATGTGCAGACCCCACAAAAATTGGTGATGCTCCCAAGAGCAGCTCACATTTATAAGTGCACTAATTGTGACTGGACAATATGTTCTTTCATCTCAGAAGCTCCTTCAGAACAGGAGACTTCCATGCTCCTTTCCACTCCATCCTACGGACACTCAGGCTTCATCATTCATGCTTTCTTCTAACACAGGGAATCTAGGCCATTCTGAAATGGTGTCAAAAAAGCAGATGAACAAGCAAGGCCAATGAGAATTCCTCTTTTACTTCTTAAATAGCTAAAAAATGGGAAAAGTTTTATAACAGGATCAGGTACTTCTCTACCTTCCAGATTATTTATAGCCAAGACTGTTTTCCATAAATATGCATCTAACTCATTGTTCAGCACAGAAAATAGTAGAATCTATGATTTAGCAATGGTGAAAACTCTAAAGAACACTTCAAAGTGATTCAATTGTGACAATAATAATTTGTATAATAAACATTTGTGTTAATTTGGTGTGATACGGGTGCAAGTTATTATGTCTATTCATACTGCCCAAGGGCTACAAAATCAGTGATCCAGAATATGGGATTTTTTGACAATGTACTGGGTGCCTGATTTTTCATTCGGCACTTATTTTCTTTCACCTGTTTAGCAGTTAGGTTCTTTTACCTCTTCATTAGAATCTCCATATCTTTTTAATGTGTCTTTTACTGCTCCATTCACTGGCTGTAACTCAGCATCAAACAAGAACTGGGTTAAATATGTACTGGTTGGAAAGCACTTCCATAAATATGTCTCACAACAAGGTTTCCATCCTGTTTGCTTTTAACTTGGAGACATAATAGTAGCAACTAAACAGTGAACACAGCATAATGCCCCTTTAAAAAGAAGTATGCAATTGTTTCTTTCAGATTCACCATACAAACAGTGAATACCGATCATTCTAAACTGTGAATTTCAAAGAATTTACTTATCATCTTTGGAAGTACCATTTCACAAAACTAAAATTTTTATCATTACAAATGTCTTTCTCCCCAAGCCAGTTTTTAGTTTCTATATACAGCTGCATGACCCAGAGCAATTGCAGCTGAACAAAGAATTATCAAATAATTGGTAAATATGTTATTCAAAGTAGCAGTCATAGCAGCCAAGGAATTCTGCAGATTGATAAAATTGGGTTAGAAAGACAGAAGAAGTTTGCATAAATGAAAATAAGAGGGTTTATAGAAACACAGAGGAATTTCTTCCTATTCTTTGTTTGGAGAAAGGGATTATCTTTGCTTATTTTCTGAATAGGATTGATAGAATTTTAGGAAGAATAGAAGAGAAAAAGACTGCACCAAAGTTAACTTGGTTATAGGATGGGCTATACCAGGATGACTCAAAAAGCAAGAGAGGATTTAGTGAAAAATATTTTCATATTCACTTGATTCTACACAGAGCATTTGCAAATGTCAGTCACTAACTACACATAAAAACAACACATTTGGAGATAGAGTGCCATATTAGTTCATATTCTTTCCTCTGATCAGAAACAGCTTTTGTTACACACGAGTTTGTATTCCAGTGAGGATACAGAATATTTAAAACTTATTAACAATCCCTGCAAAGCTATTTAAATGAAAGCATTATTAAGCCATTCTTTAACGCAAGGATGACATAGGAGACAAATCAGATGAGCACTTAATGGCTTCAATACTGTCAAACTATTTTGTGAGACTAATGTTGCTGCATTGACTCTACACTGTGTTTTTTTAATGATACAAGTGCAGCTTTAATAGGCAATTTTATTAGCAGAAGAGAATTTTCTCACTAAAAAAAACAAATGTCTTCCTTTTGCCAATCACAGTACTTTTTTTTTCTTAAAACTACATGAAGGTCTGTGTTTTGCTACTCATCTCCCACTGAAAAATTTAAGATTCTCTGCCTATTCAGAGTTATATCATTAGAAAGTCAGTAACCACAGATGAAATAAAAACCGTAGTGCAGTAATGATGTTATCAAATCACAAAGTTTTTCTTTCAGAAATCTCTTCAAGCTTAGTGAAGAAACTTGGAAAGTAATCCAAATCACAGGGGATTTTTTTCAAAGACATTTCCTCACTCAGATAATGGCAAAAATCTCAAATTGCTAACCAAGGCAAAGACAAGCACTATAGTCTTTCACAGGTGCTTCATTTTAAGGTCCTACATATATAGATGATTCTGAAAGTATCTCAGTTGAAAAAGGAAGATACTGAATTTTTGAAATAGACACAGTTATGACATTTTGTGGCCCTTATTTATGAAACATTGAATACAGATTTTGAATGTTAATAATGGAATTAAACTTGTGTGTTTATATGCTAGCACACAATACACAAACAATAGGATAAGAGTGTATATGATCCTTTAGCTACTCAGCAGATTTTTAGTGATACTGTTAAACAATAGAATGCATTCCAACTTTTAAAAAATTTTTTTAGTGAAGTTTTTCTCCTTTTCCAGTAACTCTCCTTCTCCTCTCTCTGTTACTTCTCTTTTCCTTTTCCTATCACAGAAATCTTGATTTCTACATGAAGCTGATCCCCACCTTTTCCTAGAAGACCAGGAACTTCACCGTTACTTTTTCCTAGCAAATTTCTTCAGCCATCTGTTCCACATCCTGAAGACTTCTGAGGCTCCCATGGAAGTAACCTTTGTTATTGCCCTGCTTTTCCACAGCCTTGAGGGCATTAGCAGTTATTCTTTTACCTTAGAAAGAAATGACAGAAATTCCATTATTGAAAGACTGGAGTACATATAGAAAGAAAATGGAGGAGGGAAAATAATGTCCTTATAGTGCAGGAGGATAGAAGGTCATAATTAACGAGGCTGGGAAGAGAATATTTATTTAATAGGAGGAATTGGACATGAAACTATCTACAGCTAGACATTCCAGAATGTCACTTTGGAAATGGTAAGGTATGCTAATAAAGTCTTCCTGAAAGCATTAAATCTGACCTCAAACAAAGAGGTTGATTAGAAAAATTACCTATCCCAATCTTAGAATGCCAACCTCTTATTTGTCCCAGAATTATTCAGTGGAACTCAACACAATTTTTTTCTTGATGTATAGAGAAATGGGGAAATGGATGATCATAAAAGATTAAGGCCCTCACAGATGTTCCGTGACCTAGGTAATATTACTGTATCAATAGCTGTTGGGCAAAGTGGCCTTGAGTGGACAAGTATTTTTGCTTTTAAAATCCTATGATTATTGCTGACTGCAAAAGATGATTGAAAAATAATAGTGCCCAAATTTTGTTGAAGGTCTGGCTGTGAAGATATCATTCATACAGCAACTTCACTCAGTTTGAAGACATAGAGCTCCATAAAATGCAGTATTTGTGTTAACTACAGATTTTTCTTTCTCTACGTCAAAATGGTTGAAACAAAGGCATAATGTAGACTTATTCAGATTTGGCCTGTAAATTCAGAAATTTGGAGACACTTAACTTGCTAATTCATCTTGTAACATACTTTATATAGAGAAAAAAAGAATTCATGAAATAAATTACTTAAAAACATTTATTTTTAATCTGTCTGTATGACATCTTTCAGGGTCTTTGGACCCTTACACAAATGTTTAAAGCCAAGGAAAAAATAATTCAAAGCTCACCATTGAGACGATGGATTAGATTCCAAGAAATTCAAATTTCTTCAATTGTGTAATCTGCATTACTTAATAGAGCAGGGAGCCAATTAAGAGCAGTCCCCTATTCAGTTTAATTAGGCTAACTACAGGTGAGGGAGTCATATAGGAAAGGGAGGGGCATTCAATAGAGACTCTTTCGTGTCATGTCTCTTCCACTCCGACAGAGCTAAAGAGATCTAGTTCTTGACTTTTTACCCTCTTAATTCTAGAAAGTAAGCAAGTCACACATTTTATATTATTAAGACTTTTGAAATTGAAAACCCAAGGCATTCTGTCTGATGCTAAGGGGAGAAGGGAAAAGGGAAGAAGGGAGGCAGCTGCTTTATCCATTCTTTCAAATCAATGGCACCTCTATGATATGTACAACTCCTAATTGCAGCTTTCTTATATGCTTAGACGTTCAACAAACTCACATAGCTCCTTTCTAAGTTGACCAGAAAGAAATACTTATTTTTTGCTCTGAGCTGCATTCTAGTGCCAAATTAGAATGTATAGTAAAGTTGTACATTACAAAGCTGAAAAAGATGCAAGGTTGAGACAAGTGACATTTTTTTTTCAAAGGTATCCATCAAGGTATGAGTTACATTCTGGTATCATAACTCCAGTGACTATTCTTCCTATTGTAGATCTTTGAGTCTATGCCCTTCCACTTTACTGATATATTGATAGGCACAGATGATCAGAATGTGGTGAGCGTACAGATAATGGAAAAAAGACAAATAAAAAAAGACAAATAAGAAGACATAACTAGCCCTATTCATTTACAATAACATAAAGAAAAAAAAAAAAGAAAGAAAAAAGTGAGGAAGGGGAGAAAATTAATACCAAATAGAAGTTAATAAATCAACACTCACACTTGAACTTTGACAAAGTCTGTTCTCCCCAGTTTATTATCATCATACTTGACAGCCTCAGAATCTACTTACACTGAGGAAGGAAAGTATTACTTATAGGTGGAACAAAGATTCTTTCACTTCAGTTTAATTTCAGTGCAGAAACACTGATCAAATATTTTTTTCCATGAAGCGTTTAATCTTTTATCTTCCTGTAACTTTCTTAGTTTTTATTACCAGAACATCTCATGATGTCCAAAAATGTCTTCTCAAACAGTGGATGTCTCATAAATTCTCAGGCTCAGGAGTATTCACTTTTTACACCGCATAGGCAGTGTGCACTCCAAAGGCAAGATACATGGTGGCACACACAGTGCCTGGGAGAAGAGATCATGTTAAACACTCTGCTGTTCTTTTTTCCTTCTATTGTGACAAGTAATTCTAGCAAAACAATACATAAGGTGTAATGTTCTCATAGCATAACCCTCCCCTTTTTTTCTTCCTTTTGGCTGCCTCTCTGAATCTCAGGATTCTGCACACAGTAATTTTAGATTTTGAAGTGTCAGTTGCTCCTTTGCTTTAGAGAACAGGAAAATCCCTGTTAATTACATGGAAAGTATAACTGGTATCCTAAGGAGTTCATGCAAATCCCTGCTACTAGCAATGTTCACATTCACATATCTTTTGCTTTTCTACTCCCCTTATTGACTCAGAGCTTCTTTAAGGGGAGGTTGCCAATGAATTCTCAGATCATTAGCTAGCATTAAGTTATGCCTTTGAACTAGTCCTTGTTTTAGGCTACATGATGATTACAGCTGAAGATCAACATGAGAGAACTAAAATCATACAGGGTAGTCCAAGGCTACCAACCCTGCACAAGTTTGAGAAGAAAAAACATATATAAGAATGTTCTATTTTACTTTTTAATAGCAATGCCGTTGTCAACACTAAAGGCAGCTTTATGAATAATTTCAGGTTTTTTCCTTGCCTGATGAAACTATCCACTCCCATATGCAACATTATAGAAATGACAATAAGAGAATGTCTGGTATTCTTGGAAAATTAAAATTATTAGAACCTGCTTTACTGCAGAAGCTCCAAAACAACATCTATCTCCACTACCTGTTTTGAGACAGAGCAGAACAACATTTAATTTCAAAACTTACATCAAGACCTATGCTATTGTATTTTCCTCACCTATTAAGAATCAGTATATGCCAGCATGTATCGCTTTTAACTACGCAAGGTGCAACAGAAAGTTTAAGAAAAATATGCAAAGATTAAGCTTCAATTCAACTCTATATATAAAAGAATATATACCAGCTTTAAAAAAATTAAAATAGTGCTTTTATGACTGATTCTCTTTTGAATCTCTCTCTAAGTAGGCCTGGGACTCTAAATAGGAGTAAAGATTTTAATCCCCAAGGAAGACCTCCAGATGCACATCAACAGCATTCAACATTCAGAGGGCAGCTGGTAAACTGGATTATATTCTTTTTGAAAAGCACTATGACAAAGTTGTTTATTCAGCAAAACAAACTGTTCTCTGTGTCCGTTAACAAGGCTGGCTTTGTGCAGCACAGACTTCTGCAGTACTGACTCCTGTTTGGAACCATTTCACACTAATTAGAAATAAGAGAAAAGGCTGTGTTCATAAACAACCCAGCTCCAGACCCCTTTCAAGCCACTCTTTCTGAAAATTAACTCGCTTGTAACCCTCTATGAATAACAGAGCTACACCAACAGGACAGGGAAAAATATATTGTTAATAATTGTCAGCTTGCTGTGCAAAATGCCAATGCAAATTGTATAGAACACTACCCAAATCATATGAAATTGCAAACTATTAAATGCTGTGCAGTTCCATCTCCTAAGGCTACAACCATGGTGGGTTTTGAAGTGTTTAGGAACAGTAGGAATATGTGATGAAGAAAAGAGTTATTGTCATGAAAGAAATTAAAAAATTGAATGATACACTAAACAGGTGTAGATCTGTGTATTATTTAGATATTATTATTATGGAATACTGTGCAATCCATAAAATAGGAATGAGAATATCAGAAACATTTTGATCTTGAGGAGAGAAAAAAAAAGAGAAGGTTCTTCAGCATTTACAATACAAAAACATATGGCAAAATATTAAAAAGTAAACCTGGAAATGTCATATAGGAAATGTTTTTAGTGACCAGCTAGGCACTAGGGAGGCTTATTTCTAATTTCTATAGGCATCTTGCACTTTAGGTGGCATTTATTCACAGAAGTAATCCTCCCTAAATCCATGGGGCTACTTGTGGAAGTGACAGATGTCATAAACCATGTCATAAATGTGCTACAGAATACATTTGAAAAGATAGAAATTCTGAACATATTTATAAAAAGAATTATAGTAAGCTACCACTAAAAACCTACCTTTCAAATTATTTGTCATGAATCCAGTGGTTTTCCTCATAATTCAGACTTATTTTTAAAATGTGAAAAAGAATCCAACAAAAATCCAACTGGGGAAAAGAGATGCCTTCAGGTCACAGGAGAGTTTAGCTTGTGATTTAAATACTAACTTACTGTTCTTAATTCAAACCTGCATCTGAGATCTAGCAAGACCTATGCTTCTTAATTCTGCATAATAAATGTAATATAAAATAAGAAAAAGAAGTAGAAATAAAAATTAAATTGGTTGAGGCTGTTGTTAAGAAAGATAATATTGTCTAGAATTACAATCAACACACCCCAAAATTTTTTTTTTCTCATGGTCATTTTCCTTACTTTGCTCTTTTTTTAAGGAAATAGAGATTTACAGAATTTCTCCTATGATTATGACAGTAATGTTACATTGCTTGGGACTTGTAATCCTGGGTTCAGGATTGTTATAAAGTAAGTGGAAGACTAATTCTATTTCCTTGTGACCCCTGCATCTCTCCCTTGCTTTTCTTGAAAACAAAAGTAGACCTTCTTAACAACATGTCAAAATGAATTGAGTTTGCTTCCAAGGATGAGAAAGAAGTGGAGGAATTTTTAGATCCCATGTAGTGTGATTGGAAAGATAGTTTCAACTACTTTGAGCTTGCTTCCGATGGACAGACTGAATTGAGGAGAAAATATGTTGCTACTATAAAGCTTGCAAGAAATGACATCTAAACACGATGAATTTACATGGTTGAAGAAGTCAGCATTAATTTGAGGAATGAAATAGTTTGCAGGTAAGAATAGTCTTGGTTCCACAAATACGTGTCTGTATTTAACTTTCAAGGACTGAAGGGAAAGGCTTTCCTGCAAATTATTCTAATGCCTCTAGTGAAAAAATTAAAGATGAAAACAACTTGTGCTCTTGCCACTCAATTTTTCACCTAAAAAAATTAGTTAATAGATTAAATTTCAAACATGAAAACCAAATAAAATTTCATAAAGGTGATGTAGTTCAAATGTATTTTATGCTCTGATTAATTGATTGCATTAAATTCCAAGAATCTTTTGGTAACTTACTAGAAGTAATTAATTTTTTTTAATAGATTTCTGGGACACAACTTACAGCTTATTGTTAGAAACATCATTATTGTAGAAGAATTCCTTCTACAGATATTTAATTGCATGTTACTAGGCTTGCTGTTTAATTTAGTTTTGTTTTGTTTTTAGCAGGACATGCGTACATAACATTTATATCTTTAATCCTTCATGTAAATTGTAATTCTAATCTGTTAGCTGGAGTATATCTATTAAAAAACATGGCAGATCTTTATGTCAATTCTACTTATTTTCATTGTCAGATTTCAGAATTTGTTTCTGTTGTCAAAACCTGTATTTTTTTTTTTTTTTTGTGTGTGTGTATGTGTGAGCTCTTATTCTTCTGAAAAAATCCCAACACTTACTACATATATTAATTTTCTTGTAGGCTTGGGGAAAGCCATATAAGAATATGCAAGATGGAGGAAAATACTGTTTAAAAAGTTCACATTACAACTTTCTAGAGAATTTTCTGGAGCAAGACTAACTTCGCAATGCAAAAAGACTCCCCAAAGATTGATAATACACAACTATGAGTAGAATATTTTTATTAGTAACTGGATTGCTTGCTTTACACATTTTTATTTGTCAAAAGGTGAGCAGAGGAAGCATTTTAGCAAGACAGACTTTACACAATTTACACAATGCTACATTTTGCTAACAGTGCTTACCTGTGCAACCTGTGACTGGTTGAATCAACTCCCTAGAAAGTTTTATCATTTTCAGAAATGTTGACCTGAAAGCGATGCCATGTATAATGCTATCATCAATCAGTCAACAATCTATGGCCATTCTTCTGATATTTTTGAAAACACTGTCCTCTGCTGGTTGTGATTTTGGAATAGAATACTCAAGAATTTTATCTTCAGTGACAGGTCTCCATGGACAGGTCAATAGAGAATGAAAAACTTTTGTGAACATGAAAAACGTCTTTTACTTTTAGTAATATATAAAATGCATTGGCTCTCTAACCAATACACACTTCCTTCTCAGATGGCAATAACCATTAATAGTAACAAAAAAAACCCAGGTTAAATCATGATTGTTGTTTCAGCCTCATTTACTTTTTCTCCCTTCAGTGTATTGCTTTCGTGTGATTTTTACTCTCTCCTTTTTTTTCCCCTAGAAACAGATCCACAAACCATTGAAACTCCAAATTTCCAGTAATAAAGATTTTTCCACAATTTAGTGTGAGGGTAATTCCTAGCAAGCGCATAACCAAGCAGTAAAAAAATACAGTTAGCTTTCAAGGGTGATAGGGCAGAGATCAATTGCAAGCTGTTTTTTAAATATCTCTACCAGGCCTTCTGGAATCACAGAGAAAGCATAGAGCAGCAAAGGGACAGAAAATGAAGGCTTGTAGATAAAATTTTGAGGAAATGACCACTGCCTTTCATCAAGAAATGGCACATGTAAGGGCAGAGTGTGGAACATTTCTACAGCTCCATGTCCTTGTTCTGATGAGGAGAACACAGCTGGGAGTCTCTATGGACTGGCAGGTTTGCTAATAATAAATTGTATGTATCTCACCTGCAGGTGCTTTTTATTTTATTGTCAATTATCTACTGCTATTATCTTTCACTTGCCACCCAGTCCTGGGCTTAAATTGGAGAATAAATCATCAGGAGACCTGCTAGTTCTGAAACCTAACTTCAAACCTCTCCCAAGAATCTTTTGTGCAAATACTAAATTAATAACTTGAGCATTTTCATGTCCTTGTTCATTCAATGGATGGTTTCATTGCAGTTTTCTAATGGTCCATCTAAACTGTAGTTCTCCATTTTCATGTCATACACATGGATAGAATTGGAACAAGTTTTCATCATGTGTCTGACTTTCCTATTGATTATATTAAAGTAACTGGGCAGTCCTATTAGAGGAAAAGTTTGTATAAATACAGACAAGTTACATTCCTCCTAGCCATCAAATACTTTCACTGATCTAATTTTTTTCGACCTTTTACAGGACATCAGTTCATTATACCACCAAAAAATCCAGTTTCTGGCATGAAAATTGTTTTAAGATCACTATTTCCCATTTCTTTGTTAACTGAATACATTTTGCTCAGAATAAAAGTAGCAGAAGAAAGCATGGGCTGCATAGAAGTCCTTTGTTAGAGCTTTTGAACTCCCTAGTTGTGGACTACAAAGAGTGCAGCGCGCTGCCTCTCACCACCACAGAACAGAAGCACTGAGCGCTATCCCTTTTTTTCCTCTTTTTTTTTCTTTTTTTTTTTTTTTTTTTTTTGTGTGTGTGTGTGTGTGTCTTGATATACAGGATACATTACTAAGTGCCTTTAAAATGCCTTGATGGAAATCAGAGGTGAAAATGACAGTTCAAATGTCTGCTCTGGGTTTAAAAGATCTGTGGTAATCTATTTTTACTTATAGCAGATACTGAGAAGGGAAAAAAAGAGCCAGCAAAGCAGTGTTCAGACTTATATTACACTCTTTGTCTGCTCCTGCCCTTTCCTGGAGCTGTCAAGCCCAGAGCATTCTCTGAAAATGAAAGTGATTCTAGAGAGGTTACCAATATATGTTATTTCTTATTAGTTATCTTCTTAGAATATTGCTAAGACACAAAGCCTATATGATTCTTTTCAGCTACAAACAATGAGTCAGGATCCATGCTGGCTTGACTGGATGTCAATGCAATGGCCTGGAATTGAGTTTTTAATCCTTTTTTAAAACACTTCTTATTTTGTATCAAAAGTTTTATAGGACAGTCAATCAGGCAGAAAGAAAAATATGCTGGTTATTCAATTAATATTAGAATAGCTTTTATCAATTGACATTTAGCATTAAACCTCCAGACAAAAAATACATATCTTCAAGCAAGAAAAATTTTTGTGCTATTATTTTCTATGAAATATTAATATTCTTTAAATTCTGACCCAATCATGAAACACCACCTGGTTTTGTTTTCTTCCACTCATCCAAGCTACTTTTATTAAATATGGGATTTTTGGCAAAAATAAAACCAGTTCTATTTCACAGAAAACTCCATCTCATTCCTTTGAGCAAATAGGAAAAAAAGTTTTGTTTCCTTTTTTCCTAGTTCTTTGTCAAAAGACCTTTATACTGGAATAATTTTTAGACCATATCTAGCTTCTTTTTTTTACTACCATGTACTGACACTTTGCAGAGAGATTCATAACCTGTTGAACTCTGAAGAGCAAAAAGTATCAAGTGCTCAAAAAAGTCTGCTCTGGAAACTATACCTGCCGTACAAATGCTCATCATTCGCACAGCTCATTATCTGCTCCAAAAATAGTCACAGTAATCAGTGGCAAATATTCCCAATCATTCTCAATGGACTTCCTATCTGCTGAGACTCCAAATCTCCTTTGGAAATACCAGAAGACAATCACTGACAATTACTACAATCATACATTAGAAGTGTATGGGTGCTCTTCATGATCTACATTTTGAGACAGACACAAGTTGCAATGCCAGCTTTCTCAAGCTGAAGGAGTTTGGGTGCTTAATTTGTAACTCAGATAGCTCTCAAACTTCCAGGCATATAGCATCACACTGGCTTGGTACCATGTTTTTCCTATCTTTGAAGAAACAAATCTAAAAGTGCAGCACTTATTATTATAATATTTCTTTTGTATATTAGACCCACCTTTGGTCCTTTATAACAAGTGAAGATCATCATGAGGAAGGAGGATGACCATCAATAGTCAATGGATACATCAGCTGGTGTATGAACACAGGTATGTACTCAAGGAATTTGTAATTGTGACTGTAGAAGATCAACAATGACAAGTCTTTAGCACAGAGATGATTGAAAATTAATGTCAGACAAATAAGGCTTTATCTATTCAGACAGTTTAATGTTAATAAGCTTGGTTTAGAATTTACAGTCCACTAACTCCTCCATACAAAGAGCACCTTTAAGCAAGGCACTTTTAAGGTAAAACAAGTTGCCTCATGCTGTTTCCTCACAGGGAGTTAATGCAGAGTAACCAATGTACTGTAAATTTGCACCCCATTTTACCATGGAATAACTTCCCTCAGCAGATAACTCTTTATACAACGTGTATAGGGAAATCAATAGCTAAGGCTCAGTAATTAGTATTAAAACAATTCAGGTTCTGAAATTTTCCATTCCATTTTTTTCCACCCATCTCTATTCACAGCTTCTTCTGAAGGATGGGTTCTGGTGCAAATTTACCACCTGGTTACTCCTCTCAGGATCTAAGTGATCACATGTAAAAAAATTGTCATCTCCAAGGAAGAAATAATAATGCAGCTTTCCAATTGATTGCAGAAGTGCTAATATCCTGTTCATAAAATGTTTTGTCAACACATGAAGAGGTGGAAAGCCTTTCATGCTACTTAACTGATGAAGATATTACAAACAAAAAGATTATGTATAACCAAGCACAATCAGTTTAAATTTGTTTGTAAGGAACTCACAAAATGAAAAACACTTCTGCAAAGCCATCAAATCACTGCAGAAAGAAAGGAGATTTTATAAAATAATCTCATTCTTGGTATGTATAATTCATTAGCACTCATAGAACAAGAGAAAACTTGGCATGGAGAGGATCTGAAATCTGCCTATAAAAATAATATAGCAGCAAATCTGAATTATTATTACCTTTTTGTTGTTGTTGTTTTAATGGTCACATTTGAACAACAATTGCTCTATTTTGTAGCTCTTCAGGGATACATAAAGAGACCCACTAGAAAAGAGACCATTAAAATGCAAATGAAAATTCCAATCACATGAACATTGGCATTTTTTTCTTTGCCAGGACTAAGATGTAAGAAGATCACAGGAACATTTGAATTGTTGGATTTCAAGAGGGGAAACTGAAAAAGTAACAGGTTTGGGAAAAGAAAGCGCTTTAGAGTTTCCATAATAAAAAAACGTGTGGCAGTACACTCATTTCTGAAGACAGGACATTTCAGTGTACAGAAAACATTTGTATTAGAACAAAAATTATTTTTAAAAGACCCATAATGAAAAATCCCTTTAAAAATAAATACAGAAATCAACATCTTTCCTTATATGACACATCTATATCATGAGGACAAAAGTGAGGGCCAGGGTGAAGGAAATAAACCTGATTACACCGGAGTTTTTATACAATAGGGATGAGAAATAAGTTTTTAATACTGGACAAACAGAACTGATATACTCAGATTTCTTACAGGACAAAACAGCTCTCCTGTTTTCTGAGAAGATGATATACTGAAGAGGGACACCTTTTACATTTCCACATATATCTCCTTTAAGACTCTTCCACATTTCACAGGACGTGCCCACTGGGAGCATGCGGAAAACAGAACAGCAGGAAGAGCTGTGTGGAGCCCAAAGGAGGGGTGCAACAAGGGGCACATCTATTTCCTGGAGTCAGTGGAGCTCTCCAAACTTTTGTAGACTATCATCACCATTGCGAAAATGTCATCATGTCTTTTTTCACAGAGGCCTCTTGGGCCAGAAAAAGAGTGGGGTAAGGGAAGATAAACTGTTTTCTCCTGCCAGTTTGAGCTGTTGATCTACCTCCTTCAGGAGGACAAATTAGATGGAGAGGTTATGGAATATTTTCTTTGGGATTGAAAATGTCATTTGATGCCAATGCTGAATTATGATCACTGTACAGAGTGCAGGAATAAGAGGCAGTTTAGATCTTCAGAGAAAAGCTTTTACTCTGGGGTGATGCAGTAGATGCAAGAAGCCAACCTCACCAGGCTGCAGGCTGTAGTGGAATTCTACTCCAGATACTCATCTTGATAAAATATTTTCATATTTGCATTTGGAAGAAAAATTGCATCAGTTGCATGTGTTTTTTGGTTGGTTGGTCTTTTTTTTGTTTGTCTTTGGTTGGTTGGTTGTTTTTGCTGCTTTTGTTTTGTTTTGGTTTGGTTTTGTTTTGTTTTGTTTCTTTGCGGTTTTTGTTTTACTTTGGTTTGGGTTGGGTTTTTTTTTAGTTTGTTTCATTTTATGTTGATGTATTTAATATAATTTGGGTACAACTGATATCTTATAGTGTTGCACTGCTTGGTTTGTGAGGGCAACACAGCAGGAAATGGAAATAGATATTTTTTGACAGTTGATTGTGACAGCCCTTGTCCAAACTGGTACATCTGCAGAGAAAGGCAAGTAGAAAATAAGCAAAGTACTACTATTAAAAAAATAAAACCTATCTTCTCTGTTGCAGCAAATTTTAAAATATTTAAACTACTTTAGGTAACCATCCACAGTGTATCAAATATGCTTGGAAAATTATTCTGGTGGAATATTCAACATTCAGTTATTAGCGTGAGGGTCATGCAAACAATGGAGAAGCACTTTGTTAAGCTATGTTTATGAGATATAAAATTATAGAACCATCAAGGTTAGAAAAGAGACATTTAAATGATCCATCAACTCAGTGCTACCACTGGAACTCTGAAACCACTAAATATTGTTCACAGAATGTTATGGTCCATAGACTTATTTTGTCCATAGGCTTGTTTATTCAATAACATACAGTTTAAAATTGCTTTTCAAAAGGTTTCAGAACAGGTTTTCCCATCTACATCAGAGAAGCGCAGAATGACAACTTGAAAAAGATATTTTAAGGCAAAGATAATTTTGTGCCCCATTCTTGAACGAACACACAAAGCTAACTATTTTTAAGGGCTTGACTTAGATTAATGAAATTGAATAAAATTATTATGATCACCAAAAGAAAATAAAGGAGTCTGTCAACAGAAACAAAGCAAAAATATTCTGTCCCAAAACACTCATGAGAGGAGAAGAGAAAGTGGATGTGCAAAACCAATTCCTTGTCTCCACAGCATAATCACCTCCAGGTAAATGTAAGTTAATATGCAATCTCAAGTGGGGCAACTTTTAGAGAGCTCTGGACATTTTTAATTTGCTGTTACCTCACTAATAATTCATTTGGCCCAAGAGACCATTAAAGTCAATGGAATTAACTCAGACTTGAAATCCTACATCCACTTCCATCTCTTCTTTTTCACAGCTTATATCAACTTGATATGATGGAAGTCCTTCTGATGAGTAAATGTTATTGTTAACCTACTTATTATTATTAAATGCTCCCATCATTACTCTTGCGTGGATTTAAAAGCAGCCTAATAGATACACCATGTTTGTTGTACCCACAGCACCAAGCATTAAGAATTAATAGGGATTTTGTGATGAATAATTATCTTCTGAGTTATCACATAAATAATGAAAGAGGGACTATAAACAACAATGCTGAAAGGAGCTTCATTATCAGGGCTCTCAGAGAAACATTTTCCTGTCAGCTCTGAAACAATGACATAAACTTTTAAACTTATTAAAGATTCTCTTTGCCTTATTCTGCATCAACTCCATTAAGTGCTACCTCAATTACTGGTGCTTCAAATTTTGAATCTAAGTCTCTAACACTACACTTAAAGACCTACAACTGAATCTCCAGTCTTGAAGTCACATTTATTCTTGACCAAGAGAAGATGAAAATATTTATAGATGTGCTTTCTTGAACCATGCAGCATGTAGATAATTGAAATAACTTACCCCAGTGACTTTAATCACAATGCCAAGAAAAGGCTACAATACATTCTAATTACAGTAGATGAGCACAAAGTTCTTTGAAAAATAAGCTGGACACAAGAGAGTGCTGCTACAGCCACTGCCCACTATTAAAATAATGATCAATATATAAACTGTGTATTTTCAAGTTTATGTCATCCTATCAAAGACAATACATCAAACAAGAAGAGGAGGGCAGAGATGATAACTAAAAACTCTTGACTAACATTTGGTATCTCATTTGACATCAATAGTAGACTGTTTTAAAACCATTATCTCTTGTTTCATGAAGAAAAATTAGGAGAAAACAAAAACACTCTCTTAAAATATTGTGTCCATGTAAATAATCTTCAGAAAATTAATTGAGATGTTGCAGCTTTAAGAGAAATAAACATTTTTATTATATGATATCTTTTGTTTTTATGTGGCTTTCATATTCTGATCCTGATATTCTATTTTGAACACTGTTACCGGGAAAAATAGTTTAAATTATTCTGTTGGCCTTTAAAAGACAACTTAGTATTTATTCTTTGTTTAAGAATATGACTGATAGGTTGAAAGAAGCAGGTATTGAAGAACTGTTTCTATAGATGCAATACTGCTGTCTTGTACAACATTTACATTTTTAAACTGAATTCTGATCTCATTCAAGAGAAAGGTGAATTTCCAATTAACTTTGTTTGGAATCACAAGTGTACTGTTACACATATTGGCATCTGAGGAAAATTTATTTAATCTTAGTCCTATTGTTTCATTTTACTTTGATGCCTATTTGACCTAAGCATCTGGAGAGCCCTTTCTTTTACAAAATAACTTTATGTTCCACCAAACTGTGTCAGAAATATATTATTCAAATATATTCACCAGACTGAGAGAACAGAGCACACACAGGAAAAGGAATGGTATTGTATCAAATAACTTGTACTAGCAAGCTCCAGGTGAGCTTTCTATGTCAAAATATACTGCCTACAGAAACTATACAGTTTACTCTGAGGCAATTTCATCTTCATGCACGACATGTCTGTCACTTTTTTAGAAGTCTTTGCAATTCTTTGTAAGGGTAAATTTGCTGCACATAAATATGTCATTTAACAGTGAACATTTTAGCCTGTGCAGAAATTTAGTGATATACTCATTCTTCCCCATATGCTCTATTCCTTTCCCCAAGCCACTATCAATTCTTTCTACCAAACTTTGCAACTTCCACATGCCCAATCTCTTCCTTAATGAGACCAATCAAGGTGCAACAGTAATTCTCATAAAAATGTACTAAATATTTCAGGAATATGTGCTAAACATCAAAAAAGTATCCTTATAATATATATTCTAACTATGAACTCTTATAATATATATTCTAACTATGAACTAAGTATGCAAAATAAGTACCATCACCTTCAAACTTACTGTTGCACCATGTAACAGACCTCTTCTTAGAGTCCTGTGATTGTGATTGTGTCAAACTGTCCACTTTACTCCTATGTCTAATGTTTTCTTCAACCATACTTTTGTCATGGTTAGATATATGATTTGTTTATTTAAAACACATTAGTATATAAAAATTTTCTGATAATACCATGATGAGTTCTATCAAAATGTACAGGAACTACCGAGACTGTCAATCGTGCAAGTATGCAAAACCTTGCAGCATGACAACTAGAAATGGATATGTTTTGGTGAAGGAAGCCACCAGAAGAATTTTAAGCATCAGCTCAGCATTTCACATTGCTGTTGCCCCTTCCTACTATTGTAACTCATGTATTCCATGTAACTCTACCAGTAACTTAGGTATTTCCAAATGCTGCTCATCTCCTACAGAGTCAGTTTCCAGGTATTAGTACATTGACTTGAGAAGACAACAGACTGACAACCCCAGAAAACATTAACCTATAGCAGCATATCATAACAGTCTTTACTGAGAAAATATTAATCATGAAATAATGCATATTAAGCTATAGCTACACAAGAGTTGCTTCTAAGAAAAAGTCCTAAAAGAAGAAAGAAAAAACTGTCATCCTCACAGAACATCTAAAGCATGAAGTTTTTGCCATGGACATGAAAACTGACTTTTATCAAGGACAGCTTTTCATGATTTTTGCCCTTTTTATCAAGGACAGGTTTTCATTATTTTTGTCCTACAGGAATATGGAAAGAAAAAGACTGCTCAGACACGGGCACAGATCTCATATGAAAAACGTTGGGAAACACAATAACACTAATAAATCAAATAAGCCAGAAAATTTTCTGCTTGATAAATAAAAAGCCCATTAATTTCACAGAGTTAAAACACAGAAGCAAATAAAAGCCTATATCCTCATACCGCAGTATCTTCAAATTTATTTTTCTTTTTCTTTTTCTTTTTCTTTTTTTTTTCTTTTTTTTCTTTTTCTTTTTCTTTTCTTTTCTTTTCTTTTTCTTTTTCTTTTTCCTTTTCTTTTTCTTTTCTTTTTTTCTTTTCTTTTTTTTCTTTTTTTTTTTTTCTTTTTTTCTTTTCTTTTTCTTTTCTTTTTCTTTTTCTTTTCTTTTTTTTCTTTTTCTTTTTCTTTTTCTTTTTCTTTTTCTTTTTCTTTTTTTTTTTTTTTTTTTTCTTTTTCTTTTTTTCTTTTCTTTCTTTCTTTTCTCTTTCTTCTAATACAGACCTAGAGATATTGTCTGACACAGTAGAGATAGCAATTTACAGCTCAGTGTGGAGATCTGAAATGCAGTATTTCAAATTGACTGTCACATACAGGGTAGCAGTTATGATATTTCTATTTCCTTTGCTGTTAGCCTGGAAACAGTAAAGCTCCTGCTGGCTGTCATATCAGAGATGTGGACAAACCAAAGGAAAGATCAAGATCACCTCTGGTAAAATACAAGATGAACACCTCTGTGCTTTCATTTAAATGTTCAGCTTCTGGCTCAATACAGACTGACTCATGAGTTTCAGTAGAATATTAGATCCCTTCCCATCTATATAATTCACATTGTATATACATTAAAATACACTGCATGTTCTATAATTCTGTGTTTTATGATTCTTAGAAGGTAATCCTTTAATGAGAAGTCTAACACAAAAGATATGCCTTATATCGAAAATATTTATTTTGATAGGAACCTATTTATTCATTGGCAAAATCAGTTTAGGTTGCAAAACTTATGGAAATTAATGATACACTTACTCTTGAAAATAAATTTATTTAAAGGTATTTAATTTCACTGGCAATATTTTCAACATCATTTGGCAGAGCTCATAGAAAGAGTTCTTAACCTATACTTACAAGGAGAAGACTGGAAATTATATTGATGAGCTAGAGTTCACAGGATATACTAGCAACAAATTCAGTATTCAGGTCCTAATCCCATATTGTAAATGAGTTGCAAGATCAGAAAAATCAATCAAAGCTAATTTATTTGGTGAGCCATTTCACTCTTATTCACTTGTGTGGTGTTTTGTAGCTCAGGAAGCCCCAAGTGACTGTGTCCATAATTTGTACATCATACAATTATCTTGCAAATCTTTGCTTAACTGAAGGTTCTCTCTTGCATAATAGGAGCAGGTAACTGCTGTGGTGATATCATGTCCGTATTCCTTTGTCAAACAATTGGCTAGAGTTCTTAGCAAGGTATGCTAAGAAATGTCAGATTGAAAATGTTAGCCAATGCTTTTGAAAGCAGAGTTAGAATCATTAAGAATCATTATTTTCTTTATGTAGGGTAGAAGTGGATCAAAATGCAAAAAATCTGTCTCCTGCCTGAGCTTCTTCAGAAGTCCACAGTATGTGCCAGTTGTAGTTATACTGAGTTGTGAAGGGCTTCATCATCTTTGACAAAAATATTCCTATTGCCATTTGTTTTGCCTGAAATGCAACAATTTCTACCAAGAGAGAAGAGAGAAATTTCAAGGTAGTAGATGTCAATTATTTATGGACTAGATTCAGTAAGTCATCACTCATGGGAGTAACTGAACTGGCTATCTGCTTCAGAAATTACAAGTAAAGAGTTTGCAGTTTGATGTGTAGTTTATCATCCACTTAAATACAAAGAAAGCACAATTCAATAAACCTTATTCTTGTCATTTTATATTCCACACAGTAATGAACTTAACACATACCTTTGCTATAAACCTGATACTATAGTTTATTATTAGTACCAACATTTTGTTTATGTTCTTCTGCTGACAGGTATACGTAAATAATAAATTGTGAGCACAACAGAAATCGAAGTTTTTTTCCAGTCACTCCTAATCACAAAAAGAAAACAGTAACTAGACAAATTGAAAGGGTAACATGACTTCACACATAACTACTGCAGATTCCAAACTCTTCCACGTTTCATTCCCAGCCTCACAAAAATAGAAGTTCATTTGGAGTTACAAGGAGTACATACATCTTGCATTCTCCATTATTATGTATGAACAACTTTAAAACATTTAGGAAAGCTACATTCAGAACATCCAATTTTCACATTTTGGCTTTCCACAGAAAGCAGTGAACATTTTTTCTTATGCCCTTGCTTCAGAAATTACAGAGTTTCTGCAGAGTTTAAAAATTCTCTTTGGTATAAAAAAGAAACAGTGAGTATTACTCTTGACCCAAAGGGATTTTCTGTGCAGAGAAGTGAATATGTGCTGAAACAGTGTGTCAATGGCTTCAAATACTGCAGCGAGGTTTGCTACAGGGGAGGGGCAGAGGGAGGGAGGGGTAATTGAGAAGATCCCAGAAGGGCAAAATCCTATTCACAAGTGGTTGAAATTCATCAGAACAGAAAAGAAAAATTGGTGTTCAGGTGCCAAGAGAGACAGGAAAAAGTCACACACCAACTCTGGGACACGAAGAGAGCAGCTTGAAAGCTCTGACTATCAGCTACCTGGAGAGTTCTTAAAGACAGGTACATGTCTTGTTATCTATAGTAGAAGAGCTGGAGGAAGGACAAAAAAGGTTCAGATTCAGGATAAAAAACTCCTCTGAAAACCTTTCCTACCTTGAATGCTATTGAATAGAAGAACTGGGTTTTAGGAGGAAAAGCAAAAATATCTGGCCTATGTCAGTATGTATATTTATACAATAAATGTATATATAAAGACACAGGGGTATACATGGATACACACATACTTTTATGTCAATATATGTGTATATACATGTATTTATATACAGATATAGATACACTATGCAGATGTTTTAATGAAAATGCTTATTCATTTGGGGGTCTATTTTCTTAAGCCATCTCACCTTACATTTCCCTTGTAAGTGTTAGGATGGTTTCTATACATGTTTTCTGGGGATCCCACCACTGACAAGCACCCATCATTTCACCCACCTCTTTTAAGAAGTTATTAAACTGACAAGAAAGTTCTAGGATTAATGTATAATTATGACCTGTATGTAGAATTTAAACTAGAAGTTGATTGAGATGTTTATATGTAGGATGCTGAAGTCTCCAACTGACAATCAAACATGTCTTGGAGCCCACTGTTGACTTAATCAAAATAAAAAATTGAGGATATATACCATGACCCATGCTTGGGAGGAAAGTGGATAGGGGGGGAGTGGCAGGAAAGATTGCCCTAATCTCTGAATTCACATTTCTATGCCCACCATGCTCCCTAAACAGAAAGACAGCAGAGAAATTGTAAAACATCTGTGATAACTGAGATTCCTGTAAACTTAGAGTACACATAGTTTTCAGTCAGGCTGTCTTTTTTACCCAGGGGTGGGGGTTTTCACTTTTGGTCAATTATATTGCTGCAGGCATCATGGCATAAGGAAGTCAGTGAGGCAAAATTTACTCAGAGGGAAAACAGTTTTCCTCAGATCAGCTGAAAAAAGAAATTGATGAAGAGGTTCTGCTCCTAAAAGCTTTTTTGTTTTCATCAGTTCCCTTAACCAGTCTAACTAAAAATTTTGCCTGAATCTGACATTTACCTCTGCTGACAAAGACAAATGTGATTTTTCTTGGTAGGTTAACCGTCCTCAGACAGGTAGGTAGGCTTGTCCACAGGAAGCAGTAAATAGTTCAGAGTCCCTGGTGGAATGTAGGTTGAAACATAAATTGCAGAGAACATTTTTCAGAGCCCTCTTCCAGCTCTGGTCAGTTATTGCTTGAATTGTATTGCAGCAACATCTGCAGGAAATTATTTCCTAGTTTCACTTTGCCTATTGAGAAAAGATGGCAAAATTTTTTCAGAGGGCATGCAGAGATTTTGAATATGTTAGGGCACGTAATTTACTTGGTTAATCTAATTTATTGAATCCTCAGTGCCAATAATGCCATGGGATTAACAGATTTGGAGCAGCTCTGCTGAAGAAGGATGTGGAGGTGTTGGTGAATGATTACAGCCAGAAAGTGAAACCTGTCCTTGGATGCATCCAGAGCAGTTTGGGCAACAGGGCAAGGAAGGGATTTTGCCCAGGTGAGACCTCACCTGGAGTGCAGCACCCAGTTCTGGAGTTTTCAGTACTGAAATAGCATTGACTTGTTGGAGCATGTCTGGGGGACGGATGCAAAATATGAGCTGTGCCACCTGTCTGTGAGCAAAGGCTGAAAGGCTCTTGGGGCTGTTCAGCTTGGAGAAGCAAAGGCTCTGAGGAGATTTTATTGTGCCACTTCAATATTTAAAGGGCATGTATAAGAAAGATGAGGACAGATTTTTAAGCAGGTACTAAAGGAAGAGGAGACGGTTTAGTGGTTTTGTTTAGTGGTTTTAAACTAAAAGAAGATAGATTCAGACAAGAGGAATAAGTATTTTACAATATGGATGGGGAGAGGTTGGACAGGCTGCCCAGAAAGGAGGTGGGTGCCTCATCCCTGCAAATACTCAAGGTCACGTTGGACAGGGCTCTGAGTAACTTGAGCTATTTGAAGATGCAGAATGACGCTAATTGCAGGGTTTTGAACTAGGTGACCTTGGAGCGTCTCTCTCAACCCAAACCAATTAAGGATTCTACCTAAATTCTTTGGAGAAGGATTTTGAAGTGAAAACTGAGCCAGATTTCTTTCTTCTGAACCAGTCTTTGTCCAGAACAGGAATTAGTGGGTATGAAGTAGGCCATGCCTGCCAGCTGACCTGATCAATTGAGGCTGTCTTATTTAGCCAAGTTCTTTTGGATTGTAAGAGAAAGGAATTTGTCTCCTTTTCTTGATCCCACTTATTTTTTACAGTTTCTGATTATTGGATGGTATTTCTTACCCACATCCCTTTCCAGTTTTCAAGGAGGGTAGGGGGTGTGTGTGAATGATTGCTTGGTAGCTATCTCACTGACAATAAGTTTTGCAGGGTGGGTGCTGTGCTATCTCCATCTTTTCCTGTATGTGAGTACCTTAGCTAATGCAGGAGTGAATCTGTAACAGTTATCTGTTGTTAAGTGTATGCTTCCAACTCAGAATGAGCTCCATCTCTTGTTAGTGAAACAATTTGTCATGTGTCAGGTAATGTGCACAAAATTGTACTGTACAACCGTGGAGCAGTGGGGCTGCTCTGTCACGTGTAAGCAGGATGAATTTAAGTGAACAAATTAATCAGGGCATTCAATTTCTATCTTCCCTGCTTTTCCTCCATAAATCATCTTCATTTATTTCATCCTTAATTGTAGAGCTATGACCTTGTGTTTTGCAACCTTTTCTTTTATCTCATTATCAACCTAAAAGATTTGCACATATCATCTTTAATTGACACCTCAGTGTGACATCAGCAAATGGGGAGGAAATAGACTACTGAGAACAGCACAATGTTCTAGTCATTGCATCAATTATGTTTCGCCAAAACACTGGGGACATTTGGGATTTTGTGTCTTTGGGTAGAGAGAATTCTAAACTGAGGTCATGAAAAAGCCAGACAATTTCTTAAATCAAAACACTTACAACTAAAGTTTCCTCGTACACCTTGATGTGAGTCACTAGTAAAATTGCATGAAAGTGCTGAGGACATAAATCTGGGTTTTACAGCCCCCAGGAATCTGGGGACTATTTTGTATCCTTTGCCTTGGCTTGTCTAGTATAATGTGATATAAAATTTCATTCAGAGTATTCAGTGTATAAAGGATTCAAAGAGTTCTAGCATCAAAGGTTGTATTAAGAAAATACAAAGAAAAGAAAATTTACATAAAAAGCTTGCAAATTTTTATCCCCTGTCCTAACAGCTGTTTGTCTTTAATAACATCACATATGCTTTAAACAAAACAGATGAAGACATGACCTCTTTCAAATTAATATTGATGGGTACTGTGTTGAATGCATTCAGGTCAAAGAATAATGCTTGAAATTTTCTTGCTCACCATAATTTCTAGAAAGCAAGAAAATTAGGATGGTGGGGAAATACTTCTGTGCTATCCTGTCACCCTACAGTACAAAAGAAAAACTAAGGGTTCTAGGTTTTTTTACAACTCATCCATTTCCAGGGAGACTTTCTAGTGTTTGTTGTATTTGCCTTTGAAATGGAAATTTCAGAAACACTAAGTTAAAAGTTTTATGTCATCATGTGCTGTGTGAAATCTAACATTGCATACTGTTCTCTATGACCTTGCTGGAGTAAGTAAAAACACAGTCGCTAAACCACACAGCTTAAGAACCAGATCACTGCTTTGAAAACGTAGTAAAAAATCTAGAAGTTCAAGACATGATCCTCCAATCCCAGTCACTGAGCTTCACTGTGTACCGAGCTTGTCAAACCTGCAGCATTACTATTAGGAATAGTTTTTATCCTTGAAAAACCATCATAAATTTTTCTGTTTAAGTCACTTGTGTCCCATAACATTGGGACTGAGAAGAAAAGAAAAAGCAATGTTGAACAATTTTGCTTTTAAGACTAGGAATTAACTAGGAAATTTTACCCATCTATCTTCAGAGCATATTTATTATTTAGGAAAATTTCATTTTGTTATTATTATTTTGGCAGGTGTTGAAGTAAAACAGGTCTATGTTTTACAATATATAACTATATATAACTTCACTACAGTTTACTGTGTACTCCTTATCTGTGGCAGACCTTGTGAAATAACTCAGCGTTTTAGTCGAGTTCTCTATGTCAAATATCTGAGCAGCAGCTTGGTCCAATGTAAAACATCCATGAGAGAAAGAGGGAGAAGAGTCTCTTCTCCAGCAGGATCCTGGCTTACAAGTATTTTCAAATATGCTACAGAAGTACTAGGTAAGCTTGGTACAGAGAGCTTACCTAGAGCTTACATAGCTGTGTAAGGAACAAAAAAATCACATTAATGATATTATTTTTCACATATATAAAAGCTTTCTTTGACATTTTTTTTCAGCTATGCATTTTTCCTCTTTCTACAGAAACAATTGCAAAATGCCAGTAAAGTGGACATGAGTTCCCTTTGCTTGAAAAAAAGCAAACTTACCTCTTCAGGAGATAGCCATGATTAGCCTTTTCTCCTTCCCCTGTTTTTTATCAGAGTCTAATTTCTCCTATGAAGAAAAATGTATGCTTGAAAAAATTATTGAACTGGACAAAATATAGCAATGAATAGGGTAATGAAACTTCCAGAAATGCCTGAACTTCTTGTGATTTTTAAACTACCTTGTCCCAAACACATATCTCAGGCAACATGTTTCACTACCTACTTCAGTTAGCCAAATGTTTAATAGATGTTAGTTAAAGTAAAAACAAATTTCATTACAAAGTCATAAAAATCTTTTGTTTTCTATCAGAAATTAAAAAAAAGAGGGCCGCTGTACCCAGGAAAGCTTAACTGACTATAAGTTTGGAGGTAGATTAGCAACTTCCTTCATAAGTCTAGCAAAAAATATCCAGCATTATATGAACATTTTCTAGTTTCTTCCTTTTGTGCCCAGTTTCCTCACCCAAACAAAAATACGCGGTGACAAAGAAAGGAATTTTTCAAACTGAAAAAGAGTGTGAAAACTGAGCATGAGCAACATCCTCCAAAGAGCTATGCCCTGATACACAAGACCAACTAATTATTTCCTGATGTTCCTCTTTTATCTTACACCTTTTCTTCACACAAATATGACACAGACCCTGGAAATTGAAAACTATGATTTCCTTGCCTCCAATTGTATGAATCTACAACTCTGAAGTTAGAACCAGTCCTTATTTGGCCATCTCACCTGTTTTCTTCTCAGGTCTTCTTTGGATTGTGATTGGCATCTCTCGTTTCAGTATTTTTTCTTAACATAATATGGCTAATGGGTATGAATGTAAAATAGAATCTTTTCTCCAGTGACTCTGACTGGCTCTTGTAAGAGTAATTTGAGCCTCTTTCCTGTCTCATTTCCTGATTAATTGCTGTATTTCTTCCAACCACAGATAATGTTCTCTACAAATAACTGATATTAATTTTCATAATCTTTAAACAGGCACAGACTTCAAACCCAGGTCACTTAGAACAGTATAACAATATAAGTGTAATTTAAAGCAAATATAACACGTCTCTGTCCTATACAATTTGAAGATGGACAACTGGCTTTACCACATGCAGATCTTGTCATCTACGCTGGCTTTGCCCTGCAATATGTTATTCACTGTCTTTGTGCCTCTTTGAAGCCACACATCAGCCACAGTGATCTGATATAAATAACTATCCACAACATTACATTTATCATCAGTTACTGTTCCAAGGTGAAATGCAGCTATAGTTGTTACCAAAAATTGAAATCTCATGATTCTGCAGTTCTTTCCCATATCCCCCCTGGGCATTTATACCTATTTCTATCAAGTATCTCCAAAGCTCTAACCTTAGTAGTTTCCCTTCACTGCTCAGTCCTGCTGTGCTTGCACTTCTCTTCAAGTTTATATCTCAATTAAACCATATAGTATTGGGTATCCAACTGACCTTATATGAAAATAACAGAACTATGTGGCAGCTATGGAAAAAATTAAGTAGAAATTAATTTAGTGGTACAGAGATAAAATTCAAATTGTGCAGGGTATGAAAGGAAATATATTGTTAACCAAAAAATTCACAAAATCAAAGTTTGGTTAATGAAACTCCGGTACCTCAAAGATAAATAAAAGCACCTGGAGTGCTTTAATCTCCATCAGAAAGATGGCAACATCAGGAGAAGAAAAGATAGGCAAAGTTACTAGACTTCTAAATGTTGGAGTACCTGCAAACTGAGAGCAAGCAGTGTAAGGAAAAAGAGGAGAGAGATGGAGAGAGCAGATATTATGACTGAACATGGAAACAAAATACAAACATAGCAGTTGATAAAGGCATGCCTCCTTAAACAATTAGGATTACAAGTGACAGACATAAAACTCTCAGGAGTAGCCACATGTTTTGTCCTTGTTATTTACTTAAAATCCTTTCAACAGCTGTCAAAGTGAGAAAACTGCCAATTGCGCTCATAAACTCTAGGCAATATGAACTTTAAAGTCAATAGTTTAAGAACCCTCTTTAAAAATATTGGATGTGCTGTGCAGTAAAATTATTTTGTTTCTGATAAGTTTTTATGCTCTTTTAATTAATTACTTTCTCTGTTAGGCAATTTGAGCATCAATGAATTTCATTAAGGCTGAATGCAGAAACATGCAGGGTTATTTCTGGCATGCATTCTGTATCTGCAAACAAGTGATGAACTACAACTTCAAGTAATGGTATCTTACAAAGGATTTATAAAGCTCTACTTCTTTCTAAAGCATGTTGTGACAAGAGGAATTTTTACCATAATATTATAAAGATTTATGTTTTAATCAAATCATGTCACTACTGTCATTAATAATTACTGGCAGCTCTAAATGCCATTCTGTAGTTAAATATATTATTTACATTAATTGAGTAGAGTATCCTTTTACCTGAGAGATCAAAGTAGAACACTGATGTGGAGATGGCAATGGGAACAGCATACTTAAAATTTTCTTTCACTTGACACTTTAGTTAACATGTCAATATCTGATTTCTTCAGAAAAGCCTCTATTTTTAATCCACACAAATGAAATTACTTGGAAGCATCCACTGATTAAAATTAGGCAAATGAATTTGTCTAAATAGAGACCAAGAAAGGATTTAATTTTATCTGTTTTTATTTAAAATGTCAGCTAGTCAAAACAGACTGAGTTTTCCTGTGAACCTAAAACAGTGTTTAGCAAATGCTTTCTAGTTATTTTTCAAATAAACACATTATTACTAAATATTTTAATTATGTTTGCTAATTATGTACATATTCATCATTGCAGTATACAGAAGTCTTCTGCTTTACATTCCACTGATATCCAGTTTGTTTAACAAAATTTAAAAAAATTTAATTCATATAAAGACAGCATTTTGATCATCAAATAGAAATGTGTGGCAATGAAAGGTGAATAAGGTGCAAAGGTGAATAAGAATCAGTTCTGTTTCAGAGCCTGAAATAGCTGGAAATGTTGTCCATGATAAGAAATTTTAACTTAGTTGTCCAGAGGGTATAGCGAGAATAAAGTGTTTAGTATGTTCCTATTCTGTGCTACAACACCTCTGGATTTCAGATAACAGACATTTCAGTTGGTGCCAAGAAAATGAGGAGCACAGGGAGGTTAACCACAGACTTTTTGAGTGATTGCTTATTGTCGAGCTTGGCAGGTGACTGCTTGGCAAAGGGAAAGTGGAATTCAGTTCTTCAGCATATTACCCTCATCATGACTACCTCACAGAGGACTTCTGATATTTGCACTGATTAGAAATTCAATAAAAGTGTGTTCTATAGCATTAGCAACTGGTAAAAATTGAAAGTACTTTAAAAATTGGTTGAATTTTGACTGCATTTTCAGTCTTAACATCCTTTAGCACAATTTTCTCAGTTTGGTATACAGATGTAACACAAATACTTATTTACTTTCATAAATTGCACTAATTGCTCTTTCTCTTAGAATGTGTACAATCAGTGGTTGGAAGCCACATTTTATCTTTGGTTTAGTTTTTTGCTCTCTAACACAGAATAGAAAGACAGTGATCTTTGAGCAGGTTAGAACAGGAATGAGAACCTGCCCACTGAACTAATTTTATTATTTCCTCACCTGAAGTAAAGAACAAACAGTTTTCTACAAGAGATTGTGCTCCAGATTGTGCAAGAAAATATCCCTCTTTAACATTTCTGGAGCAGATGGAGAGATGGACACAATTGCTCTGTGGACTTCTTCATTTTGTGATGAATCTGCAAGCAAGCAAGTTTAGAAGCAGACAAATTTGCATGGGTTTGTTTATGTAAGGACCTCCTAATTGATACTAAAAAATTAACAGGCATTATTTATTTGGTAATTGTAGGGATGGACTCAGACAGAATGGAATGTTTTCTCTTTTGCCTTACATACCTCAGCTGGCAGCAACACTTAACCTCGGATAGTAACAGTTCAATTATCAAAAATCACTTGAAGGGGTTTTGTGTAATCAAGAGCTTCAATATCAACCTTTTGACTTGTTTCCAGTAAAATACATGTTTATTTTTGCTACCTGACAACAGTTGACACTGAATTTCATTATTACTCCTAAGTTTTCAGTGAAACAGTGCAATAAGAATTGCATTTATTCCACTGCTATCCAAAAGCTTGTGGCTGTCCTTCTACATGTAAACATAAGGCATGCCCAACATAATCACAAAAAAGAAATTACTGATTAATAGTCACTTTTGTTCTATATTCAAAAATATTACAGAATGATGATATAATTCTAATACACATTCTATTTTCACATCTTGGGAAAATGCATGCATGCATCGGGAGTACAAAGTGTTTACATGCTCCTTCTGTAGGAGAGCGGAGGTTACGCTGTAAGATGGAAAGGCCTGTGCTGTTCTCTGGCTGCTGATTGGATGCATTTGTGGGAACAAGGCACATCCCTAAAACTGTTGTATGCAAACAAGATCAATTTACACAAGTGTACAGAAACAGAATTGAATAAGAAAGAGTATTAGTCAGCTCAGCTTTTGGTACCAGATCAACCATGGCTTAGGTGTTCTTTCAGTAAATAAGTATGTCTTTCAAGACATACTTATTCAAAATTCCATTACCTGGAAACTAGTGTAATATTTGAAGATTTTCCTCTGGAATCCTTTATTTTAGACCAGTGTATTTTTTTTCTCATCACTGTAATTTTATTTTTTTTTATTATTCACTGCTGATGTAGGCTAGGGTTGTTTTGTTTGGTTTGGTTTGGTTTAATAACATGACTCCTAGCTACCTGACTTCCAGCAGAAATACCTATTTTCATCCTCCTTGGCATCACTGTTGCAGAAACCAGAAACCCTTGCTGTCGAGTTTCAAAACTTCATTAATGCAGAAAGAGCTATAGACAACCATGCTTCATATATATAAGATATAAAGATATCTTAATTAATTTGAGAAATGAATGCCGATAAAACAGTGCAGATCCTCACAATTACTTGAAGTTTAGCATTGTTTTAGAAAATATGATTCAATGAAATAAATACTGTTCTTACATGATTTATAAAATGCATCTACTTGACTTCTGACAAATTAAATCCCAGCATATATATCAATTTTTCTCTATTGAAAATATGCAGTTTGTCAAAAATAAGAATTTTTTTTGAACTGGTGAAGGAAAGAGAATTTTCTTTACTATTTTTTATTTACCTTAGTCAAATAGTGTTATTATTTCTGTTTTGCACTAGTCTTTGGTGTTTGAAATCTTTCACAGAATTCACTATTTCCAAAGTTACTTTCAAAGTCATCTTATTTTCATTTGTTTTGGGGACTTACACAGAAGCCTACCTATTTGCAATAGAAGTACTTGCAAAAAGGAGTTTAGTTCGATACCTTATCAAACTTAAATAGACAAACTGACTTAAAAAAACAAAACCTGTGTAACTTCTAAGAAAGTCAGTGAAGTATTTGAAAGACAGTTATTAGTATAACCTCTATTCCCTTCCTTAGCTTACATTCTCATTGCGTTGTTTGCTCAATATAACACACAAAAATCCCAGATATGAAGATCCATGTGAGAATTTGCCAGTGAGGCAGCTTAGCCTGCCTGCCCACTTTTTACCTCGGACTTAATGAAAGTCCACGCAATAAATGTATCTTCCTAGGTTATTGCAGACTCCTTCTCCATTTTCCTGCCCTTTTCACTACCCTGTTGAGGTGCATTCCCCAATGCATCTTTTGCATCTGCAAAGACTGTCAATCTATTATTTTTCAAATTATTTTTCTTTTAGTACTATTGAGTTGAAATTTCAGGCTTGTAATTAAGTACAGAGAAAAAAAAAAACCATCCTGAATATCCCATACTTCCATCCTACAAATAAATTCTTTAGAATCTGAGCATCAAGGGTGATATTTTTAAACAAAATTAAATTATTGATTCAGGGAGGAAAAAAAATTGCTATAATTTTACTTTAAAGTTGTTTTTCACTGTTGAAAAACAGAGATGACAAAGACTTCCATTGCTACATACTTTCAATTTGGAAAATCCTATAAATAACCACCTGAAAGAAATAGAAAACTTTGATATTGCTTTAAAAGTTTTCATAAAACTTCTAGGTAGACTTTCAAAAGAAGTTAGAAGACCTCACTGCTGCTGTTTTAGAAGTGCTCTGTGCTGGCATTTATGCCAGAACTCAGTACAAAAACAGATGATAGTGAGAAATACGAAGTTTAAAAAAGTACTTATTACTGTGAATATCATAGTCCTCTGTCAAGCAAAAATGACTTGGAGTGAGGACACTTGAAGGGGAGCTGGAAAAGGCTCTGACCTAGAGCTCTTCCTGATGGGTAAAGAAAAGACAACTTCTAAGTAACAACAAAAGTCACAGGACAGAAATTAGTCATTTAGTTACTTGAGGTTGGTTAATGTAGAGTGACCTAATCCAAGACCAGTAATAACTTAAATATTTCATCAGTATTATTACCTTTCTACCATTTCATGTTTTATTCCTGCTAACTTCACTAGTCTTCCAATTTTCTTACATGAATAGCTGTGAAGGAAATTTAATAGATCTGATAAAATATATATGGCATTATATATTGGTGTAGGTCAAATGTTGGTATCTTCCAATATTTAATACCTAGCTTTATAATTTTTCCTAAGAATTCAAGAATTTGGTAATGTAAATATTTGGTAATAACTTAGACATTGTTAAAAGCGTCCAAATTACACTATTGATATTGCATATGTTTCATATGATTCTTCATAGTCTTACAAAACCATTTTTTAAAAAAGTGTTCCTTGGTTCCTTGTTAGCTGAAACACACTGTTCAGATAGAAAGAATAAACCCAGAGATATAAGTTCATCATATGTGAGCTGGGAATGAGGAGGTGGAGCTTCTTCTGTTAGGGTTTTTTTCCTGGTTAGTATGGCTCCCACATTAGTCTACCAATATTAATGGGACAGCATCAGTGAGCTTCCATGCCCTTCAAGCTGAAATTTGCTACTTACAATTCCTGTCTGCACAATGTAAAACTCATCAATTTGTATTTTCCTTTGGCATTTAGCTTCTGGAGGTGAGATGTCATGTAGAGATTTATAATGAGAAACCTGTAGTTGTAATTATGTTTGGAAGCACCTGATGGATGTCTCAACTTGAATGCATGCACTATGGTTCAAAATGTTCCCGGACCACTTCTAGACTGCACAGTAGCTGAGTGCACTGTACACATCAGAGAGCTGCCTGGAGAGCACATTAGCCTATTGCAGTTCTCATTTTTTAACTCCTTCACATGCAGGGGCAAAGAAAGGAAGATGGGTCAAGGAGGATGCAAAGGATACAAAGGTACTTTGCTGAGGGACTGGGACCTGCTGAGAAGCTCAAAATTATTCTTGGTCCACTGTCAAAACTTGGCACGTCTGTAGTCCACATGAAAGCTTGGCTGCCTTCAGCTCTAGAAGAGCCATGCCTTGAATACTTTAGGTCAGGAAAGATTAATATACTAGAAAAATCAAATAGCATGTTTATTTTGAACAGCAGTCATACAGGAGCTGCTTTCTACATTCTGGAACTTTCTGTGTTATTTGGTTATAAGCTACTAAGAAATTCAGAGTTACAAATGTCAGTCATGAGTAACTGGCATCCATATAGGTGGAGAACACTCACCTGTGGGTGCTTTATACCTTCACAGAATCACAAGATAGATGATGAAATCATAAAACCCATTATATGCATTCAGAACAAATAAAACATGAATTTTACTGAGCTGTGAATGGTAAAAGAACCACTTGGAATTAATTTAAGAATTAGTATTAATCCACTCATATAATCATGTGGCCCTTCAGCTCAGATTGTTAAAGGAACAATGTAGAGAATATTTTCCAGGGAAATGAAGCAGAATTTTTCAAGAGAGCATGCAGAGTGCTTTTTTTTTTTTTTTTTTTTTTTTTTTTTTTTGCATCCCAGCATACAGGTTGCTGTATTTAGGCACTGATAAAAGCAGAATAACTGCAAGGTAGTGCCTTGGGACAGTTTTGAATGAAACAGTGTCTCCGTTAACACATTCTCACTTGTGTCATATGAACATAGGAACAAATAAGTCTTGTTATCTGGTCAATGGACAAGTTATCCTTTATTTTGTGCCATGGCTTCCAAGAGTGTAAGCATGTAAACAATCCTCACAAGCTTGACATCCAGCATATGCTAAATCATTTCTCTGACAGTTGAGGTTCTTTACAAGAATCTAGCTCTGGTGCTTACATAACTTCCTTAAAAATAGCTAGAATTTGTGCTTTTCTTAAAGGATAATGATGAGCCTGTGAGTCAATAAGTTGCTGCAATTTTTCATAATTCATTTCAATAAAGTGTGGAGAAGGTATATACAACTCTATGTCATCTGGTGATCAGATGAAACTAATATTATTGATTGCCATAGTTTTAATTGTTAGTGTTCAGATGTTTTACTCTACTAAGGGCATGACTACAGTCTTTTTCATATTCTATCTTCTAAAGAGCCTATATAAATATAGAGCTTTTAAAAGTTCACAGACCCAAGTTTTGCACTCACAGCCTGAAATACTGGGACATGAGTGTTGCCTCTAAAACATAAAACAGAAGAGCAGTCCCTGTGCCTGTCTCTAAGCTGTGGTTGTCACTTCATAGGCTGCAGCTTACCGAGTCTGTGGTTGCTTTCAAAGCAATTTCACTTCTATTTTCTTTTTAGAACTTCATAACAGATAGTCTACTATAAAAAATCTAAACTGTATACCATTCAATTAATTTTAGTCAAGCATTAATTTATAAATATTGCCTCATCTAAATTCAAGTGGAGAAAGGCTGAATGCAACCAATAAAGTCAATATGAGTCTTTTATAAAGCAGAAATCTCATCAATATTTGCAAGGTCGGAGCTTAGTGGATTCTGCTTGCTGTCCTCTTGGGGTTTTTTGGTTTTCATTTATGGTTTTGGGTGTTTTTTCTGTTTTGTTTTGTTTTGTTTGGATTTTTTGGTTTTGTTTTTGGTTTTGTTTGTTTGTTTGTTTGTTTGTTTGTTTGTTGCTTGGTTTTTTTCTGACCAGTATTTGGCAACCTTTAAAAAGTGAAGGAAGGTATCTGGCTCTTAAAATGTCTCGTGGTCTTTTAGCAGTGGTTCCCTGGGAATTTGCTGTCTTCTGGACTGTGGCAGGCTACCTGACTGTAGGCTGAGTGACAACACTTTAGGTGCTCTGGATTCCTAGCCCCTCTTAAACATTTGTAATGCTGTGTAAGTGACTTCCTTTGCTTCAGATGGGAGGGTCTTTCATTGAGATGTAGAACAGAGAGCATGCAGTCCCACATCAAGAGCTATTAACTTTTTTTCTTAATTTTCTTTTTTTTTTAATATCATTTGATTTTTATCATCAAATGGAGAAGACACAAGTCACCAGAATACTATCTGAATCCCCAGCATCCTTTAAGCTTATTAGTTATTCATTCAAATATTCTATTCCTGAGCAAGGTATCTCAATTATTCCATGTATTACAACAACCCTAAAGCAAGAAAAGCAATATGAAAGTCAGTCAAATACAAAACAATCAGCTGAGGTCAATTGCAAGTTAATGCAACAATTTTCACTTTAACATTATCTAAGGAAGGACTTTGGGGAGAAAAAGTCAGGAGAAACATAGACCACAAGTTATTATTTTATGTGAATCCTTACAGAATTTTTTATGGTGGTCTTGAAAGTCATACACATAGTAGCCCTTCTGAAGAAGTTTTTAAAAAAGCCCTGTTTTAAAAAAATATTAATTTACCATTTACCAGATGAAAAGAAAAATCAACTAAGAAACAAGGAATAGCCATTATCATGTGTATTATAGTTCTGAGCCTTTAGAAATCTTATCACTTTACTTTGACAAAAACATGTAAGGATTAAAGCACTCCCATTTGATTTAGTCCTAACAATCAAATTATGCAAGCAAATGCATTGCTTTATTCAGCAGTACCCAGTGCATATAATGATATGAAAAAAACACAGGTTTATCATCTGCTTAACAGATTTGAGTGTCATCAGCCCCAACATGCAAATAAAGTTAGTTGACTGGTTTAATATTACGACCCTGTCTACACTGAAAGTATATCCCAGTTATATGTTTATGCTGGCAGAGCTTTAGTGAAAAACCTGAAAATCCAAGTCTACTTGATATTGCCTTTCCTAGTCCATAAATTGCTTAATACGTATTTAGAGGCTGACATTTTCATATTAGTGGAGAGATACTCCAAAGCTCACACATCATGTTGACTTTTTCACTTACAGCAGTTTTCAGCAGATACTTTTTCTAACATAGGGTTAATTTGCAGGAACTCTGATTCTCTGGATGGTATGAAAACATGGAGCTGTGTGCCTCTTCATACGCACATGTAGGAGAAACAGGAGACTGTGAGAAATACAGAATTTTGTTTGCTTGTTTCCAGCCTGTTATTATCAGATGAAACTCATTACACGTTGAGCAATAAATAGAATTTTAGGATAATTCTTTCTAAAAATGTTTAGTATTCATTATTTAGAATACATGATGAAAAACCTTCCGTTTAGCCTCAATGAAATGGTGAGAGGAGAGTAGCAGCAGTAGTGTGCTAAGATGTATAGCAAACTGTCATTCTGAGGCAGTAATATAAAACTGTCCTACTAATAAGGTAAATGCTTTTTATGTCTAAATGGTTTAATCTCAATTAAATGTTAGAACAAATAATACGCTTTACACCAATTATTTTTCTCTCTCTGTTTTACCCCTTTTCTCACTCCTAATTTCTTGTCCCTCTCACCCCTGCTACCCATCTGCCCTACAATGAAAGCACCATTTTTTAAGATCAGGATTATTAGAAGTATTAATGCTTACAAATGCCCATGAGTAACAAAATCATGACTGTGCTCCAGAGTCATTAGTAGTATTAGTCATTAGCTAATACTTTATCCAATGTTATTAGGATAAGTCATTAACAGTTCTGACTTCTGTTTTTCTGAGAAAAAGAAGTGTTCAGCAAATGTGAGTAGCAAACTGTTAGTAGAGGATAACTTTTGAATAGGAAGGATGAAAAAAAGTTAATTCTGAACCTTGTGGGGAATGTCAGGGGTTGCAATTAGCTGTGGAGAGTGACAGGAAAAACACAAAAAGAGAACCAAGACAAGGAATGGAGAGAAAGGGAGAAAGAATAAGTCAGGAATATATAGAAGGATGCAGTAAATGCATTATTTTGAGGAATGAGAATAATTTTAAATTATCTTCTGGAAAGAATACAGGTCGAGTGAAAGGGACAGTGGATGAAGGCAGATTCTTATCTCCTAAAGCTGAAGAATAGCAAGGTGACACATTAATTTTAGGATGTATAAATATAATGAATGTTGAAATTATAACAGCTGGCATGGGACATGATTAAATATATTAAATACAGAATTTTAAGGTGACAGTTAGAAAAGTATCTATAAACCAAATATGTAGGCAGAGTTTGCTGATCCCAAGAAGTTAGAGCAACAAAGTATTTGCAGGAAATTAAAGAAAAAGATTTTAAAAATTCAGGTAAGTTTAGAATATATATAATAACATTTTAAAATTAAGAATTATTATAAAAATCAGCAAAGTATAGAGCTCCAGATAATTTACTTGCAGTGACTTTTCTGCAAAAAAAAAATCTGAGCAGGTTTTAGTTTGGTTTCCTTGGTTTGGGGTTTTTTGTTGTGCTGGGTATTTTTAATTACTACAAAATGCAAGTGGAGTCAGGTCTTATGGGAGTTTTTGCAAAGCATGATGAGCTAATTGTTTGTTAAACTTTATTTCTGTGACAGAAAATCTTGATATGTTTTAGGTTACATTCTCATCATCACAGAGGGATTTAATCCGGTAAATTTAACTGTGGCTCTCTGTAAAAAAAAACCCTAATGTGTATTAAGCACTGTAAAGAATGCAGTTAGAAAGGTTGAGGATTGCAATGTCAGATGTATATTTATATAACTATTGAAAGCAGCAGATGAGAAGAAGAAAAAAAAACCCACTGCCAATTAAATACTCAGCTATACTTTCAGACAGAATAGAATGAAAATGGCAATCGTTATTTACAAAAGGCTTCAGGATTTGTCCAGGCAAGTATAGTGATATTTTCCTTCACTTGACACAGCATGTCTGTTTCTGCAATGAGAAGCGCCTGCAAATTCTAGGTTTTCTATTTATTCACTAAAGTAAAACAATAAATCCAAAACCTACTCTGAAGAACCGTGAGGTTTCTTTCAGGACTTCAGGTTTTCAGTAACAATCCTTTTTAATCAGTGTTATTCTTTTCTTACTAGACTATATATATTCATGTTCATGTTCTTTTATATATTTTTAGAAATTTGTTGTTCTATTCAAGTTAATGTTTACATTTTTCAACTTTTAAAGCATTTACTTACTCTATCTCACAGCACTAAATGATTAAGAAGTACAAAGTTGCCCAGTTTTATAGAATTTATTTTCCTGGAGCAGTGGTGGTTGCATCTCTTCCTGGCAGATGCTGGTGCTGGTTGGGTCAGTACTGAGGGGACAGCGGACCTGCAGCTGCTCCCTGGCCTGAACTTACAAAGCAGCTCACAGTGGCAGAGAGGCCATGTGAATGACATCAAGGGACATCTTACAGATCCTGATTTTGCTAGACAAAGATGCAGATATCGTGATGAGACAATATTGTGGCATCCAAGGACATAGTAAAGATTCACTTTCTATGAGATTCAGCATTGTTTCACTTCTTCCTATTAACGTCCCAAAGAAGATTGCCACCATGAATTCATCATTTTAGGGCCCTCTTCCAACATGGTCACAGAAGCTTCCAAATGTGTGTCCCTGGACAGAGCCTGAGTCCTCTACCAGCAGTCTGGTACAGGCACATGAATTACCGAACCTTGTTATTAGATGCCTCTCTGTGACACCTGTGAATCCATTTTCAGCTTCAGGATAACATGAAAAATTATTTACATTGTGGGCAATTTCAGAAAGAAAGAGGAAATTCCCCTGTCATTCAGGACAGCTGTTGATCGGGATGTTCTTAGGATTATTCATTTTGAGTCAGAACACAAATATGCACGCTGAGACTCCCAACAGCGACAGTGAAAACTTCCTTCACAAGGGAGCTCCAAAATCCTAAACTGAGAAAATGTCTTACTGTTGCAACCACTCTGTTTCTTGGAAAGGAAAGTTCCAGGGAAGTTCAGGAAAGGAAAGGAATGTTCAGGAAAGAAAAGTTCAGGAAAGTTCCAGGAAAGGAAAGGAGAGGAAAGTTCAGGAAAAGTAAGGAAAGGGAAATTCAGGAAAGTTCAGGTAAGGAAAAGAAAATTCCAGGAGAGGAAAGGAAAGTTCCATGAAAGAAATGGAAAATTCTGGGAAATGGAAGGAAAGTTCCAGGAAAGAAAAGTTACAGAAAATGAATGGAAAGTTCAGGAAAGGAAAGGAAAGTTCCAGGAAAGCAAAGTTCCTGGAAAGGACAGTTCCAGGAATGGAAAGGTAAGTTGCAGAAAAGGAAAGTTCTAGGAAATGAAAGGAAAAAAAAAATGTTCCAGGAAAGGAAAGTTCAGGAAAAAAAAAGGAAAGGGAAATTCAGGAAAGTTCCAGGAAAGATCTAGGAAATGAAAGTTCCATAAGAGTTCTAGGAAAAGAAAAAAATGCTCCAGGAAAAGAAAGTTCTGGGAAAGTTCCAGGAAAGGAAAAGAAAAAAAAAATTCCAAGAAGGGAAAATTGCAGGAAAGGAAAGGAAAAAGAGTTCCAGGAAAGGAAAGTTGCAGGAAATTTCCAGGAAAGGAAAGGGCCATTAAACTTCCCCCAGGAGACAAAAATCCATTATTGCTCTGCCACATTAACAAACACTGAGTATTATTTAGAAAGTAATGTTATCTCTGTGTAGGAAACATTAATCAGACTCAAAGAATGAAGTTTGCAAATAACAGCTTTAAATTAGCAGAGAGAGATGCTGAATTGATTTTTTTGCAGTATCTTTCAGCACAACTACAGGCGCTGCTTGGGAGGCAAAGTTAGATGGACTGGAGCAAAATACAAAATATAGTGCAAATTCTTCACCCTTAGCATATTTAAATATCGAAATAAATAAAGCAGGAACATGATAGGTTCTTCAACCACAATACTTGAAATAAAGCTACTTGTCTTTCTAAATCATATGCTCTAGTTCCAGACAGAGCTATAGGCCCACGTTAAGCAGGTCAAACAGGATGACCATGATGGCCTATATGTACCTTGCATTCTACAAATAGATGAAAATGAAGTCATTAATTTCACTGTCACAACAGAGCTACACCCTCAAACATGTTCTTTTACCTGTCAGTTTTTCCTTATTTATTTATTTATTTGGTTGCTTGTTTTGGTTTTTTTTTTCTCCATAGCTATCTTTTTTGGAACTTCATTGTACAGAATGGTAATTAACTGTGATGGAAATGCCAATGTTTCCATGGAAACCTCTGTCCACTTCAGAATATACTAGAGCAATATTTGAACCATTTGTCCATTTGATTAATTATGTCTTTGTGCTGAAGGCGGCTTGGCTAGATTGTCTCATCATGTATTAGAGAAGCTACTGCTCTAACAAATGGAGCTATTGTTTTGGGTCTATTCATCTTCGTGCATCCCTGAGAGCTGATAGACATGTCAACAAAACGACTGTCACTTAATGAGCTGCAGCTTGTCAGAACTGTTTAGGGCTTCATGCTAGGCACAAACTACTGTCATGACAGCTTCAGTTATTATGGCAATGAGTAGGATGTCCATAAAAGACTCTATAGAAAAGAATGGCCCTGGTTTTGATATCACATAGTTCGCAATTATCAGCTATATATACACTATGTGATAGATTAATAATAGATTCCAAAGCTTTGAGACAATTTACTGATGAACTAGTTCTTCAGTCACAAAGAACGTATAAAATATTTTCCCTAATCTCTTTAGCTGCTTTTCAGCAAATGCAGAAAACAAAACCCACAAAACAAAATCTCACAGAAAATATCAGCTAGTAATTGCTTGTAATTTTGCTTTGTGGGTAAATCATAGACACTGAAGCTTTCTGCAGCAAGGTAGATTTCCATCTAAATCATATTTTTTAAACTTTCATGTTACCTATTGCCTGTACGGAAAGTCTACTAGGAATGACAAACAATTTGAATGCCATATGCACGGCCTAAAAGGAACAATTTTTTCTAAACAGTATTATGTAAATATACACAGAATTTACTCTGGTTCTTGCTCAATTTGCATCAACATTTTTGCAATTTTTGTGGACACATCTGTCACTGTGTTGTTTACATTAGTGCATATCCAGCTTTAAAACGTAAGCAGCTTTGGCAGTGTGGGATAATGTCATACACATACCTGCTTATTTCTGGCAATGGGTTTCATATATTCTGAGTAATAGTGAAAATATTAGAAATCTGTATTGATTTTCACAGTGGCCTAGAATTTCACCTACAGAAATGTGAACTTCTCATTTGGGAAACATGCTCAGTATCAACAAAACATGCATTAAGCTTACTCAAACCAGAAGCTAATTATGAAAATCACGATGACTTTCTACATATTTAAAAAATGTAGATTCATAATTTTCATTCTTAGATGCTACATTCAATTAACAAGCATTAAGAGTCACTGTATATGTCATTTGCTTTAAATATTTCCCTGTGCAGCATCAGTGATTAAGCTGTGTCCCTAATAATCACAGATGGAAGTCAGCACCCTGTAGCTACCAACAGCCACATTTAATCAGTTAATAACTGTGGATTAAACTTAATTCAGATTAATTTGTATTAGTATAGAATTTGTAACTCAATTGCTTTCATATTAATTTACATGTTGTCTAGACATGACATCATATTGACTCTTTGTTTGGCCCAAACACTAATTATGAACCATGTAGCTAATGGATGCAAAACTTGCACTTTAGAAGCAAAACAGAATTTCTGACTACATCATACTGAGGATAGTTCAATATTAGAGTTTAGGGTTGCAAGCTGGGAATGGCAGGTCTTCATTTGCACTTCAACCCTCTTAACAAAGTATTTTGTTCCTACATGAAGAATGTTTTCCTACTGGAAAACAAAATTACTACCCTCCATCAAAAATTGTTAGCCTCAAATTTTTCTGGGGGGAAGTTCAAAGAAGAAAATAAGGATTTAAAAAACTTAAATTGGCTTAAAGCCAAGCCAAGCCAAGCTAAACCAAGACAAGCCAAGCCAAGAGTCAAGCCAAACCAAACCAAACCACACCAAACCACACCAAACCAACCAAGCAAAGGAAAAAAACACATCAGAGAAGGGGAAAAAACCTCACCTGCTAACATCAATAACTGTTGTGGTACAAATTGGACTGAACCACTGCCTAGGTTATTTTATTATTTATAATTGTATCTGTTCTGAGGTGCCTTTCACATGAACCTGAGCTCAGTTATTATTTCTTTCATAGCGCTCAATCCATTAACTTTCAAAGAACATTTTCAGGTAAGAGAAAAAAAGTAAAAAAATCCTTGGAATTAATTAGCATGATATTTAATTTTCAATTATTTTTGTTTAACTAAATTATGTGTTTATATATACACATAAGGTTAAACTTGAGATAAACTTTACTAACAGTGTTTTCATACTTATTTTTATGCCCATATGTAAAATAGCACTTTTAAAACATATAAAAATAAAAAGAGAATCACTCATTTATTAACTTGAAATTTTCATGAGTGATAATGGGAATAGTAAAACTATTAAAAAAAAAAGGTGATAATTATTACTCTGAACATTTGACTTTAAACTTTAATTTGTTTGTAGAACCTTCATAAAAACCTCCCTGGATTAATGCTTCAAACAAACAGCAAAAAAACCCCTCAGATTAGGATACTGAGTTTATAACTCTGAGCTGAGACTCTGCTATTGCCATCTACCCATTTATTTCAATGGTGGTCAACAAAGGTAACAACTGAGCAACAAAATAAAGCCAAACACATTTTGAGTTGTTTGTTGATTTTTTTTATTTTATTTTGTTTTTTAATCTGAGTATTCCCCATATAGTTTACATTATCTGAACAAAGGAAAAACCCACAATCTTTGTGGTTCAAAATAGCTGCAATAGATGTTATCCTGGTATACATGTTGTCCTGAGACAGATGTTATCCTGGTATACATGTTATCCTGAGATAGATATTATCCTGCGATAGACCTTATCCTGTGATAGATATTGGGGAAAATCCTGCAAATTATTTTTAACCTCCTGTATAAATAAGGTGCTACGCGGGTAGGAAAAACCTATTGCCCGGCCTCCGGCATGATTTTTAACCTGCTGTATAAATAACGCTGGGCTGGCTCATCCGCGGGGTGGCAGTGTCACCTAGCGGCCCCCGCTGCCCGGCCGCCGCTGCTGCCCGTTCCAGGCAGAGCCACGGCACGGCTCGGCACGGCACGGCACGGCACGGCACGGCACGGCACGGCTCGGCACGGCTCGGCACGGCTCGGCACGGCTCGGCACGGCTCGGCACGGCACTGCACGGCACTGCACGGCACGGCTCGGCACGGCACGGCACGGCACGGCACGGCACGGCACGGCACGGCACGGCACGGCACTGCGGCACGGCACGGCACGGCTCGGCACTGCACGGCACGGCACGGCACGGCACGGCACGGCACGGCACGGCACTGCACTGCACTGCACGGCACGGCACGGCACGGCACGGCGGCACGGCACGGCTCGGCACGGCACGCGCGACGGCACGGCTCTGCACGCACGGCACGGCACGGCACGGCACCACGGCGGGGATGCGGGGGATGCACGGGGATGCGGGGGATGCGGGGATGCACGGGATGCACGGCTCAAACAATTCAGCACGGCTTTGCGTCCGCGCACTGCACGGCGCGAGCTGCGTTGTGCGCAGGGGCGAAGTCGAGGAGCTGCCCTTCGGCCGAACGTGGCGCAGGGGCTCGAGCTTTGTCCGGAACAGCAAAGGACATTCATCATTTATCACTTACTGTCGCGGGCACGGGTTCTGAAAGTATAGGAGGGGTGAACGGGACGCACAGAATGAGGGTAATTTCAACATGTGAGGTCCGTGGTGATAAGATAATTTATTTTCATAAGTAAGTTACTGAATTAGTATCTACCAATGAAGTAGTTGCAAGATTATAGAGCTAAATTCAGACACTTAAGCAATATATTTTATCCCCTTTATGGACGTAATGAAAAAACTTCTTTAAAAAATTTAACTTCTTTGAAAATTTTAAAAGATTGAAAACTGAAAAATGAAAAAAAAACTCTTAAAAATGTAACTTCTTTTAAAAATTTTAAAAATGAAATAATTATTTTAATATAAAATGCTTTTATTATCTATGAACTTAAAGAAATAGTACAGATGACTGAAAATGCTTGAATCTTCTTTCTTCATGTCATAAATGAGCTAAGCATCAATTAAGCATTTGTAAATTCATAATGGCTCACTGAAAAGTTGTACAAAAATGACAGAAAATACTAGAACTCAAAATTATTTCAATGAGCATATGCACTCAATGCTAATGTTAAACAATGAAAAAAGTAAAAAAAGCAGGAACATATAAAGTGACCTCTGTAAAATTAAGACCAACAAAATCAGATTGACACTTTAGCATGTTGGCATTTTTTAATTTCTTTTTGTAAACACATAAAATTGTACATCATCACTCCATTCAATACACTCATATATTTCCAACAAAGTAGTTCACACCCCCTCCCCCCCAATTTTTAAACTAAAAACCCTAGTCAAATGGGACAAAACCAGCCAGAAGTTTTTAGACCTATACAGAAGACAGATGCTGCAAATCACAATGTTCCATGCACTTCTGCAGACTATAAGTGCCAATTTCCCTCATATTAAAAGCTCCTGAATTTTTTAAAGAGTTTTTTTACAACTAAGAGTGCGTATTGACATTGAAATTAAACTCCACAAAGCAATTGCTAAACTAATACTCTTAATGTTACCAGCTATGATCTTGATAAGTTAACTGTGTGTTTCAGCAGTCTCAATAGATTGAGAAGTACAATAATGTTGGAGCTCTTCTTAGCATTCTGCTTCTTTCTTGCCCATAGTCAACACAACAGCAGAGTAAGCAGTTTCTGCATAATTAATTAAATGTGAGAAAAGATATCCAGATGCTCCTGAAGTGCTCTGAAAATATGATTTATTTACTGCATTTACTTCTGCTTTTATATGGATTATATTAAATATATATCTCACTTCGCAGTTGTCTGCTCTTAGCATCTGCTAATGGTTTAGTATAAATATAATTATTCACATTAAAATAGGTTTATTTCTTGAACATCTTTATAAATTAAAGGTATGGGGATAACTTATAGCTTGACATTGACGTCACTGCTTGGAAATATATTTTTAATATTTCCATGTCTTCATAAAAGCCCGAAACAAATGAATTCGCACGGCACGGCACGGCACGGCACGGCACGGCACGCACGGCGGCACGGCACGGCACGGCACGGCTCGGCACGGCACGGCACGGCACGGCACGGCACGGCACGGCACGGCACGGCACTGCACGGCGGCACGGCACGGCACGGCACGGCACGGCACGGCACGGCACTCTCGCGCTCACTGCGGCACTGCAGGGGGATGCAGGGATGCACGGGGATGCACGGCACCTGCATGCACGGCACGGATGCAGGGATGCAGTCCAAACAATTCAGCGCTTTGCGTCCGCGCCCGGGCGAGCTGCGTTGTGGCGCAGGGGCGAACCGAGGAGCTGCCCTTCGGCCGAACGCACCTTGGGCTCGAGCTTTGTCCGGAACAGCAAAGGACATTCATCATTTATCACTTACTGTCGCGGGCACGGGTTCTGAAAGTATAGGAGGGATGAACGGGACGCACAGAATGAGGGTAATTTCAACATGTGAGGTCCGTGGTGATAAGATATTTTATTTTCATAAGTAAGTTACTAAATTAGTATCTACCAATGAAGTAGTTACATGATTATAGAGCTAAATTCAGACACTTAAGCAATATATTTTATCTCCTTTATGGACGTAATGAAAAAACTTCTTTAAAAAATTTAACTTCTTTAAAAATTTTAAAAGATTGAAAACTGAAAAATGAAAAAAAAACCCTCTTAAAAATGTAACTTCTTTTAAAAATTTTAAAAATGAAATAATTATTTTAATATAAAATGCTTTTATTATCTATGAACCTAAAGAAATAGTACAGACGACTGAAAATGCTTGAATCTTCTTTCTTCATGTCATAAATGAGCTAAGCATCAATTAAGCATTTGTAAATTCATAATGGCTCACTGAAAAGTTCTACAAAAATGACAGAAAATACTAGAACTCAAAATTATTTCAATGAGCATATGCACTCAAGGCTAATGTTAAACAATGAAAAAAGTAAAAAAAGCAGGAACATATAAAGTGACCTCTGTAAAATTAAGACCAACAAAATCAGACTGACACTTTAGCATGTTGGCATTTTTTAATTTCTTTTTGTAAACGCATAAAATTGTACATCATCACTCCATTCAATACACTCATATATTTCCAACAAAGTAGTTCACACCCCCTCCCCCCCAATTTTTAAACTAAAAACCCTAGTCAAATGGAACAAAACCAGCCAGAAGTTTTTAGACCTATACAGAAGACAGATGCTGCAAATCACAATGTTCCATGCACTTCTGCAGACTATAAGTGCCAATTTCCCTCATATTAAGAGCTCCTGAATTTTTTAAAGAGTTTTTTTACAACTAAGAGTGCATATTGACATTGAAATTAAACTCCACAAAGCAATTGCTAAACTAATACTCTTAATGTTACCAGCTATGATCTTGATAAGTTAACTGTGTGTTTCAGCAGTCTCAATAGATTGAGAAGTACAATAATGTTGGAGCTCTTCTTAGCATTCTGCTTCTTTCTTGCCCATAGTCAACACAACAGCAGAGTAAGCAGTTTCTACATAATTAATTAAATGTGAGAAAAGATATCCAGATGCTCCTGAAGTGCTCTGAAAATATGATTTATTTACTGCATTTACTTCTGCTTTTTATATGGATTATATTAAATATATATCTCACTTCGCAGTTGTCTGCTCTTAGCATCTGCTAATGGTTTAGTATAAATATAATTATTCACATTAAAATAGGTTTATTTCTTGAACATCTTTATAAATTAAAGGTATGGGGATAACTTCTAGCTTGACATTGACGTCACTGCTTGGAAATATATTTTTTAATATTTCCATGTCTTCATAAAAGCCCGAAACAAATGAATTCACATGTTCCCACTTTCCCTCCAATCTCATTGCTGCAGGCATTGGCAGTGATGAAGACATGGTAAGTTATACCCAGCTGTTAAGGCCAGTTGTGGTCAGAAAACACACCCTGTACTAGGCAAAGGAAGCAGTGGATTGAAGAGCAAAGCCAAGAGCATTGTGTAGTCATATTGGAAGCACTATGAGAGGAGGAACCACAAAGTGAGGATCCAAACTGAATATGTTGGACACTGGAATTTTTCCAATTCTCTCCAACTAAGTCCTTAGAAAACCAAAGCCTTGAAAAGACCAGAGCTTTTATAATTTGCTTTAATCCAAAGCAACTGGTATGATCTTCACACAGGTAACACCAGTCAGATTCACAACAACATACATGGCATCCTGGCAAGCTGTTTGTGGGAACAACTATCTGGCTCTGCAAGGAATGCCTGAGATTGCAATAGCTTGACTTGTCAGCAAGGAATGTCCAAGGTGAGAGTGTCTGACTGTAGATTTCTTGTAAAAAAAAATTTGAAGAGCTATGGCTGTAGAAGTTGTCTCTGGGAAATGTAAATCTTTATTGTAACTTTTGCTGGGATGTAAAGGTTTCATTTGTTTCTCATCAATCCAGTCTGCAATACCTATATCTTGGCAATACAATACCTATATCTTCAGCCTGCAGTGTCACATTCCTCAGCTGGAGAAAGCTGAAAAGCTGATAGTGAAAAACAAAACCTGTAGGCACACATTTTGAAAAACCAGGGAAGAAGTTTGTTCTTGGAGGCAGCATGGCATATCTTCTCACTGTAAAACTATACAGTCTGCCCGTGGTACATGGACATGAAGAGGTTTGCTACAGTAGGATTGCTTATTACCCTTCTCCACTGGTTTGCCACCTTTTCTACACTATGCCAGTGGCAGTAAAACACTGAGTGGATATCCAAGCTTAACAGACCTTAGCAAGAAGCTGAGCACTGAAATCAGCTCCACCAGGGCTTCTAATTGCATCTTAGGAGCTCTGTCACTGGTGTGGAAAGGGTCTCACCAATGTATTTCTGATGATACTGTCACTGAGAGAAGAGGAGCACAAAGAAAGAGGCAGCCTTGAATGGAAGGAGCCCTACAAGTTAAGCTTTGTGGGCTTATAAGCTTTGTGTCATATAACCTGTGGGCTTTTCCCTCTGTGCCAGCTCTATGACACATGAGCTGGCACAGAGACTCTTCTGGGACAAAGCAAACTTGATTGCAGCTAAGCACATTGTGCTGCCCAAAGCCCAGATATCCCATTTTTAAGGAAGATGCACAGATGTGAAGGCTGTTGGCAGGAAAGTTTTTCCTTCCCTGCAGATACACCTACATCCCTGTCTTGATGGATCTGCAGAGCTTCTGTGAGCCCTGCACCTCAGACCATGCAATGAAAACCATAAAGAAACAGGACCTCAACTGTGGTGGAGAATTTCTGCACCAAGATACAGCCACAGTCACAGTAAGGATGGGTATCACTGGACTGCTTTCCTGGTCTCTTCATCTGCATATCTGCAGGGGAATTGGGCACACAGTACCTGAGTTCTGCCTGTGTTCGAAGAGAGTAGTACAGATTCAAACAAGTAAACATTAAAAAGCAACTGCTTAGGTCCCTGTGGCAATTGTTACATTTAGTACATTTAGCACTCTTCACAGGTATCTGTACTTGCTAGCTTCACTTGGAAAGTTCCCCATTGCTTAACATTGTTAAACCCTCATTTTGCTTCCAATCTCTCATGAGAAGGATCATCTGACATATTTCTTTTTCAGATCAGGGACTAGTTTGAAGGTGTCACATGAAAACTCTGACTCTCTCCACAGGCCTAACTAAATCTGTGACCAGAAGGCAATGGCATTTAGTCTTCTTCAAAATGAGAATGTTTGGGTTTGGGTTTGGATTTTTGGGGTTTGGGGGTTTGTTTGCTTATTTGTTTTTCCTCTGGAACATGAAATCACATCATATTTTTATTTCTTTGTTATCTTTTGAAAAGTAATGCTCAGATTTCCTATTGACAAGTGATTTTAATTTGATTGCAGCTTCAGGTAAAAAACAGTTATTTGAATGTAGAGAGATATGAAATACAACTGGTATTTGACATTTTGTAACTGATAAATGATTTAGAGCATTATTTCCCAGGAGTGCTATCCACCACACACAAGCTATTCTGGCATAGATGCTTCTATATGTGTTCTCAGAATTGCACTGTTCTGTGTAAAACACTGCTATAAACATGATCAGAATCTCTGATTATGGTGATTTCCACTCCTAGATCGTCACCCCAACAATTAATCAAAAACCTTCTAGGCCTCTTTCTCTTGCTCGGGGTCCACAAGTGTGTTTCACTTCTTAGCAAAGTTTAAAAAGTTTCTCTCTGAGCATACTCAGCAATCCAAGGGAGATGGTGTTTGCCCCAATAAACAAAGGTCTGAAACCCTGCTCTGAATTACATTAAATTTGCACTTTGGCCTCCCACCTTATCTCCACTGAACCTTTTCAGACTACTGCTTAAGTAGCAGATTTCATTTAAATTTATATATATGGTACTTACCTTTTCATAATCTTCTCCCTCTTCATTCCCATCTCTACAGAAAATATTTCCTTGACTACATTTCTGTCAGCAAAAAGCCTTTACACTGTTTAGCATGTTGTGAATCTCGTCGTGTAGAACTTCACTTCTTCCTTGAGGTTTCCATGTGTGCAGTAAAAATAAATCCCAAAATATGTTTTTTATTTATTTGAAACAAACTACACACACATTTACAGGCATAAATAGACACAGATACATACATTTTTGCAATCAAATTTTCATGGTTGCGTCTTAAACAAAAAATGTATAAAAATGTACTCACAATAACCTTTTGAATTGGTAACATTTAATTTATTTTCACAATGAGCAAAATACAACTCACCAAGAAGGAAAGTGTTGCCTCAGTATTTAGGACTTTTTATTTTGTTATAAAAAGGATATATAGATGTGACAACTTTTTTAAACTGTGAAATCTATATATTTTTATCTGTTGTACAATTTTTTTCTGAGGAAGCTGTATGGCAACTACAATTTTAACTCTGTACAAAAAGTGCTTTTATCACTTTCTACTCTGATATTTCAGAAAGGAATTTCAGGGAGAATAACCTTTATTTATGTTCCTGACTTTCTCCAGCCAAATGTCCTGCTTTCAAATTCAATATATGACCAGCCTAACCAAAGAAATCCTGTGGGATTTACACCTGATAGTAGATTAGTACTTTGGCTGATTTTCTAACAAATGTACAAGGAATAAGAAGATTGAAGGAAGCTTTCCTTTGTAGTTCTGGGAAGGGGGTTAGGAAGCCATGGGGAGAGAAGGGGAGGAAAGACCACAGACTCTGTGCTTGGAATTCCTTTTTTGCCACCAAGTATAGCAACAGGGGAAAAGATTTTAAATGCCCTTGAGCACAAACTGGCAGGTATGGGAGACAGAGGATCCTTTTGCTCACATCTTGCACAGTAAAATGTCTGTTGTGTCTTTCCCATAGCTGTGAATGACAACTTTAATCATTACTATATTATCTTGGCAGAGAAACAATCTAACCTCAATCCTAAAACTTTGTGCTTACACTGTGCACATTTTCCTAATGCTGTCTCAATATACTAACCTCGTTTCACTGTATTTAATAAAGTATATTAATTAAATCAGCTCTTCTTCTGACAGAAATGTTAAGAATCAATCAGGAGCCGTTTGATTTTCCTTGTATTAACATATCATTTTCTCACATAATTTATTGAAGCAGAATTTCTAAGAGTTTTCATCTACTTTGAAATCATTATTAAAATATTTCACTTACACGAGCATTCTGCTATTTGTTTTTGATGGATCTTCAAGGATATTCTGGGTAAGGGTAAATGTTTCAACCAAGAGTATCAATGTCAAAACACATCCAGAAATTGCAACGTATTAATTCATGTTATAGGAAGCATAATCTGTTATAATTAAGGCTTTATAATTCTCTATTAAACTCATTAAACATCATGATTTATATCTTGGTCAGACTTCAGGTTTTGGGGTTAAAACTGTCTGTGCTGAGTGTCTGCATTACACAGATTTTATCTCAGTGTCTGCAAAACAAGGTCAGTCATTTTTCAAAACAAAATTAGAAAACGGATCCTTCAGTTCAGACAATTTTAGGTGTGTTTTGAAACAAAAAATAGACATATGCTTTGGAAAGGACTCAGCTATGCTTCAGAAGGTCACAGGAGCATAAGTCTAGCGCTCTAGAAATTTTTATCTCTATTCAGCAGGTAAATATATGAAAATATCTTCCTCAAAATTTGATCCCCTACTTGAAGTCCAGCCCACTGATGTGTAATTGAAATCCTTCATGTAAGAAATTAGGAAAAAAGTGCCTGCCTGTCTGATGGTAGACTATACTGAGGAAGTCATCATCAGTTGCCTGGAGAGTGGCACTTTCCATCTCAACATAGGGTTTTACATTGACAAACTGTGTTCTTATGAGTCACCAATAATAGTGAAAATTTCTTCTATTTTCTCTGTAGAAAATACATTCCATGAAGTGATGAAATTTTCAAGGATCACTCTTCAGAAATTTCTTGCCTTATCTCAAGATACAGGTATGATTTACACTGTGTAAAGGTGAATCACAAACTGTTGAAATATCTGTCAATTAATAAAGCAGAAAATTCTGTTATAAATAAAAAATACAAAAAACAAAAAGGAAGGAAAGAACACAGCAATTCAAAATACTTCATACGCCAGCTGTTGAATCCATCAATAGTGTGACAAAGTATCTACTGCTACATTGAACTGACATCAGAAGATTCAAAACATGACATGAAAGCACAACAATCTTAGTAAAATTTAGTAAAACAAGCAATGCAATATTATTTTTATGCAGCACTAACTCAGGAATATACTCATGTCTGACTTTCATCTACGAAAGGATGCCAATGAGACAGAATGCATGCAAAAGTTTAGAGAGGTTAACATGGTACAACTCCATACAGTGTAACTGTAGAAAAATCTTGAAAAAGAGATATGAGGAAAAGATATCAAAATAAAGTCTCAAAGAAATATGAAGGTGAAAAGGTCAATTGAGCAGTTTTTGCCTTAGAAGATTTTGGCACTATGGATTTTAAAATTTAAAAATCCTGAGGTGCTGTCAGACAGCCAGATTGTTTCTCATCTACTTTCAAAAAAAGGCTCTTCCAAACAAAATTCTTAGGGTTTTCTGAGCAGTAGCTCTCCAATGTAGAAGTAATTCTTACAATGAACTCCAGTTTATTAAACAAAAGTTTCTAGTCTCTTCTATCTTATGCTGCAGAAGATCTTCATGAAACTTAGGTTTGCTGCTAACAGATATTTTCTTAACAGATACTGCCAATTAAATAGACAAAACACTGATTTTCAGGAAGCTACAAAATCAAATGGTTCTACAAACCCATTTACAATGAAGCTATCTAATTATGTTCAGCTAGGCTTAATATTTCTGTCGTAGGAATCTTAGATTGGTGCTTAATAATTTTATCGTAAATGTTCATTTAAAATACCCCCAAAAAATAAGGGTGGGGATGAAGTGTGTTTGTGTGCTCAGGAAGCTGGCAGCTTAAACTTAGAACCACCCCAAAAAAATGGTAGTTTGACAGAAGAGGTTCAGCCTAGGTATCAATGGGTTAATGCAGCCACCAACAAGGAAGTCACTAAAGCTCCATCAGATGTGCTCAAAGAGATGGTGGATGTTACGTGAGGAAACTTAATGCATAGGTTGAGTCTTGCACCAAATGACCCAGAAGCTCCCTCCAACTATAAGCTCTATGAACTGTGAAAATTGTAATAAGTGGTGGCACTTGTGGAATTCCTTCCTGCCATGAAGGATAAATTATTATATAAAGGCTGTCACACGCGATACATCATCTACAAATTTTTTGAGTTCCTACTGCAGCTGCCATTTGGGAAAAAAGCCCCACTATACCAACAAAGAACACTTCCCTTAAAATACATGGAAAAAACATAGAGCTACTTGGCATAACAGAAATTCATCCCGAGGCTCTCTACAAGTAGCATTGTCTTTGTTACATTTGCAGTTGGTGATGTGAACATCCATAGGACACCAAAACTCATGAAAGAAAAGTCATTCTACAGTTAAGTGGAAAAGGAGGTATTCCAGGAAGGATTTGCTTCATTCTACTTCCCAAAAGGTAATAAAAAGAGGACTGGGTTTACACTGAGATTTTGGTCCATTTCTCATAACTGACAAAAGTGAAGAAGATGGTATAATCTAAATGACAAGTCCTTGAATTCAGCAACATTTTTAAAATGCCAACACATTTATCATGTATTTTCTAACAGATTCTTAAGGATAAACAGAATTCAGAGGTTGCATCCATTAATGTTTCAGCTAACTCGTTCCCAGTTTTCCCCTCTCACCCTACCATCAACCCCATACCATTGTATTTTGCAGGAAGACTACAACACAGAAAAATATTGAATCAGTCTCTAATATTTTCTCTGTTAAATATTGTCTTAATTGAAGACAGAACAAGGAATTGACTACTTGATGCCCATGTTAGATTTCTTAGGAGTTGTACTGAAATGAAAATTGTTACCTGACCTTTGCACTGTTATTGCAGCTCCTGGTCACATATGCTTACATGATAGTGACAGAGCATTCATTATAGTAATTCTTTCTGTAATGTAATTTTCCAAATTCATTAAGAATAAGGTAATGCATAGCTGATGTCTGACAAAAGGTCAGGCTTGTTATACTAGAGAGAAGCAACAAAGTTTGTAATGGTTTATCAACATTCAATAAAATATGATTTATCTATTGCTCTATTATGATAAAATCATAGATTTTATCTACCATTGAATTATATTGATAATGTAGAAAATATTCTTTAAATATGCTTTGTCTTAACAAGCTCCTTCAGAAGCAGAAGAATTATATAAGATTATCAACAATTTAATTAATCTCTACATGCACACATAGTCAATCTTGTATATAATATATAATTGTATACATTATGCATTATATAGCATGCAGTATGGTATGTGTATATAATTTTGCTCAAATTAGCAATTAAGTTTCCAATACTTAGAGAAAAGGAAGATGTTCTAAAAATTATGATCAGAATCATTCTGATTGCTGTCCATAATTATTGGGGTTTTGTATAGCATGTGCTATGGATGAGTGATAACAAAACCTGGGTTATTGAGATATATTCTTTACTTTTCTGGGCAGTTGTTTTTTTATAGCATATTAATTTTCTGTAATTAAAAAACCCATTTTGAATTGAGAAAAAGTAAAAAATTAGTAGGATATACTATTTTTAAACTGACAGGTTTAAAGCTATTTCTTTTTGCTCCTTAAAAGTAGTACAAGAGGGGCACATGCTGTCTTCTTCATTATTAAAGGAAACAGCACAGCTCAACCTTCTCTGATAACTGAAACTGAAAGACAAGACAAAATAATAAATTTAAAGCTCATGTTTGTCTTTAATGTTCTACAGCCATCAGTGGGAAACACATTGTCAATGCTGACATAAATTTAGTGTCTAAAGATCATTATTTATGCAAGAAAATAATTGCACTGAGAACCCAATTTCAGTCTTCTTTTAATTACTATTAAGCATTTTTAATACTATTTGGTGCAGCTGTAAGAGCTAAAAAATAAAATATGTAAGAAAAATTATTTGCTTTTGATTGGTAGCAATAGTTAAAAGTGGTATTAATGGAAAATTCACAGAAGTATCTAAGTGTTTTTATCTTTGAATAGGTACTTATGAAATGCTCCAGCAAAAAACCCAGCCAATAAAACCACAAAAATGCAATGGTATAATCTGGAGCTTCACCATTTATATCAGAAATGAAGCTGGCAAGCCATCCCCAATTGTACTTATTTCTCTTCATTTCATTCATTCATGTTTTGTCACTCCTATTTCTTGTGTGTTTAGTTGAGGTTTTGTCTTTTTTCTCTACTCTCTCTTCTCAAAAGAAACAGTTTCTTATTTTTCTGTATATTTCTGTATATTTATTCTATTCTCTGGTTCTCTCTCTCTTTTTATTCCTCTTGTTTCACATCTCTGCCATTCCACTGCCCACTAACACTTTTTACTACCCTGTTATACACACACAAAATACCCAAATAGATAGTTCAGGATTGTAGGTGTAAGTTGTCAAGTTATCATTATTATATCTAGAGTGCAAGCACTCTTGGTAAGCAATTTTAAATGGAATTTCTTCTTGAAAGAACATAAATCAAACATGCATTGGCTATAATTTTGAGCCAGTGGGGAAGCAATCTTCATTGTTTATTCTACAGTGGGATCATATGGTACATCTCTTTCCATTAACTAATGTACCTAGCAGGAAATGCCAAGCCCCTTTTTTCATCTCTAATTATGTAATTCACTAATATGCATATGAACCATGCTTTAATTTGTACAATATATATATTTTATCCTCTATACAATGTGACCCAATCGCCCTCTCATATATTTAGTGGTACATTAAAAAAAAACCTTCATTAAACCAAAATTATATCCTGGGTTTACAGCTTCTATCATATCACTTAGCAAATAGTAATGTTCAAAAAATAGTGTTTTTCCCTATAAACCATCTTGGACTCCATGATCAAAAATACCAGCTGATTTTACCCACTGTTCATCTATTGGTGGTCAATATATCTGCATAGTTCTTGCCACACTGCAAGGTGAAAGACACTGCAGAAAACAAGCATGCAAAGTGGACAATAATAGAGCAGAAAAGATGAATAAAGCAACAACAACAAAAAAAAAAAGTACCAGATTAAACTGCCTTTTCTAACAGTACCAGATGAATATTGCACTGCCAGTCATCCACAGCATTCAGTCGCCATTCTAGGGCTGCTGATCTGCAGGAAAGCAGGATTAAAGTTTTAACATGTGGTAGAATCCATACAAAATGCATTATTTATTTGAAGCAAAGTATGCCAGTATTTTGCATGGTTAAATTAAAACTTGTCATTTGAAAATGAATGCAGTACTGAAGTAGAAAATGTAGCAGAGAATGATGGACCAGCCTTATTGCAAGATCCTATGTTATAAGAATTTTTTTCCACAGAGTTAAGCAGTCATCTTTTTAATGGCACAAGGATTCTTAAACTCGTCTAAACTATATTCATGGAACTGATATTTTATTTAAGCTAAAAAAAAACCTTCAATTTTTTCTTAAGTAATAATGTTTTCTGAATCTCTACCATCTTCTTTGTGCTTCTTAAAGTATATTTCAGGCTTCAAAGAAAGTTTGCTATTTATCTATTGCTAGCCATTGACTGTGAACTATGACTTACAGAAGACCTGGGCAATCTGCAGTCCACCAATATAATCCTCTTCCTCTTCCTAGGTTTCTCACTGGGGAATAATCTTCTCTTCTGGCTATTTGGCTGGCTAGATGAGCTACTACAGTTACACACAAGCTACTCTCAGGTTTTGAGTTTTTTCTTTAAATGTGTCAGGTTCTGATGATTCATATATGGGGATGGTATGGTCACTCCAGCCATATCCAGTTTAGAGAAAAATAAATAACCTACTCTCGTCTTTAAATTCTAAATAAAGCAGAAAATAACACATACAAATAGTATTTAAAAATCCCTCAAGTTACAGGTTTTATCTTGCGATTCCAATCTGTTCAGGTCCTGTTCTGTCAGGAAATAGAGGGACAGAAATGTAATGATTTTCCTGTGCCATTTTTGAATAGTAAATAATGTACCATCAAATGCATAAGCCAGTGTTCAATTTTATATTTCATTTTATAAGAAAAAATAAGTAATTATATCATTGATCTGTTTTCAAAATCAATGAAGACTGTCATTTTCCACACATGGTATTTATAAAATTAACTAAAATATAGATATTTTCATGTCTTTTTGCATTTGCTTCAAGTAAAAAACTAAAAAGCAATTATATATATTATGTGTTTGTTCAATTTTACTTGGAAAAAATAGATCTGTAGTCATAAACTCATATGATCCCATTTGAACGCTGAATATTTGAAAATCAACTTTTCATGCAAAATAGATAGAATATTTTAAACTGCTGAAAGTATGAAATACATTGCACAGTTAACATTATTACAATTATTTTAGATAAGATACAGGGCAAGAACACTAGTATATTGTGTACAAAGCTTTCATTTTCACTTAGATTAAAAATAAAAAAGAACAGCAATTCCCAGCTTTACAAATATAAATTGGCAGGTTTTTAACTGCAAGTTGTAGATATGTCTAAATTTTAAAACTTGTACAAACAAGAATTTCTGGCTATAAATCCGTGTTATCAGTGATTCTTGGAAACCCAGTTAAGAAATTCAGTTTGTTATGTGCTCTCTGAGTGCAATCCAGCTGGGTTGGATTCATTAGTGCTATAATTCAGAAGGTCTTGTTCCTTCTTGACTCTCATTGAAGCCATAATAAACTTCCAGAGAAACATTTGAACCCTGTATACTTTGTATACTATATACAAAGACTTTGTGAATTTGAATCGTTATGTAATTATAAATATCTTTAAATAAATGCAGTTATCTCTGATTCTATTTAATTCCCAGTCAGAACTTTGGCTGATTGTCAATTGTAACATAAACATATAAAGTTAACTTTTATTTCTCACTGATAGTGCTAAAATATAATCAAGATAATTTTTAGAAATCTGGCAGAAGTATTTTCTCCCAGGCAGAATATTTTTATGCAGGCTTCAGCCTGAAGCAGATTTTTCATGGCAGATTTCTCAAAACAGAAATTTCTAAGAGAACTGCTGACACAACCTTCGCTCCTACATAGTAGTGTGAACTTGCCACCGTAATAATTAAGCAATTAGGCATGACAGAGAGTGTGAGTTTCCTGAGATAATCACACCCCTGGGGTATTAGAAGTCATGATCCAGAGATAAGTGGTTTTAATCCCCCAAGGGTGTGATTATCTTATGATAACCACACCCCCTGGAGGAAATTTATAAAAATCTGCAGTGTAAAGTAAAAAGTGCTGGTATTGCAAGAAAAAGTCTGGATACAGAGATTGCTGTGTGGCTTCCTCAAATTAAGGAAGAATTGCAATACACAACAGTAATTCATACAATTACCCATCAGTCCAATCCATTTTACTGGAAAGAATATCTAAGAACATTGGATGGAGCAACCACGGATATGTGTACAGAGTGGGGAATGGGAAGTTGAGAAACAGTGTAATGGAAAGGGACCTGGGGTCCTGCTCAGTGACAAGTTGACCATGAGCCAGCAGTGCCCTGGCAGCCAGGAGGGCCAAGCGTGTCCTGGGGGGCATCAGGCCCAGCATTGCCAACAGGCAAGGGAGGGGATTGTCCTGCCCTGCTCTGCTCTGGGGCAGCCTCACCTCGAGTGCTGGGGGCAGTGTTGGGTGCCACAATGACATGAAACTATCCAACAGCATTCAAAAGCAGGTCATGAAGATGGTGAAGGGCCTTGTAAGGAAGCCATAGGAAGGGGATGAGGGCATTTGGTTTGTTCAGCTTGGAGAAATCTGAGGGGAGACCTCATCACAGTCTGGAACCTCCTTGTTCCAGAGGGGAAGAGGAACAGTGGGCACTGATCTCTTCCTCTGTGGTGATCAGTGAGAGAACCCCAGGAAATGGCCTGAAATTGTGTCAGGAGAGGTTTAGGTGGGATATTAGGAAAAGATTCTGCTTGTGTATGGGCACAGGAACAGGCTCCCCAGAGAAATGGTCCCAGCACAAAACCTGATAGGGTTCAAAAAGCATTTGGATGATACTCTCAGGAATGTGGCGTGACTCTTTGGAATGGTGTTATGCAGGGCCAGGAGTTGAACTTGATGATCTATGTGGGTTCCTTTCAACTCAGCATATTCTGTAATTTATTGTCGTCTTTCTCCAACATCCAATGTAGCAAATACTGTTTTAAAACTCTTGAGATTATCTCAAAACTAGAAATGTAATCTCTATTTGAGACTGCTTTACTTTCAGGTTATGACAAGAATGGCCTTCCAAAATGTCATGTGTAATTTTATCATGAATCGTATGCACTGCACAAGGTAGCAAATAATATATCTCATACTTACTTCTGAAAGTCATATTGGATGCTCAGGAGTGATGCTGGGCTGCAAAAGGAATAAATTCCTTTTCATGAGTTGATTTCAAACAAAAGTGAAAAATGCTTGAAATCATACTGTTGTCACATCTTCTAAAATAGCTCCATCTGTTATTCACCTTGGCTTCTCCCTTTGGCAGAATAAGTTGAAAACCAAGGTTGCCTACCCCTTCTGTTGTGAAGAGAACACTACTTATTTGTAAAAGACCCCTGGTGTTGACACTGCTCACTCTTACTTCCCCTGAAATGGCATTCAAAATTTGTGAACACTGATGTTTGGTTAATCAAATCAAGATGTTTTGGAAATTACTTCTGCACAGTTCCAACTGTGCTTACACCAGCTGATATATGCAAGCTCTTTGGCTTACAGCAGCCTTGCACACACAGATCTTGATGGCACCTGCAGTGCATTATGCATTGATGTTTGTTCTGTCTTACATTACACTTCTACACAATAAAATGTGTATAAGTGTATATACATAATAAAATGTGTTGTCTACAGTTATTCCACCATTGCATCAAGATAATGAAAACATCATACACCCACAATCAGTGAGCAGGTACTTTTTCTTTGTAATATTTAGCATTAAGGTGTTGACATGCCAAAGACTCTAAAAAATTGACTGAAAAGTTTTGGGTATTGGTCAGGTTCAGCTTCATTTTCTTGTTCCACCACTGTAATTTGATACAAACAAAAGTCTCCTGCATGGAAGATTTTTACACCTGTAAATAGTCTCAAAGTTTGCTGTCCTGTATTAGTTGGAGGCCAATATTGATAGAAGCCTGGACTGCAGTGATTGTGCCTTGGTGAATTTCACTTTCTCAAGGGATATAGGCCAAACAAAAAGTCAAGTGAAGACCTTAAACCTTGGGAAAGTAGTCTTTCAGTTGCTTAAGGAACTGGTCAATGGGACAGATGTTCTGCAAAACCACCTTCAGGAATAAAGGTGCAGAAGGGATCTGCCAGATATTTAAAGACATTTTCCTTGGAGCACAAGACCTTTGCAAGAAGCCAGACAAGAACAATTGGACACCAGCATAGATGAATAAAGATCTTTTGGTTAAGCTCAAACACAGGATGAAAAAGGATAGTCACTAGAAGCAGGGACACATGTTCTTGGAAGATTATGGGGATGTAGGTTGGGAGTGTAGAAATGAGATTGAGAAAGCTAAGGGACAAATCTAGCCATAACCAAATTTGGCAGGGGATGTGAAAAGTAAAAAGTACTTCATACAGGTACATTAGTCAGAAAAGTAAGACAAAAGAAATTGTACCCCCATAAAACAGAGGATTTGATGACAGCTGACAGGGGGAACACTGAAGTACCCAACATTTTTTTTTCCATTTTTCACTGGAAATTGCTCTTTTTGTATCTCTTGGGACGCTCAATCTCAGGGCAGAGACTGGAGTAAAGAATTCCAGTCCCTCTCATCATAGGAGAAAATCAGGTTCAAATAATCTGACGTGATCCACTGATAAGAGAAATAGGATGAGATAAAGACAGTTTAATACACAAAGGAAAAGCCACAGGTGGAAGCAAAGCAAGGAATTAATTGTCCCATGGGCAGGCAGGTGCTCAGGAAAGCAAGGCTCCATCAGGCATAATGGTGATTTCAGAAGGCAAGGTCTTCACCCCGAGCATCCTTCTCAGAACATTCTTCTTCACACAGTTTTTCATTCATTACCATATTCATGACCATCATATGGTCACATGCAATGTCCCTTGGACAATTTGGGGTCACTTGTCAGAGCTGTGTCTGCTCCCAACGTTGTTGTTCTGTCCCAGCCTCATCACTATTGTATGGCTAAGAAACTGCACATCTCTGAATTATCAACATTGTTTCCATCACAAATCCAAAAATAAGCCCCATCCTAGATACTGTGAAGAAAAGTAACTCTATCCCAGCTCACACTAGCACATCATTATGCAATATGGAAAATGAAAGGACAGAACACACCAGCCAGTTTTCCTAAGACATTACAGAGTTCATCAGAGTTCTGAAGCCTTTTAATACCAGTTTATTTTTGGTTTTTTTTGTTTGTTTTTTTTTTTTGTTGTTGTTGTTGTCAACCTTATGTCCACTTATGTTCTTGCTGAGTTAGAATACAAGATTTATTATGGGATCCAAGACCATGGGTAATTACAAGCAGAACTGAAAAGTCTGTAACAGATTTATGTGGTTCTTAATGGCATTAAAAATCCAGGGATTTTTAATCAGATCATCAAGGAAATTAAATTTTTTTTAGAGTTTAGACAAATATATAGCAGAGCACAATTTCTGCTATACTACCTCTTACTTACTGCTTCATACAGATAAAATTAGTATATCTGGACATTATTAATGATTTGGCAGCCCATAGCTTTGCATTTTTTCTATGTAGCTTTAGTTGCTCATGCACATTCTATAAACCTCAGGATTTAGAAATTAGAATGAAATGGACCTTTCAAAATACAGCTCAGAATTTCCAATTACCATACACCTCCATTTTGTACTCCTTTTTGAAATACAGCAGTACAGAAAAAAAGAGAAAGTAGGATTCCCTTTTAATTTTAGACAAAAAATTAAATATTCACCTAGAGCTGACGAGCTCTTAGGCAAAGATTTGTACTCATTAAACAAAGTTATCCTTTGTTAATGGATTGTTAACAACATCATCATCAACAACATCTACAATAACAACTCTTATTTGTAGATGGGATAAATTTTCTGGGCTGTAGGATATTTTTTTAACTCTCTTATTACACCATGTTTTACACTACAGCTTTCTTTGCATCACCTTGCAAAGCTTGTACAGAACAGTACAAGTCAATGTCACTGCAAAGAAGGGAAAAGAGCAAGCTGAGTGATGATAAAATGAAACTCTTAATCAAATTTCATTGTAGGTATAGCTTTAGACTTGTAAAAGCAATGCAAGCTGATCAACTTGGCAGCCAGTCAGCATTTTTGTAGAAAAACAGACATGTTTTAGTGGAAAGGCAGGAATCATTTTCATATCAGTAGTTAAACAGAACAGCTTTCTGGAGTTCTGAATTGATCAAAACAGTGGTAAAGGAAATATTTTAGGAAATGACAGTATTTTTTTTCAAAATTTTTAATCCATATTCTCTGGAAAATTCAAAAATTATCTACTAATTTTATTTATAGACAGAGCTCATGCACATTTAGCTCTCTCATTTCTCATTGTACCTGTCACCATAAGGTCATTCCCGTTCCCAGTGGAAATGGCATATATTTAATTCAATTCAAAGTTTTTGCTTTTGCTACTTCTTGGTTTGTCTTTGGTTTGTTGGTTTTTCAGTTTTTCTTACAGGTGGCCAGCCAGATTTCACATCCAGGGTTTATCTAAACCTTTTTTACTTACTTCCTGAACTGAAACTGTTGGGTTTCATACTTTTCTATCCATCCCTTCAACCGTAAATTCCAAGCAGACACCATATTTTCTATCCCCTAATATATCTTGTGTTTTCCTCTTAGCAATACAGTAGTGATCCCTACAGATTTTAATAAGGATGGGAAAATTAAGTTGCTTGCTGGTTTTTGTCTTTTGAATTAATTATTCTCTATCTAAACTGAAAAGATTTTTTTTTTAATTTGGAAATTGTTTTGGGAAACAGATTTGGCTAAAATGTAAGAGAAAGATATGGAAGTAACATGACAAGCCATCAAGAAAAACAAATATTTTGATCAGCAGTATATTTTATTTAGCTTTGGAAGCCAACATTGAAGGACAAATGAAGGACAAATTTTAGAATTTCTAACACAGCTATATTTTTGAAGAATTTTTGTTTTGCCTTCAGTATAACCTGCCAGGTATCTGAAACTGGAAAGAATTAACAACAAAGGAAGAGATGCCTATGAATTTTTATCATGTTGAAATTTATTAAATTGGAATAGAAGTAACTCTCACCAGACTCAAGAAATTGAATAAATGGTCAAGAAATCAGATTTTTTCAATGACCACTCTGCACTTAATGAATACTTAATGAATGAATGTTTATTTAGTTCACAGCACTCTCAAAGAAAATTCAAGATATGATCAAAACATAGCCTTGCTTTGAGTTCCCCTTCCTTCTCTTTCCTGCTTCCTACACTGTACTGTATTAATAATAGACGTGTTAAATAAAGTCTATCTCAACTTCATACACCTATCAATCAAATGAAATCAAATGTTCAAATCAAATGTTCAAATCCTGTTCAAATCAGGATGGTTTTTAGCATCCCTTCTCAAAGGTGCATGAAGCCTTCAAAGAAAACCAGTATAAAGATTTTTTTGGTTTTAATAAATACTTTCAATGTTTTCATAGTGCAATATATTTTATATTCACAGGAAGTCCTCCCCCACAACCCCCCAAATATAAAGAAGAACTTCTTTACTGTATAGGTGACCATGCACTAAAACAGATTGCCCAGAGAGGTTACAGGTTTTCCATCACTGGAGATATGCAAGATCCATACAGACACAATTCTGGGCCGTGTGCTCTGGGATGACCATGCCTGAGCAGGGAGGTTGGACCAGATGACCCACTGGTCCCTTTCAACCTCACCCATTCTGTGATTCTGTAATGCAGTGATTATTCATCATAATGGGTTTAGTAACTTCAATAAATATGTGCTTCTAAAGATAAAAAGAACACTATTGAAGTGACTAAACTAATTCTTAAATCAGCAGGTTAAAAATTCAACATTTATTGTGTCTTTTTGGAAAGGTTACCACAAACATTTCTTAACTGTCCACTCAATATAAGCCTCTGATTTTCAACAGGCTTAGAACTGACATATGGAACTGTCAAAACATAAATTGATCAGTTTGACGCCACTTTACTAAAACCAGAATCATTCTGCAAACTAAAAATCACAAATCATCTATGAAAACTTTGACAACTTTGATGGCTTCCTAAACTTCATATAGTGATGACTTTAAATTTATTCCTGAAGACTAGTAATGCTGGGAAAAAAAACAGACTCAAGCAAACAACAATAAAAAACACCATCAAAAATCCCTAACCATCTAAAAAAAAATTCTAACTGTATTATATATCTTCTAGACATCTAAAGACATGATTGACATTTTAGCTTTGCACAAATTTCTGGTGTTGCTGTCAGTATTATGCTTTTCATTGCTGGCACAGCAAAAAAGTCTGATTTCATACCATATGGAGTCAGAGTAACTTCAGCACAACTCCAGTATTCCTAGATGCTCCAGCAATTGGCACGATTCCTGTGGTGGCTTTGGAATTGGTTTACATTCGCTAATAGAAATATTGAGAGTGAGCTTGGTTTGATTTGTAGACTTCTTACTGATCTTCCACAGCTAAATGGAGACACCAAGTTTTAGGCTGACACATCTAACCTCTAAAACTCATCATAACATAAAAATCCCCAATATAACATTGAATAGCGCACAATGCTGCAAATGGCAGCTGGTTTTTTGGGGATACAGCTCAGGGCTCCTGCAGTCTGTTTGCTTCCTGTATAGGACACAGGTCATGCCATGATGCATTGCACTGCAGAATTTCCCTTTGGTGTGAAGGGATTTGCCTCCTCCAGAAGATTTATTCCAGTACTTACATTCACTGTCAATACCTGGGAAGGTATGTCCACTGTGAGAAACTGTGATGCTAGAGCCAGTGCAGAATTTATAAAAAACCCATAATTTCATGGTTAGTCCACATCAGAAGAAAAGCATTCCTCAAGTCAATGGTTTATTCTGTGGCTGTGTCTACCTAGCACTAGAAACAGATTATATTTCAGATACTGACACAAATATCATGGAAATCCTGGACATCAGTTTAAGCTGCCTGGTTTTCTTCACCGACACTTGGCTCTTCCCAGAATATCCAAGAGGGTTCTATATAAATGCACAAATCTTCGTTGTTCTTCTTTATGAGCTCTCATATATCAAAGCCAGCAAGAAAATTCTGACACTGCTGAAATCTCTTAAACTTCCAAAATTCTGGAAATTCATGTCATATCCATCTGAACAAATAAATGTATTCAATACATTTCTGGTTATTTTGAAAGCAATACACATTAAAAAATGTTATTTTCTATTATAAAGTAATACTTCATTAATATTATTTAATTATTTGCATCCTTTGTTTTCCTATTTGCAGGATATTACTAGACCTCAATTTTACCTCTCCTCAACAATCTCGTGGTTCTTTTCTTTTTCTTATTCCCTCTTTCCCTTTAGTTATCTTTTCCTCTCTTCACTCCTTATCCAAAAAGTACTTTGGTTCCAACCAAAGTTATTTTACATTAAGTTGTTTCTTATCAAGTTGTTTTATTACATCACTTTACTATGTACAGAAAAATCTATGACTTTCCAGACCAGATTCCCACATAACCACCTCTACCAGCCAAATCTCTCAAAGACCAATATTTGTTTTCAGATCTCTTTCAGTGCACTGAAATGCTGGTTGATTGTGTCATTAGGAAGAACTATAACAGCAAATGTTTTCTATATAGTAGCAGGGTGTTTTAAACTCTCTTACTGGGAGCCTAACAATTTATTTACAGGTGTTCACATCAAATGGTATAATATTGGCTCTGAGATAGGGACATTTATATGTAAACTCAGAACAACCAGAATCAATTATGTCTGGCAAAATACTTCAAGGAAAACCAAATTTTTAAAAGTATTTATTAATATAGTAATTGATTCATTCATTTTTTAAGTCACTGCTATGTCACATGTGAGTAGTTAAGTCCATATATAAATATAAACTATGATCAACTAAACACACTGTACTTCTAGGCTTTAAAAATCACTTTCTGATTCAAGGATTACAGAAGAAAAGAAAATAGGAGAAAGAAAAAAAAAGAAAAAGGAAATACTTGTGGGATGAGAGTAGAGCAAGAGGTATATTTGCATATAGCTCTTCAAAAAAGTATTAGTGTCTCTGTTTCTTGATTCTGCTTGCATGGCTGAAAAGGTGTCAGAATCCATAAATATTTCTGTGATTCTAAGAAGCAAGTCAAACCTGAAAAACCCTTTCCAGGGGCTTATTGTCCCATTTATCCTGCTCAAAATTAATTAAATTACAAAGTATCACCAACTTTTTTTGTCTCCATTTCCTCTTGGTCTCTACTGCTTTCCTTTGGTATAAGACGTAAAGTGGATCTGGGGTGTGGGATTAGTAATAGGAAAAAATAATGAAGATTAACCAAGACTTTCTTCATCTCTAATTGTACAGGTTTTGCTTATGAGCTGAAACTTAACATAGTCTCCAAATTGACCATAGACTCCATTTAAAATACATTCTTCACTTCTGCTCATAAACTGCTGTCTGCCTTAAACTTCTGCAAAGAGAGGTAGCACTGAAAAAACACTGCATTTATCCCTGAATTCAATAGCAAAGTCTGAAGGAATGATTGTCCAAGGGGAGCTGTCAGGAGAACTAGGGAGATAACATCCAAGTAAGTGGAACAGGGAAGTGGACAGGGAAATACCATGAATAACGTGTAAAGGTCATTAGGAGAATAAAGAAGTTAAGTTACACCTAGAGATAAATAATGGGAAAAAAAAAAAAAAAATTATGGATGGTTAGCAAAATGAGAGAACTAGAAGAAAAATAAAAGTAGTGAGAAAAATTTAAGAAAAAGAAAAACAGTTTTAATAAAAATGTCTTACACAAGGTAACTGACACAGTTCTTCAAGGTCCAAAAAAGGGAAAACCATTGAAAAGTTGAAAATATTGAGCTTTTCTCTTAGATTGTAATTTTTCTCTAGACATCTCTCTTTCTGCCACAGCAAATCTGGCCTTCTCCATCTCCACCCTTTTGCCCATCATGATACTCAATGCTCCTTTATCTTTTGACTGTCTATGAGACAGTGAAAACTTCTCTGCACCTATACAGCATGACACAAGTGAAAACAGAGAAGAGCTCCTTAGTAACATCAACACCAGTAAATAAATATGTTTGGAAAGAATAGAAGGGAAGATTTCCAAAACAGCACAGAAACAGGCTGAGACCTCTTAACCTGTGCACAAAAGAAAGAGCTGTGCAGGAGACTGGGCAGCTTAGGGCAATTCTGTTTTGAGCAGCCCTTTAAGGTACTAGACATAGTCTCAGTAACAGGTTGTGCCTGAATGGACTGATCTGCAAAGCAAATGGAGTCATTGCCTGAATTCCCAGTCCTCAGGACAGATGAGGAAAAGTCATTGGTTATATTTCCAACTCAGTGTTAGCCTTTACTTCCTCGGGCTCTGAGGATATTGAGCGTTATCTGAGTAGGCATCAACACACAAGTGAAAATACCAAATCAGAATGAAAGTAATCTCTCTTCACATATGGTGGAACTAGATGAAAGGAAAAAAACCAAACAAACCCTTGTGGTAGCAATGACCACAAAGTATTTGAGGTTAAACAACTTGAAATAAAATGCCTAAGGAAATTTTATTATTTCAACAGAAACTCTGGCACAGCGAATAGCACAGACACCTTTCAGGACTGTGCCTCTGTAATTGATCCAACCTTAGGCAGGGGAATGAACAAATGATACCTCCATCCAGACCTACATTTAAGCTACAAACAACATAATGTTTATGTACCTATGTTCCTTAGTGCTGCTTCAGTCACAGTTCAGTACATTTACTGTAGATTTTGTTTTAACCATAGTTGAAGTATGCACTTACATGAGTTTCACAGAACATGTGTAGCATAATTAGACTGTGGTGTACCAGGAACATGTGAGGGTTTTCTTGCTTTCTTTCTTACAGATGGGTAGCCTTTTTAATTACTTCATTATATAACATCATGTATTTTAACTAGTTTGCTCTCAAAAGAAACTTAGAATCTTGTTAATCTGACTTTGTGTGTTTTCTCCTCTTTATACATGCAGATTTAAAAATATGCCAGATGGGTACCAACCTCTGCCAGCAACTTTCCAATTTTCTGCCACTCCCTCTTAGTTGAGAGAGATTTCAGAAGTTTTCCCTTAAATAAAAAAATTATATTCCCCTTCTATTTTGACTTTTTTTTTCTGAATGTAAATACAGTGCAGTGACAAAATTTCTTACCATGTAATCTCAATATTTAATTTCACTCTTCAGATTCCAGAACTTCCTCATAAGGGGAGGCAGAGCTGTAGGCACTGATCTCTTCTCTGTGATGACAGTGTCAGAACCTGAGGGAATGCAACCTGAGGCCTGAAGCTGCATCAGGGGAAGTTTAGGTTGCATATTGGGAAAAGGTTTTTCACCAAGAGGATGGCTGGGCACTGGAACAGATTCCCCAGGAAGGAGGTCACAAGCCTGATGGAGTTCCAGAAGCATTTGCACAACACTCTCAGGTTTGTGGTATGATTCTTCAGGCTGTCCTGTGCAGGTCCAGGAGCTGGACTTTATGATCCTTGAGTGTCACTTTTAAATCAGAATATTCTGTGATTTTATGATTCTGTGATAACAGAACCCTGATTTTCTCTTTCAAGCTATGCTGCATTCTTTGTCTGCAAGGGACAAAGTGGAAAGGAAATACAGACATTCAAAATGCCAGAGGATTGCATTACTGCTCCACATTTTCTGATCTGCTTGGTCTCTGTAGACTCCTCTTTCCTTCTCTTTCTGAGGACACACAGTGGAAAAAAAAATGAAGAAAAATTAACAAAATATATTCAACAAGATGAAAAGTCTCAAAAAGTTGGTATAAATTTCCAGTGCACAGGATAAAACTGCCTCCCCCTGCCTCCAAAATCTCTCTCATCACTATTATTTAGATCAAGCAATGAATGATGAAGGCACTCCAAAAGCACAATGTAACCACAAACAAAAAGGCTTTTTCTCCAAATAAAATTGTTGTCTTGCCAATATTAAACAGTACAGAAAGAGGCCGTATAATTATTCAAATAGCAAAAAGGTCTAAGGATGAAATAAAATCCTCCACTTGGGTTTTGGGTTGGTTTCTTTTTATTTGGTGTAACCCTGCAAATTGTGTTTTAATATAGATTTTTAGAATAGACAAAAACATAAAGCTGAAATACATTATAAACTAAGTCAATAAGCAGGTTCATTGCTGAAAGTAAAGCCAGATGCTCTGGCTGTGACCACTGACAGTGCTTCTGCTGTGGCTTTAGAGAGAAAAGGCAGCACAGAAAAAATCTAGCTGTGTATTTTGGTTTTAGAGAGCTTTCCATTCCCCTGATAGAAAGGTTCTTTGAAATCAGGTAGAATGACTGCCTAGCAGAAAAAAAAAAACAGCAAAATGCAGGTCTTTTCATGTTCATGAGGCAATATTCCTGTTTGAAAAACTTAATTTTCTTTCACAACATGGTAACCCATAAAGCTGATCAAGGGAAGCCAGTTGGTATTCTCTTTTTGGGTTTCAGTAAAGCTTTTGATACTGGCTCTCACAGTATCCTTATGGAGAAAAAGTCCAGCATACCACATCACATCCTGGGATTGGTGAGAAACTGGTCTGGGACAGGCACAAAGGGTTACAGTGAAGAGGGTGACATCAGGGGGCCAACATGTCAATGGTGGGATTTACCAGGCATCCATTAAGCACTGTTTTCTTCAACATCTTCATTAACAACTCAGATGCAGAACTCAAGTTCTGCATGAGATTCAGTTTATATGGAGAAAATTTGTTATCAATACTAAACTGGGAAAAGCCCTTGACTCCCTCGAAGGCAGAGCGGCCCAACAATATCTCAATATATTAGACAGACGTGCAATCGCCAATCATATGAAGTTCCAGAAGGGAAAGTCCCAGATTCTGCGCCTGGGACAGGACAATCCTGGATGTATGTATAGACTGGGAATGAGAGGCTGGAGAGACAGAGAAATGGACTGGGGGTCCTAGTCAGTGGCAAGCTGATTGTTGGAATTTTCCTGCGGAAGGCTGTAAATGGGACTCAGTGATCCTTGCATGCTCCTTTCAACTGAAGCTTCCCTTTCCAGCTGGCAATGTTTGCTCTGTGCACCCCAGGACATGCGTGGCCCTCCTGGCTGCCAGGGCACCGCTGACTCCTGCTCAACTGATGACTCAGCCGTCAACCACAACCCCCAGGTCTCTTTCCATGGCACTGCTTTCCAGCCTCTCATTCTTCAGTCTGTACTTACATCCAGGGTTGCCCTGTCCCTAGTGCAGAATTAGGCTCAGTCCCTTGTTAAACTTCATAGAGTTGCTGATTGTCCGGGCCTCAATTTGTGAAGGTCTCTCTGCTGGGCCTCGCAGCGCTCAAGGGAGTCAACAGCTCCTCCAATTTGATATCATCTTCAAACTTGCCAAGCATTTCTTTGAGCCCCTGCAGAAACCCACTAGTGACCAGACTGAGGTCACTCCATTCACTATAACCCTTTCTGCCCGACCTGTGAGCCAGTTTCTCAGCCAGCACATAACATGGTTATCTGGCTGTACCCTGGACATTTTGTCCAGAAAGATCTTGTGTGAGACAGTATCAAAGGCTCTGCTGAAGTCCAAAGAAGACTGCAGTGACTGGCTTTCCAAGATCAACTATGCGAGTTACTCTGTTTTCCTGCTTTAAGATAATTTAAGAGATGTTCTTAAGTGAGTTGCCATCCCTTATGGTATTAAAATAATCCCTTTTTCCACCAACCAGAAACAAATATGGGTCAATTTAAGTGGAAAACTAACAGTTTACTATGAAGTGAAACAGCAAGAGGCAAAAAAACCCAGCAAACAAAACCAATAGATACAAACATGTTAAATCTCATTAACTCCTCCTGAGCAAAGATAAACCTAGAATGGTAGGGTTGTCCTGCCCCATGGATGCTAGGGGCAACCTCATGTAGGGAAATTAAGGAAAATTGGTACCAGCCTGTAATATATGTTATGAAATAATTCATGCTTACAGAGAGAATGGATTTTATAAGCTTGTAAAATCCAAACCAGTCTCTGACCACAAGCAGCCCAGGGACAGATGTCTGCTTTGGAATCTCGAAATTCCTGAAGGCGCAGGAGAAAAATACCTCTGTTTACCCATGAATAAACGTGGCTAGCGCAATGATCCAATGATTGCTGTTCTCCAGGTAATCAAGAGATGCCCAGAGGGATCATCACCCGACTGATACTATCAATCGAGATTACAGAAGTTGCCAGAAAGATGCATCTGAAAACACGACTTCCCCTGACATGATCAGTGCCTGCCACTGCTCAGGAAACAGCGATTGTGCAGACCTGCACAGCGAAAGAAACCCTCACGCATATGCAGGTTTACAAAAGAAATTGGGGCGCCTCTGCCTCTGGCATATAAAACTGTATAAAACAGCCTCGCTGGAAATGGTACTTGTGAACAGAGGAAGATCTGATGCGATAGAGGTTGGATCCAGGTTCACCCAGTGCCAATCCCAGGCCTGATGGGTTTTTGAGGACCATATTTTGGTCACGGAAAATAAAATCTTTTGCATTTTGATAATTTGGCTTTTCAACTGATCATTTATAACAAGACTCTTCCCCTTCTACTTATGTCTCCAGCATCAGCAGCTCTGCCTGCAAAGCCGGCTGGCAACTGTGGTGCTCACTGATCGGTCAGGGGCTGGAACTCAATCAGGGGCTGGAATTTTGGAGGGATGTTGGCTTTGCTGTCAGCAGCAGAGAGGGAGCAGCCGGCTGGCATTTCCCAGTCTCTGCGCCCCTTCAGCCGGATGAGGAGCTGCCAGCTGCCACAGCAGCCACATGGAGCATGGCTCCTTGCTTCTCCCAGCCTAGCACCACAGACACGGACAGGTGCTGCAAAATTCTCTCTTGAAACAATTTTTGATTGTGAAATGCAGCTTCTAGAGTTGGCACTGTTGAGAGTAGAGGCAAACCAAGCAGTGGGAGAGGCATAAACCACACAGCTGAAGAGAGCATGCTGCCTGGGAGCACCCCCCCACACCCACCCATTCGAGTTTGTGGCTACAGGATCTAAAAGAGAGAGTAAGAAATTTGGACACAGATAGATATGGAATGCAATATTTTGTGTTACCCTGGACACCTGTTGTAGAAGGAAATCAGTTGGACAAACAGGACTTCCCTCTCTTGAAGTGCTGGCTATGAGAAATGACTGTGTCCTCTGGATGTTTTACAAGACTTCCCAGAAAAATCTTTGCCATTGCTTTACAGGGCACTGAAGTGAGACAGACAGTCCTGTAGTTTATGGGTTCCTCGTTCTTAACCTTCTTGAAAACTGGACAACATTAGACAGCTTCCAATCAGCTGGGACCTCTCCAGAATCCCAAGACTGCTCAAAAATCATTGAGAGCGGCTCTGCAATAAAAGGCAGCAGCTAGCTCCTTGATGGCTCTCAAATGAATATCAGATAGACAATTATACATTTGCTATAGCTTTGAGGTTTATCTGGGTCTATAACCATTATATTAGGTCTGCTTAATACAGTGTGCTACAAACAAATATCTCAGGAAGTAAACATGCAGGTTGTCACAAACTTTCAATTCTTGACTGAAAGAGCAATTATCAAATGTAAACAATCTGTAAAACAGTGAATCACTGACATTTTGTTGTTTGGGCAAGTCATGGGGAAAAAAAAGAGCTGAATGGAGGAGTTCCATTAAACTATACTTAGGAAAAATCTCTTTTAGCAATCATAAGGAGTACACATCAAGAAGTGAGCAAAGAGCATACACTAGGAAGTATGTTTTTAAAAATACTATCTGAAAAGTACTGTAGAGAGCTATAAGGTAATACAGGTGTGCCATCTAGACAGATTTGTGAGCTATTTTACTACTGTTTAGAGACACTGGAAAACACTGCTCTGAATCTGTTTGGGCTGGTGTTTCCAATTAAACAATATGATTCTTGCCAAGGGAGCAGTTAAGTGTATTGAATGTTGTTACTATGGTGAAACGTTGTGAGCCTGCCCTAGAAGACTTTTGTACGGTGCATCTCTGTTCCAAAAAAATGGGTGTGAAATTATGACACAAAATTCTTCATGAAAACTACCTCAGAACTTGTGAGGTATAAGAAGTAAACACATTTTAAATATTTTGGATATTGAAAAAATTTTCTTTCTAAAAATATGGGAAAACCATATTTTTATGGCCCCCAGGTATGTGTTTCCTGGAGAATAGACAATTAGGATTACTGGGCATGGACTTCATCAGACATCGTAACAAAAGCTGATGAGAGCATCAGAGATGAAGGGCCTAGGATAGACTTCACAAAAGACCAAGGACTGCCTTCTCCTGCTCTGTGAGTTGCTTCTAAAATGTCTCTTGCCCTGGCTAAGCTGCACTGCAATCCCTGGCCATCTTTCTCAATGTCCTGAGAGTCACATTTCACCTCGTTGTTAAAACAGCTTTTCTAGAGAAGCAATAGTCTTGGCAACTTAATGATATAATTTTAAAGTTTGTTTTCTTTATGTGAAATAAGTGCAGCTGTAAGTACAGAACTTATTTCAAAGTTCATTCAAGTTCTGATCGACAATGTACAACTTCAGATAGCTTAGCTGGGATGTAGAGGCTGGCAAAGTACTTAGAGAGCACTTATCCCCCAAGTAAGATCAAAAATTTAGACTGAAGCAATTAATGAAACCCAGTTCTTTCCTTTCGTAGAGAAAGAAAATATAGAGACTTCTCATACCTTGTTCCTGATACAATATCCTTCATTATAATGTGACCTGTTTAGTGTAATTTCATGAAAGCATATGTATGCTGAAAAGGATTCGTATTTGTTAATTTATTATCAGATTCAAAATACGTAACTTTAAGTCCTCTGTTTATACATGTCACAATTGATTTTTTGTCTTTTTATAGTCAGTGAAGCAGATACATGGGTCAAATGTTTGTGAAGAAACATCAGTAGTATCTTTCAGTATCTGCTAGATGAAACAAATAATGAGGATGTCATCATGGAAGTCTACTAGGCTTCCTAAGGCTTCCTAACCAGGACAATGATGACATCAATTTGCTTGTTGAGGAATTAAGAGACACTTCCTAGTCAACTGCCCTTGTCCTTATGTCCTTCAACTTGCCAGAAATTAACTCGGAGTATCTGGAAACTAAGGCCTGAAGATTTCTGAAAAACCTGGATGACAACTTTATGAAGCAGGTCCTAAGGGAGCAGATGAAGGAAGATGCCCTCCTTGATCTACTGCTTGTCAGAGAGGATATTGTGAGCAAAGTGGAGATTGGCCACAGCCAGCAGTGTCTTGGCCACAGTGATCACAAAGTGTTCAAGTTCAAAGTCTCTGTTGACAGAAGGAAAAGTGTCAGCAAAACCTCAGGTGTGGACACAAGGAAAGCAGATTTTAAGTTGCTCAGGAGTTAGTAGGCAAGGTCTCCTGGGAAAACATTTTTGCAGGTGCTGGGGTCACCAGTGCTGTTTACTTTTTAAACATCACTTGCAAAGAGCACAGGAACAGCAGTTCTTGAATATTGGAAGTCAAGCAGGAATCTTTTCTTGGAAAAGATATTGGCTGAACAGGAATCTTTTCTTGGAAATAAGGAAGGTAAAAAAGGTAAACCCAGTGGAAACAAGGGAAGAATGCAGACATTCTGCTGGCCAGTCTAGGGAGAAAATTTGTGCAGTTAAAACTCAACTGGAGCTGAAGTTGGGCAGAACAGTGAAGGATAGTAAAAGGAGGTTTTTTCAAATACATTAATGTATTTGAAAATAGGCAGTGTAAAAATAACAGGCAGTGTAAAAATAATAGGCAGTGTAAAAATAACACTGCCCACTACAGGATGAGGATGATCACCTCACACACAGGGGCATGGACAAGGCAGGGGTATTTTAAAGCATTCTTTGCCTCTGTCTTCAGCACAGACTACAGACCAAGGGGGTCTCAGTGCCCTGAGCTGGAGGACCATGCCTGCAAGAATAATCAGCTCCCAAATGACTCTGAGTTGTCTGAGATCAGCTGCTACAGCTGGACTCCTACAAATCTGTAGGGCCTCATGGAACTGACCCAAGAGTCCTCAAAGAGGTGGCTGATGTCATGGCAAAACCTCTCAATGATTTTTGAGCTGTCTTGGAAATCCAGAGAGGTCCCAGCTAACTTGAAGCTGGGAAATATCCCAATTTTCAAGAAGGGCAAGAGGAAGGACCCCAGCAACTCCAAGGGTCAGTCTCACTTCAGTGACTGGTAGACCTATAGAGAAGCTTATTCTGGGAGCTACTGAATTACATCTGAAAGACAATACAGTCATGTTGTTGCATGTATTAGAAATATTAGGACTGTGAGATACCGTGTCAGATGGAACTGTTCATACCATATGAGTGATCTGAAATCATGCTTCTCTATTGCTGTGCTCCTCATGATTGTCATTCAATGGGGCATCTATGCTATGAACACAGGATCAATGGAAAACAACACAATTATTTAATGTGTAATCATGATCTCCCATAGAGTTTTAAATGAGGAAATGCTAGGCAACAAGAAATCTGTAAAACTTGGATTTATCTTCATGGATAATCATTCTGTGACCCTCATCTATCTGATATTCTCAGAAAATATATAATTACTGTGAACTTCACACACAGCTAGGCAGTGTGAAAAGCCAAAAGAATACCATTAAAAGAGGAAAGGGATAAATGCATGCAAAGTAGGATAAGTTAATTTTCTTCCATTTCTTCACTAAAGCATGAGACTGTATCAAGATAACACTGTTATAATTTATCATTAAACTGTAGTTTGTTTGAGATTGTGTTAGATTTACAAATGCGAGGTTAAAATTTCAATCCATGCAAGAAATATTTTCCACAAGAAGAATCCCAGCTACCTACATGGACAGCCCAAAGAAAGAGCCACAAGGGGTTACGTCTTTTCTGTATCCTGGCTCCACAAGCAGCACAAAATCACACATTTTGGTTTTAGATAAAAGGAAGTTTGGGCACATGGGACTAAAAACAACAGTATTCCATGACATTAGATCACAGATACAGATGACCGAGGCACCCATTCTAAGGGTTTGTGGCACTGATGAGTCATTTTACAAAGAGTTTGGGAGTTCAGTTAAAATCTGTAATTTTAAAAACTACCAGCATTTAATTTTCCGAGAGTCATAAAACAGTTTGGCTTATACTTCTGTGATTGCTAAAGAAGAGACCAATAAAGATGATTATTCATTGAAATCTCAGTTATCATATCTAGAAGCCTTAATAATTATTCCATTATATTCCATTATATTAAATAAATTGTGCTTATTTTTGCCAGTTAGCTGTTTTTGAGATACAGCAGTGAGAGCAAAATCAGAATTTTGATCTTCAATCGTATGTCTTAATTCATAGATTTCATGCTTTCTTAAAAAAAAAAAAAAAACAAAAAACAGTGGCCAAACAAAAAGAAAAATTGAACATACAAAAACCTCAAACACACAAACCAGCTCTTTAAAAAACCAAAAAAACCCCAAAACAAATTAAATCATCTTACAATAGCATGCAAACTAGAATTGATGTAAGCATAACACGCTTTCGACTTGGGTACTTAGCAAAAGACCGTGCGTTGCTTTCTGCTGTTTGAAAGGATGACCTAGATCATACAAAATTTCACACAGCTTCCTCTCCATAATTCATTAACCATAATCCAATGGTTATGAATTGCAATGCATAGAAATGGGAGAAAAATGCAATGCATAGAAATGGGAGAAAAATGAAACATTTTGTCAAAAAATGAAACATTTTGTCAAAAAATGTAAACTAGATTACTAATGTAATCATACTTCGTGTTAATATCTTTGTATAATTTGTCAAAATCATTCACAAAGCTAGACACTGTAGGAAGATGTCAAGATTTTTTGTGTATCTAAATTCAGATCACCAACTATTATTCTAGAAAATGTGTTCAGACATTTGCATTAGATACTAGTTGTGCTCAGTGAAGCAATAAATATGAATTGCAATTGTGATTTCTTAATCCTGATTCAGACAGATTTTGATCACTTCTTTGGTCACTTTGACTGGCAGAGGAGATTCTGGAATTAGACATACTGATCCTTATTCCATCCTCATTGGCCTCTTTATTTCCAGAACAAAATCAAAGTTTATTCAGTTACTTCTTCAAGATTTTAAGACTTGTGGACTTCTTGTACCAACAGAGTAGTCCAAAATGTTGCTTAAAGGCAAGCAAAATTCAATCATATAATTTATTACAACACTGAATTTTTAAGCCATATTATTGTAAAATATTTATCAGCTCTTAGAAAATAGAGAGTAAAAATGCTGACCCCTTATAAATCCTTTCTCCATTCCTTCAGCAGCAGAGTGCAAGCCACAATTTGCTTTCACCTGGAGGGACATCTAGTACAGACTGCCCCAGGGGTGGAAGCACAGCCACACAATTTACCTTGGACTGATCCAGGATGCACTGGGAAAGGGTGAGAACACTTGAGATACATTGATAAAATTGTGTAGGGCAACACAGCAGAGGAAGTTTTTGAGAAAGAAGAGAGGACAATCCAGATCATTCTGAAAACTGATTTTGTCATAAAGCACAACAAGATCAACAGACCTGCCCAGGAAATTCAGTTTTTAGGAATAACATGGTAAGAGGGACATCATCACATTACAATGGATGTGGTTAACAAAATAGCAGCCTTGTCCCCACCAACCAGCAAGAAGGAAATACAGGCTTTCTTAGATGTTGTGGGTTTTTGGAGGATGCATATTCCAGACAACAGTCAGGCTGTAAACCCTCTCTGTCTGGTGACGTAGATTTCAAGTGAGGTCCTGTACAACAAGTTTTTAACAAATTAAATAGGAGATTGTTCATAGAGTAGCCCCTGGGCCAGTCAGGACAGGACAGGATATAAAAAATTTGCTCTACACTGCAGGTGGGGAGAACAGCTCTTCCTGGAGTAAAGAGGTAGCAAGAGGTAGCCACAGGATTCAAGGATGACCTCTGGGATTCTGGAGTCAGGGACACAAAGAATCTGTCTTGCTACACCCCAACTGAAAAAGACATCCTGGCAGCTTATGAAGGTGTTTGAGCTTCTTCAGAAGTGTTTGGCACCAAAGCACAGCTCCTCCTGGCACCCTGACTGCCAGTGCTGGGCTGGATGTGCAAAGGGAAAGTCCCTGCCACACACCATGGCACTGATGCTACATGGAGTAAATAGATTGCTCTGATCACACAAAAAGCTTCAATAGGAAGTCCCAATCACCCAGGGATCTTGCAAGTCATCACAAACTGGCCTGGAGGTGAAAATTTCAGACTATCTTTGGAAGAGGAAGAGGAGGAGAAGGTGACGTGCTGACGAGGCCTCGCCATATAATCAGCTACCAGAACTTGAAAGGTGACACATTCTCTTCCCTGCTGTCTTGAAGTGATACATCAAAAACGGAAAGCTGCATTATGCTGTGGCAAGTTGCAGAAGCTATTTAGGGATAAGGGGGATTAAGTCAGGTTGCAGTGCTGAAAAACATCCAGATGGCTTTAGATATCACTGAACAAGAGAAATGGACAGCATTCTACACTCACTTGTAGATGGTAGCAAATACTCTGTAGGGGTGGCTGGATTGATGGAAACAAAACAATTAGCAGCACAGAGGTAAAACCATCTGAGCTGCTGCAGTCTGACAAGACATCACTGCCTAGAGGGAAAAGGTGGCTGTAAAAGCACCTCACGTGGATGCACATGCACCTGTGAGCTGTGGGCTGCATCGCAACAATGGACAGGTGGATTCGACTGCCAAGATTAAAGTGTCTCAGGTGGATGTGGACTAGCTACATAAGGGTGAATTATTTCTGGGTCAGTGGGCCCAGTTATCAGGGAAGAGTGGCAAAATAAATAGGCTTGTGATCAAAGGACAAACTTCACCACAGACACTATTTCCCTGGTTACACATATCTGTGAAATGTGCTGGAATCAAGCAGGCCCGGCATGTAAAGCCTCTGAGGTATGGGGGAAAATGGTGGAAATATAAATAGGGGAAGACCTGGCTAACTGACAATATCATGCTCCTACAAACCTACCAAGGCAAGTTCTACATGCTGACAGTGGTGGAAACAACCACTGGATGGCTCGAGATGCGCCCTGTGCCTCACCCCACTGCCCAAACACCATCTTGGGCCTGGAAAAGCAAGTCCTGTGGTGACATGGAACCCCAGAAGGAGGTCAGCCAGACTGTGGGGCCTCATAGACCCCTGGGCCAGAGAGCACAATATTTAATGGGTAGCATATTTTTTACCATGCAACAGCCTCTGGGAAAACTAAACAGGACAGTGGAACATTAAAAACTACACTCAAACATTGGGATCTACATTAATGAAAGTCACCTGATTAGGTGGTCATTTGCATCTTACTCTGGTCCTTGAAAAAGATAAATTATGTCCTTTAAGAGGCACAAGCCATAGCTGTTGCTAACTCGCGGCTAGGGGTGATGCTGCTGCTTCTGCTGCTGTTGCTGTCACCCCCCAGCTGCCCAGGGGAGCCAGTCCTTGTCCACAGTGACCCTGTCTGGACCAAACAGCTTCCCAGGCACCACTGGCCCCACTCTGGGGAAGAATGGGGTGGGGCTGGTGCCATTTTTGTCTTTGCCTCAGGCCACTTGGGGCCTAGGTCAGTGAACTCCTTTTTTTGTACCTGAGTCACCCTCATTTTGTGTACTTTCCATACAGTTACTATTGATTACTCTTTGTTTTTCTTATTTCATTGATGCTTTGTTTTGTTCAAGTAAATGGTTCATATCTGAGCTCAGAATCTCTGCTCCTAGACTCCCTCTCACCAGGAGGGAATGAGGAGGAAAGAGAGTAGCTTAAGTGGAGTTTAATTTTCCAGATAGATTTTTTTTTTTTAACCAGCACAAGTGGAAACAAATAGATTTTTCTTTTCAGTTTAAGAAAGATTTTGGAATCTTCTTAACATATGGAATAAAACCTTAATGACTATCAGCAAATTCATATAATATTTAAAAAACAAAATTTTTACGCTATGATCTTTTCAGAGCAAGGTTTCTATAGCCCTAATCAATCTGGTCTTTTTCCTCTGTTTTTCCTTCATAGCAGAGATGCTATTTCTTAGACCTGTGAAAGAAAAAGACGAGAAATTTAATGCTTTGTTCATTTTAATGAACAAAATTTGTTTTATCAGTCTTATGTGGTCCAGAAGTATTTTCAATTCTGGCAAGTTCCTACTAGTTTTATTATTTCATTGTTTGACTCATGCTTGTTGGAGGCAAAGATTAAATTGTGAAAGAATAGGCATAGCAAAAGAGGCTTCAAGAAGTTATCTGATCTGTTCTCAACTATACTTAAACAGTCCCTGACAGACTTTCTTTTGCCCTGTAGTACAGGCTGTCATTAATTTGATCAATTCAAAGGAACCTCTTTGAAAATTCATAGGCTTGAACAAGAGGGTTGTCATACACAGATCTCTGTGGCAACTTAAACAAAAACATCTTTAGGTTTGACAATGACAGCCATCTGGATACTGTGAAAATATATAATGTTTGTAATGCTGGAGTTAATTTGTTTACCCTGTAAGAAATTTAATGTAACCTCATGATCACTCTTATTGCAGCTGAGAACACGAAATCCCCTATAGCAAGAAGGAGGCATCAATTCATGTGGCACTCATGATCTCTGTGCCATATCAAATCTAAAGTGGTGATTAGGACCAGAAAACATAGGTGAGGGGGAACCAACCACCTCAGCATGTATTTCCTGGCCAGAGACATTTCCATAGATTCTTTTTCTTTTCCCAAACAGAAAGAGCAGTCAGGTTATTGATGGATAACTGTGCGGTCAAAAAATTTATTTCATATTAGATGACTAATATTTACCTATTTTTTAGCACTGATAGGAAAATGGGGTGTTATCAGACTCAAACCCAGGTATAGACTTTTAACTATTCTCTTCATTTTTGCTGCAACAGCAGGTCAAGCTCAGTCTCTTGGGTTATGTTCCTCGACCTCTAGAAGAATCAACAGGGAACTGAGGGTAATCACAAGCAGACAGAAAAGGCTCAAGTAGTTGTTGCCTTTCAGACATCTGGAAAATTGTTACTGAATTTATTTTTTAGAAAACATCTTTAATTTGTACTGTATTTCTTCTTATTATTAAGTCACAGTGCTTAGAACAAATGCTATCACAAGAGTAGGATATCCATTAACTGTGTTTACCATGACTCTCTAAGAGTTTTCAGAGCATCCCTCAAACCTGATGTTTAGATCTAAAATTCTCAGCATGTTCAGCAGAATGTTCACAACACAGCTATCTGTTTTTAGAATAAGTGTCTTTCCCTATTCCAGTTAATTGAAAGCAATTCTCAATCACCCTCCTGTGTTTAAAGTATCTGGATAAAGTTATAGTGGCAGAAAAAGTCTCAGGGTTTTAAAGACTTATAAACAACATAGTTGTTTGAACAGCTGACAAATAAATTCAAGCTCCCCAGGATACTCTTGTTTAGGATTTTCCCAATTAGGCATTTTATTTGATCTCTGGGTCTGGGTGAGCCACAATTCTCAAGAATTGAAGAAGAGATTAATGGACTGGATACAATGGCTAATTCCTCTCCAGAGTTTTGTTCATTGCTTGTCTTTCCTAATTTAATACCATTATATTCAAAGTGAAATAAATCAAAATGAGAATTAGGCTTAGTGCAACCAGCCTTTGAAGGGAGTTTAGAGCTTCCAGATCATAAGAGTTTTTACAATTCTAAACAAAACCTTTAGTTTTTCTTATGGAATGTTGCAAAGATAGGCTTGCAAGAAAGCTTTTGCAAGAAAACAGAAAGTTGTGATTTTACCTGTTAGACAGAAATGTAAAATCACTTTAGACAGAGACACTTGAAAAAGGAAAATGAGAACTGAGTCCCTAAAATATTAAGTATTTAAAAAATGTTTGGGGAGCTGGAGCACCAGGAAAATATTTGAGGGAAAGCCAGTGCAATGTAGGACACAGATAAAGGCAAAAACAGTTTTGTGCTTTGTTTGTTGGGGTTTTTTTTTTCCTTTAATGGCAGCACTTGAATCTGAAATTAAGCACAGCAGGTAGGAAGATACTGAAGGGATTTTAAAAGGTATCACACATCTGTATGCTAACTGAGTTTGGTTTTTACCCATAGAGATGTGGACCCCACAGTGTTTTCAGTCACAAATGGGAATTGTGTATTTCCTGCAAGTATACTATGTCCTGTTGACCCACTATTTAGAGCAGATAACTTCTATCTCTTAATTGCACTTGGCTTTGTTTTAAGAAACAGGTTGTTTTTCTTGAAAAATGCGTTTTACACAGGCTCTCCTCCAAGTTAGTGTATTTTTCCTTTCTGTGACTGTATCAGTCTGGACAGGAAAGATTTATATTCTGGGGGACAGGTCTTCAGATGTATAAGTAAGCCTAACCCTCCCATAATCAGGTATATATGATAGACTGCTTGTCATTGCCAAAAGGCTACTTCTTTTTCCCTTTTAAACTGCTAGACATGTAATGTGCAGTTCAACAGCTGTGGTGCATGTTGTCCAAATGTTTGCAAGTAATAAAATGGTCAAAATGCCCATCCTACAGGAGCTTTCTGAGAATTCTGTGAAATGTGACAAGATCAGAAAGGCTATCCTTTCTGATCCTTTCCCAAAATGAAAGCAGTAGGAGGATTTTTGTTCTCCAAATTTTAAAGCAACAACCACATTTTACCACTCCTGATGTATTCAAAAATGTTTTCACATTTTGGGTAATGTAAAAGTACACTCAAATCTGATTATTAGTATTTAAATACGTTAGTCTAAGAACTTTGTTTTGTCATCAAACAATTGATATTTGGTGTGAGACATTTGCACATTTAGTTCACATCAATGAAGTATAAACTGGTCCAAGCAGAAAAATCTCAAAAAATAAAGAGAGAGAGAGAGATAATTAAAAAGTGAAATGAAAAAAAAAAACAAACAAAGCAGCCCAAATATATTGCATTCCTTTTGGGAGCATGAAGGAGCTACAGGCCAGATCAAGTTCTGCAGTCTGGTGCTCCCAGACACCAAGCAGAATAGAATAGAAGGTCGCAACCACTTTTTCCTTGAAGTCTTCCAGGTCTGACAAAAGCCTTAAGGTAGATTTAGCCAGGCTGTAGGTTACTGTACAACCTCAGTAAAGCTGGACCATGTAGAAGGAGTCCAAATGCAATTCTTTCAGATGCATCTCTGGGGAAGCATGTAGCAACAGTTAAGTCCAAACAATTACAGATACCATACATCACCAGTCCAGAAGGAGATTTTCTTTCTCTTCCAGGTGTAATAGGACAAATGACTAAAGCCAGGCCTACACTGGTCAATGCAATGTATCTGGGCTTTTTTTCTCAACACCAGTGAAGGAGTGAGAAACCTTAATGCGCTCACTGAAATGGAAGACTGTGTTTCCCAAACACTAGAGAATATTATTCACATGGGGCTCTAAATCCCATTGGAAGTTATAAATCTCTGTCATTTAGGAATCTTTTGCATTTGGAAAGTAACTTATCATCTCTGTGTTTGTTGCAGGGTCTGAAGAAAAGGAGGTGATGTAGACAGTAGGCCCTAATTAGCTCTTCAGTGTTCTAACCATTTCATGAAGACTTTTCTGTCTTTACCTTTAGGTGGCTGATAACTGAGGCTTTTCTCACATCATTATGAAGATTTTTCTGCAAGGGATGGTCAGGCCTGTTACACAAGACATTGCTCATGCATCTGAAGAAAAATTGTCTTCTTTCTTTAGAAATCCTCCTTCAAAGGAGGTTCATGTCAATCCTTGAAAGCTGAGAATTATCCCCAGATTAACCAACTCTCCACAGCTGTGTCTCACCTAGCTTGCCACTGCTACCTCCATTTCTGAGTTTCTCTATCACAAGATTTAAATCCAGACCTCACCCACCAGCCACTTCTAGTTCACTCTAACAGGAAAAACCTCCTTGTGAACATGATGAAAATTTGGTCAAGCACAGCCAGAAGTTGTCCTTGCACATGGGGTCCTGTGACTTGCTGCAATCAAAGGAAGTTGACAATGAATTCCCATGTTTCACAGACTTATTTTGTGGATTAATAAAATAACCAACCAACCAAAACTGAAAAAATCCCCAAAGATTTTATTTTGCTTAAACAGTGCACTCTGCTGGGCACAATGTTTGGCCATTGTCAGTTGTTACGACAAAACCAGTAGTTACTGTTTTGAGCAATATTGTAAACCCAACCTCTATTAGGGTTTTATTCTTCTGAAGTTTCAGCTGCCATATTTTCAGTATCTCAGGTAACTAGTAATGGCACTGATATAACAGGTAAAATACATCTTAGGAAAAACAACTAGAGTCTGTCTCAAGAAAATGTTTTTGAAAATGTAGTGAGAATTTTGTAGGTAAGCAGGTCAACTTTGGAGACATTTTTTAACACTACAAAAAGAGAACTTTATTCCTGCATCTCATATGGCTATGCGTGTGATCCTAAAAAGAGACTGAATTCAAACATATAAGCCATATAATAATAACTATAACCAAACTTAAAACTTCAAAACTATTTATGGATTTTTTTGTTATTATTTTCAATTTTAGAATTAAAGGGAAAGAAAATAATATCATTCTTATGGACAAAATAAAGATATTGGTCTTATGACCATTATGCAAGTTATCCCTATCTGTTTATGGCAGAATTTGTAACACCTTCTGAAGTCCTGAGATGCTGTATTTTAGCTGCAGTACTTCCTGCTAGCATTTTTTACCCTGCTTACATCTTTGAATATAATTTTGACTCCACACCACAGAGTTGTAGCTCATATGCTTCTCTGCACTTTTAAATACACAATCCAACAAAGGCAGCTGTCAAGATTATTGAAAGAAGATTTGGCATTTAGACCAGATCTTTGAAAATAGTCAAGATATGGGGAATGCCACTCTGCTTCTCAGACTCAACTTCTACAAAGAGATGAGTACACTATGGATTGAGTCCCTATGGTGACATCATCAGTACACCTCTAGATTTCACTCATTTACTGCTTTACATGCTCTTTTGTAACTCTAGAGAGACCAAAAACTTCAACACCAAAAATCATATGAGTATCCTATTTATTTTAAGCAGCACCTTTAAATAATCCACTTTTTATATTTTCTATCAGTACTGTTTGATGCCCAAAAATATTTACTTGAAGTTAAAACATTATCAGATACCTACTGTCCCTCTGTAGTACCTCAGGGGGAATTCAAAACCAGACAGCTTAGATCTCCGCACTTCAAAGAATTTCCCTTGAAACCATGTTTACAGCATAAGCTAAAAAACAAGGTCCCTTTCACCTTTTGTACTACCATTAAACACATTAAAGCACAACACTCCACTGAATAATTCCTCCGCAACGTACAGACAAACTCCACCACAGTCTAAAATTGGTCAATTGCTTTCCTTTTAGCATGCTAATTTACCACTGCAGAAACCTAATACTGGAGTGACAAGAATGTTTTGCAGTAATTTCTGCCCCATCCTCTGCTGCTGCATTATTTCACAGCTTCACAGAACTCTAATGTAAGATACAGTGAGGTCTCTATTGTATTAAAAAATTACTTCAAAATAGAAATTTTAAGAATTTCCTTCCTTGGCCTCATGCCTTAACCATCTCAAAGAGATTTATAGCAGTTAAGGAAACCTTTTATTGGTCATGTCTTTCTTTTAAGTTGCTCTTTGTTTTATTGTAGTAAAGGTTATGGCTGAATTAAACAGCACACCCTATTTATGCTCCAATATCTTTAACCAGCAAATGAGAGGTTCATGAATAAATACATACACTGTACCCTCCCATCGTGTGTGCAAGCTCTCCAAAAGCCAACTACAGCTGTAACTATTTGTAGAGGGTTGACTTTGGGTGGCCTTCAGATCTCCACCCAGGTTCTTTAACTCTCCTCAACACTAAAAGACACTAAGATGGATGCTCATTGGTTGAGATAAAGGCAATTTAATAATGAAAGCAGGAGCCACACATGGAATTAAAGCAAACCCAGGAAATTTAGTCTCAGCTTCCCATCAACAGGCAGATTTCCAGCCACTTCCCAGGCAGCAAGGCCTCATCATGCATAGAAGTTGCTTGGGATGACCAACATTGTAAACTTCCAATGCTTCCTCTCCGTCCTTTCTTCCTTCCAGCTTTTATTGCTGAGCATGATGTTGTATGGCGTGGGATTACCCTCGGTTATTTAAGGTTCCTCCCAGACTCCTGCCCAGCCCCAAGCCTTCCCAAGTGGGGACGTGAGGGGCGTTTGGTGCTCCAGCCTTGATGCTGAGCGAGCACTGTGCAGCAGCAGCTGAAACACCAACGCTGCCCAGGCACCCGTGCGAAACGCAGCGCCACAGCACCCCAGCACCTTCCCCTACAAGGAAGATTAGCCATCTTCCAGCCAGACACTAATGAGCAGCGTCGTAAAGTACGCTACATTTTAGCAGCAGTTTGAAACCTGATGCTTTTTGTATAACAAATGTTTGTACCAATCTCGTAACAATCCAAAATCATTCCGCTGGATAAATGAGATTTTACACTCTTGTGTACAAGGTAATTTATAGAGTAATGCAGCTTGCATAGCTAGTTTATGAAAGCGTGTTACAACCTTCTACAAGTTTCTAAAGGCATGGGAAACAAATTAAAAAATATTGTTGTTTTTTCTTAATTTGATTCACAAGGCTAAAAATTGGAAACTTACATCTAAAAGATGTCAAATGCATTCAGAAATTTCCTTTGCTGCTTCCACTTTTTCACAGCTATTTTCTTAGTTGTAAATACAAAGGTAATGTTAATGAACCACTTTGTTTTAGTAGTGTGTAAAGTCTTCATATACTTCACTGAACTTTAAATGACACAAAACATTTAAAACATTAAATATTTCTGATTTTCTTTTAAATTTATATTTGATCCATCCCTACAGACAATTTGTCTTCTACCATGATGAGTATCTGTTGAATTTATCTGGTTTCCTTATTTTGCAAGAATAATATTTTCACACCCATCAAACCCAATGGCCCTCTTAAGCATGAAAAACTTTATTTGAAGTTAGGATAAATCTTTACCATTTCTCATTATCCAAAATATTTAAAAGCTACTTTATGCTCTTATGTAAGAGTATAAAGAGAACTGTAAAGTGGAAATTAATGTATTCTATTTAGCAAAATAAAATGTAGCATCAGTGAAACACATCATTCATTTATGGGAGATACCTGAATCCTTTTCTTAATGTTTACAAATTCTTATGAAGGTTGCTGCCAAGTAAATAATCTCATAAATAATCCCTCATAACTCTTCTAACAGAAAAAAATGAAGAATCTGTCTACATGTTGATGTCTTTGGCTCATAATTTTGTATTTTTCTAATCAAGCACTTATGGCCAGTTATTTGTTTAGTAGTTCAGTTTTCCTAGAAGATTCTCATTTTAGAATGATGTTTTTAACCCACCACTGAGATAATCTATCTCTCAAGTGTATTATGTAACATGATCTCCAAATTATATTTCAATCGAAACATATTTAAAAGCAACTTCTCTAGATATCTGCTTCAAATACTCAAATGTTTTCCTTTAACCATTCAATGAAAGATTCACTTTAAGACTTCCTTGAGGAATTTAATTCTCTCCCTCCACTCTCTTGTTTTGTTGTAGTTTGTTTGAGATTTTGTTTTGGGTTTTTGGGGTTTTTTACTATTGTTTGGTTATTTGTTTGTCGGGTTTGGTTTTTTATTGTTTCCAGCCAAGAGGGTTGTTTTTATACCTTCAGTTATATACTAGGGGAACTATCAATAGGAATAATGGTTTCTTTGTCTAATTTAAATCACAAAGGAGGAAAGAAAGAAAGAAAATAAAAAAGACCTTTTCATCCTCAGATTAATTCATGAGAAGACAGCAGGCTGTTCTTGTCAGTTAGGAAGATCATCCCCACTAAAGAACAATATTAGTATTTAGTTTTGGTGAGGTGGAGGACATACCATGTGTTTCACTCTTGGTGAAATTAATTGAATGTCACATGCCACAGTTCATGGGTCTGTTGTCCCACAGCTTCTGAATTAATGACAACGAAAGATGTTTTGCACTTGGGAGAGCTGACACAAATTTGTAACTGAAGTTCTCACAAATGAGAAGCAAACAGGGGTTAATATCTTGACCTCATGCATTCAACTGTGCTCTCAAACCAGAGAGGGTTTTTCATCCACTTTGCAGCTATGAACTGCTGCTAATCTTTGATGAAACAGTGACATTTTACCAATCTCAATAACAACTGATAAGTGCCTCCTGTTGACAGCAGTACTGTGTTTTAATGAACAAATAAACAGCTTATGTACCATTCTTGGCAAGAAACCCCATTCACTGAGGCAGAGCACCAGCTCTCCCAGTGTTACTTGGGCTAATTGACTCATTGGATGAAGTTAAATCACACTATCCCCAGTGGGATGTATGTTTCCCAGTAATCAATAGCTCAACAAGATCCACATGGCAGGTAATTAAGTGGAAATTAATTAATACCAATCAAATGTTTCATTAAGTTTGCCATTCCTTCAGTCAGAAGTCCCAGTGTACCGTAAACAAGGCTCTGAAGAAAAGAATAAATTCACTCTGTTTCCTAACAAGATAAATATTATTGCTAAATTCTTCACTGCTCTCTGCACCATTTTAAAGTAGCATCTCATACACACAAATGTCCTGGTATTACATCCTAGAAGAAATTCTCAGCTCACACTCCCTTAAAGATTTGCCTGCTGCCTGAAAGAAAAGGTGGTGTTTCAGTCCAAACCAAAATAATTACACTGATTGTGGAGAGCATTTGGAGTACTCCTTTTTGCAGTAGTATTTTACATGTCATACAAGTGAGGCAAAAGGTGTAAAAAAAAAGTAAAATATTTCATGTTCACAAAGAGCTGGAATGAAACAGTCAAAACAACTACTCCCAGCTATATGAGCAGGTGACCATCTCCCATTCCATGTGCCTGGTATTTCTTTAGTGTTCCTTGAACACACTGGAACAGGACTTTAAAAGGATTGATTGTAATTTTCTATATAGATAAGACAGGGACAGATTTCTGCTCTAGAAAATTTCCTGAGTGAATTCTCACTGTGTCCAATGGTTTACAAAGGTGGAAGCTACCACAGGAAAGGAATCTTTCCCTCATCATGAGAAGCCTCATTTCTTTCTCTTTTTAGCTTTTTTTAGCTGCAGAGCTTAGGCTGTTATTTAAATAACAGTTCAAGAATTATTCTGTCTCAGTGCTTCTTAGTTTATACACAAATGAGTGGAAACAATAAATTAGGGGAAAACATTGAATAAAAACCCAGGTGCGCAATATGTGAGAAGAATGATAAGCCTAACCTTTTGCCTTGGTGAATGGGTTTCTTGCCAAGAATGGTACATAGGCTGTTTATTTGTTCATTAAAAGACAGTACTACAGTCAACAGGAGGCATTCATCAGTTGTTATTGAGATTTCTGCAGACTCTCTGAAACAATCAACTTTTTATTGTGGGAGACAACTTCCAGTTTGGGTAGACCTTAGCATCTGGGGAGAGTGTCTCCTCTGTAGCAATTTAAGGGTAGCCTGTCCAACAGTGCCCTCAATTATGGAGCAAAATAGAGTGAAAATATCAAATGAAGGCAAAAAAGCTGTTTCTTACTTTTGAAGTAAATAGATTTACAAATACATTCACAGATAGCATTTATAAGCAAAAAAAAAAAATCCACAAAGGAAGACACAAATATTCCCAGATTGCCTAGTATTTTATTCCAATTTAAATTTTCTACTTGTTCAAAACCCACACTTTTGGCACCATTTAAATCTGTTACAAATGTTTCTCTCTTGCAGGAGAAAATTGGAAATACCAAAGTCCAGGCAGAATTTAATCTGACTACTGCCAGTGTGCAAGCTCTCCAAAAGCCAGCTACTGCTGTTGCTATTTGTAGAGGGCTGATCTCAGGTGGCTTCCAGATCTCCACCCAGGTTCTTTCTCTCTAACTTTCCTCAACACTAAAAGACACTAAGATGGCCAAGCTCATTGGTTGAGATAAAGGCAATTTAATAATGAAAGCATTTTGTCATTTTTCAATCAAGCACAAATGGTGAAGTTATAAATTTAGAAAAGTTCAGTTTTCTAGAAGATTCTCATGTGAGAAGAATGATGTTTTAACTCACCACTGAGATAATCTATCTCTCAAGTGTATTATGTAACAGCAATTCCAAATTATATTCTAATCCAAAACATATTTAAAAGCAACTTCTCTAGATATCTACTTTGAATACTCAAATGTTTTCTTTAACCATTCCATGAAAGATTCACTTTAAGACTTCCTTGGAGAAATTTAGTTCTCTCCCTCCACTCTCTTGTTTTGTTGTAGTTTGTTTGAGATTTTGTTTTGGGTTTTGGGGTTTTTTACTATTGTTTGTTATTTGTTTGTCGGGTTTGGTTTTTTATTGTTTCCAGCCAGAGGGTTGTTTTTTATACCTTCAGTTATATACTAGGGAACTATCAATAGGAATAATGGTTTCTTTGTCTAATTTAAATCACAAAAGGAGGAAAGAAAGAAAGAAAATAAAGACCTTTTCATCCTCAGATTAATTCATGAGAAGACAGCAGGCTGTTCTTGTCAGTTAGGAAGATAATCACTAAAGAACAATATTAGTATTTAGTTTTGGTGAGGTGGAGGACATACCATGTGTTTCACTCTTGGTGAAATTAATTAACGTCACATGCCACAGTTCATGGGTCTGTTGTCCCACAGCTTCTGAATTAATGACAACGAAAGATGTTTTGCACTTGGGGAGCTGACACAAATTTGTAATTGAAGTTCTCATAAAATGAGAAGCAAACAGGGGTTAATATCTTGACCTCATGTATTCAACTGTGCTCTCAAACCAGAGAGGGTTTTTCATCCACTTTGCAGCTATGAACCGCTGCTAATCTTTACGAAACAGCACATTTTACCAATCTCAATAACAACTGATAAGTGCCTCCTGTTGACAGCAGTACTGTGTTTTAATGAACAAATAAACAGCTATGTACCATTCTTGGCAAGAAACCCCCATTCACTGAGGCAGAGCACCAGCTCTCCCAGTGTTACTTGGGGCTAATTGACTCATTGGATGGTTAAATCACACTATCCCCAGTGGGACGTATGTTTCCCAGTAATCAATAGCTCAACAAGATCCATGGCAGGTAATTAAGTGGAAATTAATTAATACCAATCAAATGTTTCATTAAGTTTGCCATTCCTTCAGTCAGAAGTCCCAGTGTGCAGTAAACAAGGCTCTGAAGAAAAGAATAAATTCCTCTGTTTCCTAACAAGATAAATATTATTGCTAAATTCTTCACTGCTCTCTGCACCATTTTAAAGTAGCATCTCATGCACAAATGTCCTGCATTACATCCTAGAAGAAATTCTCAGCTCACTCCCTTAAAGATTTGCCTGCTGCCTGAAAGAAAAAGGGTGGTGTTTCAGTCCAAACCAAAATAATTACACTGATTGTGGAGAGCATTTGAGTAATTTTCTGCAGTAGTATTTACATAATCACAAGTGAGGCAAAAGGTGTAAAAAAAAAAGTAAAATATTTCATGTTCACAAAGAGCTGGAATGAAACAGTCAAAACAATTACTCCCAGCTATGAGCAGGTGACCACCATCCATGCCTGGTATTTCTTTAGTGTTTCCTTGACACTGGAACAGGACCTAAGATGGATGCTCATTGGATTTGAGATAAAGGCAATTTAATAATGGCTTAGGAGCCACACATGGAATTAAAAAGCAAACCCAGGAAATTTAGTCTCAGCTTCCCATCAACAGGCAGATTTCAGCCACTTCCCAGGGCAGGCCTCATCATGCATAGTAGTTGCTTGGGATGACCAACATTGTAAACTTCCAATGCTTCCTCTCCGTCCTTTCTTCCTTCAGCTTTTATTGCTGAGCATGATGTTGTATATGGATTACCCTCGGTTATTTAAGGTTCTTCCCAGACTCCTGCCCAGCCCCAAGGCTTCCCAAGGGGACGTGAGGGGCGTTTGGTGCCCAGCCTTGATGCTGAGCGAGCACTGTGCAGCAGCAGCTGAAACACCAACGCTGCCCAGGCACCATAAAACGCAGCCACAGCACCCCAGCACCTTCCCTACAAGGAAGATTAGCCATCTTCAGCCAGACACTAATGAGCAGCGTCGTAAAGCACGCTACATTTTAGCAGCAGTTTGAAACCTGATGCTTTTTGTATAACAAATGTTTGTACCAAATCGTGAACAATCCAAAATCATTCCGCTGATAAATGAGATTTTACACTCTTGTGTACAAGGTAATTTATAGAGTAATGCAGCTTGCATAGCTAGTTTATGAAAGCGTGTTACAACCTTCTACAAGTTTCTAAAGGCATGGGAAACAAATTAAAAAATATTGTTGTTTTTTCTTAATTTGATTCACAAGGCTAAAAATTGAAACTTACATCTAAAAGATGTCAAATGCATTCAGAAATTTCTTTGCTGCTTCCACTTTTTCACAGCTATTTTCTTAGTTGTAAATACAAAGGTAATGTTAATGAACCACTTTGTTTTAGTAGTGTGTAAAGTCTTCATATACTTCACTGAACTTTAAATGACACAAAACATTTAAAACATTAAATATTTCTGATTTTCTTTTAAATTTATATTTGATCCATCCCTACAGACAATTTGTCTTCTACCATGATGAGTATCTGTTGAATTTATCTGGTTCCTTATTTTGCAAGAATAATATTTTCACACCCATCAAACCCAATGGCCCTCTTAAGCATGAAAAACTTTATTTGAAGTTAGGATAAATCTTTACCATTTCTCATTATCCAAAATATTTAAAAAGCTACTTTATGCTCTTATGTAAGAGTATAAAGAGAACTGTAAAGTGGAAATTAATGTATTCTATTTAGCAAAATAAATGTAGCATCAGTGAAACACATCATTCATTTATGGGAGATACCTGAATCCTTTTCTTAATGTTTACAAATTCTTATGAAGGTTGCTGCCAAGTAAATAATCTCATAAATAATCCTCATAACTCTTCTAACAGAAAAAAATGAAGAATCTGTCTACATGTTGATGTCTTTGGCTCATAATTTTGTATTTTTCTAATCAAGCACTTATGGCCAGTTATTTGTTTAGTAGTTCAGTTTTCCTAGAAGATTCTCATTTTAGAATGATGTTTTTAACCCACCACTGAGATAATCTATCTCTCAAGTGTATTATGTAACATGATCTCCAAATTATATTTCAATCCAAACATATTTAAAAGCAACTTCTCTAGATATCTACTTTGAATACTCAAATGTTTTCCTTTAACCATTCCATGAAAGATTCACTTTAAGACTTCCTTGAGAAATTTAGTTCTCTCCCTCCACTCTCTTGTTTTGTTGTAGTTTGTTTGAGATTTTGTTTTGGGTTTTTGGGGTTTTTTACTATTGTTTGGTTATTTGTTTGTCGGGTTTGGTTTTTTATTGTTTCCAGCCAAGAGGGTTGTTTTTATACCTTCAGTTATATACTAGGGGAACTATCAATAGGAATAATGGTTTCTTTGTCTAATTTAAATCACAAAGGAGGAAAGAAAGAAAGAAAATAAAAAAGACCTTTTCATCCTCAGATTAATTCATGAGAAGACAGCAGGCTGTTCTTGTCAGTTAGGAAGATCATCACTAAAAAAACAATATTAGTATTTAGTTTTGGTGAGGTGGAGGACATACCATGTGTTTCACTCTTGGTGAAATTAATTGAATGTCACATGCCACAGTTCATGGGTCTGTTGTCCCACAGCTTCTGAATTAATGACAACGAAAGATGTTTTGCACTTGGGAGAGCTGACACAAATTTGTAACTGAAGTTCTCACAAATGAGAAGCAAACAGGGGTTAATATCTTGACCTCATGCATTCAACTGTGCTCTCAAACCAGAGAGGGTTTTCATCCACTTTGCAGCTATGAACTGCTGCTAATCTTTGATGAAACAGTGACATTTTACCAATCTCAATAACAACTGATAAGTGCCTCCTGTTGACAACAGTACTGTGTTTTAATGAACAAATAAACAAATGTACCATTCTTGGCAAGAAACCCCATTCACTGAGGCAGAGCACCAGCTCTCCCAGTGTTACTTAGGCTAATTGACTCATTGGATGAAGTTAAATCACACTATCCCCAGTGGGATGTATGTTTCCCAGTAATCAATAGCTCAACAAGATCCACATGGCAGGTAATTAAGTGGAAATTAATTAATACCAATCAAATGTTTCATTAAGTTTGCCATTCCTTCAGTCAGAAGTCCCAGTGTGTACCGTAAACAAGGCTCTGAAGAAAAGAATAAATTCACTCTGTTTCCTAACAAGATAAATATTATTGCTAAATTCTTCACTGCTCTCTGCACCATTTTAAAGTAGCATCTCATACACACAAATGTCCTGGTATTACATCCTAGAAGAAATTCTCAGCTCACACTCCCTTAAAGATTTGCCTGCTGCCTGAAAGAAAAAGGTGGTGTTTCAGTCCAAACCAAAATAATTACACTGATTGTGGAGAGCATTTGGAGTACTCCTTTTGCAGTAGTATTTTACATGTCATACAAGTGAGGCAAAAGGTGTAAAAAAAAAAAAAGTAAAATATTTCATGTTCACAAAGAGCTGGAATGAAACAGTCAAAACAATTACTCCCAGCTATATGAGCAGGTGACCACCTCCATTCCATGTGCCTGGTATTTCTTTAGTGTTCCTTGAACACACTGGAACAGGACTTTAAAAGGATTGATTGTAATTTTCTATATAGATAAGACAGGGACAGATTTCTGCTCTAGAAAATTTCCTGAGTGAATTCTCACTGTGTCCAATGGTTTACAAAGGTGGAAGCTGCCACAGGAAAGGAATCTTTCCCTCATCATGAGAAGCCTCATTTCTTTTCTTTTAGCTTTTTTTTTAGCTGCAGAGCTTAGGCTGTTATTTAAATAACAGTTCAAGAATTATTCTGTCTCAGTGCTTCTTAGTTTATACACAAATGAGTGGAAACAATAAATTAAGGAAAACATTGAATAAAAACCCAGGTGCATAGAGATAAAGGCAATTTAATAATGAAAGCAGAGCCACACATGGAATTAAAAAGCAAACCCAGGAAATTTAGTCTCAGCTTCCCATCAACAGGCAGATTTCCAGCCACTTCCCAGGCAGCAAGGCCTCATCATGCATAGAAGTTGCTTGGGATGACCAACATTGTAAACTTCCAATGCTTCCTCTCCGTCCTTTCTTCCTTCCAGCTTTTATTGCTGAGCATGATGTTGTATGGCGTGGGATTACCCTCGGTTATTTAAGGTTCCTCCCAGACTCCTGCCCAGCCCCAAGGCTTCCCAAGTGGGGACGTGAGGGGCGTTTGGTGCTCCAGCCTTGATGCTGAGCGAGCACTGTGCAGCAGCAGCTGAAACACCAACGCTGCCCAGGCACCCGTGAAACGCAGCGCCACAGCACCCAGCACCTCCCCCTACAAGGAAGATTAGCCATCTTCCAGCCAGACACTACTGAGCAGCGTCGTAAAGTACGCTACATTTTAGCAGCAGTTTGAAACCTGATGCTTTTTGTATAACAAATGTTTGTACCAATCTCGTAACAATCCAAAATCATTCCGCTGGATAAATGAGATTTTACACTCTTGTGTACAAGGTAATTTATAGAGTAATGCAGCTTGCATAGCTAGTTTATGAAAGCGTGTTACAACCTTCTACAAGTTTCTAAAGGCATGGGAAACAAATTAAAAAATATTGTTGTTTTTCTTAATTTGATTCACAAGGCTAAAATTGAAACTTACATCTAAAAGATGTCAAATGCATTCAGAAATTTCCTTTGCTGCTTCCACTTTTCACAGCTATTTTCTTAGTTGTAAATACAAAGGTAATGTTAATGAACCACTTTGTTTTAGTAGTGTGTAAAGTCTTCATATACTTCACTGAACTTTAAATGACACAAAACATTTAAAACATTAAATATTTCTGATTTTCTTTTAAATTTATATTTGATCCATCCCTACAGACAATTTGTCTTCTACCATGATGAGTATCTGTTGAATTTATCTGGTTTCCTTATTTTGCAAGAATAATATTTTCACACCCATCAAACCCAATGGCCCTCTTAAGCATGAAAAACTTTATTTGAAGTTAGGATAAATCTTTACCATTTCTCATTATCCAAAATATTTAAAAGCTACTTTATGCTCTTATGTAAGAGTATAAAGAGAACTGTAAAGTGGAAATTAATGTATTCTATTTAGCAAAATAAAATGTAGCATCAGTGAAACACATCATTCATTTATGGGAGATACCTGAATCCTTTTCTTAATGTTTACAAATTCTTATGAAGGTTGCTGCCAAGTAAATAATCTCATAAATAATCCCTCATAACTCTTCTAACAGAAAAAAATGAAGAATCTGTCTACATGTTGATGTCTTTGGCTCATAATTTTGTATCTTTCTAATCAAGCACTTATGGCCAGTTATTTGTTTAGTAGTTCAGTTTTCCTAGAAGATTCTCATTTTAGAATGATGTTTTTAACCCACCACTGAGATAATCTATCTCTCAAGTGTATTATGTAACATGATCTCCAAATTATATTTCAATCGAAACATATTTAAAAGCAACTTCTCTAGATATCTGCTTCAAATACTCAAATGTTTTCCTTTAACCATTCAATGAAAGATTCACTTTAAGACTTCCTTGAGGAATTTAATTCTCTCCCTCCACTCTCTTGTTTTGTTGTAGTTTGTTTGAGATTTTGTTTTGGGTTTTGGGGTTTTTACTATTGTTTGGTTATTTGTTTGTCGGGTTTGGTTTTTATTGTTTCCAGCCAAGAGGGTTGTTTTATACCTTCAGTTATATACTAGGGAACTATCAATAGGAATAATGGTTTCTTTGTCTAATTTAAATCACAAAGGAGGAAAGAAAGAAAGAAAATAAAAAAGACCTTTTCATCCTCAGATTAATTCATGAGAAGACAGCAGGCTGTTCTTGTCAGTTAGGAAGATCATCCCCACTAAAGAACAATATTAGTATTTAGTTTTGGTGAGGTGGAGGACATACCATGTGTTTCACTCTTGGTGAAATTAATTGAATGTCACATGCCACAGTTCATGGGTCTGTTGTCCCACAGCTTCTGAATTAATGACAACGAAAGATGTTTTGCACTTGGGAGAGCTGACACAAATTTGTAACTGAAGTTCTCACAAATGAGAAGCAAACAGGGGTTAATATCTTGACCTCATGCATTCAACTGTGCTCTCAAACCCAGAGGGTTTTCATCCACTTTGCAGCTATGAACTGCTGCTAATCTTTGATGAAACAGTGACATTTTACCAATCTCAATAACAACTGATAAGTGCCTCCTGTTGACAGCAGTACTGTGTTTTAATGAACAAATAAACAGCTTATGTACCATTCTTGGCAAGAAACCCCATTCACTGAGGCAGAGCACCAGCTCTCCCAGTGTTACTTGGGCTAATTGACTCATTGGATGAAGTTAAATCACACTATCCCCAGTGGGATGTATGTTTCCCAGTAATCAATAGCTCAACAAGATCCACATGGCAGGTAATTAAGTGGAAATTAATTAATACCAATCAAATGTTTCATTAAGTTTGCCATTCCTTCAGTCAGAAGTCCCAGTGTACCGTAAACAAGGCTCTGAAGAAAAGAATAAATTCACTCTGTTTCCTAACAAGATAAATATTATTGCTAAATTCTTCACTGCTCTCTGCACCATTTTAAAGTAGCATCTCATACACACAAATGTCCTGGTATTACATCCTAGAAGAAATTCTCAGCTCACACTCCCTTAAAGATTTGCCTGCTGCCTGAAAGAAAAGGTGGTGTTTCAGTCCAAACCAAAATAATTACACTGATTGTGGAGAGCATTTGGAGTACTCCTTTCTGCAGTAGTATTTTACATGTCATACAAGTGAGGCAAAAGGTGTAAAAAAAAAAGTAAAATATTTCATGTTCACAAAGAGCTGGAATGAAACAGTCAAAACAATTACTCCCAGCTATATGAGCAGGTGACCACCTCCCATTCCATGTGCCTGGTATTTCTTTAGTGTTCCTTGAACACACTGGAACAGGACTTTAAAAGGATTGATTGTAATTTTCTATATAGAGTAAGACAGGGACAGATTTCTGCTCTAGAAAATTTCCTGAGTGAATTCTCACTGTGTCCAATGGTTTACAAAGGTGGGAGCTGCCACAGGAAAGGAATCTTTCCCTCATCATGAGAAGCCTCATTTCTTTCTCTTTTTAGCTTTTTTTAGCTGCAGAGCTTAGGCTGTTATTTAAATAACAGTTCAAGAATTATTCTGTCTCAGTGCTTCTTAGTTTATACACAAATGAGTGGAAACAATAAATTAGGGGAAAACATTGAATAAAAACCCAGGTGCGCAATATGTGAGAAGAATGATAAGCCTAACCTTTTGCCTTGGTGAATGGGTTTCTTGCCAAGAATGGTACATAGGCTGTTTATTTGTTCATTAAAAGACAGTACTACAGTCAACAGGAGGCATTCATCAGTTGTTATTGAATTTTCTGCAGACTCTCTGAAACAATCAACTTTTTATTGTGGGAGACAACTTCCAGTTTGGGTAGACCTTAGCATCTGGGGAGAGTGTCTCCTCTGTAGCAATTTAAGGGTAGCCTGTCCAACAGTGCCCTCAATTATGGAGCAAAATAGAGTGAAAATATCAAATGAAGGCAAAAAAGCTGTTTCTTACTTTTGAAGTAAATAGATTTACAAATACATTCACAGATAGCATTTATAAGCAAAAAAAAAAATCCACAAAGGAAGACACAAATATTCCCAGATTGCCTAGTATTTTATTCCAATTTAAATTTTCTACTTGTTCAAAACCCACACTTTTGGCACCATTTAAATCTGTTACAAATGTTTTCTCTCTTGCAGGGAGAAAATTGGAAATACCAAAGTCCAGGCAGAATTTAATCTGACTACTGCCAGTGTGCAAGCTCTCCAAAAGCCAGCTACTGCTGCAGCTATTTGTAGAGGGCTGATCTCAGGTGGCTTCCAGATCTCCACCCAGGTTCTTTCTCTCTAACTTTCCTCAACACTAAAAGACACTAAGATGGCCAAGCTCATTGGTTGAGATAAAGGCAATTTAATAATGAAAGCAGAAGCCACACATGGAATTAAAGCAAACAACTAATGTTTTACAAATATATCAGCAGCAAAAGGAGAGCTAAGGAGAATCTCCACCCTTCATTGCTTGTAGACAGAAACATAGTGAACAAGGATGACTGAGATACTGGGATGCTGGTCAACAAAACTTGACTAAGAGCCAGCATGTGCCCAGGTGGCCAAGAAGGCCAAGGGCATCTTGATTTAAATCAGAAAGAATGTGGCAAACAGGACCAGAGCAGCGACTGAGCCCCTGCTCTTGGCACTGGTGAGGTCACACCTGTAATCCTGTGGTCAGTTTTAGGACCCTCAACTTCAGTAAAGACATTGAGGTGCTGGAGAGAATCCAGGGAAGGGCAACAGAGCTGAGAAAGGATCTGAAGAGTAAAAGTCATATGAGGAGTGACTGAAGTGCTGAGGGTGTTTAGCCTGGAGAAAAGGAATCTTAGGGAAGACCTTAACCCTCTCCACCTCAGTGAAAGGAGGCTGGAGACAGGTGGGGATCAGTCTCTCCTCCTGAGTGAAAAGTGATAGGACAAGAGGAAATGGCCTCAAGTTCCAGCAGGGCAATATCGGAAAATATTTCTCCTTTGAAAGGAAGATCAGGCATTGGAGCAGGCTGTCAAAGAAAGGTGTAATTACCATTCCTGGAAGTTTTCAAAAGGTGTTTGGATGCGTCACCTGGGGATATTGTTTAGTGGTGAACAAGGCAGCACTGGGTTTATGGTTGGACTCTATGACCTTAAAGGTCTTTTTCAATCTTAAACATTCTATGATCCTGTGAACTCACTCTTTGCCAAAATGATCAATTCTCTGTGTTCAGAAGATTGAACTGGAGAAAGCAGACACAAATATAAGGCTGAATCTAATGTCACTGTGTAAACATGCTCAGAACACAGTCCAAGTGAGAGGAATAATGCCTCCAATACAAGAAATGGAAAACACAAAAAATAATCACCACTGAAATAAATAGTAAAAAAACCACCCTCTATTTTCTGCTAAAAATGTAACTTATAATGTAGGTAAAATATGCTGTGTATATTTATATGTATGCCTATTTTAAATCTATTTTGATGTGTAATGTTAAGAATACATTTATTAAGAATGCCCTAGTGCAGTCAAATATACAGAGTAAGATTAGCTGGATTTATGGGTGATATTATATTCTGAACATCTTAAATTTCTTATAATTTCTAGATCTTCCTATACTAAGTACAAAGCATTTGGGTGAACAAAAAAATCTGCTCTGATACATACACACAGAGTTCCCACTGATTTCTGCAAGGCTGACTTCAATGGGACACGAATGTGTGTACTGGAGGGCAAAAGACAGCTATTTATAGTCTATCATTCCCAGGAAAAATGAGCAGACTGACCATCCATTATACTCTCATCTGCAGTACCTCTAACACTTTTTGTATCATCTTCTCTCACTTAATCCAATTCACTGCAAATGAGCTGTAGTAAAAGATACCTTCTAATGAAACAATTTAGCAACAGAAAAATAAAAATTTATGCACTTATCAGCCAGGTGCGAAACATAAAATTACAAGTTTTTTTCTTGTTTCTAAATAATGTTTTCTAGTTACCTTTAACATATCCTCCAGTATTTCTCTTTTTAGTACAGAAGAATTAGTAGACTTTAACAAAAAGCAAGGCTTCCTTAACATTGTAAAAATAGCAAAAAGGAAAAAAAAATCAAATAAAGAATTTTCATCTATGTGTCTTCCTTTTTTCTTTTTTTAGAAAGTAATGCAGCAACACAGATGGTTGGCTGCTTCATAATGCTCTTCTGTTATGTCTGTTTATTTCAAAAAATACAAAAAAGCCAATAATATTTTGCATTTAAAAATTTTAAAGAAAAGAGAAGATTCATTCTAGGTTTCAAAGTGCAAAATAGGAAGCCTTCCTTTCTCTGTGTGTAAAATTGTCCCACTTCATTTTTCAGGATCTGACGCTTTTCAATTTGAAATCAGAAAGGATTTGTAGGGAAACATCTCTTTATTTTCTGCCTCAGTTTTGTGAACAGAGTATGAGTCTGAAATAGGTTTGAGTCACATCAGACATGTAGTCCTTGGGGAAATAGGAAAATGAAAATTTTCTTGGCTATAGGCATAAGAACGTAGAGGTTCCGAAAAACATAGATATGATATGAACAGTCTTGAAACAAGGCCAAAGCTCAGTTTGACCTTGAATTTATCCCTTTTCAACCTGACTCAGCTGCTTGTTCTCTTAACCAAAGAACACCTTCCCCATATTCCCCATAATCACTCTGGTAATAGTTGTGTTTGTAACTTTAACACCTTACTTAAACAGAAAAGAGCTCCATTAGGAATTAGGCCATAGTCTTTGGAAAATGCAATTTGTAAAATGCTGATTATCTATGGGGAGTGGTACCACGAGAAACTCCATATAAAATATTCCTCAGATTTCAAAGCCATATATTTTACCACACTGGATAGCCTTATGAAAAAAATCTGGTGTTTGATGCCAGGACATGCCTTCTAAGAGCAGCAGGGCTGTGCTTGAAAACCTGCCTCCAGCAACCACAGCTCTGTGTGCCTTCCATAACCACATAGTAAGGGTTGCTAAGAAAATCGTGATCGCACCTTTAATGTGACAAATGGTCACTGGATAGCAGTAAAAGCAGTTGCAGGGGAAACAGAGGGAATGTAAAACACCCTAGGAAAAAAAAGCAAGCAAAACAAAAACCAAAAAAACAGGTAAAGAAGTAGCACTACTAAAAAATGTGAATGAAAATTGCAGAAAGAGGATTCTCTCTAAAATACTGCAATTGTAGAGAAAGTGTTCATTTCAACCCTGATTCCTCTGTGAATCTCTTGGCACAGGTAAAATTGTAGATATTTAAGGACTGACTCTTCTGCCAAATTCTCACCACGGTGAAAAAAAATCACTTGTTTGCAGGCAGCTCAAGAACTAAATGCTTTTTTAAAGAACTTAACTTGTTTTCTTGGAAATAAATTGTCAATATCAAGTATTCCAGCTGTCACTGATGCTACACAAGTGGTTTAAATGACCTTTACAACGGCTAACCTCCACCAGAAGTATCCTCATTTAATCAGTTTTAGGATTCCTAACAAGTGTATTTACATGGCAAATGTTTTCTAGCACCTCATTAAACAGAACACTCTGTAAAAATAATTTTAAATCAAAAAACTTTTGTCTAAAGATTCACCTAATAAAATAAATGCATATATGTATATGTTACTGAAAATATTGTCTTCCAAGATCATATCATGATTGAAAAAAGAAGAAAGATATAAAAAACATTTCTGTCCCATGACAGAACTAATATTTTAGGCTCACTAATGTTTACACCAGCAGAGCAAATCTTTGGTAGCAGTCTGGAAAAATAAACTTCCTGTAAATTAAATTAAAAGGACAAACTGAAAAATGTCTGCTTTCACATTTTCACGAAGGTCCCTTTCATCTTTTGTTTTAAATGTAAAGGAAGTGCTCTATATAAATTACCTATATGCTCACAACAAGTGTGCTTTGTTTTGATTGACTGTGTTTCCAAGGCAGTACTTCCAAATGAGGGAAATCCAACTTGCAAATAATGAAGCAAACGAGCCACACACATCATTCTTCCTACCACACTGTTCAGGGTGATGGAGGACATGCAAAGAGTGTCAAGAGCTAGATTTGTTTGGTCTCAAAAAATAAAGAAAAGGCAGGGAAGAGAATTGATGGCTGTCCGCAAATGCCTAATGAAGAGGAGAGAAGGAGAAAAAAGCTGGGAGGTTTGTTAGGAAATGCTGGATAAATTCTTAGAAAACCTTTTTCATCATGGGTGGGTTCAAGCAGTGAAACAGATTGTTCAGAGAGGGTATGAAATCACCTTCCTCACAGACCATAAAAATTTAGCTGGGCATAGACATGAGCAAAGAATATTAACTCAAGGTATATTGAGTAGGGTTTGGACTGAATACTCCCCTTGATCTCCCTTGGAAACTAAAATATTCTTTGGTTCCAAATGTTTACACTCACTGTTCTCAGGCCTGAATAAAAGCTCCATTCCTAGTCCTCCCTAGGGAATCCTACTACTGACTACCAGCATAAAACAGGAATTAACTTAGTCTCACATATGTAGGATCTGGTTACAGCTTCTCAAGTCTTTTCTCTTTAAGAATGACACCTCCCAGGTTGATAACTATGACTTCCCCAAATTATTATAAGCCAAAAATAGTTTATATTTAAATTACCAAAAAAAAAATTAAATAAAAGAGGAAAAATCTGTGCTTATTCTTAGTGGAATTTCCATACTGCTGTAAAACAGAGAAATATTAAGAACTCATGCTGTGATTGTGTGATATTCAGTGAAATGGAAGAATCTGAGGAAAAACCCTCCCTTGTCTTCATAATGTGGGAGTATGAAAAGGATATTTCCTCGAGGACAATGCACCTAAGTCAAACTAAGAGATAGATTCTTGGCCCGGACTCTTCACAGCTGTTTCAAGCAGCTCTTTCCAAGCCTCTTAAGAGAATCTTGGTGAGGGTGGGGGGGCGGGGTGGAAATCAGCCATAAGATTTACTGTGTTCTGTTTTCATTTTGCAGAATGAACAGTGTTACCAGGTCACAACATCAACCCTAAAAGCTGGAATAAGCAATAAATGTTCTACTAAATTCTGTCACAAAATAGAGGCATGGACGGGCATTATGCTCTATGGTTTTGGCTGGAATTATTTGCTGAGTTCTCATACTCTTCATTGTTTTCCTCTGATTTCTTCAGCAGAGAAAAACCAAACCCCAACAAGCTTGTCCTAAGTTTTGTATGTTTACAAACCTAGACCAACAATCTTTGATTTTGTGGGTTTTATTGCTGAAGCATGTGTTCTTCTCTCCTTAGAATATCAAATTGTAAAGTTTGTCCCAAAAATACAAAGCTAGAATTTTTAATCCAATTTGTGTTGAAACATAAGCAAGTCGTCTATGTACATTTCATGGACCAGAGGAAAACAGCACCCCTTTTAAGAGGAGGTCCTCCTGTAGCCAAGATAAAACCATGGTAAGCTTCTAGGAGCTTTACATAGACATTTCTTAAAAGTTCATTTACTTGAGTAAGGAGACCTAAAGAAAAGCCTTTAAGAGATTCTTGCATGTTTATCCACTGTCTCCTATACAGAAAGCAAAAATGATTTGCTAATGTTTACCAATGGGAAGCTCTTACACAGTCTACCACAGTGATTGTAAGACCTACAATCACATATCTTTTTTCTCTCTTTTTTCTTTTTCTTTTTCTTTTTCTTTTTCTTTTTCTTTTTCTTTTTCTTTTTCTTTTTCTTTTTCTTTTTCTTTTTCTTTTTCTTTTTCACTTTCTCTTTCATTGAGGGGTAAGGACAGCATTGCAATTTGGGTTTTCTCAGTAGCACTGAGTTCAACAGTGAGAGCAGCAGGAGGAAACACAGTGGAATCAAAATCTATTTCAGTTTTTCTTCATGTTTTAGAAATCTGTGTGGGGCTTTATATGTTGGTTGTGGCCAATTTTCTCTTTCTCTGATTTTCTCTTAGGCTCCTTAGTTGTCTTCCTGCCTAGTCACTGAGCTTTGGTGTAGATCTAAAATCAAAAGTTCTTTTTCCTTCTGTTCTTGCCCTTGACTACTTTCAAATCAGATCAAAATATATACTGTCACACAGTAAAAAAATAGGAAAAGGTACCAAAGGACACAGGGAGAGAGAGGAAAAAAAAATGAAAGAACTTCTTCTTTCCTTTAGATAGTTTCAGAAAGAAAAACGCTCCGGAAAATATCATTTGGGGTTCTTCCCTTTATGAGAGTCTCTTACAGTAAGTGCTTTTTAATACTAAGAAAGCATCACACAGTGTTTCTCTAGGATCTGTGGTCTGTGTTGGCTGCATGGTTTTGGCTATGTTTTTCTGATTTTTCTATTCATGAACAGAAAATAATTTGCTTGGGGGTTCACCTGTCAGCTTTGATTACATGCTGCAGTTGTACAATATAAGCCACAGCACGCAGATACAGGTAGTTATCAGTCCTCACTGAGAGGGGGGAGAAGAAGATGAGGATGAGAAAAAGGAGTTCATTTGGGTTTTGGGATTTTTGGTTTTTTTTGCAGGTGGGTGGGGTTTTGGGAAGGGAAGGTGTTGATTGCTTCTTGCTTAAACAGAAAGTAGCTGGATTATTAAAATTGCATTGTAACGTAAAATCAGAGTGCAGAAAGATAAATATAAGACAAAGAACACTGCTAGAAAGATCTCTAGCTTTTAATCACAAAGTGAATATTTAAAGATGAACAAATGTAGGAAAACTGGTAGAGACCTCACAGGATCTCCACAGAGGAGCCTGACTTGTGAAAATTTTATGGTTGGAGAAAGAGAGTAAATAACGCTGATGCAATTCATTGCTTCAAACTATAAAATTAAAAAGACCAAGCCATAGTTTACAATTAAAATACCTAGCTCTCACAATGGTCAGCTCCCTTCACCATAAATAACTCTTTTCTGCATTCACAGCCCTCCATTTTTTTAATACAATAGACTCAAACTTTCAATGTCAAGAAAAATATCCTCCTGCTGAGATATTCTTTCTCTTAACATTCTGTGTTATGTCACTAGTTTAGTTAATTGACTTTACTGTTAATGCAAGTCTGGAATTACTATTTTAATTACTGTTATCACTATAACTATTATATTTTTAGCAAGCCTTCTGCATTTAGACTTTTTGTTGTGGAAAATAACCCAATGGCCACATTTTAGGATCAAGCAAAAATTACCTTTTCTGCTATTGCATGACAAGGCTTCTGTTTCTTCTTTAGTTACAATGGTAGTTGGAAATATCTCTGTTGACATCCATACTAAGGGTTCGCAAAAAACCTTTTTTAATACCCTAATTTTCACACAGGATGATATAATGTTTCTTTGGAAAAATAAGTTTTTTTAATTATGAGTTTTGCAGGTTTGTAATTTGTACTCTTTCCCTTTTCTTCCCAATAAAAATACAGTAGAAAAGCACAATGCTTTACTACTTTCCTTTAACTGACTGTAATTTCAGAAAAGAAATCCTAACTTAAACATAATAAAAACTAAAACTTAAAGTGTTGGGTTTTGGTTATATTTCTGCTTCCTCCACAGACATACTTTTTTTTTGTGAAGAAAAACAGAGGAGAACATGTAAAAAGAAGTTGTGGGAAATTATGAAAATAATTTTTAAATGTGAAAACCAGCTCCATTTGAAGAGACCCCTCATAAATCTAGACCTAGTCTTGAAGAATTATACTGAAAATATGTTTTCTAATTTTGCAGAAAGCTTTTTTTCCCTAAAAAACAAAAAAGGCTGCACATTTCTTGTTGATTCTAGAAATGTTGTGGCCGTCCCAACCCTCCACAATTGCAGACTGTTTAATGAAAGCAGAAGCAACTAGAACAGAAAGAGTCAGAAAATATATTCGCGAGTTCTAGCAAGATCTAGTTCTAGCGATGGTATAGTATATACCAACAATATATATGACTAATTTTATACATATTTGATACCAAAATTTGTTCATTATTTGCTTTTATTCCTTGACATATCTAACTGGTGACCCTATTATGACCCTAAGATGGAACCATCTTAAGTTTCACTTTATTTCTCTTCATCATGGTGTATATTTTAATTTTTAAAAGACTAGTAGATTTGAATAAAGTGATGGTCAAAAGTGAAAAACACACTTGGAAGCCACAATTGTAGATATTCAATAGGCTAAAAAGGTGCATTCGGGGCAGACTGACAACTTATATTCTTCAAAAATTAGATTATTTTCAAACTTTATATATTAGAAAAAAAGGAAGTGAAAAATCTTCTGTAGTAAATAGTGGCTCAATGACACAAACATTAAGGCTGGTTGCACTCAGGAAAACAGACTTAACAAAAGGTTGGTATTCTTAAAATCAAATGTGTGCTAGGGGCAACTAAAGGTAAAAGATTGTTTTACATGTTGTTCCAGCAGGGAAAGAAAAACAAGAAAAAACTGATAGAAACAGGATATGAGGAAAGTAAAGAACAATCTTTTTTTTTAGTTTGCTCTTTCGTATTGTCTCAGCTATAAAATAATGTAAAATTTCAGCTGAAAAAACAGCATCCTGGAAGCAGCCATACAAATAGCAGCAATTTCTAAATGCTCTTTTTGTAATGTTGTGTTGTCTGGAGGTCAAAAATGTCATGCTAGCATAGGCTTTGTTAAAAGTTATTTACATAACAGCAGGAGACTCTTCTCCTAGGTTATGACAGGCTCCTACCACGAGCAAACCAGTAACCCACAAAATGATCCTCAGAATGAAATAGTGCAAATCAAATAATTACTATAATAGCATAGCAAAAGACAGATAAATGCAGAAATCAGGGGAAAAGTATGGTAAGAGAGGGCTTCCATCCAGTATTTAGGAAGGGTTTGGACTGCATTAGCTGCAACTCTTAATGATTATTTTTGTAAACCTCAGAGTCATACGGACTGTATCATACAGATTTTGACAATTCCCATAATATAAAATGGCTCAAACTACCATTACAATCAACAGCTATTACAATCAACTGCAGGATATGGTAGGAAGATGCTGAAATGTCTTTTCTGCCAAGCTGTCATTCACTGAGGCTGACCTCAGACCATTTTATCCCCTTGCTGATTAGGCCATCTCTTACTGCAGCCAGAACTCCAATTTAATACAAAAGAATAAAACAGTAATTCTTTTTTATGGGGATTTTTTTATTGTATTGTCACTTTATGCCAAATTCTGACATTTTACCTATGTCAGGAATGCAGATAAACATGCTCAGGGTGTTACAATAGATTTTTGGGTGCTAACTGACTACCCCTGTCTTTGTTTATTTTATGTCACTGTAATTACAAGCTGGAAAAAGAAAGGACTTGGCTCTAAAGAGATGGGAACAGGGACTTTCTTTCAAAGGCACCTGAAAGAAACTGCAACTTGTCCCCCAGCCCCCCCTGCCCCTTATTGTCACATTGCAACCTGGTGCTCCCCTGGTTTGCAAATATTTCCGGTTGCAAATAGTTTTGCACAATGCAATTCTGACAGTCTTACTCGTTGTAGCCTGTTGCATTTTGGTGCTCACAGCTTCTGCCCGCTCTGGTGTTTTGTTTGTTTACAAGTACCGGTGTCACCTTTATCCCAGCGCAGACACAACTCAGGACAGCACAATACAATGTTTCCCTAAGCATCCTTCGGAAGAGTAATATCCAGATGAACTAAAAGCCACAGCAGACTAGAATGTGGAGTCTAGTGCTTTTTCAGTAGCAGCAGAGTTACACAATGCAGTTCTGTTGGTGTCAGTGAGCTCAGAAGAAGTGGGAACAGAACTGTGAATTTCAGCTTTAAAAACAGAGTTGGCTGCTTCACCCCTACAGACATTACATTGGAGAGTGGAGACTTCTCTTGTGCTTATTCATTGCAAATTAATTGCCATTATGACTTTGTTGGCTTAGAAAAAGCAGTTGGCTTGAAAGAGAGAATAATAATTTGAGATGATGAGAAAAGTCTGAGATTAATATTCACTTTTTTCCGTTTTCTTTCTAATCAATTGCAAGCCATTAAATATTCTACAAGTTCAAGAAGCATGTGCTTGTTTGCCAATATGCTGCACATGATGTCTGAACATATATCAGAAGTATGCTGACTTTCTTACTTCTATACAAAATTAGAAAAAAAGAGACAGAGACAGATTAACTCAGAAAAGACTTGAACATCTCTTTAGCAGGTGGGGAGATGGGGGAGTATTTAATATCCAGAACACAGCCAGACATACATTTCTTACAATGCCAGTAGGAATGTTAGATATGGATTTTCTATGGGTTTTATTAGCATCCATTTGTCTTAAGCTTTCATTCAAGAATGCAGGAAAATTGAAAAATTACAAAGATCCTTTCCAGCAGTTTTTATCTCCATTAGGTCATTTTTTCATTGTTGTTCATCTGAACAGAAAAATCAAATTTCATGAGATACATTTCATAAGCAATGATATTCACTATCACAGTTTTGTTCATTTTCTGTTTCTCTTTCTAAAAGACAATAGAACTAAGATTTTTGGCTAGAGGGACAAAATTAAATGAAAATTAATTTGAACCTTTGTCCCTATTCAATGGACCTGCTGAATGAGTTATGGAAGTAGTCATATTTCTTCAGTGCCAAAACACACAGCTGCATTAAAAAATTAGACAGCTTTTGTCTCTGAAATGTATATGTGCAACACAAATTTGGCTTTTAACTCTTCTGCAGCTTCTAGAGGATGACATCCTGGAAGTAGTGGGAATTCCAGAATAAAGGTGGGGCACTTTATGAGTGCTAAGAGGATTTAAGGAAAATTTCCTGTGAGTCTCAAAGAAGTGTGAAAACTTCAGGCCCCGCTTTGGAAATGGCTTCAAATTACTTAGGGATGTGTTCCAAAACTTTCAGTGGAATTGGAAACCAATTTGAAAAGGTAAGTGAAATCAGAAAGCAAAAGACATATGCACAGCATCTCTGGTCTTTTCTCAGCTCCTGAACCTCCCGTGTCATTGGCCTCAGCATCAGTTCTTAGCAGTGTTACAGCATGTGTCGTGTTGTTCTTCTGTATTTTCTGGATTTGAGTGTGCTGTCATGCTTTCATTAATATTTCCAGTAAAATGAAAGCAACTATGCTTTCTACATCCCACAGCAAACCATGTGCTAAATAGCTTTGTTATTAAAACTGTGAGATGTTTTAAAGCACAGACTTTGGAGACTAATGGGAGCCAAAGAGCTGGCAAGGCATCTGCCGGGGAACTCTAAGGACGTTTCTCATGTTAAGTGATTGACAGTGATTTTGGGATGCAATCTGTAATGTAACATCAGTGGATAACTACTGTGCATGAGTATGTGCTTAGATGTATTTTTTAAGACAACTTGATACTCTGTAGCTGCATTGATCTTTTGCTTGCTTCTTGGATCTGCCTATTTCAATGTACGAATACAATAAACCACACTGTAAAAATATATTCTTATAAAGTACTCACTAATAGAATATGGTAATTTTGGTTCTGGGGAAGAATGCTAATATTTGTAAAAAATACATATTAAAGAAAAAGATAATTTAAATTTTGATTTAAACATCATAATGTCAATGTATAGCAGCAGATGAGTCCATGCTAAACACCAACAGCTTTCTGCTCATGCTAATTTTTTTTTTTTTTTTTTTTGGTTTTACAAGGCACTCTTTTGTGGTCCATAATGTGATTGTATTCCATATCTATCTATGTCCAAAAATTGTTCCTGTGTGTGTTAAGACCCTACAGTCAGATACCTTGTGTGTGTGTGTCTGGGGGTGCTATCCTGGGGAGAGGCATGATACAATTTTAAAATTGTCTCTCATGGAGCGCTTCTTTGCCGCATGGTATTTGCTTCGTGTGCTGTTTGATTTCAGCTCAGGCAAAGGGTTTTTCTTCTCTTTTCAGGTTATGGGTTTTTTTTCCTCATCTCAGAGGGGCTGCAGCAGGGGTTTTGGGCTGCCCTGGGGAGCATTCCGCAGGTGCCTGTCCAAAGCCGAGGCTCTGCCCGCAGTGGCCCCGCTCCAGCCGGGGACAGGGAACACCGAGTGTCCCGGGCCAGTGGGGACAGGGAACACCGAGTGCCCCCCTGCCCTGCTGGGCCTCTGGGGGAGGGTGCCAGCCCTGGGGAGCCGTGGGGTCTTCATGTGCTGCTGCACCTGCCCCGAGAGCTCTGCCTTCCAGCACGGACCTGTTCCCGTCTTGTCCCTCGGTCCTACAAGCCCAAAGCCTTGGGCCAGTCTCAGGAAGGGCATTTCCAGCATTTCGGGTCTCTTTGGTCGTGTGGCAGATAGTGAATTTGTTATTTTCCTTTCTTCCCTTGCCTGTTGGCATTCTTTTACTAAACTGCTGTTTCTAACTTGTATCTAGTCATAACTCATTCATTGTGGATGAGAAGAGATTGTTTGGAATCAAGGAAGAAGTCACTCATTTCAGACTGCCCACCTCTTTAAACTGTCTAAGTCCAAGACAGGCATTAAAAAATTTCCAGGGTCAAAAAGGCTTTTCACCTTCTTGAAGATTAGTTAGGTCTAACAAAAAGGGGAGTGTGTGACAACAGGCAATTTGAGACTATAACGTAGTCTAGGTTTGTAATTTAGGGCTGTCTTTTGAACCTGGACTATTCCCATATTTCTGTTTGGTTCTCCAGATTGAAAGCATTTATACTGACCTGTATCTCACAAGGTTTTTATCAAAGGTCAGGCTCATCAGTGGGTCAGACACATGTAACATTTAGGCCAAATCACTTCAGTACTCCCTACAACATCCTCAAAAGGCTATTGAAACTCTAAGGCTGGATGTGGCTGCCCTTCTATTAAGCTGTGACAGTTGTAAATAGATCACACTACCTGCATCCTATTTTGCTCTGCCAGCAATCCTAAGCATTGATCATGAGTGCCATGTTTATGTAACTGGGATTCCTTTTGTAGGTTGCCAATGCCATGAAGAAAAGTCACCTATTCCACTACTCCAAGGACCAGAAAATTAACCAGGGACAGAGCAGACCTTCAGCCATTTTCAAACTTTCTTTGTTTCTTGGTACAAGAAACACAGTCCAACATCTCTTTTGAAATGGATCAACCAATTAATTATAATGATAGCAGCCTAAAAGATTAGTCAGTAGTCAAAGTGAGAGTAGACAGTTTAAACGAATCAAGAATATTTGTAATGCAATGCATTTGCAATTCTTTTCCAAGTAAACACCTTTGTGTGGTAGCAAACAACTCAATTTCAGAATCACTTTTTAAATTTCTTAATGAATCACTCTTAATTCAATGGAAAAAAAACCAAAAAACCTCAAACAAACAAAAACCCCACAAAACTCCAAAAAACCAAACACCCATCTTTGCCCCAACATTTGGATGGGTTTGGTTAAAATAAAGGTTATTGTAAAACAGATTACATTGGTTTCAACATTTGGGGTTTTTTCCCTTTTTTATTTTTTTTAAATAAAATGACTGAGTCATTGCTGGAACTTTAAACTGCAGTGGTTTGTTTTGTTTGCATTTCCAGATATCTAAAGAAAATATGAAAATTGGGCACTCCAGACTTTAATCCTTTTGTAGACTATACAAAAATGGTGCAAACATAGAGAGCTTGTTTTCATGACCTTTGTACCATAAATATACAAATTAAAATTGTTTTGTTGTACCATTGTTAAGGGCAGCACAGAGTTCATAACTCAAACAAAGCAGACCCCTGTTATGAAGAACAGATTGAGTGCAATGGTGGAAACTTTACTTTTCATACCATGATTCACATATTTTTCTTGGTAGACATTTCTGTGGCAGTTTCTGTACAATATCTTTGGCCTATGTACATGTTTTGTAATGCAGCTCTTAACTTTAAGACTTAGACCCCCCAATGGCAGCAGCTATCCTAAACATGAGGGGAGGGGAGGAAATAGGAGGGAAGAAGAGGAGAGAGAAAACAACTGGCACAGAGAGGGCAAAAACCATGTTGAGGTCAGCAGCAGCAGGGACAAGTTTACTAGAAAGGGTAAAACTGTTGCTTTTTTTCTCCTGGCTCAGAGACTGCAGTGAATTTGCCTTGACTGAGCAGGGAATGATGTTTAAGAAACCAGTCCACTTCGTTATTAACTTAATTCTTCAGGGATTAATTTTACTTTGAGTTCTGGAGTATCTCATGGCAAAATTCCTGTAGCTTTGCTTCTGGATTTCCTCTAAATACCTATAATCCTCTCACCGTGGTTCTTGCATTTATGATCCACTTGCATTGCTGCCTGGACCAGGCATTTGCCATGTGATGTCTGGACAAGCTATCATGGTGTCTGGACAAGTTATCAGGGCTTCTGCACAAATCAGCTGTGAACCGTGGAGCACGTACAAATATACAAATGTTGATGTAAGTGTACTTATACCACAGCAGTCACCTTAGGATCTGTACAAAGTCACAGAAGCACAAGTGAGAACAGGACATGGGCTCTAAGGACCGGTGCACATGGGAGGGTGGGACACCCTATGTTGTAGGTTTTTTGTATCTGCAGGGTATTCACTTCATTCAGGCAGGTAGGAGTGTAGATGCCAGTTTTCTACTACTCATTTGTATGTATAACAATTTCTGTGTAAAAATTGTTAATAACCAATAAAACACTTTCACTAGCAGTAAACTAAACCCAAAAATTCATGCATCTTTCCCAGTTCTTCAACATTCATAAATGTACAGCTATGGGTGCTGGTCAACAGCCATTAACATTCTTCTGAAATGGACACCTTGTTACAGTAAATATTTGTTTGCATTTATCAGCTACAAATGAATAGTAATGTCAGATCCCTAGTTCAGTACTTCTTCATTCATAGGGCATGAAAGAAGCATGGCAACAAGTAAAATCCATGACTCTCTCCACTGCCATTATCCATCTTTTCTGTCTCTTTCTCCCTAAATGTACATTTTACAATTACACTCTAGAGAAGCATCTAAATGCAAATACACGTGCCTGCAAACATACGCACAGAGTTCATAACTCAAACAAAGCAGACCCCTGTTATGAAGAACAGATTGAGTGCAATGGTGGAAACTTTACTTTTCATACCATGATTCACATATTTTTCTTGGTAGACATTTCTGTGGCAGTTTCTGTACAATATCTTTGGCCTATGTACATGTTTTGTAATGCAGCTCTTAACTTTAAGACTTAGACCCCCCCAATGGCAGCAGCTATCCTAAACATGAGGGGAGGGGAGGAAATAGGAGGGAAGAAGAGGAGAGAGAAAACAACTGGCACAGAGAGGGCAAAACCATGTTGAGGTCAGCAGCAGCAGGGACAAGTTTACTAGAAAGGGTAAAACTGCTGCTGCTTTTCTCCTGGCTCAGAGACTGCAGTGAATTTGCCTTGACTGAGCAGGGAATGATGTTTAAGAAACCAGTCCACTTCGTTATTAACTTAATTCTTCAGGGATTAATTTTACTTTGAGTTCTGGAGTATCTCATGGCAAAATTCCTGTAGCTTTGCTTCTGGATTTCCTCTAAATACCTATAATCCTCTCACCGTGGTTCTTGCATTTATGATCCACTTGCATTGCTGCCTGGACCAGGCATTTGCCATGTGATGTCTGGACAAGCTATCATGGTGTCTGGACAAGTTAGCAGGGCTTCTGCACAAATCAGCTGTGAACCGTGGAGGACGTGCAAATATACAAATGTTGATGTAAGTGTATTTATACCACAGCAGTCACCTCAGGATCTGTACAAAGTCACAGAAGCACAAGTGAGAACAGGACATGGGCTCTAAGGACCGGTGCACATGGGAGGGTGGGACACCCTATGTTGTAGGTTTTTTGTATCTGCAGGGTATTCACTTCATTCAGGTAGGAGTGTAGATGCCAGTTTTCTACTACTCATTTGTATGTATAACAATTTCTGTATACAAATTGTTAATAACCAATAAAACACTTTCACTAGCAGTAAACTAAACCCAAAAATTCATGTATCTTTCCCAGTTCTTCAACATTCATAAATGTACAGCTATGGGCGCTGGTCAACAGCCATTAACATTCTTCTGAAATGGACACCTTGTTACAGTAAATATTTGTTTGCATTTATCAGCTACAAATGAATAGTAATGTCAGATCCCTAGTTCAGTATTTCTTCATTCATAGGGCATGAAAGAAGCATGGCAACAAGTAAAATCCATGACTCTCTCCACTGCCATTATCCATATTTTCTCTCTCTTTCTCCCTAAATGTACATTTTACAATTACACTCTAGAGAAGCATCTAAATGCAAATACACATGCCTGCAAACATACTTGTCTTAATCATTGCAGAAGAAAACAAAAAAAGCACAAAACATAAAAAAGTCTTGCATGCATACCTTGTTTTTATTGATAAGGAAACTGAGTTAGGTTTTTTAATTTCATATTTTATTTTGTATTTATTTGTTTCATAATTTTCCTAATTAAACTGGCAATTCTAGCAAAATTTTACAGACTGGCAATGTCAATGCAATTCTAAATATTACCATGGCACAGGTAGCTGAAAAACAAAACAACTTTAAAAAGCAATATAAATAAAAGCAATGAGTAACTTTTCCGATGCATTTCCCACAAAAATGGCAAAACAGGACACAGAACATTATAGATGTAACTGAAAATAAAACCTCATAATCTATTTTGATCAGTTCTACAAGCATTCCCTGATATATTGCCAAGTGGCACTGAATTCAGTAATCTAGACAGATTAGTACAGGACTCCTATTTTCAGGGATCCATCTGGTATTGTGGCAATTGCAGCTCATCAGATTACTGCTGTGTCCCAGCTACATAAAATGCATCAATGCTGCAAGAGAAACCTGCCCTGTACCACTTCAGTCACAATGTCAGGCCAATTGCTGGAAGCATATGTATTAACTTATTTTCAATAATCGTTATTTATAATTGATTCATGAACAGTCATATCATGTTTAAATTTTACACTACCTTCTTGTATCACGTCTAATGAAGAGGGACTGACAAATTCAGAGACTGCAAAAAGACCTACGTAATATTGTAATGAAAGCCATAATATAAAGATTTGATTTTAAAAAAGAAAGCAATCTAAAACATCACTTACATCCCCAACAAATACCAGGCTGGGGAGGGGGAGGAGGAGGGGGCAGGCAGGTGTGGGTGTGTTTTGGGGCGTGTGCGTTCTTCCTGCTGCAAGCACCAACAGCTACATCTAGTGGTTTTAGGCAGTATGAACAATTTGCCTACAGCCAAACCATGTCTTACGGAAGCATTTTGTATTCTGCATTAAAGAGAAAAGTTAAAATCTTCCCCAGTGTAGAGCTTTGTAGCAGCACTGATGCTTCACTGAAAGTACTTTTGCCCCCAGTTAATTTTGGGCTAATAAATCTATGGAGACTGGAAGATCTTTGTAAGTTTTCAGTTGTATATTTGTAAGAGTTTCATATACTGTATTTGTGTATTTTCCTTAATAGTAGGCTAAATTTGCATATAGATAAAAATATAAATTCCAAATCCTAAGATTTAAATTTTGTGGAGTGGAAGTAAACAAGTTCAGGTAACTTGCTACAGGTTCGTATCAGAGCATGATAAAAAATACTTAACTATCACTATTGTGTTTAGACCTGGTAGATGAATCACAGATTAGAAAAACCTTCAAGTTTCCATAATCTCAAGTATCCTGTTTTTCAGATACCCCAGAAGCACTTGCCTCGATCAATTAGATGAAAACTCCCTATATTTCAAACAATTCTACATAATGGTAATCTCATAATGTGAAAAAAAAGGTCCACACACATACCTCCAGTATTTTTTGAAAAAACAGTGTTAGCAGAAATAATTAGCAATGTATGGTATTTATTCATATCCAGTTATTATTTGAAATAAGCAAGTATTTGGAAGTAATATTACAAATTCAGAAATGAAAAGCATTCAATTTGTCAATAAACCCATATAACTGAAATGTTCAGTCCAAAGAAAAATATGTTTAAAACTCCTAATCATCCTCATACTTAAACATACACGACTCCACAAAGAGTGAAGAGCTCCACCATAAAATGGCAGAAATAGCAGGAGAATCTTTACAATTCAACTGGACTTCTTGAAGCCTGCCATAACCTCCCAAGAAACTTCTAGGATCTTTGTTAGCTGTTTAGCAGCCAAGTTCTAGCATAGGTTAGAATACAGCAAGAGGTGGTTGTGGAAAAGAAGAAAGTGTTGAAATATAAAATGGATAAAACTGAGCAATAAGAAATTAAAATTTTTTCTTCATACATCACATTAATCAATGATCTTGAAAAATCACCTGGCAATTTTTTGTAATGACCTCCAGACATTTAATGTGGATAAGAGGCAAGGACTAAACAGAGTTTGAAAGAGGCAGAATAAGTTTAATTGCCAAGGTAAGTTATTATTGCCAGTCACAAATGCATGTTATGTAATACTTACTACCTGCAAATTCTCAGAAAGCTTCTGTTGGTATCACAGTGATGAATTTAATGTAAAATTCATCATACCATAATCAAGGAATGTAAAATATCTAATTTCCACCTTTCTTTATTCAGACAATGCTAGAAATATTATGATTCATTGGTTTATGAAGAATAGCATAGAAAACAATAATAAATATAGTAACGGGCACCTTGCCACCACTTTTGTAAATCTGAACTCCTTAGAAGCAGTGCATTCAGCTTTTCTATATTTGGTACCACTGAATGACGGAGGCACTTGAAAAGGTTGGAAAACAAGACATTAAAACTAAAGCCCAGATTTAAAATAACTTTTTTTTTTCTACATTATTCCAATGATTTGAAACAAAGTGGGTGTACAATAAAAGCACATAGCAATTGATAGAATTGGGCACAAGCCACCTCTGGAATGAAGTTGGAAAACCAGCCTAATTTCCTGGAACAAATTCATGTGATTTTGTCTTTATACCAGATAAACACACAGGACTGTTTAGCTGTATCACTTTGCCATAGCACCTTCTGTAAGTGGTGTCTCTTAGAAGTTCCCCCTTCTTTGCCCAAGTCTGCTGAATAAGGGAGACATACCACATGATGGATGAGTCTTTCAAGTACAGGGTTTGTTGTAAACACCCATACACATTTGCTGCCGTTTTATAGAGGTCTGATGATGTGTTGGGTTTGGAGTTTTTTTTCATATTCTACAACTGTCTGTGTCAGCAATTTGAGAAACTTCTCTTTGCCTCTCCCATTGAGAATACATCAGATAGTTCTTTTTTTCTACTTGTTCTTTTTGAAACCAGTGGGAAAAAACGGACACTGGAACGGAGGGGAAATAGAAAACACCCGTTTTCTATGATATGCTGAACTACTTTATCTCTCCTTATTATGGCAGTTCAGAAACAGTGTCAGTATATGAGCTTCTGCTGTTTGAGGCTGAATTTCTGTTGAAATACTATCCCTTGTCCTCGTTCTCGGCAGTCACAAGGTGGCATCAGAGGTCAAATCTTTTGGAAACGCCATTTGAAACTCTTAATACTTTTTCTCCTGTAAATCCATTATTTGTTTTTTGAGGGCAAAGCCAAGCATAAGATAAGCATTCACAGTGAAAGAGAACCTGATAGCTAATCACAAAGTAATACAAATTAAATGTGACAAATGTAGCATTTTCACAGTATTTTATTAAACAGTTAGAAAGAATTAGTACTATTTGAAGGAATGGTTTTCCAATCTATTTCTAAATTTTTTCAAAGTTAACAGCCCTTAAGAAAGCTTTTCCTGGTGAATATGCAGGGTGACACTTTAATTTACATGTTTGTGTTGAAGCTGTGCCCTCACAGTAGTTTTCTGTCGATAGACTACAAGTGTACAATGATTAAAAAAATTGTATTTCAATCTTCTTGTTGCCTTTCTTGTGACCCTTTTGTCACCCCCACTCCCACCAATTTGCAAGGAACCCTTCTCATGAATTTCACTATGGCCTTTACTGTAAGGTATTTACTGACATCCCCCTGACATCTCCTCTTGATTTCACCACTCATCTCCCCTCCTTCACCTTTAAATGGCTGGATGGCCATTCCCATCGAGTGGATTACCATTCCTCATGCATTTGAATGCAATTCAAATACTAACACATGACTTTCCAATAAAATAATATCTTACTGTCTTTGAAACATAATAGGCTGCATTCCTTCTATTCCATGTCCACACCTGATCAAAGGCTTCTTTATTTTTGTAGCTTGTTATAAAATATTAGCCCTGTCTAAGAAGAGGGATTATAAAATTCAAAAATTGTGTTTCACTAAAATAAGGGGTGAGGATTCTCAGCAAACCTTCCTCTGGACAGCCTGAATAAGCACTAAGAAGTTCTTCACAAAACTGTCACGGTTGATTTTTTGATTTGAGATAACTTTAGAAAAATGTCTTTTTTATTTTTCCTTTCTTATTTTTCCTTATGCTGGTGCTTAATATCTAAAATTGGTTGGGAAAACAGCGGAGAAAATTTGTAAATATACTTCCTTGGTACAAATCTGTGGACTCTTTTCCATGCTTGAACCTCAGCAGAAGAGAGAAGGATGCTTCTGAATGGAGTCCTTAGGGACTTAACTAAAACTTACTTGCAGTGATTTTATGTGACATTTTCTCCTTCGATGCAAAAATATAGGAACAAAAAAATCAAAACAACCATTGATTACCAGTCTTCTGTGGTAATCCATTTTATCTTAATGACAATCTGACTAGAGCTAGCATATGCAGACTTTTACTTACATTTCATTGCTGATGCTGTTATTAATTTTCATTGAAAATGAAGATTATTTGTGCTGGTCCATTTAATTCTCTGTCTCTCCCCATTACTGCACAGCATAGCTCTTTAAGACAAGGACTGTCCTTCTTAATGCCTGGAAATTACCTTTCCATTTATGTCAGCATACCTAAAAATCTTTGTTTGTTTTATTTTGGTTTTTGTTTAGAAACATCTCTCACTTCTACTCAGACCATCATGGGGCCTTCTGGCAGTGAAACAGATGCTGCTCTGTTTCACAAGCTTTAACCTCAGTCCTATTTTTTGCAGTATGAAAGTTTCCAGACTATAATAAAGGGCTGCAAGCTTCCATGGCAATAAATAGATCACAACATTTAAAACAATTGTGAAATAATCATATGAAAGAGCCATATGAATGGAATTTTCTAAAAAACTTCTGTTTTTCTAATGCTGAAGGAAGTAGTTCCCTAACTGTACAGAAACTTATGCCTCTCAGACAAAAGTGAACATCCAGAGGGATTGAGCTGCCTTGCAGTAAAACTGTGACTCCTCCTTGATACACACTACACAAACCAATCAGTCTTCTTCATTTTCGAAGTAGACAAAAATAGAATACAATCAAAATGCAACTAACTCTGACTGAGATGCATACATACAATACTTTGAAAAATAGTGAAATGCCTTAAAATTAGGAGAAGTGCTTTGAATACAGCAATGCACAAACATTTCCCTTGTTGCATGGTCTGGCAATGCTCCTGTAATCAGGTAACAACTGTTTTCGTACTACTAACATGTTTAACTTTATCTCCTCCTTTACTCTAAATTAAAATTCTATTAAAATTCTATATTTAAATTCACCCTCATTCCCATTTTGAAGCTGAATAGCTAGGCTGGGCTCTCACAAAGGACACATTTCTGCTGAAAGCCTGCTGCACTCTGCCAAAAAGAAATCTTATGCAGATCAGAGCTATACTTGATATTACTACATTATTTTTTGATTAAGCTGTTTACTGATTTTTTCCTCTCATACACACTGCACTCACACTACTTGAAGTTAAATGCAGAACAGCAACAAAGGCTATACAAAGTTATACATGGATCAATTTTATTTTTAAAAGTTTATTTGCTTCGCATAGATTAAAACTTTACCATTTTCATGATTAACCATGTGAATAGAAACTTAGGAGCATTCTTTCACTTAGGATAAATAACAGCAACCAGAAATAATGATGCTGTTCAGAGCAAGGATATTGAAAAAAACTATACTGGATTACAGGATTTCAACATAATATGTATGTACTAAGTGCCATTCCACTGAAACCTCTGGGTGTAAAGCCTGTGTTTTACATAGACATGCAAATATAAAGATTTTCAGCAACTGGGCTTGAGTGCATTTCAGGAACATGAAACTTAGTTATCGCTTCCACATAAAGCCACCAGGATGGTTTCATAATCCCCTTTGAGTTCATCCTGTAAATTTAAGCATGAAAACCCGACAATTGTTAGAATAATGGTCTCAAGTAAAATAAATTTCAATGAACATTCAATATACATCGATCAAATATCAGTGTTCCATCTATATAAATAAATCCCTTGATGAAACATAAGTTAGCCACAGACTGATCTGGAACCAAGAACCATCACTGAAGTTATTTGTATGATCTAGAAATAAATGCATGCATTTCCAGAGTGGAGCACAGGTAGACGAGGCTAGTAAAAATGTTGGGAGGTCTTGTGGCATAAGTGAAGAAGAGAAGCATAGAAGAGTTTTATCTACCCAGGAGCTTAAGCTTATACTCTAAATAAAGAGAAACTTCCTTTCTTGATCAGTGATGTCTAATGCTCATTAATATTAAAACACTGTGTATACACATTGTGTCTGGGAGCATCTCAAACAAAGGTTAACAGTGCCTATACTCTGCTCACCATAGATTGCTTGTTCAGCTTGGTAAAAAATGGATAATATGCATTAAGTATGCAGTGTAACTATTACATGCACTTCTTGTTTTCTCCAAATTTAATGTAGTTTTCAGAGGTATATGAAAAGTGTAGCCAAGCTATGCCTCAAGACATTTGGATGCAATCACCACTTTGGAACATGATGAGGTGGTGTAATTACATACCAAATTACAGGTAACGCACATGCTTAAGGAAGATTTAAAGTGATCTTTGGCACCTAACTGAAAAAGTAGCAGACATCAACAAAAATCAAAAAGGCATTTTCATACATGTAGGGAGTATGTTTCTACTCCAATCAAGACATCTTTTTTTTTTCAGTAATGTCTACTATTCCCCACAAAGATGCTTTGCCAGTTTAGCTTTCTTCCAGTCCCTCACCACTTGATTTTTTTGAAAGTACGTTGGGTGGTCAGTTCCTTTTAACAAAATTTTTTTATTAGTTTAACTCACTTACTTAGGTCATAGGGAAAACAGGCCAAATACATCTTAATAAAATTAAAAATTCATTTGCTGGAGTACCCCAAATGTTAAAAGCCAATATCCAGTTGTGTCAAAAACCTCCCTTAGAGCTGTCATGACAATCATCTCCACCCTCCTGCCAAAGTACTGCTTAAGGACAGGAATTTGGGGATATTGTACTCTCCTTTCAGCTCTTGGATTCTACTGTAAGGTGATATCCTGAGACATGTATCACTACTAATTCTCTAGCTCTTTCAACAACGACTTTGACCTGTAAAAGGAATTAGTTCTCCCAGCCTGTGGGCCATTGGAAACGGAAGGTACTCATCTACAATGAGCTATGCAGGACAAACTGGTGACTGAGGAGCAGAAAAGTTAACAGATCTTTCCTGGGCTTCAAAAATCACCTGGCTGGTTTGTGTTTCATGTGTCACGTGGGAAAAAACCTACCATGATGGCTTGGCGGAGGGAGATGCCATACAGACTCTTGTAATAGCCTTTGATTTCATTCAGATCCACCTCATGGCGCGAAACCATGATTCTGATGAGGTCTTTGTGCCGGGTCCCAGAACCCTGTTAAAAGAAACAAAGAAGGGGGAGAAAAAGGAGGGAAAAGAATTATGCTACTTTTATCACTGAAATACTTTTGATCAAGTTCTGTAGGTTAATCCATCAGACTTCTTCATAGATGAAAATACCCCTTTCCTTTTCCTGTAGTACCTCTTGTAACAGGGAGGTCTCAGGTCTGCCCTCTGAGCACAAAACATGCCTGATAGGCTACCTCCACCCTGTTGTTTTTAGGGTTTTTTTAATATTTTTAGACATTTCTTTTAGCTGTTTCCTAAAAACAGACTGTGTTTGCTTGACATTAGGAACACCCTAGATTTTACTGCTTTTCTAAATTACTGTTTTAATAGTGCAGTGATCTGCATTTTAATAATGTTTCACTCAATTTTTCCCACACTGCTCCTAACCAAGTCACAGGAGTTATGAAAATACCTACATACTAGAGTGTTTCATGATCACCAGCTGCCTCACTAACATGGGCTCCAAGCCTGCCAGAAGGATCATGGATTTCTCATTATAGATTAGCCTTCCACAAGGTTCCTGCTAAGATCTAGAATTGCTCTCCTTTTCCCTTTTTACTATAATTGTTGTTTTATAAGAAGGGTTCCACTCTGCTTCCTGTCCCTGTAACAGCAAAAGATACGTGTGGATGCAGAGATGCCCTCCTGAGCATATACAGCAGACAACTCCTCCAACAGAAAGTCTCCAGTTTCAAAGGAAGGAATAAAAGGAGCAAGAGAAATACTCTGAATTTCCCTCTGCAGTGTTTTTCTACAACACAAAGCGCCTAGACACCTCTAGCTAACTTTTTATTTTTCAGCTTATAAAGCACCTCATGTTTATGAAGAGGAGATCTTTATTTAGATTACCTTCATTGCCAAATGGAGTTTTTCTGCAAAGAAAGCTGGCTTGCTTGTGGCACACTTTACTGTAATGAAGCAATGAGACAAGGTCACTTCTGCTACACACGTAATATAAGTACAATAAAACACTTTCAAAACCCTCTCATTTTTCCTACCCACATACCCTATATATGTACTTCTTTGTTACTTTTCTTCATAACGTATGAGGACAAGAAGATCCTTTCCTCTGTTTATTCAGAAAGCAATTCAGTCAGGGGAGAATAATTACCATAAAAACAACACATTTCTCCCTAGTTTACTGCCCTAAAATTAATGGAAGTGTTGCAACTTCCAAGAAGAAAAATGTGAAAACATTTATGCCTTCTATAGCAGAGTTGGAGGTTGTAATCTGATATTCTATAAACCAAGTTATAGTTCAATTTTGATATTAAGAGCAATCTGATGAAAATTATTCTTTTATCCAAAGTGTATCTGACTGTGATATAAAAGCTAAGAACAAGATGAGTGCCTGGTTCCCAATTACATCCCTGATCCACTGGTAAGAGGGAGTCCCTTCCTTACATTACTGTTCATGAACAACAGTCACTAATTTTGTATGAAAATTTTCTTAAACAAAACCACTGAAGGAATATTTTTTAATGTTTTTAAATAACCAATAACCAATTGGTTTTTAATAACCAATATTATAACTATTCTTGCAACATGAAACTTAGAGAAGAGTGGCATTGGTTGAAGACGGGTTTAAAACTATTGATTTTTGATACAAACTATACCTGCTTTGACAGCTTTTTTTGGCATACTGGTTTCTTTTAAAGATATTCCTATGTTGGCAACTCATCTGTTCCCATTAAAAGACCTTTCCAAATATTGAGAGAGGTATTTCTATTCACTCATCAACTTGAACTGATTTTAGGTGTGTCAATTAAATCACCATGACTAGATTAGACTTTACAAGGTATTATTTAGCAAGCTCAATGAAGCAGGGTAAGTACAGAACAGTTTCTGATCAGAGCAATTATGGCAAAATAAAAGGTTAAGTTTAGTCAGAACATAGAGAAGGTTTCAATGTGCAGAACCACTTACCAAGGGCAGTGAGGCAATTCTCAATATCACCTTTCAGCTCCAAATCCAGTACCTTGTTCATGTCATGCTTGCTGTATCTGGTGTACTTCTGAAAGACTAAATAATGGAAAGAACAGTGTTCTCCCTGCTCTGTCTCGGCCCTATTCTGTCCTCACTGCTGCAGCAGAGGACTGTTTGTGGGTCATCTTTCTCACTTTCTTCAGACAGCACAGTGTAAAGAGCAGTGTTACTGCACGCCAGGTACTGCTGATGGAGTCAGCATACAGAATGGGACTTTGGTAGGATGGAAGGGTTCACTTCCCATTGGCTGGAGTAGAGGTGGCCAACTGACTAGCCCAGAGCCTGTGACATTGTGTGATAGCCCCCTGTCTAGGGGAAACTGGCTAAGAAGCAAGTACACTTTGGGGAGCTCCCATTGCTTGGCATTGTGATCACAACTCAGCTGAGACTTCCGATTTTTTAATAGCCTAAATGATATTGCTCATGTCTACTACTAAAAGAACAGCTAGGCTGCCAACCACACCCTTAGTCAGCAGGAATACTTCCAATTAGAGCAATGTCTTGATAATCTGTATCTTCTCTGAACTCATGACTAGGCAAAATTCAAAAATCATTCCAGAGATGCATGAAGCTTTGTTCAACTTACCCCTTCGAAGATGTGGGTAACTTCTCGTAGTAAGAACAGTTACAAACACACCAGTATCTGTTCCTTTCCTTTTCTCTCCTGCTTCATACAAGGCCTGTCACAAAGAAAAGAAGGTCACAAGGTCAATATCAGAATAGTAAAACTCAAACAGAGCCATTGCTTGTAATGAACACTGGTGGCCCTTGACCCAATCCAGATCAAAACTCTACCTCAGACCAGCTCCAGCTCTGTCAAATAATACTTCATACTTCACTTATGTCTTAATAGTACCTAGGGAATGCTTTGCAGACAGAAAACATATTTTCGGACATTTTATGACCATCATCTAGCTTTCCTGGGTATACTACATTCTTGAATGAAGTTATTTTTCATTTGTCATGACAGCAGTCTGCATGAAAGCCTCAGGACTGGTAGGATTTCATATGACTGACTAAATTATCTCTGCAACTATCTGGTGCAATATACAAGAGAAACCTATCTACTAAGTATTTCTTCATCTTTCCAGGAGTCACTTTCACTTCCAGGAAAAGTAAAACCAAATCAGTCTCCTCCATTTTCTTCACCTCCTCAAACCTCTCTAAGAGTAGTAATAAAAGACCTCCACACAGCATGAAGATTTAGCATGCTGCATCAAAATAAACAGTACTGAACTTTTGAACTCAGGAAAAGTATTAATTTACTTTCATATCCAGGGCTGATGACAGAACTAAACTCCTTACGTAACAGGAATTAAAGCAGTATTTCTCAATGCCCTTTTCTTTGCTGGGTTTTTTTTTTTTTAATCGATTTGAAGTCATCTAAACTTAAATTGTAACTGTGATGTAACATTTTGTTGGTGAAAACTCAACAAGGACTGCTGAGTTTTATCAATTTTAGCAAAGATAGTCCCGCTAATGTCAGAAGAAGTAAGAAAAAGATCAGATGCTTGTTTTAGAATTATTGAGAAAAATGACTGTGAGGTTTGCAATAATCTTGAAAGGTTTGTCACTAAAAAAGCAATACCAATATCTAACATACTGCAGAGTTCACAATGGTCAGTGTATGGTAGGTGATTCTGAATATAGATGAGCACACCTTGTTCCTTAATTCAAGAACTCTTTTATAAACAGAAGCAAGACTGGGTCTGATTCCTCCACTTGTTGACTTTTACTTCAAATGGTCTTCATGCTTTTCATGAACTAGATGAGGTCCTGCAGAAATGTTTCTGAAGCTAGATATTAAGGGGAAGATCTAATTTCCTTCATGTAATTAACTTACATTAATTTTGTAAAATACTATCTCTTCAGTAATGATTGCTGTATGACATTGAAATTTCTGTTAGGTCTGCAATGTACAGCATTCAGACAGCCAGAGGAATCTCAAGTAAGTCAGAAGAAGAAGTTCTGCAAAGAGTTAATTATGGCCTTACCCTGGCATCATTGTCAGCAAGTTCATCATTCACATGAGGGTTTTCACATCGGTCACCCTACATAAAGAAATAAATAAAATTTCACTGGTATTCACAATCATTCAGTTCACTAAAGCTCAACGTCTGAGAGTTCTGCAACACTACTCTCATGCATAAGCCACTACATAACTGGAAATAGGTGCTGGTACGTGAATCATCCTATGAATAAAACTGTTTAGTTGTAATCAGAGAACATACTTCCAGAGCCATCAGTGACTTAATTCCTACCTAAAAATCCACAGGAAGTATTTGTTTCTTGACATGAAACCACTGGCTTCAAACCTGTGACCTGCTCCTGATGATCATTCAATGGACTCCTTTCAAGGTGATTTTAAATTTAAAACTGGAAGTCCAAACCATGCACATGGATGTATCAAAAAATCATCCTGTATGCAAGTACAAGGTTCATATACATACACTCAAAAATCAAATATTTATTATTTTTAAAAGGGCATTTTAATTGGGACGATCCAATGTTTGAAGTCATCTACTTCTAATGCAAATTTAGAAACTGTTTGTTCACTTGTTAACTCTCTGCCCTTGTCCCATTTTCTAACTACTAGAAACATTCATTAACAGGACAGAAAAAAAGTTTATTTCTCGAATTTTAAACATTTATTACTTTTTCTAGTCAATTGACATGACATTATGCCTGTTACTTTTTCTAGTGCTTAAATATAGCACAAAAAAGTCTTAAAAGCCTAACTGATTAAAAAGAAATATTATTTTACAATTAAGTTTTTTAAAGGCAATTGAGATAAAATCTCATTATATTTTAAGAACAGTTTCTAATGGTCTAGGATTTGAAAGTCTAAAAAAGCAATGCAAATAAAAAATATGGCATAAATCTTTATTTATTGCATGTCTCTCTAAAGTAGTCTTGAGAACATTGATTTTTGATTATAGATATTGTCACTCAAAATGCTTAAGCATAGCATACCTTGGCTAGAGCAACCAAAGCCTTTTGAAAGTCACCAGATGTGTCAGAGATGATGTCTTGTGTCAGATCTCTCTTCAGCACTGCAATCAAATAGTTTGTTTTGAAGTCATCAACTAAGTTGATTACATAATCTTTAAAGGTCCCACCAAACCACTGTATGATCTTTTTCAGTATTTTCTTAATTTCTCACTTTAAAATGCCCACTAGAAATATGGTTTTCTTTTCATTTGGTTTCAAGTAAAGGAGTTTATTTGTAGCATATCCTTTAAACCCTGAGATGTGCTTGAAATTGGAGGTTAAACTTAAAATGTGCTGAGAAATGTCCTTCTCTAAGGTCTTGTGGGTAGCACCGTCTCAGGTTTCTGCTTATAAAATATACAAACCTTGTTTTGAGCCTTTTTATTTTCCATTCTTACTTCTGGCTGCAATTATCAGTATTGAACTCAAACACAAAACTCTCCCAAAAATTCAAGCTTTTAATATAGGCATCTAAGAAGAAATGTCTTGGTAAAAGTTACCTCATCATCTCAGCAAACAGGATTCAATTAGACAATAAACTCAACATATAAGAGGGACACCACATTACATTGCAGTAATTTCTTCAAGTAACTTCCCCCTGCAGTTCACTGGTTGCTCCTACTGCTAACACATCTGTGTTGCTGACTCAGTAAGATTTTTTTTTTCAAGCCTATGCTTTTTATCTTAAAATGTCAGCCAATGTTTAGTAACAGGGGAAGAAAGGCAGCTTGTCTTTGCATGCATCCAAGAAAACATCTGAATGTGTGACTCATTCCACAATCCCAGCAGTGGGGATGCATTTCTTCCTTCACTATTGGGATCGACATAGTTCAGCAAAAGTCACCCCGAACTCCCTCACAGCAGCCCTTTCAAATTTTTGTGAAGCTTCATTTGCCTCCTATTTTGTTTTCAGCTTCTCATGCTAAGAGAGGTTGTTAATCTAATGTGTCTGCTATAGGGTTATACAATGGTATAACTTCCTTCTTGCTTCTTAATACTTTTTTTTTGCTCTGAATTACCTTCCTTGTAGTATCTGCTGGCTTCTCTGATCTCTTGGTTGTTTCTTGAGGCCAGAATCTCAATTAAGGTATCTTCATCAGTTCCAAGCCCCTGACAAAAGCGATTGAAGTTTTAGAGATGGTATTCAATAGAACAAACTTAACATTTGTAACAGAAATAAGATGAAAATCATTGGCTTGGCTTTGAAGACACCACATGGAATGAGAAATAAAAATTAAAAATGTTGTGCTTCCATATTATGTTATTTCATCTCTTTTAGAATTAAATTTTTATCACATTCAATACACTGGTGTCAAAAGGAAGTGTTAAAAGGATCAAATAATGCACATAAAAGATAAGAATGTAAAATCTATGAAGACAAAATACTTCCTTCCCTTTTTTCTTTCTCCTATGTAAACATTAATGTAAGTGCTATGACTCCCATTAGCAATCAGTTTTCAGAAGGCAAGAAAAGAGCTCATTCTCTCAAAAGAATCTCTTCCAACTCTGAAATTCAGCAGGGATTACTGGGTCTTGTCCTCATAAACTGAGTTGCCAATACAAATTTACTTAACAAAATGAATTTAAAATAAAGATAATACACAAGCCTTGAAATCTATGTCCAGTGTTATTTACAGGCCTTGATAAGTACAGATGCTCTCTAGGAAAGTTCTTCTCTGAAGATTTTGCCTTACCTTCATAGAGGCTCTTAATTCTTCAGCATCAAACTGAGCTGGAGTTTTCAGCAAAGCCACAACAACATCTTCTAGATGGCCTTTCAGAGCTTTTTTCAAAGCCTCTTCTAGACTCTGTTTCAGGGAGAATAAGAAACACACCAGGGTAATGAATGGTGAAAGTGTAGCCTCTGTTCAGTTACAGTCCAAAAATTAGTCTGACCTCTGATCAATGTAAATCTACATCCTTCCTATAAGTAACAGAAAGCACTATGAAACCCTACTTCAAGTTTCAGATTTTTCACATTTGACACTTTACATTAATTAAAGTGTCTGGCAGAGTTTTTCAGTAAGTATTCTGGAGTACTTTCACACATTGCAGCTCAGCTACATTGAAACATTTACAGCATCAGAAGAAGTCTCAAAACAGGCTGCTCATTCTTCAAGAGAAGATAATGTCACATTACTCTTACAATTATGACTGAGTTGCTTATTTGTGTAACATCGGAGCTGATTGTTTATTGCATGAAGTTTGAAGTGAACACATGTAATATCACCCTAAACCAAATCACAAGTTCTGAAGATAAAGGCTGTATTCTAATTTGAACTAAATTTAAGTGGGGTGGAAAAAAAAATCTGGTTTATTCTGCTGCCTATCCAAAAATGTTCTAAAATCACTAGAAGCCCCCTTGTAGCAGCATTGGTGGACTTGTGGCAGAGTGTTATGGTCCTACGACTCTCCTATCCTATTCAGTATTCTATCTTTGCTCATCTATACCATTTGAGCCAGGAGAAACTCTGATAATCTGAGTGAAAATTAAGCTTTGTATACTATATTTTACCTTTCCTTTAGCCTGCTGATAGGCAGCTTTGATCTGCTGTCGCTGAGCATTTGTTCTCTTAGTCAAGATGTCAATGATGGTGGCTTCATCCACTCCTATGAATAAACAAACAAAATGCCAATATATAGAAAAGATATCATTAAGCCAGTTAAATTATTTTATCTGCTTTATTTAATATTTTGATTTCTTGACAAACTCAAATTCAACCAAAGGAAAAGTTATTGTCTACAAACTCACAAGATTAGTTATGTAGCTAAGAAACCAAATAAATAGATCCATGTAGGACACAGAAATGTTACACAAAAAGTCTTTGTATTCTGCATGTAGACCTTCCACTAAACTGAAAAAACCCTAAAAAAGCCCAAATAAACAGAAGCCCACATTAAAAAGCAAATTAGACGGCATTCTCCTTTAATATCAGTAAGTCAAACTGAAAAAAACATTGGAAGCATAAAGCACCAAATGGGATTTTTATTAAAAGAGAGATATGTAACAGAAGCATACAATACATTATCAGCATAATCACTGTCTCTTGCAGGAGTTCTATGGATATCAAGCCAAAAAGTATTAGTATGGTATGTTGCAATATTATTTCCTTCCCTAGAAATTACATCTTTTCAACCCTTCCTTCAACATATTCAAGAAGTTTAATATAGCATTAAGGACTGAAACCATAATACAATGTCAGGCTATCAAGGAATTGAGATTCTTCACCAAGTGGCATAATTTAATGTATTATCAAGCTTTTAAAAATAGAGGCACCTCTCCCACTTGCCACTGCCTCCTGCTCCCATATTTTATTCAGTGCTATTCTCAAAATTTTCTAAGGAAGAGTCCTAATGTAGTAAGTTAAATAGTTACTCCTCTTACCTTTTACAGTAATAGCTCTGTCCAAAGCAACAACATCAGCTGATGGATCAAAATTTGGGTATGTCTGTACTCCACGGATACCTTTTGAGCTCTTCTGCAGAGGGAAAATAAAAAGTAAAATTTAAAACAGAAACAAGAAAAAAATTGCTCTTACCAAAGAATGTCTTTGTGCAGAGGCAGTTTTGAATGAATGAACAATAAACTAGGCATTTGGGATTGCCTTTTATCATCAGGGAACATACAGTTTTGTAGCTACAGGTAATTGAACAGGTTCAAAAATGGACATGCATTGGATCTATTCCTTTCACAGCTCTCATCTTAAACAAAAAATACTTCATAAATTGGTTTAGGTACCTGAACACCTATTTGTTAGTGTAAGTTGGATTGCATAGGAAAATAATTAACTGTTCTAATTAGGAAATTATGCTCAAATTTCAAAGGCTCAAAACACGAAATTAAATTCTACAGGCACGTCCAGTAAAGTGCTAATTTCTTTGCTCATCTTATGCAAACTGACTGTGCTATCACATTACAGGTGTCCTCAGCTGATTCATATCTAAGCTTTCAAACATTTCTTGCATAATTGATTCTAGTCTACCACTATTACAGAATTATAAAACGCTCCAAGATTCTTGGACAAAAGATTTATAGAAAATTCCCATAGTTTTGATATGTAGTGAGGTTTCTTATTAGAAGACACCACTAGTTTAGCTAGATGATTCAGAATCTCCTATAGAATCTCCTATAAGAGAAATCTTGTTTCAAAAACTAGTATTTCAAGTTTTTTAATCCTTTGTCATTAAAATAAAATACCCCAAAAGAAAGGGCAAGGTTTTATGAGTACGTATTTTACATACAACAGTTTGTATTGAATTTTGTACACTTCTAGCATCTGATAATTAAATGTTCATCTCCTTACACAACTGTCTCACTAGGAGTTACAAGAGAGCAGACAGACTGCACAATTAAATCTCTAGCATAGAGATACTTAACTCTCATACTTAAATCTCTGCATCTTAAGTCTCCAGCATACTTTTCAAGAGATCATTGTGCCTTGTGTGCTAAGTCAACAAAGGAGTGGGACTGTCTCACTACCTGTTTCTCATTCTTGCGGACTAACCTTTGTATGCTAGTTTCCATGCCAAACTTATCTACCAGCAAAACAAAAGGTTCTGTAACCACTGTAGCCAAAAATGTCTCAGGACACTGGCAATGGAAGTGGAATAGGACGGTGGAGTCAAAGGTTTGTGCACAAAATATTGGGGAGTCAAAATTACAAAATCTACAAGGACCTAGAGCAGAAAACTTTTGTATACTGAAATTTACCCTACAAATTTTTGTTTTCAAATTATAAGTTTTTTTGGGATCTTGTGTGATTTCACAACGTACTGCTTTATCTTTGCTTTCATTTCAGTATCTCCACCTCATTATTACAAAGATTCTCCATATCATCCTAGCACAGTAACTCTTGACTCCTCACAACCTATCCCTCCCTTCTACTGTATAACCACACTCATTGAGGTTTTTTATTTTTCGTGCTGGGGCTTGTTCCACCATAAGCATGACATATGATATGAAAGCTAGGATAAATACTAGTGACTTTACTTCCTCCTTTACATTCCTGGGCTCCAACTCATGGCTTCCTAGACCTCAGCCAAAGAGGCCCTGTTTTTTTCATATACAATCCCTAGACATGTTCATACACATTCACACAACTCAGCATCAGATTAGTACATTACAGAGGCCGATCTGAGTCAATCAGTGACTGGGAATTACAGTTTAATCACACTAACTAGCTCTGCCGAGGAATTGATAACTGGACTGATAGGCACAAATAAGAGCAATTTTTCATCTTGTAGCAAACTTCCTATGTTATATGGTTACCATAGAGTATACACTGCAATAAAATTAGGTTCCAGTTCTAATCTGCTAGAGTTTTGCCAATGTTTTCCCTCCATTTGCATGTATGAAAGATGATGCTTGGATGTCTTTAAACCATGTGTAAGACTACAAGAAAATAAGCATGGTGCTTTCAAAAGTTGATAATACTTACTATACATTCCTGCTCCTGGTTGTCAATGAACCATGCCTGCTTCAGGAATTCTGATACCATAGCCATGTTGACAGAGTTCCTGGGAAGAGATGCATCAAGTTACAGACAATTGTTCATCATTGTTCATCATTTTCATCAGTGCAACTCAAGATTTCCCACCCTCAAAATCACTTCTCTAGCACAACGACATGCTGTGGTTAATGTCCCACATGGTAACTGGCCTGTGCTATTGGAGGCAGGTAACTTTGATGTTTCATGAGTGATGTGATGCTCCACAGCTGCTGGCTTACCCCTACGCTCCTAGCTACTTTCAGAAGCTTTAGATAAGAACAGCAGTAGTACTGTGTATGTGCTTATAGCAATACATTAGCACTAGCACCTACTTACAAAGGGAAGTTACTAGAAACCAATTAGTTAATCTATCATCTATGCCCATTTAGTTTGATCATTTTGAAATTCACTGGTAAACAAGGGTTCTTGTCTCGTCATTTACTGATGTTGGAGTTCTTGTGTATTACGTTAGGAAAAAAGAAATTCCTTGTTAATATACTTTCATGTAATTTCTTTGACTAGACATTTTCTAAGGAAAATGAGTAAATCTGGATAGTTTTATATACATTGCTTTTTCTTACATATTTTCTACAATTTCTACAGAATAATAGTAAACCATTACCAATTCAAGAATAGGAAATAAAAATAAGCTTTGTTTTTTACCACTCAGAAAGAAAGTCCACCCAGCTTTCCCAAAAGTCACTATGCAGAAAAGGAAAAAATGAGAGGTGATGTAACATTAAGTACTCAAAAATAATGAATAGGTTGCTTCATAACAACTTCTGTTGCTGGTGTGGGGAATATTCTGTTTGTTAACTGAAATAGTCAGGAAATAGAAAGAAGAAATAAGTGGTTTATCAAATATCAAACTGAATTTTTTTCAAAAACACTCTTCCTCTGCAAGCTCTAGGGAAGACTTGGTTTTTAAGCATGTAAGCAATAACTAGAGATAGTGTTGCTGAGTAAACAAGACTGATTTTGAAACTCGTGTTAAAAGACAAAATTCTGTTTGCAGTCTTGGAGTACAGATCACATACACAATTATTAAAAATTGTGTTAGTTATGCTGCTAACACATCCCCTCTGTCCTGCAGGAAGGACAGAGACCAGCCTTTTGACTCGATACAAGTTGAGGACCAAGGAGTGTAGCTGCAAGCCTGGCTCTTTCTTTCCTTCACAGCAAAACTGTAAAGCTTGCTTCTGCACTCAGCAGCCAAAAAGTGACAAATACCTCACACAGCCTGCCTGCAGCTCTCTCCAAGGTAAGAGCCAGCCATATTCTCTCTTCCCCAAAAACTCTTGCTTTTGTTTCCTTCCCTCAGGAAGGAATTTAGCTCTGCCTGTGCTGCCAGAAAAGCTGAAACTGATTTAAAATCTGTGTTTGTATGCTATTTAGAACAAGTCTCAACTGGGTAAATAATGGACAGAACATTCAGTCAGATTTAAAGATCAACTTCTATGACCTGCTATTTATTCAGGATCAGAAAAGCATGCTCACATCACAATTGCAACCCGCACTTTTCTCAAGCTGTCAGAGCGACTCCTGCTCCCTTCTACGGACAGAAGTTAGCAGGGGCAGATGAAGCAGTATTGTGCCCAAAATTCTGCTGCATTTTGTAACAGCACACAGGCAGGCCATATGCAGAGGATGGGAACACTTCAAGTCTCCACGCTGGGTACACTGAGTCATCAAGGCTGGCATGTCCTGGTGTGTCTGCTGACTGATTCACAGAGCAGAGAACCGCTCCAAACTACGAAACAAGATTCAGTCTCCCAGCACCAGATCTGAGAAGAAGTGTGTTTTTCCTGATAAAGTAACCCTATTCAGAGAAAGCTAGCTTCAGGAAGCACATCCCTTTCTTCTACATATTCCCACACCTACCTGTGACACCAAGCTCTAAACGTTTCCATGCCTTTGGGGCTCACTGGAGCCGAAGGCTACTAGACTACACTAAATTGGGTTTATTAAGCCTCTAAAACTTCATGTATTTTCTGGCTTAAATGATACAGTAAGAAAAAGAAGTCTATGCCTTAAAAACTTTTAAAAGTTTTTTTTTCTTTTGAAATAAAGACACTGGCATGCAGATCCATCTATTTCCATCTAGTAAAGAAATAATGCAATTTCAATGTAAGTCAAAGTAGTCAACAGCCCTTGGGGGAAGCTGAAGACCTTAGTCTGCTTGAATTAGCTTTGCAAGGTAAGAAACCAACTTAAAATAAAACTCTTCTTCTGCTTTGGAAGAAACTACAGCCGATAAGAAAAAAGAAGGCTGGAATCTAGGAAGACAGCCAGCCCCCTGATGGAGACAAGGTCTTGCCCAATACTTTGTTCTGCCTCTCTAAAAGGCAAAGACATCATGTAAACAATACATACGTTCAGGACAATCCAAGTACCACTTTAATGTGGTATTAAAAGGACTGAAGCAGCTGATTCCCAGTTGGAATGATCAGCATTCCAACTGGGAATGAATGGGATTGAAAAATCAGACAGACATCCAGATTGAAAGCCCTAACTGCTGTTTCACAAAAATCACCACAATATTGCTTTCTGTCTGATTCTTAATCCCCTGAAGATGCACCCTTAAATAGGACCAATGAAAAATTTTTAAGATTTTGAGAAAATACTTTATTAAAAATATTTAAAGATTAGATTTAGATTTTTATACAACTAGATTTTTACACTACAGTCTGTGTCAAGTGACAGCATTTATCTAATTGCTTATTTAACCATATCATGAAGCATGTCAGGTGCCTGGTTACTTTCAGAGGCTCAGTACCAGGATCTTGATGTAAATTACAGTCATGTCACCCAGTAAGGAAAATAGGCAGGAAATCTAATATAGTAATTTACTTTGCAGTGGCAAGTCTGCTGAATATGGAAACACCAGAGAGAAAAACAGCCTCATCCTTGTAAAATTCTGTGGAAAGATTTAGCAGGAAGAACTCCAGATGATACAGCTTTTACGTAGCTTTGCCAAGTTCTTAGTCAGAAAAGCAGGATTTTGCTTGTATGTTTCTAAAACACTGGTTTGATTTCTAAAATTTTATTTCTATTTTGATTTCTAAGAGATTTTGTTCTCATCTCTTTCATGAACAATGACTCCTCTACAGTCACAATGCAGCAAACTGTTGTTACAGTATCAACAGCTCTATTTTTCAAGTATACATACACAGCACAGTAGTTTCCTAGGAACTCTAGTTTTACTACAGATTTCTACAGCAGCCTATTAAAAAGGCAAAGAGAAAGTATATGAAATGGTCTACTCCAAATAAGTTTGCTTATGAAGATTTAACCATTTTTATTCCCTTTATTTAACTGCATTAAATAAAAGCAATAATTGCCCAAGCCCTTGTGCAAAATGTTTCAGAATGGAAAGAATTTCTCCTGCCTGCGCCCATCTTTTTCCCTGACAACAAGTCCAACCCACAGAAAGTTTGCACCATGTCACACCCAAATTCAGCATACAACTCCTAAAGCACTGGGTCTACAGAGAGCAATAATGAACTACAAAATCCTACCTTCCTCCTCACAAGCACTGCCTTGCAGGGCTGCACAGTCCGGAGCACAGGAACAGAGGGCTCTCAAAGCTTTTGTAGCCTGTGCAGGAAACTCCACCCAGCAACCAGTGTTTCCACAGCCCTAGTAATCATCTGCAGCAGCTATACTGGGTGCCACCCAAAGTCGAGAAACATTAGGGGAAAAAAAAAAAAAGGTCATTGCGAAACTATGTGCTGGCGAAAGTATGAGTGGATTTCAGAAGGGAAAAGACAACAAATGAGCAAGCCATGTCAGCTTTTCTGTCCTGCCCTAGCCACATCCCCACTTTTAACAAATTGCCGTGTCTTTTGGGATCACACGATTAAATATTAAGAAAACAAAATTTGAGTAATTCTCTTCACATTTTAACATCTAACATAATTTCAAAAGTGAATATATTAAGATATATCTTTGCTCAGTAAAACTTGAGAGAAGAAACAGTCAAGGCAGCATCCTCACTTAATTGAGATCTGGTGGCTATCAACTCTGCAGCTTTTGCCTGTGGGTCGATGACAGAAATAACCCAGGAATAAACCATGCCTAGTATTTCATGTAAATAACTTTTTCTTTTCTTGAAAAGAAGCTCCTGAAAAAAGGCAGACCTAATATAAGGGCAACAGTTGGCACGTACACAATTAGAAAGAGATTGAAACAATCAGATTAATCTCTGAAGTACAAAGTGAGAGTGATTTGCCAAGATGAGGGTATATCTGCTAGAAGTGGTTTTCTGCAAGTACTTCCTTGCCAAGCCAGCACAGCACAACACCATCACTAACATCTCAGATTGGCCTGGAGCGTGATGCCCAGTGAAGAAATTCCTGTTGCTGAGCCAGAAGTGTTTGCAATGGGCAGATAGGGCTCCCAGCAGACTTTCATCCTCCTCCTGCTGACTGGCTGCAATGCACAGGTACCCCCGGTACGGCTGATCTGCCCCACATGAACATACATGAAATGCAGTCTGCCCTTGAAACCCATGTCTAACAATTAATTATAAGAGGAAGAAGAGGAACAGACTGATGGTAATTATTAGAGGAAATCCTCACAGATTTCTCAAAGGTAAAATAACACACAGGCATGTTCCAGCATAACTTACATCTTTCTCCGTACACCCAAATGTGTTCTGCTCACAGTAATCTGCTCTTCACATTCAAGGAGGTCCCCATCCCAGCAGCCTAAGGAGAGAGCCTCCAGGACTGATAAGGACACAGCAGCCAGTCCCCCCCAGCCCCAGGATCTGCCCTCAGCAGTGGCCTCAGCCCTCATTCCCTGCTGGAGTCACTGCCCTGCTGCCTGCCATGCAGAGAGCTGGGACTGAAAGTGGGACCCAGCCTATGGACTGATGGCCTGTCACATTCCCAGCCCCAGAGAGGTGCCAAATGCCTGGGGCTCCCTACAGTGCCCATCCCAGGTCTTCTGCTCCTGGCTGGGGTGATGGGATAGGAGGGGCTGCTAGGCCCTGCCTGCTGAGCCCCATGGGAATGCTTCTAGCCCCCAGGGAGTCCCCAGGCCCCTGACTCTCTGAGAGCAATTTTCTGCTATACTTTGTTATTTCCTTTCCTCCTGTGCATTTAATATATCATTTGACAAAAGTTTTCTAGATGTTTTCAGTAAACTGAATAATTGAAGGGGCCTACCAGCTGAAAATGATAGTGAGCAAGCTGTCAGGCGTATGTTGATTGGTTTATTTAATTATGATGTGTGATGTACAGATTACTCTAGCCCACCCAAATTCCATATCAGAATGACACTAGCAGTCTTATTTAACTTGACTCAGGTGTTGGCCAGAATCTCTGTCATTATTCTTTTTCTGGGACTGTTTCCCCTGTCTATTAATGAGCACAGCTAAGGGTGGAATCAGTGTGCTAGAAGTGCATAGTAAGACACTCCTCCATGTTGACTCATTTTTCTAATATGGTTTTTCCATAATCAGATTGCTACCCCATTTTTATAATAGTATTTTTAATACTATTTTCTAATTTAGTTCTTTTGTTTTTTGGGCTTTTTAAAAAATCTAATTCTATTATCTTTTGGGCCCATGTTTCCACCTTCAGAGTGATATCACAAGAAGTACTGCTAGTCATTGAAGAAGCTGTTTGCATTTGCTTTTCCTTCCTTCTTAGTGGGTGGACAGATGCTGGTTGACTCACTGTCTTCCTGGAACTCAACTGAGTCACCATCTGCACTAGAGTGCTCTATTGTACAAAATGCTGCCACTTAAAAAAATGCAGTTTTGCATTTGGATGGAGCTCTTAACAATTGTTTATTGTTAAGTTTTTAACTGTTACTCCATCATTGGTTTCATAAAGCTGTCACAGTTTGCATATTGTTTATTGTTGAGTTGTCATTATCTATTCAGAAGTGGCAAAGCGTGCAGGCACTGTTGTAGACGTTCAAATGTCTCAAAAGTGACAAAAATAAGTACATTTGTTTAGAGCACTCAATGCATGGAATGCAATTGAGAGAAACAGAAATGTTCAGTGAAAATAAAAAAGAAAAATGGTCACTTGATAAACTGCCATATTTGGCCATGCCAAATATTCCTCTTAAGGCTAGTGATGACTCAGCTCAGTTGGGAAAATGGGATTTCCCCAAGAAATCCATCCTGCACAAAATGATAGGAAAATGAGTCAGGAATTTTCATGGAGTTTGAGAGCGAGAGCAGCAGCCCTTACATCTATTTCAGAGGCTGCTAGCAACATCCTGTAACTCTGTGTTTATTCCACCCAAGGTGCCTTAAAGAAGAGTTAAGGCTGGAGAAATTTAGGAAATTATGATTCCATCTACACAAAACCAAAGACCGCATTTTACAAATGACCTTCAGACTGCCTGTGAGATAAACCTCAAGAGAAAATTGATGCTCACAAATTGCATTGTTATGAAATAACATTATCCTGAGGGACCTACTGACATAGAACAGAGCCGTGCCTGTTTCATGCCATGACAGCCATCCATTTTGAACCACCTGATAGCAATCCAGTGCCAGCTGGAATCAGCCTCTCTGATCTTTTGCACCTTGTGACTTCATTTATCATCAGTAGCTTTTATCCATTTCCTAAAAAACTGAGGAGGAACACATTACTCCATTTCCTTAGGCACCCAGGACCTGCAGCGTAGCACCTGTACTCAGGTCACAGGCAACAGAGACATTAATATCAAAGATACAGATCTAAGAGTATGTATGACTTACAGCAGGCCTACTGAAGGCAGTAATACTCTCAAGAAGACATTCCAGAGATAATGCAGTGTTTTTACTACATATTTACCAATTATTGTACAAATCCTATTTCAGGAAGTGTGTCTCAGTTACATTATTCAGAAAAATATCTTTCCTGCATACTGAGGTAAAGGGCCTCCTCAGACCTCCCTTTCTTCCTTTGATATACACAAGAGATAAAATATCACATTCATTGAGAACAGCTACACTATCTATTCATTTGCACCTGATCTCCGTGGTTCCAGTGAGGTCCACCTAGAGTCCACCTAGGTTGTGATTATGTGTATCCCTGTGATCCTGTATTATGGGCTGGATGGATTCAAACCTAGACATACAATTTCTTTTTTAGCTTCACGTTTAAACAAAACAAAACAAAAAATCATTAGACACAATAGGACATTCAAAACTGTGTAATATCTCTTATGGATTCTCTGTTAAAGGTTTTATTTTTATTGTATTTCCCATTCAGATCATGTTTCAGTTCTGAACCTCTTTGCATGCTTATAAATAGCAAAAAGATTGGGCAACATGAATTTGTTGATACTGATGCAAAAAAATCATAAATATTTTTGAGTAATCTTCTAATAAGCATTCATTTTATCTACACTGCATGAAATATTTAACACCTCTGTCTTTTAACATGGATTTGCATTTTGTTACTGTCTTATGAAATACTGAATTAGCAATAATTCTCAGGCAGCAGGAATTCCATGATTTAATCAAACATACATCTGCTTTTATAATGAGCTTTAATATTACTGCTCTCTTAGTTGCAGTAAACTCTTTTCTGCAGTTCCAAAAATTTTTAGAAGTGTAATGGGATATTCTGAGTCTCATGGTTAAACAAGGCTTGGCTATCCAGAAGATACAAAATGTTAATGAGCAGTCCCCTGCACAGAGAAATAAAAATAGCCCATCCTCTCACAGAAACAAGCAGAGTAGCCACATGAGAAATCATGTCAAGGTAACATCATTTTGGAGATTAGGAATCCCATTCAGTTTAAATGAAGTCAAGGTCAGAGAAACACTTCCAGAAGCTTTTTAATGTCTCAGACGGCCTTCCAGACAAAAACCCCTATAATGCCAAAGTAATTTAGATGAGGAAAATGTAGATCTTCTAGGAAGCCTCTAGGAAAAAAATGTTGGAAGTCTTTGTTACATGTCTTCATCCAAATCACAGTAGAGCAAAACAGACCTGTTTGACGATGAAGTTGGTACAAAAATAGTAAATTACAGTGGAAGGTAAAACTCAGTGCAAATTAGGGGAAAGTGCGAAGGGGACAAGAAAATGTGGGAATGCATAATCTTTTCACAGTCCTATGCTGAGGCTGTAAATAATAACAGAAGACTCATTCAGGTCAAGGGAGCACAGGTGAATTTAAACAATTGTACTGTGCATAAAAGCTGTGGAAATGTCAGTGTCCTTAATGGAGAAAATGTCCAGACATCCTCCCCAACAAAAAACCAGACCAAAACAAGAGTTGGTGGTATGTCACAACTGATCTGAGGAGGAAGGGAGCTGGGCCATCTCTTCTAGGGAAACCACGCAGTAGGATGAGCAGTCCTCTGATTTACAAGACTGAACCCTGCTGCACAATTAAGTTGTTTTAACTTCAAAGAAAAGAGACAACACTAATTAACAAAAAATTAATCAGCAGATGAACCACCTGTGGTACTGCAATATGCAAGTTAAATTTAGCCATCTGGGATTTCCCAGTTTATTTGGCATTCTGAAATTGATTCCTTGAAGTAACTTTACCATTTCCTGTGCCACTTTTTCTTTTAAAGAAAATAATATTATAAATATTTATAAATATGCCCTTAGCAAACTGTGCTCCTTTGGTTGCTGCTGAAGTACATACCAGTGAGTGGATCTATTGACAAAAAACGTCCAGGTTAAAACAATAAAACAATAAAACATATCTCATTCCCTATCTACAGCAAGGAGCAAGTGTCATGCTCTGAATCTTCAGAATCACTTCAGTCAAGGTCATGTTTGTTGTGAGCGGCATAGCCCTGACTTGGGACTACTATGAAGAAACAAGAATTCACTACTATGAAGAAACAAGAATTACATAATAAGTGCATAATAGTAAATCATGTTTTGCTCATTGTGTACGTTGAAGGTGGAGTAAGAAGAGTCATAAAAAACCTGAAGAAACTATACATTCCATTCACTCTTGTAACATCTTGTTCCCAGAATATTGAGGGTGGTTTGTGGTTAGAAGTTTTTGGAGACTGCTTGGCTGTTACTATTTCACTCAGCAGCTTACCTGCCAAAATCAGGAGACAGAACTAATTCACAATTAGTCAGTGATTGCAAAACCGGTTTTTTACTTCTATGGAACATCAGAACAGTTTAACCTCAGACAAAATAAAACTTTTCATGTACCTTCCCCTCAAATCTACACAAGACCAAAATGTTGATATTGAAAAATCTAAACTGCAGTATTCCATTTCAAAAATAGTTGTCCTCCATTTTATGTGGCTTTTTTTCCCTCAATTTAAATATAAGTTTATTGTTGACTTTCATCAAAATATGATTTGTATCCAGGAAATTTCCTTCAAAGTCCTGCATTGTGATGTTGAACAAGAATTCCTTATAGTGTTTCCAGGTAAAACCCCTGTTTTAAAAACTCCTGTTCTTTTGTTTCAATTTTACTCTAGTCTGGATGGCCTCAAACTGCTGGGGAAGAAATACCACTAGGGCACAATGGTGCAAGTCACAGTTATTAAAGGGAAATTTTAAAGAGTTCAAGCTTGCTTCTGTTTCAGAGAGAACAAGGTTCAAGGCATGTTTGTATTTGTCGTAATTTGTCCCATTATAGAACTGCCTAAAGGTACATAACTCAGAGTTTGATTTGCATTTGATTTTCCTCAAAGGAAACAGATGCAGATGCAACATTTCAAATGTATCCCAGTTCTATACTAGTGCAAATTATTTATCCCTGGAGCTGCTATAAGTTTCTTAAGGTAATCAAAGTCATTGGGAATATACAAAGAGGAACATGAAACTCCTAGCCATAGAAGTTTAACCTCAAATAATTATGCATGAACTATCATGGACAACCAAATATGAGACATGAATGGAGTAGTGAGTCCCAATGGCACTAATGTAAGAAAAAGACATACAGTGTAATTGTAAAAATACAGGACTTTTTGAGGGTGTTTTAAGTAAAAATGTAAAGGTTTGTGAGGCTAAGATTATTCTTAAAGCAAAATTAGCAACAATACCGGCCAAAACAAACATACCAAAAGGAGTGATCTCAAGATATCTATCTGTGGCACTACCAATCTGTTCTATTGTGTTTATTTAATACCTAGCGCTGTCACATTCTAGTTCTAAAATGGGACTACTACACAGCCCTCAAAGATTAAACAAAGCAAGAAACATCACAGTGAAAATGAAAAATCTAAGTAGAAATCTATAATACCTTATTTAAATACAAGTGGGAGTTTGTTATTTTCTGTTTGTTTTGCCAGTTTCTTCATTTAGCAGTAGTTGTAGTGCTAATATGTCTTACATAATTTATTACTCTAAAAAATAATTTGGAAATGTAATCTGTCAAATGTTTCTTTTTTTTATAAGATTGTGAATATTAAAAATAAAACACCCTCATTTGTTCAGATGGTTGATTTTTCTATTGGTTTTTTTTCTCTCTTTTTCCATTCTTTTTTCCCCTCTGGTAAGAGGAAAGAGAAAGGAAAGCAAAACCCCCTTTGTTAGAGAAATGAAGGCAAAATCCCTTTGTTATCATAAAAAGAAAAATCACAAAATAGTTCATTTAAAAAAAATACTTTCTCAAAAAAAAAATACTTTCCCAAAAAAGCCTTTTGTATAGGTCACATTGTTATATGTGTTCTTCACATCCCAGTGAAGCTATAAGATATTCAAATTAGCACAGTAGAGCAAATAGTTATTAAATTAGCTGTGGATTAGTTGCACAAAGGTTCACAATGAAGCTGCTTCCTGTAAACTCACAGTGAAACTGCTAGTTGAGTTAGTGATACCAAAAGCCTTCCTTTTGTACTATAATCAAAAGGCAAGTTCCTGGGTTTAGTCCTTTTTGTCATAAGGGTGGGGTACACAACAATAGCAGTGAGGTAGAAATCCTGAGCCATTGGTCTCACCTGCCTAGGCTGGATCACGTCAGCCTGCAGATTTCATTCTCTATTTTTTTTTTTTTTTTTTGCAATTGCCAAATAGTACTTGCTTCTCCCTGTTTCTGCTGCTGTTTTGTTCATATTTATCTAGGAATATATCAAAAGTTTTGTGCCTGGGCGTTATTCCAAGAGAACAGCATATTTGACTTACAGTTCAAAATAACCTGCCTGTCTCAGCTGAGGCCAGTCATAGCACAGTGGCTTAGGAAGTGATAAAAGTGTGGTCTTGCTTTACATTTAATTAGCAGAGAAGGAAAATGGAAATACACTTCCTTGAAAAAATTGTAAAAAGCAAGGAAAACTTTGTTCTAATATAGTAACAGCTTCATCTGGACCAATTTAATCACTCAGTTCATATGAAATTAGATCTAAATTGTATAAAATACCCCTTGGAACTCTATCAGTTTAACTACTCCTGAAAGTATGGCAAGAGAATAATGTTTCACATTCTTGCAGCCAAAAAAAGTGTGGACATTCATAAATTATTCTAGTGAAAACCTTCTCATCCTGTGGGTATTTGTGCTTTTAGATACATAGAACCAATCTATATTTTTTCATTTATAGTAAATTTTAGTTTGTTGGCATAACAGACATTGCCTGACACAGGAGTCAGTGAGAAGAAACGTGATCTGCATCTATTTTACTTTCTGCAGGTATCTGGTTACCTAGTGAGGCTCTTGCATTTTTTGCAGGTTAAATATTTATGTACACAGTGTGGGAGGTTGTCAGAAAATACCAGGAGTCAACTCTCATCTCTCTGGAAACGCTGAGAAACAGACGGATAACCATGGGTGAAGGTAATTATTTGGGATTTAGTGTGTATTTACTAAAAACGAGAAATGCTTGTGTATGTTACATTATGACACACAGCTATTGAGACTGGAAGGGTGGAGTGAGGCTACTATTTCATCAAATAAATTGAGTGCAAAAGTGAAGAGGACAACCATCTGTTTTTCAGGGAAAGAAAAGAACACACACATATGAAATACGTACTGAAAAAGCTAAGTCCTTTACAGAGCAGAAAGATTAGCACAAATGAATGCCAATAGTTTTAAACATAGCTAATTATTTTTCAAAAGCTGTCTTGCTAACCTAGGAAATATGTTTTTGAATGATAGGGAAAATTTGGAAAGTTATGTATGTGTCTTCATAAACATTTAGAAAAGTGTGATAAATTAAGTAAAGTCAAATTTTAAATAAAGTCACTGCAGGTTTTACAAATACTTTGTGATTTTTAAGAAAAATGGGCCTGACTTTTCACAGTTCAACAAGTTATTGGATATTTCAGACATGACACTCATGTCATTTCAGAAAATGCTTAGAAGATGATCAAGAGAGATTGTACAGGGGAATCATCAAAGGCCTGATGAATGTGGCTTCTGGTGAAAGTCTGAAAACTGGATTGATGGTCTAAAAATGGAAGAATCTTTAGTTATTTCTCAGAAGACTGAGTTCAGAAATCTTAAAAAATTATCTATTTGACTGTAGGACAGGAAGCTATGAACATAAGGAAAGGGAGTTTCATTTGGATTTTAAACATAAACCATTTTCACCATAAGAGATTAAAAATGGGTTAAATAGGTCCTAATTTCTTTTTTACCATTATTTTATTTAGGACTCTTTTTTTGCAAACTTAGACCTTTTCTCGAAGCCTTACATCCCTTCTTTCTTCCCTGAAATGTTAACTCCTGTTTGCTGAAAAAAAATTAACCTGCAAGGCAAATAAATTTTCCCAGAGGATTCTGCCTCAAAGAAGAGATGATGAGATCACAACCAAATAAAAAAAAATACTGCCAAAAGTTGCAGGTTTCCTCATAGATTTTCCACAGAGATAAGATGTATCCTAACTGTCACATCTTAAAGTTGTCCTCAAACTTCACTTGTACTCTTAAAATAATTTTGTTATGCAGATTGCCTGCTACAAAAATAATTGTGACTGTTCATTTATTTTTTTCTGATACAAACCCTGATGTGGCTGTATATGAGGCATTGAAAAATGCAAGGTGGTTTGTCTTGCCCCACCTTAGAAAGCAGGGTGTTGAAAAGCAATATAGGGAAACATGAGGAAGATTTACAGCTTCTTCCATGCAACCTGCAGATTCTGTCCATAAATCATGAAAGAACAGTCTTCTCTTACCTAAGGCCTTCGCACACATATTTGTAGAAGTAGTTTTTCCTCAGATGTCAAACATGGTTCTTAAGCATTGTGTTTAAAATTTAAATGCAATAGTAAATATTAACTTTGAAATGCCATGTCTGATTTAGAGATAAATAGCAACATTAGTGGGGGACTGAGGTCTGTTTGTAGTCTCAGGCAGCTGACTAATGAATGAGCAGCCTGGTAATACCATGGAATCTCAGGTCTAACCAACATGAAGGAGCAACTCTGTCTATCAATAGAGACACAAATAGACATCTTTTTCCAAGAAAAGTTAAATCTACATTCTTGCATTTTGTCTAGCATGTCTGTGACTTATAGTACAAAACGCATGCCTTTATTTTTATTTCCAAGATGAAAAATCAACAAAATACAGCAAGAAAAGCTTTGCCGTCTGTGGTAGCAAGCTGGAATTTTAACTCTTGATATGGATTTTTTACTCCATATTGGCAACCTGTCGGGTGATAGCTGCCACATATTCTCTTCTTCTTGCTAATATACTACATGTACATATATGTGTCCTGACTGTTTAACCTTCACACCAGAAGTGAAGAATAACAAGTTAAACACGTTTGATTGTCAGCTCTGTTGGGCAATACAACTGGGCAAGGTTGTTTCTTAAGGCAGCGTAACCTGAGAATGTTAGAGATAAAAATGTGGTTTGACCAGAGAGAGTAAAAAGAAAATGTTTGCATAATACATTTCCATCTGGACAAGAACCGAGTTGTAGCTTGTAATGATGTAAACAAGCCTTTACTTGTAATATGCTGTCCAAGTTCATTGCTAAATCACTTTCAGGGGATGGGATGGAATTATAAAAGATATCCTGGTACAAATCTTCATACCAGTTGATATCAGTGTGATCTACTACTAATGAGGAAGGAGTGGACTTCAGGGCCAACTACTCTTGCTACATTCCTGCTTCTCTGTGTGATCACAGCAGGGATAAAAATGACAATTTCCCCTTTTTTGTAAGCCCCAAAGGGAAACAATATCATCTTGCTTGTCAGGACATTGGGAGTACAGTTACTCTCCATTTTCCATGATGAAGTAGGAAACGCTCTTTATATCTCTCTGCTCAAGTCCAGAAGCAATGGTCTTTTTCACTCCACACTTTAAGGACACTCCCACCAGTCCCACCACTCCTCTCTCACACTGCTGTTCTTTGTTTTGCATCAGAGCACAGAGGGTGGGACAGGCTCTGTTCAGTCAGCTGATGTTATTACAAGAAATCCTAGTGTGTGCATTTGCACTGTGGGTAATGTTGAATAGCAGAGAGTCTGTGCATCAATAGAAAGTGCTGTAACAAGAAGCAAGAAAGAAACTTGCTCACAGACAGCCTCTCTACACAAAGTTATTAAAAGAGCCTTTGTTTTACATTATGAGAGAGTGGTGTGTGGTTTAGGAGAGTCTGGTGCAGGCACTGGGGATTACAATTCCTAAACCCCAACACTGTCCAAAGGGATATCCCGTGCCATACAGTACTGTGTGCTGCAATAAAAGTTTAGCCTTAAGATAAAAAATAAAAATTTCTTTTTGAGTTACAGAATATGTCTTTTAAGTAACAATTTTATGTGATGGAGCCCTGCTTTCCAGTAGATGACTAAACATTTACTTCCCAATGGAAACTAGTGTATTAATTCCTTATTATGTTTTGCTTGCATGTAGATCTTTGCTTCACCTATTAAACTCCCTTTAACTTAACCCATGATTTTTATCACTTTTATCCTTCTGATTCACCCACCCATCACTGTGGGGGAGTGAGGAAGTGGCTGCATGGACCTGAGCTGCTAGACAAGCTTAAACCACAGCAGAAGCTGCTATCAATCTAGCAACATATTCTTGTGCTGCTTCTTTGGGTAGTACTACGAACTAAATTGATCAAGAAAACATTTTAAAAAATCAAACTGTAGTGATAGTGGGAGGGAAGAATTAGTTAAGCCAGACTGATCTTTGTTATACTGCATTTCTAAGCTGCATTTCTCAATCCCTCATATGAAAAAATTCTGTCAGCTTCATCAGCTGTGTAGAACTAGAACTTGTCCATGGTGATATCAATAATAACATTGCTATCATTATAATTATTTTTGACCACTTTTAAGTGTAATTTCCAGGTTTTTTTCAGTGGGCACAAGCCAAGTTTTAAAGGCTTTAGCACTTTTTGTGCGATGTTGACAGGCAGGGGCAAGTCCTCTAGCCAGATAGTTGAAATTACTGCAATGACGTCTTCAGTTGCTGGACTTACAGTCACCTACAGTTTCATTCCTGTGCATGTGCTCTAATTCCTTCCCAAAAGCCTGTCATTTGCATTTCATGTTCAGAATCCAGTATTCATTTTATTCCTGGCCATTTTATAAACCTTGAAGAGCTAGAAAAGCAACATGTTTGTCTGTGGAACTCATGAAGTTGGCAAGGTATTTGAAAAAAAAAAAAAAGGCTTTTGGTCGTAAATAATTTGATTTCTTTAAAATTCATCAAGAAAACATTTTTCTGGGGAAATAGAAATTGATCATAAAAAGAGATCAAATATCTTAGACATATCTAGAGACAAAAGTTGGCCAAGAGTTACGCATTGAGGAGTGTGTTTGAGTTGTGCTTTTGGATGGAAGCTGCATGAGACTTGACAGATTTTATTCAGGATAGATGGTGAATTCTGAGTACTTCATTTCATGGACTTCAATGTGCTTTACTAATTCAGCTAAATCTGACAGTCAAACCAAGATTAAATCACTAAATCATGTTAGATTTCAAAAAAGACAGCAAGAAAGACCCAAAACCAAAGGTTTCCTCTGATCAGTTTCTAAGTCACCCAGCTTTAATTAAACTGCTGAAAGTTTGGAGTATTTTGACCTTAAATCCTTTTTGTTGTGTGATATTACAGATCTGGTCTTGTTTCAAAATTTAGATTTTAAGACTCTTTTTAAGACTCTTCAATGCCTTGTCCTGACATTTTATTAAAAAAAAATATGTTGCTTGTTTTTCAGAAGCATGGGTGCAAAGTAATGACCTTTCAGGCTGGCAAGTTAAAGATTCAGTACAAATTGATCCTGGAACTAAACCACAGACCACCATGCACTCCACTGTTCCTCTACCAGGCAGTGTTATTGACTACTCAGAGGAGGTACAGGAACATCCTTCATGTGTGATTGAAAGTGTGGTGGAAGACACACCTGAGGAGGGTAAGTAGCAGTAGTAGTAGTAGTAGTAGTAGTAGTAGTGCCTCAGATGTTTGGAATGAGATTGTACCTCACTGCTTTCCACAAAACATAATGGTAGTATCTGTATTGTAGGGTCACAGAAGCAGAACTGCAAAAACATTATAGCCCACACTGTCATCAGTGCTGATATACCTCAAATATGGATAAAATTCAGTATGGACTAAGTGGAAGGGCACCTGTCATGATTTAGTTTATAGCTTTTGGACATGATCTTCAAGCTCCTCGTGTACAACACATGCATAGCGGCTTTGTGCCTGTTGAAACAAAAGCCATCAGAACAGGACTAGATTTTTTATGTGGTCTACACCTGAAACTTCTAAAACAAAGTGTGCAATCTCTCTGAAAACTGTCAAAAAGTACAGTTGTAGTTATTCAGAGACAGTAATGTGGCTGCCTAGACTCTGCTGGATGCTTTCATTGTAGCTGTAATCTGAGAAAGGAGAGACCTCTGGTTTGAGGAGCTTTACACTCTAAGGGAATAATTAAACTGCAAGGAGCTGTGGTACCCAGAGTGCCCTTTGGGAGCAGCCTGACTGGGGGCATTGGAAAGAAGTGCAAAGAACTGTCACATATGTCTCATCCCTGCCACACCCCAGAGTTCTGTGTGAGTTAACTCACAAGTGGTGTGAAAAGGGATGGTCAGTAGCTCAAAGAGTCACATGCTCTGTGAAATGATAAGTTAAACAGAAGACATATATAGTGATTTTAGCATTCATTAATTAACCAGTTGGAGTTTCCCATATTTCTCCTCCCAAAGGTCTGTCTAGATTGAAGACAAACTTTGTAGTTGAAAGTATGTGATATTGTAATGCATTTTTTAACTCAGAAATGAAATCTGGATGTCTGAATAATCTTTATACTAAGGAAAATGTAGACCCTGTGCTCTTGGCCTGAAAGCATTGATGCATAAATGGCTAATTTTGCCCAAAGTAGGATTATGTGAACTAAAGGGCTGCTAAGAGTCTCCAAGATGGCAGAAAGAAAACAAAATGTGAACCAAAAGGATGTAGATGCAAGACGTCAAGTCTTTTTAAAAGTAGCTGTTCCATACAGATTTTGTGTCCCTCAATGACATTACCCACAGAACAAAAGCTGATATTTTTACAGCTGTAATCTATAGCGATGGAAAGACTGAATTCAGAAAAAAAGAATAGCTTGAGCCAAGGGTACTCTTTTCAACATATATTTTATGTATTTCATAAATCACCAAAATTGGATCTTGAAAATCAAGACTTTTATGGCTGTACCTGAACAGGATCCAATGATCCACCTAGGACAGACTGTACTTTAGAATGGTGCATCCACTTACAGTTCAGTTAGTAAAAAAACCATGCAAAGACAGGTATTTGTTAGTATAAAATCATTGCAGTATGTAACTACAATTTGTGTTAAGAACTTTGGAAAGGTATACATTAATATTTCCCCATGCAAAAAATTTCTCCATTTCTGATAATTGTTTTGACCAATTCAGAGTCAGAAGACATCTTTCAGACACTGTTTTCTCTTTCACATCAAAGCACTTGAAGGTGTTGTGGCTTGGTTTTTTCTCAGCAGGAGTGTTGAATGCATCCAGAGCTCTCATAAATATACCTGTCGGACACACCTCATGTAACAATGTGATGCAGCCCCACCTCTTAACACGCAGACACACACACAGTCACCTTTTCCAAGATATTGAGAAAAATCCAGCTTTTTTTTTTTACTTTTTCAAAATGACATTTTGAAAACATTCCTACACAAGATGAGAAAGAAGTCCAGAATATAGCCTTTGTATTCAATATCTCTATTTCCAGGATCCACTGGAACCATTCAAGTCTCACACAAGTCCTCACACAACCTTCTTATGCTTCTGGTTTTCTCAATCACTTCCCAGTCTCTCACATCTATGTAACCCTTTTAATTTCTTAAAACACTTTTAAGACAAAGAGAAGCAGAGCAAAAATGTAAATGATTTTCACAATATTTTAGCTCTTGAATTTTCTTAATAGATGGAGAGGGAAACTCATGGTTGCACAAGCTTGGAATGAATATAAACAAGTGGTCTTTTCTGAATTCCCTGATTGGATGGAGTGACCGAACTCAAGAAAAAGGTATATTTACAAAGCAAGTATTATTCTTGCTTTCTGGAACAGATAATACCTTAAAGATAATAAAGAGCTTTATTCTTCTTTTCCCTTTGTATGTGAGCTCTGATTGAATTCAGCAGTGTTACTTGGATTTCCAAATAAAATTCTTTAGCTTAGACATACACAAGTCACTGTTCGAGGTAATTACATCAATATTTTTTAGCTTATACTCCTCTTAGTTAATAATGATACTGGGTTGCGATACTTAAATTAATTTTCCAATAGAAAGACAGCTCTGTATTAAGCCAGATCAATCCAATTGGGAGAAAAAAAATAATTTTATGTTTTTATTTAACAAAAAGGAAGATCAGAAAAAAAATAAAATTTGTCTCATACTCTGATAAAAAATGTGTCTATCAAATAACTAGAAAAAGTTAGTTTCCCAGGACATAAAGTGTCCTCTTAGTTGTGGTAAAAGCTAGTTTTCTTAAGAAGCAACATGTTTCTGCATGGGTCTTTAAACCTGATTTTTAATTTTTTGTTTTAATGACACAAGTATATGTAAGTAATGAATATCAGAGTGTTCAGGAACAAGTAATTGTCAAACGTGTTCCTATGGTGTCCCAAGGTAAAAGCTGACAAGTCTGAGTTGCTGTATTTCTCCTCCCAGAGGCCTATGTTGTTATTAGAAAAAAAAAAAAAAAAGAAAAAAAGTCAATGCCTCTAATAAAAAATTAAAATGTAATATGTACATATGAAGTTGCAGTGCATTTTAATTTATAAGGTAAATTTTGTTTTACACTAGATCAGTTTACCACATCTGGAGTTTGTTCTGCTGCTGATCGCAAAGCAACTGGGTTGGAGGAATGTACAACCAAAGTGCCATACATTCCATACAGCTTAGCTACACTGCATATCATCAAGGTAAGAAAAACTAAAACAAACATCCCCTTCCCTCAAAGAAAGTCCCCAATGATTGGATAGTTTACAATATTTTAAAAATTGACAGTATAAGCAAGCACGTCTTTCCTTAGGATAAATTGGATGAATTGTCATAATTGCTGTCATTGTATAAACTCAATTCACACAATCCTTTTGCCCAGCAGGTTGGTTTTTTGATTCGCATTTGGAAGCCTGCAGTTAAATTTTGAATATTGGTATAAAAATTCAAACACTAATGTCAAAGTGCTATCTTAACTTGGATCAGATTGTAAGTTGCTTAAATGCCTTTCCCAGGTTGACATCTAAAGATAAAAACTTCCTTGTAACTGTGTTTGGAGGAAATCTTTGTCATCTTATATATATATTTTTCATCATTATTCTTCATTGCTGGAAGTGTTATGTGACTGGAAGTGTGAGAGTTTTTTCCTATTACAATATTTTTGGTGCCAGAAACTAGAATAACTTCTGATTTTGAATTTAGATTTATTTCATTTATGGAACATCATATGTATGCGTTCGTCTGTATACAAAATAAAGAAAAATGTACATATATCCTGGTAAGTGGTTTCCTTGCATTATTTATTCCACTAGATATGGTCTTGTATTCTTGGTCTTTTAGTATGAATCAAAAATGTTCAGTGGTGATTTCTTTTGTACAGACTACATACAGACTGCTGAGCTAGCTGTAAGACACAAGTTAAATACCTGAAGCAACTTATTAAAATGCCTCAGACCTCTGTGGGTGATGAGATCTGGAGCCCATCTGGAGATTTTCAATCCTTCCAAAGAGGCTTTCCTTTGATTGAGTCTCTTCAAAATTTCTCAACTTCCACAGTAGTTTTTGTGGATGAGGTATATTTCAAGATTGCATTGCTTCTTGGTTACTTTTATGTCATTTGAACTGTGACAGTGTCAGGTGTCCCAAACCAACTGCTTGTAAATATTAATAAAGATTTAATCTGTCAGCCTAGATCCATGCTAACAGCCACAACTACTTTCAAATAATGCATCAGCCACAATAAATAATCTGAGATTTTTTTATTTTTGTTTTGACTTGGATGAGCTGCTCACTGTCAGCAGAATCTGCATCATGTGAAGCTTAAATGAAGAACTGAAACCAGGGAAATCTCTAGAAAAATTCTAGATTTTTATCATTTACATATGATCATGTTCATTACTGCTGTAATTGACTGAGCAGTATCTATTAATCTCATCCATGTGTCAGAGCAATTTAACATTGCACCTACCTGACAGATATGTCAAATAAAAGTGGACAGCAGAGGCCAGGACAGGAGCTGGTGGAATTTTCCTTTAGTGACTATTATGAATTAAATTAAAACCAAAATTAATTACAGAGATTAAAGAGGAACCTGATGCAATTTAAAGCTTAAATTATTCACTTTCAAACATGAAAATGCTCAGTTTGTCCATCCTTGATGTACACATCTCTATTTATTAGTCATTAAAACTGCCAGTGTATTTAAAGTTATAGCAATTTTGTATGATTTCAAATTATTTTAATGAAATACAACATAAAAGAGTGCATTCTTTAACCACTTTTCTAACTCTTAATTGAGGAAATGCAATTTTCCCACTGATTGCCTTTTTTTCCCAGTTATAGGCCTCATAATGCTATTCTTTGTCAAGAACTTTAGAATTGTTATAATGACTATGTCTTCCATGTTCTATTCAGATCACAACATTAAAAAGAAAGAAGTGAAGGTACAATGTTAGGACCAAAAGAGAAATTCCATTTCAAGTTATTCACAGACTTTCATTCAATAGCATAACATATTTTCTATTATTGAAGCCTGAAAGTCTTGCCTGTAGTTCTACTAAGTACTTATCTGGTTCATTACAACTGGAGTTGGTAGTGCTCTGAGTTTATAATTTCCTTCTTCCTTCTGCTCTGAGTTTACAATTTCCTTCTTCCTCTACAGATTGTAAAAGACATGCAGCAAATGAAGAACAGACACATGATGATAATGAGAAAACTAGATGATATGAGGAAAGAAAAACAGGTAATTATACTGGAGTATTAGAACTCCTGACCATTAACCAAAGTGATACAGAGAGATTAAATTTACTTCATTCACAATTAAATATCAATTCCTGTACCATTCTTCCTGTCTGTAAATAATGCCAGTGTATCTTGTACTGTATTTTATCTTACCACTTTGTGAAGTCTGGTTTTACTTTTTATTTGGCACAATGACAGAGATTTTTGTAAAATTTATCTGTTACTAAAATTTTCTCTTAATAACACCTTCATGTCATGACTGGCACAATGGTTTCAACATCTGCATTTCTGTAGGCTGTGCCTCTCAAGAATGCATTGTTAAGGTCTGTGCCAGGCTGTATTGCCTTTATGGCTTTTTGTTTTTCTGTGTGTATTTTTTGTCTACTTTTTACTTAGCTTGGTTTTGGCCTTTTTTCAGTGTAGTTTATGGCATAACAGAATCTATTCACCTGTAAACTCCTTCAAGGTGACAATGAGGATCCAGAGGTGCCATTCCTGTGACCTAAATTCCACACTATTCTTTCCTTAGTGGAAGCATTTCTGCATTCCATTAGTCAATAATCCTTCCAAAAAGATGGAATTACCTACATCATCTTTTGCTACTCTGTCCTGGAACATTTTCTTGCAGTTACAGCTTCACATTTCTGTTCATTTGTCACACATTCTCCTTTTCTGATCCACAGTAAGACAGGCATTCAGCTCCTATGGAGAACAATGCTTTCCACGCAATTAAAGTTTACTGTGGGCACTCAGAAAGAGGAGATTCAGAAATTCCTCTAAAGCCACCAAGGCGAAGTGAACAAACTCTTCTGACTGTCAAGTAAAATCTAGAGAATTTCCTGTCTGTCATGTACAAAGGCTAGATAGGCTTTGGTGTAGAACAAGATTTCATCTTGTTCTCAGGTTGTCACATCTGCACAAGCATTGTACACCAGTGAAATCAATTTCTGAACCTTGATAGCGATGTAACCCTGGCACAGTCACGTCTTCCGCTTTCAACTGACTGCAGATCACTAAGGGAAGAGAAAGAGAACAGGGAAGAACACAGATGCAAGACACAATAGCCTCCTGGGCAGTGATGCAAACACTATGTAATGACCTTACTTGACGTAATTGCTCTCATTTTGGTTGCTGTGTGGATTTATTAATGCTAATTCCAGACTTTCCCTGTCTGAGCTAAGTTTAATTTCTTTAAAATTGCTTAACTGTGCTTAGATGAATTCATTCTGAGAAAGGCTTTGGTTTTTATTTCTGCAGAAAAATACATGAAATATATGTTATTGTAGCAGAAAGTTTTGCTTGAAATCTGCAATGAATGACAGTACAAACCTCCTCATCAATCTGATCAATAGCAAATGTTTGAGACAATAAAAAACACTGAATAAAGAGAATAAAGAGAACCTGATATGGAAAGTGTTTCCTTTATTGTGCCTGACTTTCTGTTCTCATTCACTATTACTTTTCTCAATAATATTTTGTTATAAAGGAGGAGACTATAACTACTATAAAGAAACATTACAGTGATAAAATGAGGTGTCTGAAATCCCACTTAGAAGCTTACCAAGAGCTGATGAACAAGAGCAAAATACACTGGCAAGAAACAGTTAAGGTAAACAAGTATTTCTTATGGACAGACAGTTAAATGAAGACATGCAGTTTGAAAAATTGTAAAATTTTATTTTAAAATAAGCTATGGTTTTCTCGTTCTGGGATGAATACAGCTTTGCACAGTATACTTTCAAATCAGTTTTCATAGCTTGGCCTAGCTGTGCTATGCACTTGGAAATAGCTTTGCTTTCATGTAAATAATGTGTGAAGGATATTCCTAGAAAATATAGGATGTATGCTGCTTATTTGGTGATGAATAGATATTAAGGTTTATCCTGTTCCTCATTTCTGTTCTGCTATGGAGGAAAATGTTCAGAGTCCTCGAGCATTTAGAAAGGGTCTTTAGAAACAGACGACCTCTGGCCACAGATGGTCATTGCTAAATGAGGAATTTTAATTTTTTTAAGATCCACAGGCCTTTGGAGCCTGGTCCAAATATTACGACTTTTCAAAGCGAAGAACAAAAAAACTGAAACTGGATGTCCTTCTGAAAAATAGTGTTGCATTTCTCATCCCTTTTGCCCTATTTTACTGCCTTCAGAACCTAAGAGAAAAAAACAGACAGCTGATCCAAGAGAAGGAAGATCTTCTTTACCAAATGAAACAAAGAACAGAAAACTGGAGAAAAGAAAAGGTAAAGTAACAGAGTTTGTGTTTTCTTTTTGGAATCTGATGGTGTTCTTGCTATTGTTTCCTGCGTGTGCTGTTTGGCTGCCTGCATGCCTTTAGATAAATACATCTAAATTGGTGAAAATTAAACTACTATGCACATGCTTTCTTTTTTTTCAGAGAAAACTGTACGTTTTTGTCCTTAAACAGCAACAAGGATGGTACATGCTGTTTTGTCTTACTATAATTTTCTTTCCACTTAAAATTATTAGATGGTCATTGGTCATTTCTCTTGCATTCACCATTTTATGGGGTTTTTTTTAAGAATTTTGAAATCACAGTACAGCACATTGCTTCTTCCTTGTTTAGCAATTAAAATTAAAAATCAACAAAAGCATGTCATTGTCTATGTTATGGCAATATTGCATTTCAGCTGGCTGACACAGCAGCAAAATTACCTTATTTGGTAGTTCACAGGAAAAACTCCTTTTTTTTAAAACTTTAAAAAAGTTTCTGAGGCTTTTCAAATTTATCTGTAGTAATGGCACTTTATTACCAACATAGGTGTAAAAAAAAAAAAAAAATTTGTTCGGTTTGTCCTAGGTAGCGTTGGTAAACATGGCCTATTTGTTATTTGTTATTTTCTGCACAGAGTTCTGCTCTGTTCAACATGTGCAACTCCTCCTTTAATTTTGCAACACTGCTTTGTTACAGACGGTTTTCGTTGCAGCCCTCCAAGCCACGAATTCAGGAAGGTCTTTCCCAACCTTGCCTGGGGAGTCATGGGGAGGGAGGGCTCTGGGTGCGCGGCCTGTCAGGCAGATTCTGATTTAATTCGTGAAACTGCACAGCTCTGTGTGATTTCTGAGAGATCTCAGGCAGTTTTTTTTAGTTTCTCTTTTCAAGTGTCCTAGCACCACCTTCCGTTTAAGTTCTGCATGGCACCAGTATTTATAGTGAGGGTTTCCCAACTTTTCGAACGCATTGAGCCGTGCCCACCGCTGTAATATCCTATGCCTTATATTTTGACCTAATTATTATATGTCGAGGAAATGTAGCAAAAGTATTCTAATAAAGAGTTAAAAGTGATGAGGATACTATGTTCTAAGGCTCGTGGGAAGAAGGAATATTTTGTGTTAGTACACACAAATTTTTCTGCAGGGTTGCTGTAGGAATACTTCCAAAAGTTTTTGCTACTCAACTGTTTCAGAAGAATCAATCATTTTGTCACTGTTATCATTTAAGCAGTGTGGACAAAGGCTTAAGAAAGTATAAGCAGAGGACCCCTTGACTGAGGCTCTTATGAAAACTCTGGTGCCTGAGCTGTCTCTGGTTTATTTCTGTATTTTCTTGTCCAGTGACATCTAATTTTACTGCTCAGTAGCCCATTTGTGTTGGTTCTACACATAAGTAGAAACAAAATTATTTCCTTATCATTCATTATTCTCCCCAATGAAATATAATGAAAATTGGTATTGATTTCCTGCTATTCTTCTTTTCTTGTCTTGCAGGTCTGGATTCTAGAAAATTTGTGTAAAAAGCTGGATTACCTTTATACACAGCACACACTGAGTAAGTGTTTCAGATGCAGAGTTTCTTATCTGTTTCTGTTTCCTCCCTGTTTGGTCTTTTGTTTACACTAAGCTGTATACCTGCTGAAGTCAATGTAAGTATTTCCTTTTCAATACTGTGTGCTCAGGTGGGATAATAAAAGAATGTTGAAGCTACAAATACTGCCTGTAGTGACTCCAAGCTGCTTAGTACACCTTGCTTTTTACAGTCAGCATAATTTCTCAGTTGGTTTATTTCAACACTTGGAACCTTTCCTTTGAAATGTAAAGCAAAACAAAGCATGAATGCTTAAAAATTCTTTGAGTTTAAATAAATAAAAATGAGTTATTGATGAAAATGAAATATTTATTATTAAAAATATTGGTTTGTGACAAATTCTTGATTTCTAAAGAGAGATAATTTTACAGACATGGTATTGTTGGAATGGCAGATTAGAAATGCTGAAGTTATTCTTACCTGGTTTTCTATTGTTTTCAATTCAGCTTTACAGGAACTACACAACATCAGTTTACATGTGGAAAGATTGCAAGACCTCATGAATTTCCAGATAAAAAATCTTCAACAAAAGTCTGAAAAGGCAGGAGGAGAAAATTCAGATGTGTCAGAGGTTTTAGTATTAAAAACAGACCAAGTGAGCACAAGAATGTAAATTTAACTGGTGGTTTATGGGATTACAGCAGGTATTTCAAAGTCAATCAGGCTGATTCTTTCAAAAGCTGAAATCAACCATGGGCCTAACTGAAAGTAACTAAGGTGTGCAAATATATACATGGCTTGAGAATGATACAGTTATGATGAATTATTAAAACATCACAATATTGAAACAAGCTCATTGGTTCTGGAATCACCAATAGTGTGCCATGGTTGTCATTATATATTTGATAGTAGACACTGCTACAAAAATGCTTTTAAGTATCCACCTCTTTGATGTAAAAGGACTATATTCTAAACATCGGAACCAAAGAAATCATCTTATTCAATATGTCATTGAATAAGATGATTCAAGAAATCATCTTATTCAATATTTCATTTGCTTTTCTTCATTTTCTGCTCCGCCTTGCTCATTAAATTCTTGGTAGTTTTGTATGAAAGCAATCAAGATTCAGTTTATTGTATAGTATATTGTATAGTATTGTATAACTATATTATATAGTTTCTTTATTGTATAAGAGTTATCTTTTGTGCCTGCAGGCAGTTAATGAAGAAAGGAGGACTGACTGGTCAGTGGAAAAGCAATATCTTTGGCAAGCATGCACCATCCTGCAAGATATACAAGAATCTTTACAGAAACGAGAGAGGGAAGTCACTGAACTCTTACAAAGTGAAAGAAGATTTAACAAGGCAATGAAACCTCAAGTGACAGTGCTAATGTTCTTGAAATCTCTTATCAAGATGGTAAGAATACAGTTTCGGCAAAGATGAAAGTTTATTTAATGGGCCTTGTAAAAAAGTTAATTAAAGAAAAAGAGTGCAGTTTAGTTTATTAATGTCATAGTCTTCAAAAAGGCAAAATGCTATTTTGTATACGTTAATTTACTGGTAAGATTTTCAGACTATCTCATGCAAATAAAGACCTACATGAATATTCATTAGTTGGCATTTTTTTAAAAGATAAATTAGTGAAGCATGGGAATGCTATCATGGAAAAAACATGTTTTTCTAGCCTTTTAGTTATGTGAACTGCATGAACTGCAACTTTTTATCCATGTTAGGTTCACATCATATATTGTGATGTTCCTGGAGCACAGCAATGCATCCATCAGCTTATCAGGAAGAACAAGGATGAAAGACCTGGTCTGGAAGAAGTTTTTAATAATGCTCAGGCTGACATTCTGTCCCATGAAATATTTTTTGGAAATGAACTCATGGATGACACAAGGTATATTGAATAGTTGATAAAACAAAGATGGAAATACCATAGAAAAGTAATGAGCTCTTTTCACAGAGAGAAAAATGTGTTTTTAAGACTGCTGTTAGAGTTTTTATGTCTATTTATAGGGGAAAAGTATTAAAGTAGGGTCTACATCTATATTGTGAAAGAAATCAATAACTTAGAAATACCTTGTATAAAAAGCAAAAAAACATCTCAACTTAACTGGCTTGTGCAAATTTTTCCATTGTATTATAAAATAAGCTGGAATAAGCTTATTTGACAGTCCTGTGCTACAACATCATCATCTTCTCTTCTTACTTTTTCTGCAAGAAGTTCCTTTAAAATTAGCCTTTTTACAAGTTAACTTCCTTACAGATAACTTCTAAGGGGTTTTTAAAATTATTGTTTTTCTTTTGTTTTCTTTTTTCCTTTTTTTTTTTTTTTAATGATAGGACACACCTCCCAACAAAGCTTTTCAGAAACATTGGGAAAGCAAAGTCTGATTTAGAATATGTTGAAACAGAAAAAATTGTGTTTGACTGTATCCAGACAGGAGAAATCCCCAACTGGATTAAACGTGATTGTCTTTATGTAGCCTGGTCAGGTGAGAAATCCTCTTTTCAAATCACAGAAGCTTAACTATCCTCACCCAACTAACTTTTGAGTACATAAAACAACAGTGCAGCAGTAAAAAGCATGTTGTTGCCATGCCTTAAGGGTTGCTGTGCCACATCTCCATTTTGTGTGTTTTAGCGCACTACTATATGAATTGTAATAATGGGTCATGGCTTGTAAACACAGGGCTTCTGAATTTGTACTCCACCATGCATCTTTTCTGTAGTATCTTTATCATTTTGAAAATAGATGTCTTTTTAAATTATGTCGAAATATCTCAATGCATGTAGATGCACCCAGAATCTGCACAGATTTGGCAGACATGCAATGAATGAAATAAAAGATGTGGAATTCACAAGGCAGCAACCCCCTTTAACAAAAAATTAAAAAATATCCATTTGCATGAATTTAACACACTGTGTTCTTCTAGTGGGACTAGCAGAAAATTTTTTCAAACATTTAATTTGCTTTTTCTATGATTCTGCAACACAATGTCTGGTCCTAGTGACTTAGGGAAAGGAAGACAGATGTGTTCTTGTATTTGAAAAAAAATGGTTATTTGTAATTTAGAAGATTTACTGGGTTATATATTGATCCTGTGTAACTATATAATTATGGGAACTCTCCAGAAGACCCTGCAATATGCTCTGAGGAGATAGAGTCACCATTCCAAGGAACTCATGCAGAAGTTTAAAATGGAAATCAAGGTAATACCTTACAATATATCACCACACATGGTTTTAAATAAGTTATTAATAATGTGATCATTTTCCTAGCTATTAAGGGATTTAAGATCTGCTCTTTTTCTGTGATGTTTAAGTTCATTTACCTCCATGAATGACATAGTTTTGCTAACTAGTGAATTACAGGGTTACAGTTTTCTGTGTATGAAATGATTCCCATGTTGTATTTTGCACCTGTATATCGATTGTGTTGTTCATGTACAAGTCTTTGTTCATCTTGGTGGCCCTTGATATCTATTACAAGTAAAAAATATTAGAATCACAAAGCTCTTTAGGCTGGAAAAGATCCTTATGATCATTCAGTCCAACCATTAACCCAGCACTGTTAAGTTGACTACCGTGTCCCTAAGTGTCACATCTACATAGTTTTTTAAATACCTCCACCTATGGTGACTCAACCACTTCCCTGTACAAACTGTTCCAATGTTTGTCAACCCTCTACATGAAAAAATTTTCCCCAAAATCCAATCTAAACCACCCAGGGCTCAATTTGTCACCATTTCCTATGGTCCTGCCATTTGTTTCGTGGGAGAAGAGGTATTTCCCCATCACATTCCACTTCCTTTCATGTAGTTTCAGAGAGCAATAAGGTCCCCCCAGGCTTCCTTTTGTCAAGGCTAAAAACTCAGAGTTACCTCAGTCAATCCTCAAAAGATTTGTGATCCAGGCCCTTCACCAGCTTTGTTGCTTCTCTCTGGATATGTTCCAGCAGCTCTGGTTTCATATCTCTAATGATTTGAGATACATGGATTCCTTGCTTATTAGTAGGTTACAAAAAAAAAGCCCTGCCTCATGTGAATTTACAGCAGAGTAAATAACTGAAGAAAGTAACTGTGTGAATTGAGTTTTCTGACACTGGGCAAATGACATCCAGGAGTCCATGGACCCTGACTGGAGTCCTGAGACACCTGGCATAAATCATAGCAAGGCTACTCACTATCTTCTTTGAAAGGTGTTGGAGCTGGGGAGAGGTGCCTGAAGACCGGAAGAAAGCAAATGTCACCTCAGTTTTCAAAAACCGCAAGAAGGAGAACTATCACCTCAGTTCCTGGAAAGGCAATTGTCTTGGTTTAGGCCAAATTTGGGAGAAAACCTCCAAAGCGGCCCCTCCCTCATTGGTTTGGGAAAATATTTCCTTGGAGAAAAGTAGAAAACAATTTAACAGGCAAAGCATTCACCATCAAAAAAAAAAAAAAAAAGATAATATTAAGCAATAAAACCTCTTGCCCTCTGAAGAGATGACAAACTCAGAAAGTCACCTCCACGGCTTGCAGCTCGGCTCACTCAGTCTCTTATCAATCCCTCTGGTGCTGGAAATGCCACGGCCCAGGCCTGGCCCAGTTGGCCACGGGTGTGAGTTCCTGGTGCTCCTCCGGGTGTTTAGTCCAGAGAAGGTTTAAACAGGTACAAGAAAAAGAAAAACCACAGTCCAGGGAACTTCTCTGCCTCAGCTAGCTAAAACTAACTAAAAAGCAAGGGAGAACTCTCTCTTGCTGTCTGTCTGTCCACAGACAACACAGTCAAGGAGTGGGATACGGAGGAGTGAGTGCAGTGTCTGAAAACAAACTGTGTGTTCTTGTCTTCCCACCCTTCCACTCAGAACCAATCTTAGAGGTTCAAAACTACGGAGGAGTGAGTGCAGTGTCTGAAAACAAACTGTGTGTTCTTCTCTTCCCACCCTTCCACTCAGAACCAATCTTAGAGGTTCAAAACTTATTTCTGGGCTAAACAGACAAATGGGGATACAAGCATCATAGAGTCATCCCAGGACAGCAATGGAGCTCCTCATTCTGGAGGCCATCTCTATCCATGTGAAAAAAGAGATGATCAAGAGCAGTCAAGAATGGGTTCTCTAAAGGCAAATCATGCTTGACCAACCTGATCGCTTTCTATGATGAAACAACTACCTGGAGGGATGAGCAGTGGATGTTGTCTAACTCAACTTCTGCAAGGTTTTCCACAGTTTCTTACAACATCCTCATAGGCTAACTCAGGGAGTGAGGACCAGATTAGTAGGCAATGAGGTGGATAGAGAATTGGCTGAGCAGCAAATCCCAGAGGGTCATAATCAGACACAGGGTCAGGTTGGAGGTCTGCAGCTAGAGGTGTCCCTTAAGGTTCTATACTGGGCCCACTATTGTTTAAGTTATTTATCAATGGATTTGATGAAGGAGCAGATACCTCCTCAGAAAATTTGCTGATGGGTCTGAGCTGGGAGCAGAGGTGGGTACCACTGCTGTGCTGTGCTTTGCTTCAGAAGGACCTCCAAACAGACTGAAGAGATGGGCAGAGAAGAGCTGTTTGAAATTCTGCAAAGGCAGATGCAGGGTACTGCACCTGGGAAGGAACAACCCCAGGCACCAGCACAGGCTGGGGCTGCCATGCTGGAGAGCTGCTCTGTGGAAAAGGACCTGGGGATGCTGGTGGACAGCAAACCGTCCATGGGCCAATGGTACCCTTGTGGCAAGAAGGCTGATATTGTCCTGGGGTGCTTCAGGAAGAGCACTGCCAGCAGCTCGAGGGAGGTGATCCTGCCCCTCTGCTCAGCCCTGGTGAGGCCCATCTGGAATGCTGTGTCCAGTTCTGGCCTCCTCAGCACAACAGGGACATGGAGCTCCAGGAATGGGTCCAGGGGAGGGGTACAAAGATGGTTAAGGGACCAAAGCATCTCTCGTATGAGGAAAGGCTGAGGGAGCTGGGCCTGTTCAGCCTCAAGAAGAGAGAACTGAGGGGGGACCTCATCAGTGTAAGTATCTGCAGGGAGGATGCCAAGAGGATGGAGCCAGGCTCCTCTTGGTGGTGCTGAGTGACTGGACAAGGGGCAAGGGGCAGAAACTGATGCACAGGAAGTTCCACCTGAACATGAATTCTTTACTGTGCTGGTGACTGGAAGAGTTCATCCAGAAAGGATGTGGAGTCTCCCTCACTGGAGATATTCAAGAACCATCTGGACACAATCCTGTGCCATGTTCTGTGTGGTAACTCTGCTTGAGCAGGGTGGCTGGACCAGATGACCCATATGGTCTCTTCCAATCCCGCTCATTCTGTGAGTCTCTGCTGAAATTGACCCAACTATATATGTTAAAATGCATCAAAAACCAGAGTGCAGTATTGCATTTATGATATTTCAATTGTTGAGTCCCAAATTGAATAGGCTCAAAATTACATTAAATAATTACTTGCACTACATAGACACTAAGATAAAAACCATCATGTCAAGTTCATGTAGAGGAGTTCTTCATTGGTAAGTGTAGAATAAAAACTGTAAATTATACATTTTTCTAATTTTAATTTTATTGTTTGTTGCATTTTTGTGTTTGGTTTTGAGTTTTTAGGTTTACCAGATAGTGAAGAAACACTAGGATACAAACACTGAAACAAGCTCCCTATTTTAGAGAGAAGCACTGGAAAGAAAGCTTGGACCCACAAAAGCACTTTCTGCAGTATTTTTTGAGTGGACAAAAAATTGGAAGCATTCAATACATGTGGTTCACTAAATATCACAAACCTTATGCAGGCATTTAAGTTTTAAAAATGTCATACTTTTTAAGAAACATTTTTAAGAAATCTTCTAAAGGAAATTACCAAAAGAACAGCTTGGCAGTGACCTGAAAGCCTGTGGCTGAACAACAGAGTATCTGAGTCAAACAGGTTGCAAGTGGATGAGGTCTGTCAGTTTTTGCTGTCTAGAGTAGGGCATTTAACATGCCCCCACAAGCAATACTGCAGAGAGGTGCCCCTAAGGCTAACTTTCATCTGTGAAGCACAAGCCTCCAAAATTAACTTTGCTTCATCCTACTTTAAATTATTTAGCAATTGTTTTAAAGTGCTGGCTTTTATACCATGGTATGTATTTCAACTTTTCACACTCTTTTTTTTTTGTTTGTTTGTTTGTTTGTTTCTTTGTTTAAATAAAAGATTAGGTTTAAAAGTCATAGATAGGAAGAAAACTTTAAAAATAGAAATTTCAAAAATGTCCTATTAATAAGGGGCAAATGAATGTGAAGATGATGTTGTTGTTGTTGAAGACTACAACTTGTCTCTAACAAGTAGTTGTTGAAGATGATAATGCTAAGTTCCTGGAAGTAAATGCACACTGGAAATTTAAATACCAAATGTATGCTTTTAAAGCTGGGTTGAGATCGTACTGTTGTCTGTTAATCATGTGTACCTGGAGCTGAGTGGTTTATTTGAACTACTTAGCTGCATCATCTACCATATCATAAGTTGAAAAAATTTTGTATTCCAGCACTGATCTATAATTCAAATAGTAACATCCACAAGCTTTATATTTTTTTTACTGCAGGTCTGTTCATAAAATGCATCTTCTAGGTTTGAATTACCTATCCAGAAAGAACACCCTGTATGGATGAAACATCTCTATGACAGTGCTTTTGTGCTAACAAATTGAGGTGTACTTGTCACTGTCCTTCTGGGAACTGTCCTTCTGGGAACTGTAGTACTGGGAACACGATGTCTGTTCCTGAGTGCCATTACTGTTCTCAGGGCATTTTGCATTTGAATCTTAGAGTGCCCTGTGAGAGTATCTGAGGGGAATACAGGAGAAAAGAAACAAGGACTTAGATGTCACTGAAATGTAGATGTATTATGGTGAAGATGCTGTAGAGAAAAACAGCTAGAGTGGATAGGGAAGGTGATTTGAGTGCTTCACTGTGAACATACCACTCCAAGATGCAGCAACACTGATTGATAAACCCAAGGTTTAGACAGGACTGAGCCAGTTCCAGTCTACCATAGAGAGAGATAAAACCTAAATATTTATAAAAGATGTATACAATCTATATGCAGGATGTACATAGATACTGTTTGATTTTTTTACTGCTGTTAGAATTTTGATTTTTTGGTAATGAGACAGTTAAGGGCAGTTTTAAATCAGCTTTGAAGAATGGAAGTCATATAGTAAGCCAGAACACTGTTTTAAGTGAAAGGAGATTTTTGAGATATGGTTCAACTATCAAACTGTATAATGCAAAGTAATTGAACATTTATGTGTAGAAGTGTAAAATAAAATATCAAAAAAAAATATTTTTAATTAACTTTATTGTTTAGCTTTGTTAGGTATTTAGAGTTCTCATGTGAAAATATTTAATCTGTGAAGAAATTTTGGCACAATTATTATTCTTTCTTAACCTTTCTGAATGCCTGACTCCAAAGTTTATAATTTAGGTTCCTTCCCTCACCTAATCTCATGTCTATGCAAGTTTTCTGAAGCAATTTCATGGTGTCAAGTGCAAGCAGTTAGCTTTTTTATCTGTTTTTAATTATGTTGCAAAGAAAAAAGGAATGATTTCTCTATTAGGCTATTGGCCTTTACTTACTTATAATGTCAACATTAAGGCTGGGAACTAGATTTTAATTAAAATTAAAAAAAAATTAAATACCAGTCATTACATACTTCAAATATAATTAATTTAATCAATAAACAGTAAGTGATAAAAATGAGAATAAGAAAACAGTGTCATTTTGTTTTAGAATCATAGTCAAGGAGCAATGGACCCCAACAAGGAGGAAATTGGGCAAAAATGACAGGAAACCTCCATGGATGGCAAAGGAGTTGCTGAGGAAATTCAGAGCAAAAAAGAGACTTTCAGGAAGAAAGAAGGACAGGTGACCTGGGAGGAATGGGAATTGCAAAGGAAGCTAGGGACAAGGTTAAGGAAGCTAAGGCCCAGTTAGGATAGAACCTCAAGGATATTGAGGATAAAAGGGAGGGCTTCTATAGGTGTGTTGCAAACAAAAGAAAGTCTAGGGATAATGCAGACCCTCTGCAGAAGGAAAAAGGAGCCCTGACTGCTCTGAACAAAGAGAAGGGTGAGGTTCCCAATGAGTTCTATATCTCAGTCTTCAACAGGAAGTGCTCCAGCCACACTACCCAAGCTGAGAACAAACTCAAAATCAGGAACTGGGAGAATGATGACCCCAAGCCCACTACGGGATCAGGTTTGAGACTACTCAATGGACCTGAATATGTACAACTCCATGGGAGGATCTGATGGGATTCATCCAAGGGTCCCAAGGGAGCTGTCATAGTTGCTAAGTTATTTTCTATCAATTTTGAAAAATTGTGAGAGGCAGGTGAATTCCTCAACAACTGGAAAAAGCAAAATATAACCCCCATTTATAAAAGGGGAAAGCAGAAGACCCACAGAACCACTGACTGGTCAGTCTCACCTTAGTGCCAGGCAAGATCATGGAGCAGATTCTCCTGGAAGCTGTGCTAAGGCACACGGAAAATGAAGAGATGGTTGGTAACAGTCAAGATGGCTTTACAAAGGGGAAATCATGCCTGACAAATGTGGTGATCTTCTGTGATGGGGATAGAGCCCTAGATAGGGGCACAGCAACTGACACCATCTACCTGGATTTATGCAAAGCATTAGACTCTGTCCCTGATAATTTTACTTTGCTATTCCTCTGGTGTATGGAAACAAACAAACAAAAGCTTAAAAAGTAATGTAATAAATTACAGAAAATTACAACAAAAGAACAAATAATAATTATTTTAAAAAATCACATTTCAGAAACTTAATTTAAAAATTATTTTCTCTCATCAGGGAAGCATCTCAGCTGTAAAAGTCCATTACTCATTAAGAAAACTTCTGTATAGCTCTAATTAGCACATCTATTTTTTTGTACTGACAAAAAAAAAATCATATAGAATTTTTTTCATCTTGTCCATAAAATTACTTTTTCTTGAGTAAAATATTATCACATGAACTTATTATTGAAATTTTATTTGAATGTGCTGTAATGATTCTCTATGTAAACGGAAAAAAAAAAAAAGAAACAAAACAAAAGAAAATAACAAAACAAACAAAACCAAACCAGCACAAAACCAAAAAACAAAACCAACCAACTAACCAACCAACCAAACAAAAACACACACAAAAAAACACCACAAAAAATTCAGCAGTAAAATGTAAGTTAAAACTCCCTATTCTAAAATAGGGACATTCTCATAAATACCAATTAAAGCTTAGAATTACTTTATTAATGCCTAACACCTCAAAAAATGTCTTTCTATTACTATTTGATAAATCTGGAATTTTTGTATTAGCTGTGGGTTTTATATCACCAATATTTAAAACATTAGAAATGTCACTGAAATTATTTAAATTTTTTTTTTTTAAAAAGGGATACATTTTCATCCAAAAATCTTTCTCATGACATCCTGGGCATCATAAATAGTAGGTTTCACTTCAATCTGAGGTATATGGGACTTGAGGCTGCAAGCACCCTACACATTCCTGCTAAGAAAATTCTTGCAAGTGCACTGGTCAAGGCTGTGTTCAGGTGTTCTCCTTAGCCTTCCAGGACCTCTGCTTCATGTGGGATGCTGTAAGCTGAATAAATTAGCAAATACTTTTTAGGGGAAAAAAAATAGAAGTAAATTATTAAATTATTACTCAGTTATGATATGAAATAAATATTGAAACCCCAGATTGCTATTAAATGAGAAAGCATAGCCTCCTGATTTCATTCATCACAGCTGGATCTATTGTATCCCATCAAATGAAAGTTATAAGAATTTTTTACAGGCTACATCAGTGGTGTCATATAGTGCTTTATACATGCACTGCTATTTTTTTATCTACTCTCAAAATGACAGCTGTAAACACAGGTGCATAATTGCAAATTATTATCAGGCAAATTAGCTTGTCCAAAGTCAGCAATTATAATATTTGCTTTATTACAAATATTATCCTAAAGTGAGCATCAATTTTTGCCTCACTTTTTGCTCATGAGCCGTGTAGTCCTGATGATGCTGGCTCTGGCTGTATCTGCAGTGTTTCCTGTGTTGTGTTCTCCTCAACAAGCAGAGCAGCCAGTGGCATTCCCCCCACATTTGGGCAGAAATCAGGCTTGCCTGTGCCAGCTCCCTCACTGCTGGTGGCAGTGTGGCCATGTGGCCATGGGCTCAGATTGGAGCATTCTCTCATTCCCTGAGCCCCTAGAAGACAGGACAGCCTGAGCCTTCTCTGTGGTTTAATGCAGGTGTGGCCACTTCTTACTGAGAAAAGACTCTATGCTTCTGCTTGTGGTAATTTTTTGGCATGTTCAAGGTCAATGCCAGAGGTTAATCCCCCCCAACCCTCACCTGTGCAGTGAATGCAATATGAGTGCATTGGAAACCTCTGTTCCCATTACCTCCTTTGTCTTGATCTCATTATTTCAGCATCTGAGCTATTTGCCTTCTCCTTATTTACCAAGTTCCTACTGTTGTCTCTATTTCATTTTCACTGGACATTTTATTTCTCTGATTCTGCATTTCACCATCCCTTCTGCAAAGAACATACACGCAGCTTTGGCAGTATGAATCACTTTTAATTCACTGAAACACACAAAACTTAACCTGATTTGAAGTGGTCTAGAGGCACTTAGCAGTTAAACCCACCCCATCCTATTGACATGTGAGGACCTTAGTAGCATACTTTGCAAGCCCAGCAAATATTCCATGGAGCAGACAGGGGATTCTTGGTGGAACTGCTTTCTGGAGTGCCCCAAGAGATGGCATATGTCAGTTCTAAATTACAGGCCTTTTGCTGTGACAACTGCATTTTTTGCTGACTTGTAGCACCTCTCAGTCCTTTTATGTATTTTTGATTGCTTCTTTCAGATACATAGCTTCACCAAATGAAGCTCTTTTTTTTCCTCTGTATTATTTGGTATTTATACTCTAGTATAAAAATACATTATTATGTATACCACTTATTATGCATTGTTCTGTGTACCATACCATTTGACCACAACCACAGCATCACATGCAGGATATGTATTTCATTCCCCATTTTTCTTCTGATTACACAATGCTATTCTACAAAAGGCCATGGACAGATCACAGACAAGTTTCAAAAAGAATGTTTCATAGTCTTCTATGTGGCGTTCTGCCTCTGGAGTTTTCTCCATTGAGAAATATGATAAATGAGGGGCATGCTTCAGAAGGACTTTGCTGCATATTTAAATCATAGATCCAAGTGAAGTTCTCAAACTAAAGAGATCATACCTCATCTATATCTAAAATATTTTTATAAAGACACATTTTCAGACCATTTACAAGTTTCCTGCTGTAGAGCCCTCTGAGTCTGAAAAAAAATTAATTAAACACCAGAATGCATCTAGCTATAATAGTATCCAAAAGTATAAAATTAAGCATTATATTTTACATTAGATATATTAGTACAGTTATTCTGTAAAAAAGTTGTTATTTGGCTAGCGATACATAAATCAGTTTCATGCATGTAAAAAAAGCCCAGCACATGTCCAGGAAAAAATAATTCAAAAATCATAGACATTATATTACCTGTGCAATGCAAATACAGTGGAAGTGGAAGAGAAAAAGAAGAAATTTGTCCTTTTAAGTGACTTTATGTTGTACCTTTACTATCCAAATTTGAATTTATGGATATGACTAACATATTGAACTTTGATATTTAACCTGTAGGTAGCTTTTTAGATGGAAAGCCTGTTTTTGGCACAGAATAGAGTGTTCTACATATCTGAAAACTATCTTCCAAAGTCAGATTTGGATATAGAATCCTATATTGCACCTTTAATTAAAATTACACTCACAGTTTCAATGATCAATGTGGAGGACCAGGCATAGGCATGTTTTTTCTCAAACATTTTGGTTGTTGCAGCACAAAAGTTGTGTTTGGAAGAGAAGGTCCCAAACCCTGTCTTGGAGATGGGACAGTGCTGTGTCGAACCAGCTTCCTTTCCACCTTGAGACCTGTGTTCTGTTGTCATCCTTGTCACGATCATTGTCATTCCTGACTCACTCCCTGGAAGAGTGTTCAACAGGCTGGCTGTGTGTCTGAGGATGAAATGGCAGAACAAGTATGGTTTGCATCACAGGCTACAGGAGGTTAACTGTGAAAGGAAGCAGATCAGGCCCCCTTTCTTTTTCCTCTATTCCTCTTTTGCTTTCTTCCTTGCTACCTCAGCCCATGACCATCCAGGCAGCAGGACTAATATGGGATCTAAGGACTTGTGAACTTATCTCCCCCTCTCTCTTTTTTGCCTTTAATTCTATCTCCCCTTGCTTCTACTGGGCTAAGCATGGTTGTTGTATTCTACCCCATACTCTGTACTGAACTTTGTTGTGGGAGTGGAGAGTTTGTGGTTTTGTGTTTTGGCTTGTTAACCAGCAAAGTTGGCGGAGTTAAAATCTTATTTAAAGTAATGTACTGTAAAAAAATAGACACCACTTTTGAGGAAGAGTATTGTAAGATTTAAGGACTTGTTAAACAACAGCTTTCAAGTGTGAGCTATGGGCTACTTGCCAGATTTAAATATAGTGTATAGCAAAAGCGCAAGAATTACCCAATATGTGGTCTGGGGTCTTTTTTCGGCCTGATGAGAATTTTCAACAAATATCATGCTCTGTACCAATGCATGTTGACAATTAGAAACAGTCCAGTAGGTGTTTCAAAAAAGTTGAAATAACAATAAAATTAAAAAATTACTGGTATGCAAATCTTGCTTGTTTTGCATGAAAATAATATGGCTAAATCCATCATGATGAAGAATAAAATAAGAACTCATATGTAAGCACTTTGTATGTCACACCAGCTAACCATATTTACAATTTTGATGATTAATAGAGACATTAAACTTCATCTATCTGTTAAAGACAACAAACTATCATGGTTGAAGCAAGCTATGGAATTAGTTGTTAAAAAATAGTTTTAATGGGTCTTTTACTTTAAAATGTCATTTTAATGGCCTTAATAAGAAATGAACTAGAATACACAGAGACTGCAATAGGATGTATTTTAAGACTCAAGTGTATTTTTAAATGTTTTTTATGGTACAAAGAGGCCAACTGTATATAACTATGTTTGATCTTCTACAGTATAAATTACAGTATAAAGAGGCTATTTTTATGAAGTGAAATCATACTTGATCATAGAGGCATGAGTTCTTTTGTTTAAAATAGACATTGATATTATATTAAAAACTGGCAGCTAATATTTATAAAAATATGATTTCATTATAGTGGCTAAATTTATTAAATTTTTATTTTTGTGTAAAATTAAAAGTGACTGTAGTGGCTTCTTGACATTGTGTAATTGTCATTGCATGAATTAGTAATAAGGAATATACTGAAAATATTAAAATAAAGCTCATACTAGATGTTCACAAGTTAATTTTATTTCCATGACAAAAGACTTTTGCAGTCAGTGCAATTAGTGCTAAAATGGTCTTGTCCTTTTTATTTCACCATTTCTTTACATCCTAAATCAAAAAAAAAATTCCTAACCTACTAAAGATCGAATCTGCACATAATCTTTCAAAGAGAAATTGCCAACAGTAGCACTGCAGTCTCTTTTAATGGAAAATTCTGCCAGGCAGTTTCTGTGGATTAGCATTACTTTATTGCCCCCTTCTTTATGATATCTTTCAAAAGCTGAAGCACACAATAAAATAAACTTGCAAATCCCCACAACTTCCATTGAAGATATTTCTCTTTTAAATGGGGTAGATCAAAGTCATATTCAGAATAGTTCAGGGTTAAATCCCAGATTCACAGAATGGGTCAGGTTAGAAGGGACCACTCTGGGTCACCTGATCCAACTTTCCAGCTCAAGCTGGGTCATCCCAGAGCACATGGCACAGGACTGTGTCCAGATGGTTCCTGAATATCTCCCGTGAGGGAGACTCCATAGCCTCCCTGGGCAATCTGTTCCAGTGCATGGTCACCTACACAAATAATTCCTTTATGTTCTCATGGAATTTCCTGTGCATCAGTTTCTGCCCCTTGCCCCTTGTCCAGTCACTCAGCACCACCAAGAGGAGCCTGGCTCCATCCTCTTGGCATCCTCCCTGCAGATACTTACACTGATGAGGTCCCCCCTCAGTTCTCTCTTCTTGAGGCTGAACAGGCCCAGCTCCCTCGGCCTTTCCTCATACGAGAGATGCTTTGGTCCCTTAACCATCTTTGTACCCCTCCCCTGGACCCATTCCCGGAGCTCCATGTCCCTGTTGTGCTGAGGAGGCCAGAACTGGACACAGCATTCCAGATGGGCCTCACCAGGGCTGAGCAGAGGGGCAGGATCACCTCCCTCAGGCTACTGGCAGTGCTCTTCCTGAAGCACCCCAGGACACCACTGGCCTTCCTGGCCACACAGACACACTGCTGGCTCACGACAACTTGTCCACCAGCATCCCCAGGTCCTTTTCCACAGAGCAGCTCTCCAGCAGGGCAGCCCCAGCCTGTGCTGGTGCATGGAGTGGTTTCTCCCCAGGCGCATGCCACTGCATTCTTAACAAGAGAAAAGATACATTCCATATTTTGAAAAGGTAACAACTTTCACCTCTGGAGATACTTCAGCAGGTACCCAGACTTAAGAAAACTATGAAATTCAAAGTTTTTATTTTTGGAAAATGAAGTGAAGCAAAAGTTATTATACAGGTAAATTGCAGGTTTAAAGTATTCCCTGAATTTGCAGATATTATCTTTTTCATTTTTATCTGGTTTTCACCTGCAACACAATGAAGGCACCTGAAAAAGAAAAATTTATCCACAGTCAGTAACACATTTGTAAGAATTTTTCAGCTACCCTCACATCTCAGGTGTTCCTGATGGGATACAATATCCATTTGTTAACAATTTGCTTTAATCTTTTTCCACTGGGTAACTCTGAAATTCACAGCAGAAATATATGTCTGTTCGTATCAAAAATTGCCCCTCACAAGACATATTATATACAATATATTTTTTATTTTTCTCCTTTTTTTGAAAATGTTAACTGAAATTGCTTTTCATTGCCATCACAATATTGTGCTTATCAAAAAACATATGCAGGATATCAGTATATGACAGTTCAGTAAAAAACCTACGAAATTCTAATAGCATGCTATTATAGAATTAAGCTTTTAAAAACATCAACAAATCTTCCTGAAACATTATTTTCTATGAATGTTTTTATGTGAAAATTTCTAAATTAATATACTATCATGAAACAAATAAAATTATACAATTCCTGAAATGTTCTTTTCTCTAACCGAATGTTTTATATGAATATGTCTTAATTAATATACTATCAAGAAACAAAATGATACAACTATATAGCATTTGAGAACTCTGATCAAAAGTTTATCCAGAGATAAACAAGTTATTAAAACCAAATAATTGTAGACATATGAATAGATTATCTAAATATACACAATTCTTTATTTGAACAGTTTATCTTACCCAGGCTAGTGTGGGGTTTTTTTGCAAAGCATGACTATTAATTCCATCAGAGTCAAAATGTGCTATTCCTGATTCTGTTCCGTTTCAGCAAATGTATTCAACTAAGTGATGTGACAGCTTCGCTGAGGCTTCACCTCCACTATTTGTGTGCACAATTAACTGTAGCAGAGACTTATTAATTGAGGAAAATAATTAACCAAACAAAATTTCATTTTACAAAACCAGTTAAATCTCCATTATTAGCTGATTATAGATATGGGATGTCAAAAAATGTTTTTAAATAGCTGACTAAAAAATTCTGAAGTTTAGAAGGGTAACTTGGAATGCACAATTCCTCCTCTTAAGAAGACAAGGTCTCTCAGCCTTCAGGGATTCCTCTGGGTGACCTTCCAGCCCAAAAGAAGAGATCCCAACTGCAGATCCACTGCTGAGAGGAAGAGTGACCCCAGAGGCTCTCTGTTGGGGCTCCCCATTGTCCAAATTGATCAGTACAGTCACATCATGGCCTGGGGGGTCAGGCTTTCGGCGCTGCTGCAGCCACCCTGCAGATGTGGTGGGGTCAGGGTGCACAGGGCTGGTCAGTGCTGCACGACCGAGGCCGATGGTGCAGTACCCTGGGCAGTCATGGTCCAGCTGCAGGGCCCTGAGCCCTGCTGCAGCAGTGAACCTCCTTTCCCATTGCATGTGTTTTGACTTTGAGCCAGCCACTTTATCCCACAAAATGCCTAGTGAGCCTTCTTTGAGCTCTCCCCGCAAGGAAACGTGGCTGCATGGCAGTAACCTACCCTTGAGCTGAGACAGCTCTCAAGGTTGCTCCTCAAGGCTGACACACGTTCTGCTGATAACAGACCTATGGGTAAGTCCAATCTGAGCTCTCTCTAAAATTGCAGCAGAACAGCATTCCAGTGTCTCTGCCTGTATGGTAGCATGCCTCCCAGACTTTGAGATTCCTTACCTGAGACTGGGATATCCTTCCTTACCCAAGGCAGAGAGAGTTCTTACTTGGAACAAATCCTGGTAAATGACTGATAACTAGCTGAATAAATATTAATGAAATCCATACAGTTGATTTTTGTAGGCATAAACCATTGTTCATCTATGAGACTAAGTTCTATCAGGAGTTTAGAAAGCAAGAGGTCCACTGAGAAATCCATCATCCAATGGGAGTCTCCCATACCTTTATGTATTAGTCTCATTCTAAGTCAATTCTGACTCGATTTGCATTGTATGTTTCATCCATACGGTAAGTAATAGAGTGAGCCTTGCCATCCAACTTTGTTAAACGGCATTTTTATAAATTCATATTAAAACCATTTTTGCTAATACTTTTGACAGAGATACTTTGAGTGACCATAAATGGCTCTTTTGAGACAGGCATGTATAGATGACACACCAACATAAAATTTGACATAAATAATTCCACACATGCAAGCAATATTAAACTTTCTTTCACAGAAAGAATGAAAATATAGATTAATGTATTTCCTTGTTTAGTTTTCTCATTTTTCCCCTCTATATTTAAGAGAATATTGACTTTCAAAAATCCCCACTCTAAATGCATAATAAGTCAGTCTACAGACACAGAGCATATACAAAACCAGGGCAAAACAAAAGATCTACAAAGTCTCATGGATATTTTGCAGCAATAGAGCTCTGCTTGGCATATGTGAGCAGATGTCACTGTGCCAAGAGACACTGGAGGCAGGAAAGTTATCTAAATTATAATTCCTGAACTGTCCCTCAGTCTAATCAGGTAGAGTCCCAAGAGATATCTGCAGATATATAGATAGATAGATTAGATAGATGATAGATAGATAGATAGATAGATAGATAGATAGATAGATAGATAGATAGATAGATAGATAGATAGATAGATAAATAGATAGATAGATTAGATAGGTACATAGATAGATACATAGATAGATTAGATAGATACATAGATATCAGAAGATATTCATCTGCTTGAAGAGATATTTTAACTTGTTGAAACTCAACATGGGGTGATTTTTAAAATTGGACGCAAGCAAAATTTACCTCTATGGCAGAAATGAGACTCTATAAAACTTCAACAAACCCTACTTTTCAAACTGTAAAGAAAATATCAATGTGTGCTTGATGCCTGATTAAACAATGGCCTATTTGCATATCACTTTGTGTGCAATCCAGCTGTAATAACAGCCATTTTCAGAAAGGCTTTGTCTCCCCCTAAAGTCACGGGATTTGTACTTCTGTGGGAATGAGTGGATAGTGTGTACTTGACATTTTAACCATTTGAGTTTGAAACTAAACAAGCTCACCCAGTTTATGTATATGTATTCCATTAAACACCAAACTCTTTTATTTTTAAAAGGAAACAAAACTAACCCATGACCCCAACTGAGGGAAAAATGTGCCAAGGATGACATATTTTAAACCATCAGCAAAAGATGCTGTCCGGGCTGTTCAGTTTGAGGAGAGCCATTAAAATTTTGATGGCTACCTGGGACCTGAAGTACAAGTATCAGAATTTGTATTTAAAGTCATTTAGATTGCTGCTGATAACCAAGAGACTCTCCTCAGTAGAACTGGTCTGTTTAGCAAATTTATGTTCTTTACAGGAAGAATCTGTTCCCTTCTAGTTTGCATGCCTCATCAGGTTTCTTTTATGCAGATATTCATAGATGCAGAAGAGTCTTCCAAGAAAAAACATTGCTGAATCTATGGGGACAAACTTTGATCAGACTGCACAAAGATCAGATATTTGCTGTGAGAATCTGTACTTAATTTGCTCACACTGTTTGTACTCTGACTTGCTACCAACAATGTTTGTACTCTGAATAAATCTGTTTTTGAAATGAGAGATATTTTCATGTAAAATTTATCTGTCATAACCCAGCACCATGGCCTTCCCACTTCATACAACAGAAAGTGCCATTTAAAGAACAGAAAGGCTGACAAAAGACCAGCAACCTCACCCAGGCAAGTCTTGTCCAGTTGCAAGCACTAATAAATAATTGAACAGCATCCAAGCAAATAAATTCTTGAGTGAATGAGTGAGTTCAGCTGTCACAGTTTTTCATTCTGGTAGCAGTTCCCCATTGCAGCAGGGGGCATGGCTGGCTGGAGCCTCTGACTTCTAGCCTCCTGTCTACCAATGTATCCATGCTTTTCATGGAGCAGGTTGCAATTCACCCCAGAGGTACTTTTAAGATCTTATTTTACTATTTTGTTATCAATGAAATCAATTAGTATCCCTAATTTGAAGCTGTTTGCCCATGATGTCATTTGATGGGTGGTCTCTCCCAGTCCTTATCTCAACCCACGGACCCTTCAGTATATCTTCTCTCCCCTTTGCAGTGGTGGAAGGGAGTGAGAGAGCTGCTGTGGTGGGTGCCTGGCACCCAGCCATGCACCACCACAGTGGATTGAAGATTATATACTCACAAGGCACCATGACATCAACTTTCTTCCAAAATTTTTGTGTGATGAACTTTGAATGCGGAGGGTTTTTTACACATATAAGTGTTTCATTCTTTAATGTAGAAACATTATCGTAGGTTTTCATCACACGAGCCAGTTCACTCAAGGGGCTGCAGACCAAAAAGATAGAAATAAATGCTACAGAGAGTGAATTGCTGCATCTATTAAAGTAGCAATCTATCAAAGCAAAGAAAGGCTCTAATTTGGCAAATTTAAGAGCCTACAATTAATTAAGGCATTCCCAAATGTGCCAGTGTTTCTACTGAAAGGTCCCATGATTACCTGGGTGAAACCTGTATTTCCAGGTGTACTGGAGTACCAAATCCTACCATGATCTTTCTGGAAATTATGTCAGGTCATGATAAATTGAATATCATGCCTAGGCAAGATAGGAGGGACTTTGCCCTCACCACTCCCAAGAAGCCTGATGACAATTGCAACTTACAGACAGGAGTTCTAAACAGCTTCAGGAGAGCTGAACAGAGCTGCACCACAGTATCTAAACAATTCCTGTCACAGTCTGTGACCAGTGCTAAAGGCAACAACAGCCAGGGATTACAGATGGATTATAAATTTCTCTGTCTGCAAGAACAAGTTTTGCCCTCTGCAGAATAACTCATTCTCTGTATCTCATTGTGCCAACAGCGAAAAAGCTGGCACCCTATGGCTGTGAGTTGACAATGAAAGTGTGGCCATGAACATCAAATATGATTTGAAGACTTTTAATACTAAACTGTTTCATTCCCACTTTGGATGCACAGACTGATAATTCAAGGGAGTTCAAACCTATTTTCACCTTTTATGTTAAACAAGTAGTGCTGTGGCATGCTTTCAATGGAGACTGTTTGTGGAAATTAGGCTTTCCTCAGGTTTTCCAGTCAGGGAATAAGAAATGACAGAAAAGATCATTTTCAAATAATCATTTCAGATTAAAGAGAATATAGAGGTCATGCAGGTGTTTTCTAAAAATGGACCTATATTATTTACTTTTGCTGCAAAAATTATTTTGCAGTATTTTGTAAATAAGAGGATGGTTCAGAAAAAACCAGAGTATTCTGAAATACATTCAGTACTTTTCCAGATGACAATATTTAACAGTAATGAAAAATCAAGGTCTTTATTAATTCCTTATTTATTTCCTAGTCCATGGAACCCACCTTCACACAATAAAGTTTCTATAAATACAGAAATCAATTTCAGAAAATCTGAATTAATTATTAGACAGATTTTTTTTTTGAAAAGTAACAAACAATAAGGAGATTACTCAAACCAAGACTATATTATAGATTTAAAAATAACCCTGTATGCACATATGCACATGATCTCAAGTGGAGTAAGCAAGCAGAGGACCGAAAATTGCCATAGTCTTCCTAGACGTTCCTAACACAAAGATGTATAAATGTTAAATTTTAAAGCTACTAATATCTTTGTTTTCTTCTTTGTCTTTGTCATTGATTGTGTAATCTGTCTTTAGAGAACGATCTTTTTATGATTTTTTTTTGGTTGGATGTTTGGCTTGTCTGGCTTTGGGTTTTGTGGGGATTTTTTTTTGTCTGACTTTTTTGGGGGTTGGGGATTTTATTATTTTATTTTATTTTATTTTATTTTATTTTATTTTATTTTATTTTATTTTATTTTATTTTATTTTATTTTATTTTCATTTTACTGATAAATTTAGAGATCTTAATATACATATTTACAAGTGGAAATTTTTGATTTCCAGGTAAGGGTTTCTCTCATACAAGTCCAAGGAAACACATGTTTTGGTGAATACTCCTCAGGTGCTGCAGGACATTGAAAGGAGTTGATGGAGGTGTCTTACTAAATGTTTGTTTTGTCCACAGCAAGAAAAGTGAAACCATATCAAAACATGAATGTAGCAGATACAGTCTTTAAGGGAGAGCAAGGTAAAATTAGTGGATCCTTGAAGATCCTAGGTATGCATGAGCCCAAATATAACTTTGAATGCTCTACAGTCATCTGTGGCAGTCAGTATAGTTAAACAATCTCTAGCAGATAGTCTGCTGCAAGATATTTGAAAGCAGGAATAAGAAAGGGGGAAAAAAAGAACCAGACATGGTGCCCTTGAAGCAGGTGAATAGTAGGCAGCAGACAGAAGCAGTGGCCAGCGTTTGGGTCACAGATTTATGTAATAGTAACAATATTTTATTTTTGACTTTTATATATTAATACTGCTCAAAAATATATCTTCTGTAGGCCAATTCCTATGCTAATAGAAAATAAACTACAGATGCCTATTTAATGTATTTTTTTTTTGCAATAACCATAGAATCATAAGATGGTTTATGTTGGAAGGGACCTTGAAGTTTACCTCATCCCAACCCCTGTGTCTCTGTGGTGGACAGGGACATGTTTCACTAGAGCAGTTTTTATAAACCCATGAACACTTCCAGGGGTGGGGCATCCACAGCCCTGCGCCACTGCCTCACCGCGGTGCTCGCAGTAACCGGATTCAGAAAGCTCTGCAACAACCATGTGTCTAAGACTCATCACTTTCTCGGTAGACCACAAGGAGGTGCAATTGATTTTTTTTTTTTTTTTTTTTTTTTTTTTTTTTTTAATTTGAACTTCCACACTTAAAAACAATTAATTTCCAGTGAGCTTTGATGTTTTTATTTGGCATTTCCTATTTGGCTTTAGATGAAAACACTAAATATTCAATACTCCTATTCTTTTGTTCTTACCTAAAGTATGACCTCTTCTTTGGGTAGAACAGTTACAGTGTTCCTGTTTCCTTGCTAAACTCAAGTCCTGTGTCCAGCTTGCAATGATGTAGGAAGAAAAAAAATCATGAGAAAACCCCAAACTACCATCACAATCCTGAGATGTTTTTGGCTTGTAGAAGGTGTGAAAGTTTTCTATTTTTTTGGATTAGTAAACTTTAAGGACGAAGTTCATGAGGTATTTCCACACTACAAAGAGAGAGTACTAGTCCAGTGTGAAGACCCTACCTGGCTGCTGGTTCTATTGAAATTATTAGTAAAAATCTCCAATATGTATTTTAGATCAATCATCAGCCATCTTTCTTTCTTTCTTTCTGATAAAAAAAAAAAAAAATTAAAATAACCTTTTAATTTGATCTTGCTAGCATTTATCACCTACATTATTCAAGTAAAATCAACTACTTGTCTGATTTAGCAGATTTAAACAGATCATACATTTTAAAATCTTGTTGTAGGCTCCCAGCCAAAATCAGTCGTGAGCTCACTTGCAGTTTCTTCTCTCCAAAATGGAGCATTGCCTTCTTTCAACCTGAACAGTTACCTAATCCTCATGCTTCAGCAATTGCTATTTTGCTTTTTTTTTTTTTTTTTTTGTAGGTTGGGAATCTGAAGACAGAAAGAAGCATGCCTCCTACAAAGACATTCCTTGAGCATTTCTACAAAAGCTGCATGGATGTGCTGATCCCCTTAGAATTTAACTAATTGTCCTTGTGCTCACAGTCCCTTCCTGCTTTTGGTCAGTGCTTTATCCTGAATCTCCTTCTTAGCTCTTCCTCTAAATGACATATTAACAAGACTAATCTGACTGATATGGTGATATGTTTGCCCCAAAGTTCCCTTAAACAGTGCCTTAGCCATTGCTTTTTTTCTGTATCAGTGTTTGGTCACATCACTCAGTTTCCACTCACACCTCTCTGCATGTTTGGAGTGTCTTGCTTTCATTGTTTCAGCTATCTGTTTCCACAGTTGAGCTTTATTGTTTCTTCTCTTTGTGTGAAAAGGTGTGATTGCATTGGCCTGTGACATTTCATTCAGCTTTTCTATACAATAAAGCTGTATTTTCTTTCATTCTTTTAGTCTGTCATAATTTGCTTATTAATAACCTCCTGAAAAATAATGGACTCCACAAGGATCTCCTCCCATGATGGGAGCATATATTTATAATCCTTTAGAAGTTTTCATATTTTATCTGTTGGTTAATAAAATACGCAAAGCTGGTTGCATTTTTCATTTTCTTATGCTTAAAAGACAAAAATGTATTTTGAATAAATATGAATTTTAATTGCATTTTAAGCAGTGTGTTGAGATCCTGGATGTAAAAAAATAGAATTCATCATTTGCACAGTAAAGAAGGGACAAGAAGTCATCCTGGTGGAACATTTTGCTCCCTGTCCCTCCATGAGAAGTGCCACTCCAAAGAGTTCTCTTATGGATACCTTTCATTTATTCTATTTTTAGGCAGTAATGATTGATCCATCCTTATTGCCTGAACTTGTATGGCGAGTTGAGTTGATCAATCTGTCATAAAAATCAGTGCAAACTTTAGCTACTCCCTAACAGCGACAACTTCTAGTAATCATCATAGTGATCCCTTTGCCCTGCAAAGAAAGACCTCACCAGGTCTGTCTGTGTTCATTTACTACTCCAGAAATAAAAATAGCAAGTTTTGCAGGAGCTGAAAATTTATTTATGCTTTACTCAACTTCTCAGCTTCAAAAAAATTGGATCATCACAACAGAATGGAACCTCTCCTATTTTCTTTCAGAAATTTTGTTGTAATTCCCCTACTAAAAAGTGAACAAAACTTCACCTTCACCAAGATATGTAACAGAAGTTTTTTCAAGTGTTGTGGGATTTTGGAGGACACACATTCCAAATTACAGTCTGATTGTAAGCCCTTTCTGTCAAGTGACCCACAAGAATGATTTCGGGTGGGGCCCTGAGCAGTGACAAGCCTCTGAGCAAATCAAGCAGGAGATAGCTCATGCTGTAACCCTCCGGCCAGTCCAAACAGGGCAAGATGTAAAAAACGCACTTTGTACTGTAGCTGGGGAGAATGGCCCTACCTGGAGGCTCTGGCAGAAAGCACTAGGGAACACTCAAGGTTGACTTCTAGGTTTTTGGACACAGAGGATCTGAAGTCCTCCATATTCAAACTGAAAAGGAGGTACTGGCAGCTTATGAAAGTGTCTGAGCCACCCCAAAGGTGATTGGTACTGAGACACAACTCCTCCTGGCACCCCGGTTACTCATGTCGGATTGGATGTTCAAAGGGAGCATCTCCTCTAGAAATTGTGCAGCAGATGCTACATGGAGTAAGTAGGTCACACTGACCACACAACAAGCTTGGACAGGAAACCCCAGCTCTCCTGGAACCTTAGAAATACATAATGGACTGGCCAGAATGCAAAAATTTTGGAATGTCACCACAGAGGCATGCTGAAGGGGCCCCACTATATAGCAAATTACCAGAAAGTGAGAAGCAATATGCCTTTTCTACTGATGGACCCTGCCATCTTGTGGGGAAGTATTGGAGATGGAAAGCAGCTGTGTGTAGGAGTCCCCTATGACAAGTCACAGGAACTGCTGAGGGAGAAGGTGAATTGAATCAGCTTGCAGAGGTGAAACCCATCCAGCTGGCCTTAGACATTGCTGAACAAGAGAAAGGGACAATACTTTATACTGATTCATGGATGGTGGTAAGCACCCTGTGGGGGTGGCTGCAACAAAGCAAGCAGAATGACTGTAGTAGCATAGTGGTTAATCTCTCTGGGCTGCTGCACTGTGGCAAGACATCTCTGCCCAGGTGGTGGACATGGCTGTGAAGGGAGATTGCAGAGAGGCTCATACAACCAAGGGTCAGGACACAGAAGAATGTTGGAACAACCAGCAGGGGTATCAGGCTGCTAGGATTGAAGTGGCTCAGTGGATTTGGATTTACAAAGAAGTGTGAGTTATTCCTAGCCTTGGGGGTCCATGGCACCTTGGGACATCAAGGAGGAGATTCAACAGGGGTGATACAGGGGTGAACCATGGACCATCTCCCAGTTATCCATGATCATGAAATGTGCTGCTGTCAAGCAGGGCCGAGTGGTAAGGCCTCTTTGGTATGGAGGACAATGGCTGAAATGAAAGTATAGGAAGGCCTGGCAGACTGACTATGTCACACACCCCCAAAACCGTGATGGCAAGCACTATGTGCTTATGGTGATGGAAGCAAGCACTGGCTGGCCAGAAACATACCCTCTGTCCCATGCCACCACCCAGAACAGTATCCTAGGCTTTGAAAAGCAAGACTTATGGCAACACGGTACTCCAGAAATAATTAAACCAGAAAATGAAACTCGTTTCTGAAACTCGCTTCCACCTCATAGACATTTAGAGCAAAGACCGTGGCATTGATCATATACCAACCTATCATGAACCAACAGATCTGTAAAAGATCAGATGGTGTAAATGAGACAATGCACAGTAAAGACTAAACATTGGGAGCAACGTTGTATGGGAATTCAAACATTGGGATACACATTTAGCAAAGACCACCTGGTCTGTCAACACCAGAGGCTCTGCCAATCAGCCTGGCCTGGTTCAATCAAAATTTTTATGGACTGTGGAAAGGGATAAAATTCCTGTAGAACACATTAAAAACATGCTGGGGAAACTGTCTGCATCATTCCTGCCTCAGGCAAAGGCAAACCCATCTGTGGGACAGTGCTTTTGCTCAAGCACTGGGGTGCAGCTTTGTGGGTAATACAGGACAATGGGGAAGTCCAGGGTGCACCCCAAGGGGATTTGACTTTGATGAGAATAGCTGATGAATTAAGCTGAATTATGTTAATAACTACAGCACTGTGCATCACCACTTCTGTGATGGCTACATGTGCATCACCTCACTGAGCACCTCATGGAATTGCTCTTAACCACAAGCCTTCTGTAGGTCTGAGCCTCCTGGCTCCCCTCTGATCACTGCAATGAAGAATGAACTTTGATAAAACTGAACAAGTGCAGCAATACTGGAATCAGAACTGACTTACACATGCAGCATGCAACCATCTAGCACCTCACAACTTTACTGTTCAAAAGATTATTACCAAGAATGGAGGCCAGAATCATGGACTAAATGAATTCAAAATTTTGTGAGGGGTTTTGGTTAGCATTTTTTGGTCTTTGTTTTGTTTTGCTTTGTTGGTTTTGTTTTTTTTTTTTTTTGTGTAGACATTTGATGATCATTTGACAAAGGTGCTCCATAGACTTACAGAGTGATATTTATATGTATATGTATAAAAACAGACGAGTAGGAAAGTTGATGGGATATTGAGGAGAGTGAAACTTGGCATGACATATATGGTATGGAATAAGGGGTGGCTCCCATCATTGTGTTCATGGTTTCAGATAAAGTAGAGTTAATCTCTTCTCAGAAGTTGTTACCATGCTGTGTTTTTGATTCAGAATGAGAATGGTGTTGATAACACACTGATGTTTTGTTTTTTTTGTGAAGTTGTGCTTAAACTAACTGAAGGCCTTTTTTCCTTATCTGCCAAGAAGGAGGTACACAAAAGAAACTGGAAGGGAGGATAGCTGGGACTGTTGGCTCAAATTGACCAAAGGGATGTTCCACACCATAGAACATCATGGCCAATATATAACCTGGAGGAATTACCTGAAGGATAAACTGATCTGGATTCAGGAAGGGGAGTTTGGCATTTAAGCTCAGGTGAAATATAAATAGGAATGAACTTTATTCATTATCTGCCAATAGTAAAATTGTATGGGCATGTTATTTCATCAGTCTTGGAAGTTTCTTATTCCTCTCATGCAGGTAAGTGGGGGGAGAGAAATTGCATTGTGGGGCACTTGCAGCTTTCCCCCCTGTTGTTACCTTTATTATTATTATTATTATTATTATTATTATTATTATTATTATTATTACTATTATTATTATTTACTGTATTTAACTTTATTTGCTACTATTATTGTATTTTATTTTATTTTTAATTATTAAACTGTTCTTAACTCCACAGACAAGTGTTGTTACTTGGATTCTTCTTACTCCACTGGGGTGCAGAGGGAAGAGAGGACGGTTTGAGTGACTGGGGATATGGTTTTCATCTCTAGCTGAGTTTAAAACCACAGAAATTACTTATGTAGGCACATTCTGAGGAAGGGGTCAGGGAACTAAGTGGTACTTTAGCTCCCACATTTGCCATGGGATCATTTTTCAGGTTCAAATAGATACTACTTTTTGCTTCTCATTTAAATTCTCTTCTTTAAAAATTTATAGACAATCACAAACTGGAAAGGTTAACCAGCTCATGAAAAGTCCAGCCCTCAAGGTAAAATAGTGATGAATAGACAAATTAGGTGTCATGACATAGCATAGTGGTTAGGAAAATGAGGCTTGAGTTTTAATGGATTTTATAATTCTGAAATATAGCGTGAGTTACTCCATTCTGTCATCAGCCGGAATAGTGTGTGGACTCTAAGTGGTAGACAATGGGAAAAATAGAGGAAGGTGTGGGAAGCTTCCAAATTCTCTACAAATCATATTAGATTTAGTAGACATAATGGCCACCTGACTGATATTTTGGACTTAAGTTGCAAGAACCAGAGTTTTCAGATTTTCACACAATCTTATATGTTCTTTTCAGCTCTTACAGGGCTTTTAGAGATGGACTACATGGAGAAATTTCAGTCTTCCAGAAAACTAACAGTCAGGAGTCTAGTTAGGATTTTCTTATTCTTTTGCATTGCTAAAAGACCATTTCGATTTTTCTCTAAAAAACAGTCTTTATTAAGCCAGAGTAGTGCTGTGGGAAGAGTCCTCTAGCAGAAATTTCACCTCAGGCTAAATTCCAGTCCCTGAACTAGAAAAGTAACTCTAATATTTCCAAGGTCAGGGCATACTTCTTCCTATGTATTCAAACAGCCCCTGTTGGCTGTTTGGCAACTGTGACTCTTTTAGTCCTTACTGTGCATCTTTAAATATTACTATACTACTGAGAATGAATGCTGGAAGTGTTAGTAAATGATTTCTACTTAATTCTGCAGTCATCTTGGTAAAAGGGGCACAGTATGCTTTGTCACCCAGCCTTCACTGAGATCTGCTCTAACACATCCTCTGTGGATGCATTCCAAGGCGTTATCCTCTAACTGGATCAAAATGTCTAGTCATACTGCAATTATTCCTCATTTCAGTGCAATATAGATCACTGAAATTAATAATTTATTGGTCTTACATTCTGCTTACATTGAGCCACTGTGAAAGAAAGCATAGAAATTCCTTATAGCCCTCTTAGCATCATTCCTGGAGAGAAGAAATCATCCAGCAGTCTTTTTTTTCCCCTTTGAAATCATCCATCCAAAGTTGCCAATCACTCAGTTTTGGCAATATTCACAGAACACACCTCAAGGTTGCATGGCTGAACATTAAATAGTAGTAGATATTTAACTTTGCCTTTTGAGTACCGATTGCTTGAAATCTCTGGCAATGTCTTCAAAAAGCCTGTGTTGTAGGAGTCTTAGTTTTTATTGACTTCTATGTATCTCATTATCTTAGTTTCTTATTTACTTTGCTCTGCCACAGATCTCATCAAAGGTTTCTGATTCTCTGCAGTGTTGCACTATTTTTTTACTGAATCCACCACTGTGCTTAGTAAAATGGAGAACACAGTGTTGCTATTAATTTATAATAAATTTTTAATTTTAAATTATTGAACACTATTATTATCAGGTAATTTAAGACAAATAAAATATAAACACACTTTAAAGCTTTATACTGAGTTTGAGTTTGCAAATGTAACATCTTGTGAGCAGAATCTAGTGCAAAACTTTATAGCTGCTATAACAAAAAGCAGATACAGAACATGGTCAAAAAAATTGACTAAATCATTACCAGTCTATGAACAGGAAATTGCTTTACGAGATGAATAAGAAACTTCCAGAAATAATGAAATATACAATCTCTTTTGGAATAATGGAAAACATACCAATTTAGTTCTCATTTAATTTACATCCATACTTAGCAAATTCTGACCAACAGTGAAATCATTCCACAATCAATCTATCTTCTTTTTCTGGAGCATGCTTGATCTGCTGCCCATGAATTCAGAATCCAGACTGAATTCAGACTGAATCCAGACTTTTTCTTGGTTCTCCCTTCATTGCCTCTTTCATGGTTTCTCCGGCCATGGCTCCTGGCAAAAGCACGGATCTCATCAAAATGAAAACCTGGCAGATTAAACAAGAATTAAAAGAACTTCTCAGAAGAAAAAATGTTGCTACTATGGAACAAAAAAAACAAATAATGGTTATCTTGTATTGAGAAGCCACTTCAAATACCTTCTGAAAAATGCTGCTGATAACTGATGTGTCTCAAATAACAGTAGAAAACCCGCAAAATAACTGATTATTAACTCTTGGTAATCTACAACAGTTTTGGAAACGTAGCTTGAAAGATACAACCACAACTGCTTTCCTTACCACAAAGCCTAACAACTTAATTTTGTTTACATGTGCTATACTTTTAAATGATTTCACTATTAGTCAGAATTTGTTAAGTATGGATGTAAATTAAATGAGAACTGAGCCCTAAATTGCTATGTTTTCATTATTCCAAAAGAGATTGTATACAAATAATGCCTTAACAAATCCTCACCACATGCACAGCATTTAAAATGTTGAAAGTACATTATGAACGGTAATGAATTAGCAGCATAAGACTATTTGCCACTGCAGACTTTTAAGTAACTGGAGTTACCACAGGTTTAAGGGATTTCAGCTGTGAAAGTTAGGTTTGAAATCAACAAATTCTTATCAATGGAAATAGTGAACAAGTAAGAAGGAAAAGATCTGTACTTTTACAAATCATTTTGTAATAATCTGTAGGTAATGTTTATAGTGTATACTGTATTATTTATCATGTTGTCAGGAACAAAAGTGTTTCTATAAAATATAGACTGCAAGGTAATTCACTTCAACAATTCATTCATCTATATTGCAGTTTATCATTGCCACTTGAAAGAAAACATGATACAAGTGATGAGGATTAAGCATGTATACACCAAAATTCTTCCATTGATACATTAACAAATTAATATAATGAAATCTCTATAGTACTCAAAAGTACTATGTATTCAATTATTAAGAAAAACATGTTCAAATTCTTATCATAAAGCAATCATGTCAGCTGAGTACATGGTGTTAAAATATCTTTGGTACTCAGCCAATACTAAATCAGTACACCAGTTCCCCAGAAAGAGCAAAACTTCTTTGAATATAGAACTTATTTTATTATAGAAAATAGCTGACTTTAGTAGTCACACTCAAGTAACACTTTACTGAGAAAGCAGTCATCTTTGAAAAATAAATAAAATGCAGGAAAACATGAGACTTCATAAAGGTAATAAAACTCCACCTAAAAGAATGACTAAATAATCAGCTAAATTAAATTCCTTTGATCAGTAAAATCTCTTCAAATTTTTCATAGGTGGTCATCCACAAAAGGAAACAGCAATCAAAAAGATTTTTTTTATTCAGACACACTGCTGTCTTCAAGGAAAAACATTTTAAAAAGTCAGCCTTAGGAAAAAAAATTTAGTTAAAAAAAGTAGAGGGGCTTGCTTGTATGAAGAAATTATACATGGTAAAGCTTGTTGGGGGCAGGCTCTTTACACAGCTTGGTTAGCTCCAATTCAACTCAACTTACCATGACAAGGTGCAAATCGATCTCCTCACAGTTAACTATTCATGCCATGCAATGAAAAATTCAAAAACAACAAAATCCAAGATTTTAAGGTTACTTTAAAACTGTAATTTACACAAACACTCCAGGCTGAAGGACAGACAGATTGCTCTCCTTAGAGATTCTGACTGTCCCATTCTGGAAATCCTAGTACCTCACTTGTGGCAGAGCCAATTTGTTGGCTCTCACACTACCACAGTGTGAGTAGTGATGGGCTCTGGGGACTTTGTTCTCTCTTCCTCCAATATGTGACACTTCATAAAGCTCCAGCATTTTCCTGACAGTTCTGCTCCTGTCCTTTACAACTACAAGGCCACACATTGTAAAAAGTAACACAATGACTGAAGCATTTCCCATAAAATTGTCGTCTCTACTAATTTTCCAGCAGCTGTCAAAGACTCGTCCATTGCATTTGTTTTGGGGGAAAGTTCTCTAAATGCATTTTTTTATAGAAACATGACCATGAGTTTTGGAGATAAAGGTTTGTTGCTTGGCAACAAATTTAACAGTGTTATGCCTAGAATTTTCCTAGACAACTGATTATCAGAGCCAAATATGCAAGGTTTCTATAGTAAATTGAACATTAAAGCATTTTTGTCTTACTGTGAAAATCTGAATTACAGTTAACAGGGGAGCATGTGCTAAATACCAGTACTATTTCTCAGCACGCTAAATACTGTCTTTAGGGTAGCAGACATTTGCTGATTACCTTAATTTCCAATAGATATAAAGTTACAGGAAACTATACTTTGTATGCTGCATGAATGTGACACACTGAGGTGTATCAGACATGTGGTTCACTTCAAGAGGCTGTTTTGTCCTGAAAAAAGATCAATAAAAATAGTACATGTATTAGACAATTTTTGCATTTCTTCCAAGCTAACATACATTGTCTTTCTCTGGTGGACATACCAGTGCCTGAAATTAACCCATGATAAGTGATGCAGCTGAAGATTCAGTCATGCCAGACATTATTTAGGGGATGGACTTGTCTGAATTCCCTAAGCTCCTGTTAGCTTGACTTGGCAACTGTTAGGACATTCTACAGCAGAACAAAGACAAAATCTGATGGAAAAGAGCCAAAAACCCCTTATCCTCCACTGATCCGCAAGTGATTGAATGAAAAAATGATGAGTAATATGGTAATTTCTCCATATGATAACATATGGATTCCCCTCTGAAGAGTGAATTACTATCTACCAGAAGATATTCAGCTTTCGTGAGGACAATGTTACACCACATTTATGTTTCTCAGGAACCCACACTGGAACTATTGGAGACACAATAGGTGTTGTAATATTTGCCAATGGTTGAAACACATGCAAACACTAAAAAAAACAAAACTGAAATGTAAGTCACCTCTGGTTATACAGGTCTGACATTGTTTCACTGCTGGAGTAGTTTAGCAGTAGTGTGACTAAACTCAGTGAGTTGTGCTGATGTAAATTTGGTGTGACATTGGCTTCAGGCAAAAGTCTACATTGAGTGCTGATCATTATTTTAGAGCTTTCAGTATTCCAAGGCCAGAAAAAGATGTAGAAAGGGTTTACACAAAATAAACAAACTTAAAATTTGGTGCAAATGCTGCATCATTCACGTAATTGCTGCGTATATGAGTGGCTAGGATAGTCACAGTCCAGTCAGGTACTAACATAATTTAAGCAGGATGTACAGAATTGCTAAGAGTGGATGCTGAGACTGCTGACCATTCCCGTGTGCTCACATCTGTCTGGGCACTAATGCCTGTGCTTGACAACCTCATGTCACAAATGAATCGTTAGGCTGCCTAAGGAGTTGTCATCAAAGCTGTTGGCAAAATTGCAGGTTTTTATACAAATTTGAGAAAGCGCCATTTTAACAGAGCTTCAGTGGCAAGGTTCACTCTATCACTTACGGATGAATCATACATAAGCAAGTCAGACTAGAATCAATGTAGAGTGACTCATGTAGGGACTGTAAGAGGGTTAAAGTACAAAGAATGTGGATACAAGAAGTAACCGGTTCAAAAGGGTTCAAAAGGGTATAGTAACACTTAATCATTGACTCATTTAAATCTATATACTTATTCAAAAAGATATGCTACAATTATAACAGTGACCTAATTGCAAATTAAGGATAAGAACATTCATGCCATAACCAACTCTCACACATGCACACAGGCAAAGAGTTGTCAACATCTACATCTGTGTTTTTAAAGTAACCCATCAAAAATCACCTTTGAGTTCAGTCAAATGCTCACATCAAATCCCCTAGCACCTCTTAATGGGCTCAGCTGCGCCTCAAGGAGTATGTGTGTGTTGGGGCAGTATCAGCTGAGGCCTCATAACCAGTGACAGTCACTCAAGTATTGTCCACTGGAGAGCTGGCAGGCTCCAAGAGCCATCCCATTGGGATGGGGGTGCTGGCACAGGTGTCATGCCTCAGGAGAGCTCAGAGGGCTGCTTCCAGAGGGGAGCTTGGGCTGCTGATCATGGGGTTGTGAGACAATTTTCTTTAGTTATCAGTCATTTTCCATGCTGGCCAAAACACAGCTGGTAGCTACTGGACTTATTCCCACAAAGTCCAGTAATGATGGTACCATTCCACCTGGGCTACAGGACATTTTTTCAAAAGATCTCATAACGGTCCTAACATTTCACTTGGGTTACAAGTAGGAGTTAAATAAGAGTATTGGAAAACTAACTTGGCTAAAGCAAATGCTTTAGGAAATTCCTGCTAGCACCATGTAATAGAACACAAAATAGCAGCTGAATAAAATACCTTGTGATCCAATAATTATTACAAAATTGAAGGTTTCATAGCATTTTTATTTTAGAAAAAAACTTAGATTTTTTATCTGCATGGCCTCAGCATTTGTAAATCACCACATTGGAGAAGGTATACTTCAGATGCTGATTCTTCTTTCTGTTCTCTAAAATCTCAGAGAGATGCATACCCATACAGACTCACTGAGCTCCAGCCTGCAGAATTTGCAGAACACTTTTCCTTGTAAAATGCAAAATTCAATATGCGTGTGGTTGCTGATGAATTGATATATCTATGGGATATTTGTTACCATGCAGTAAGGTATATGTTGAAGGCATTTTCCTATTATGATGAGGGGTTTATAGATTTCCAGATAAACTTTTAATACAGTTAGAATATTCATTGTCTTCTAAAAGCAAAATTTATTTCTGAAGTTATTTGCCCAAGAAGTCTATGATAATTATCATGAAGAAAACATTAATTGCTTGACTTTGCACATCTCCTCAAAACAAATGTTGATTGAATAACTTGAAGATAATTACAGAAATTAAAAAATAATTCTTTGATATGAATGAGAGAAATGAAAAATTCTATATTATTCAGTGGAACTCAATCTTTAATGAAGGACTGCTATAGGTGTGTAGTAGATTAAAGTTTTAATCTGGTGTAACTTCATTGATTCCAACACTTACCAGCAACCTGAATTTAGTTTTTTATTATTTACACTGTGTGATATAAGTATCTCCCTTTCTTTTGTACATTAGGAATATAACAGAAGTGCGCATTTTCACTTCTTTTTTTTTCCTCTTTTTTGGGTGTTGGGTGTTTCTTTGTTTGGGGCTTGAATATATTTTGGAAAACCTTTAGTTCTCCAGGTAGCTGATTTTATTTTTGTCTGCCTTCATTCCCATTAATATGTCAGTTTGGAAAAGGAAAGACTAATCTCCTAACACTCCCTTTAGCAAGCAGATTGGCAAAATGTGAAAGCAGGGACTGTATCCCCTCCTTATATATTTAATTCATTTTCAACCTTCCTGAGCACAAGAGAAGTCAAATACTTGATGCCTAATCCTATGGCAATCTAATTTCCAAAGTCACAGAGCAGTTGCAAAACCCCATTTCTGGAGTTTTTGTACAAGGTTATCCATGATTAAAGCAGACTGTTACAGCTTCACTTAGCCAAAAAGGGATTATACACTGGTGTGGTCTAATGGGACAGGACTGTCTGCACTAGCTTTGTGTAAATATGTAGCATAATGTGTGTATGCAACAAGTTTAATATCAGTTCTCTACAGAACTTTGCCTATTTGTTCTGGGACTTCAGCAAAATTGTCCTCACTTTTCTCCTGTTTTTCTCATGAATGCAATTCTTCAGCTGCCACAAAACATTCACCTGGATGTGCAAAAGTCTCATAGAAAAAGGGGGAAAAGTAGTGGTATGTTGCATATCAGTAAAACCTTACAAAAGGAAGGCCTTTTAAAGTCACGGCGCAGGCCTGCTACTTCAGCTGAGCAGAAAATGACTATGGGAAAGTGACTCAGCTGAATTAGAAGTAGAAAAACAAGTTATATAACCATCACGTATTCACATCATGGTGTATGGTGGTTGGTTGAATTATGTTTGCTGTTATTTAAAAGTATGTAACTGATAAAGGCCTGACTGCTGAAAAAGGCGTGGCTTTAACAATTAAGCCGCTCTCCTTTGCACCTGCCTGGGGACTCTATGTCTCTACAGACCCTCACTCACCTCATAATTGTACACTGTACAAAACTCATTTCAGAAAGATAAGTTAATTTCAACTTCATAAATTTGGTCTTTGTCATTTACCTATGCGTGCACACAGGTGTGCTATGCAGAAGGATCTGCCAGTTAAAACTGACAAAAACACAGCCCAACTATTTTGTTTTCTTTGTGCGCTCTTAATAGGTGTTTGGAACCAGAGATTTGTAACCTGTGGATTGTTATGTTTGCCCAATTATCCCCTCATAAAAAAAAACCCAAACAATATTTGAGATAGCAACAATTTTGATTGAGTAGTTTAGAAAATATATAAATAAGGGCTAATTTAGTACTAATAATAGCGCATAAGCAAAAAAAATAACTGCGGGTACGGAGTGCAGGGCTCTTGGACCCGTGCCACCTCATGTACGAGCTTGCCAAGGGAAGATTCTCCCCTTATATACTATGTGTTAATACTATATTCTCCTCTGGAATATAGTATTATTCCAGAGGAGAATATAGTATTAACACATAGTATATTAACACATTCTCCTCTGGAGAATATAGGTTCTGGTTCATCATCTACCTATCTCCGCCCTCGTTAACACCTTTACTGCACATGCGCCACCACTCAGTTTGGTGGTCGCACAAGTCTTTGGGGGTCGTCTGATGAAGATTTCGTAGTCTTCTTCTTTGTCTTTTAATTCACTTTTGGGTTACACATGCGCACCAAGCCAGTACAACGTAAGCCAAAACTAACATATTACTACATCTGAGCATCAAAGCAATAAATCCCTTATAGCTGGCATTTTCCTGGGACCCAACCAGATTTTCCTTTCTTTTTTGTTCATTTTTAGCAACATTATGTCCAACTTCTGTCCTTGAGAACATCTGCCGGGGGGGAGGGGGTGGAAGCCCCTCCTCTCCCTCTCTTCTTTTTGGCATTACAACTTTTAACCATTTTTATATTCCCAAGCATTAATTATTATATTGTAGGTATCAATTACTGTTTCAATTTTATCAGCAAGAATCATACCTATTTACCACAGTATTTTCCAGTAAAAAGAGACACAATAGTGTCATGTGTGAAGAACTGTTATGTTCTAAATAATCATGTCTAAAAATGGTAAAACAGTTGCCTTTTTGGCATCCTGCACTAAGCTGTCTTTGTGCTTTGTGCTGACGACAATCAGACTGTAAAAAAGACTGTATGTTAACCATAATATGGCTTCTGTTAATACCACTTCCAAATGCGAGATTGCATCATGAAATGCAGCAGCCTAAACCTATCCACTGTCACAATTTATTCTTGTACTTTTGGAATGTCATTGTGTGATGGAAGTCACAGAAGCACAGAAGGGATTCCACTGAGTTGGAAAGGACCCACAAGGATCATCAAGTCTAACTCCTGGCCCTGTGTAGAATGCCCCAAGAGTCGCATCATGAGCCTGAGAGCATTGCCCAAATGGTTCTGACTGGCTTGGTGCTGTGACTACTTCCCCGGGGATCCAGTCCCAGTGCCCAGCCACGCTCTGGGTAAAGAAACTTTTTTTTAATATCCAACCTAAACCTCCCCAACACAATTTCATGCCATTCCCTCAGGTCCTGTCAGTGGCCACCAAACAGAAGAGACCACGAGACAGGGTTGGCCCTCCTGGCTGCCAGGGCACTGCCAACCCACATCCAACTTTCCTGCTGACCAGGACCCCCAGGATCCTTTCTGCAGCACTGCTCTCCAGCATCTCATTCCCCCATTTACTTAACACAACCAGGGTTGTCCCATCCCAGGTACTGAATTTGGCAGTTTCCCTTGTTGTACTTCATATGGTTGGTGATTGCCCAGCTCTCTGCAGGGACTCCTTGCCTTTGAGGGAGTCAACAGCTTGTCCCAGTTTTGTATCATCTGTGAACTTGCTCAGTATCCCTTCAACTCCTGAGTTCAAGTCATTTATGGAGATGTTGAAAAGTACAGGGCTGAGGATGGAGCCCTGTGGAACCCCACTGGTGACAGGTCACCAGTCTGATGTCACCCCACTCACTCTCACCCTTTGTGCCTGACCTGTGAGCCAGTTGCTCACCCATGCCATGATGTGTTTATCCAGCTCTGTGCTGCACATTTTCTCCAGAAGGATACCAGGAGAGACAGTACTGAAAGCTTAACTGGTATCCAAAAAGAGTGCATCCACTGGCTTCCCTTGATCAGCTGGGTGGGTTACCTTGTCATAAAAGGATCACAGGTTTGATCAGCAGGACTTCCCTCTTATGAAGCCATGCTGGCTGTGATCAATGACTCTGTTGTCCTTCAGTTGTTTTTCAATACCTTCCAGAATAACCTTCTCTGTAACTTTATTGGGCATTGTTAGTGAGACTAAAAGACCTGTAGCTTACAGGGTCATTCTTTTTGCTGTTTTTGAAAGTTAGGACAAAATTAGCCAGCTTCCAGTCAACTGGGACCTCTCCTCTCTCTTTGGGTCAAATCTATCTTACTCAAAACAAAAGTACAATCTATTGGCTTTGCATTACTAAGAGAAATAAACTGTGGTATATATGGGTTTTTTTCTCTTTAGTATTCATTCGCAGAATATTCTGAGTGGAAGGGACCCACAAGGATCATCTTAGCATTGCTAGCACCAGGCTCTGACTGAGTTAATCTGTTCTCTCATTATTTTTTTTTTTTTAAGGAAATTACAATAGCAGAGAATGCAAAACACAATTGTTCTATATCTACACATGTATTCCTTGACATCTCTGTTGGCTAGCTTTTAAGCTAACTAGCAGTATGTCTGTAGTTCCCATGGTGGGAACTGTTTAAAGGTAACCAGAATTTTTCTTCCATTACTTTTGATTTTAAAACTACAATTCACGCTCTCTTTTTTCCTTTGCTTTGTTAAACAGCTAGTGTTAGATGCAGGTTAAAATAGAAGATCTCTCAGCATACTGCAACAGCTCCTCCCGAAAGTTTTCAAGTGGGAAATATTTGCAGGTAAGTAAAATCTATGGCCCATGAGAACCTGGAAATATACACATATTTGCAAAAATAATATTCCCACATGAGGTGATGCCAGAAAAAAATAAGTGTAGAAGGTTGATATGCTGAAAAAATGAAGTTAGGGAGAAGTATTCAACTGACCACTTGTATCTGTGCAGAGCAAGGAGGAGGGATTGAAACAAGTTATGGCCCTAAAGTTACAACCAATAGCGCAAAAGAGCAAGTAGCAATACCAATGACATGTTTTCTTATGATTATTGTGGCCATTCTTGTTCACCAATGCAGTCAGTTAAATTCTATGGATGTCCAAAGTCACTTAGTGATTACAAAGACACAGGTGCTCATATATCTAGGGCACAGATATCAGGCTCTTATATCCTTTGCCTATGTTGCAGAATACATTTCAAAATCTATTTTTGTAGCTCTCTTATACAGGACCTATCCTGCTCCAAGGGAAAAGAAATACAAACTGAAAAAAATCCCAAAACAAAAAACCAAAAACTCAAGTCAAAAAAACCTCTGTTGCTAATGAGATAAAGATGTTGGAATTTTTAAAATTATTTTTCCCTATGTGAAAAAATGTGCCAAAATTTTCCTTGGGGAAAAAAAATCTTAAGGAAAACCTTGGTGCAAATTCTGTCCTCCATTGGCTGCATTTGTAATTAAATTTGCATTTGTGTTCAGTGTAAAACGAGGTGCTGTAGGGTCCCCTTTCCCATCCTCCCCACCCAGCTCCTTTTCCCCGAGCCCAGCCTGGGCTGTGTCCCGGCGCTGCGCTCACGCCATCGCTCCCCTCGTGTCCTGAGGATGTCCAGGGTGGTTAGGATTTGTCAGGTCACACCTCAGCCTGTCAGGACTCGGTGGTGTGTCCTTTGCCCTGCTGCAGCCATTGCTTCATTTCATCTGCACAGAGCCTGGCAACAGCCTGGCCTCCTTACATGCAGATAACCACGGCCGGCCAAAACGAGCTGGCTATTTTCATCCTGCTTACCTGTCACGTCCCCATGGCTTTTGCTAAACCATTCAGCGCTGTTCTTAACCCCAGTCTGGGCCACGGTAAAGAAGCAAGCACTGCATACATGCCTGTGCAGATGTGTGTGCAGCACAGGCAGGCCCAGCAAGAGCTCCTGGTTCTGGGCTGTGTGGGGAGGGGGTAGGCTACATCCCCAGCCCTTGCCTCTCCCTCTCCTTTCCCCCTTTCCTCTCCCCACGGCTCACTGCCTGCTTAAACTCCTCCTCACTCAGCTCCACTCTGCTTTCAGCCTCTCTCACTGCTTTTCCAGTTTTTCCCTAATTTTTTTAATGTGAAAAGTTGACTCATTCTGTGCCTTCCACTCCCTCAGTCTGACAACCTATTTTCTTCTATGGCAGTTCTTTCTTTTAACCTGATCTCCAGTGACTCCCCCAACAAGCCTGCCCCTCCTTGCTGTCATGATCTGGTCTCCCCTTCTACCTCTTCTCTCCCGTTGCCTTCTGCCCCTCTTCTCTCCTGCCCAGCCTGAATCAATGGAGCAGGGACATCCATGGAAGAGGTGAGGTCTCACTCCAGGCAGTCCTACAGCCTCAGCTGCAGCCACAGCAAACACACTCCTGCTGTCTTCTGCCTCCTGCAGGCTCCCATCCTCACCTTGGCTCCTGGAGAAAGTAGACCTCAGGCACAGAAATGTGGGAGCTTTGGCCAGAGTCTTCCTCTGGGCCTGGGGCAAAAAGGTGCCCTTCTAAACATGACATTTCACACAGTATATGCACACCTGAAAATTGACTTTTACTGGCTTTATCTTGAAACTGGTTTAATTAGGGGCTGTGCTATAAAGCCAAATAACTAACTCCCTGGTAATAGGAGAGAGAGAGAAAAGAACCAGGTCAGAAGGGGGTGCTGAAGTAGTTTCTAAAAAGAAACAATAATCTAACATTAGTATTGCTTATGTTTCTTTGGTGTTTTTGCAAGACATCTTTGCCTCTTGTTAGAAATAAAAGGCAAATCTGTTCTCAGGCGATTCTTCCCCCCTACTTTTCAGCCTTAATGGTATTTGCATCTCCTCCACCTTCTTCCTTTTTCTTTTCCTTTCTCCATCCCTTTTAAGTTGTAATTCAATCTCTTCCAACACATGATCTCTTTTCTTTTTTTGGCACTCCCTCCATCCGCTCTCTCATTAGTTTGAGTTAATTAGGAATAGTAGGCAGCCCTCAATCTGTTATGTGTTAAAACAGAACAATCCAAAACAGAGGCACAGACACAACTACGTGATTTCATTGTCTAAGGGAGACAGAAAACCAGTGGGGATTCTCTTATCTAGACTAACATCTTCCCAATGGTTAACCTAACTGGCTTTAAAATGTTCCGCAATTGCAGATCTGGGACAACAATCTTTCCCTGTTTCTTTTTTTTTTTTTTTTTTTTTTTTTTTCATTTCATCATTGGCAAGAATGAATGAATTGGATTGACATGGAGGTGATAGAGGAAGAGAAATAGTCTACATGTCAAAATGACAATTTATATTACATGGTTAACAGAATGAATGGTACGTGCAATGGCTGTGGGTATTTTCATCTGCTGTGTTGTACAATAAGGTCTTTTTTTTCTCCGAAGTGTATCATCAAGATCACTCCCAATTCAATGCAGATTGTTTGCTTGAAGGATCTCTTTCTAACAGTAATATCATTTGATAAATGTCGAACTGAAACAAGAATCTAAGTATTCACTTGTTTCTATTAGTGAATTGTGTATATATAAAGGTCATGCCTGGTATTTTTCCTGTAGTGCTGATCACAGACCTTAGGGCAGAGTGTGCTGTGGAAGTGAATTATAACACGTCTAAGAAATCAAGCCCTGATTCTGAAGGTAAGGCCTTGCATTTTTTGACTGACTACATATGGTGCTCTTTGGAAGAAATGCATGCTTAGGAAAGACAGGTATAGCTGTGAAACTACTACAAAAATTTATGCCTGCATTAAACATAAATGTGAGTGTTTTTGAGTGTTTATGAGGCTGTTCATATATGTATATTTAAATGCATAATTATGTAAAGTTTTAATCTTCAAAGATTGTAAGATTCATGAACTATAGACAGCAACATTTATAATAATTGTTAGATTAAATTTCTAATTTGCTACGTATGTGCCTGCATGCATATGAAGTTGTGTGGCAGTAATTTGTGTCAATAATTTACCCATTAATCAGCAATGCTAATGCAATAAAGCTTTAAAGTTACACAACTTTCAATTATCTTTTTTGAAATCTGATACCCAGGATATAGAATGAAAAATTTATTGGAAAAAAGGAAACAGAGACATTGTAACTACTGCCATCAAAATGTCTTTATCTGTGTTAAGAAAAAATAACTTCCTTTCTGCCAGAAACATCTCTTTATGACAGAGAAGACATCAGACTAATGAGACACAAAAGGAATGCTTAATGAATGACAAAGTATAAGCTTGATTATCAGAACATACCAGAGTGCAACAGCACTGGAGAAGATAATATCCCCTCAAAAACACATCCTTGGAGGTTTTACTGGGAGGTAGGGGGGCAAGAAGTTTCTTGCTGGATACAGATAGCACGAGACCAAACATCTTCACATGGAGATGCAAGAAGTTGCAAGTTTAGATGCAAGAAGATGCAAGCTACAAGAAATTTAGGAGTTTTTTACAGTTTATTATTAATATACTGTTTGTTTAATTATTACCCTAACTATTGGTACAAATACGTGCAAACTGCATTAACTCCAGCAAGGAGATAGATTTGGCCTTTGTACTGTTCCTCCACTTGATCTTTTCTTTCTATAGTAATGCAAAAATGTAGTGATTGTTGTGGGTCTACTTCACACCACAGATGAAAAATTGTTCTTTTATACCCATGGAATTAAAATAATTCATATTAACACCACCATTTCAATACAGTCAATTAAGACTATTTAATTTATGCAATCTTTCTCTATGCATTTTAGATTACAATGTAAGAGTGGCATAAGGAAAAGGTATAAACATGTACTTTAATGAAAATTCAGGACTTTAAAAATCTCTGTAGTAGATGACATTAATCGTTTTATGTAGTGATTACATGAATAATTTTGTGAAGTATTGACATCTGAAACTATATCACTTCCAGTGCTATGCAGAAGCCATAAAACTTGCATGAACTCATATAAATCCATTTATTAGTCAGAAATAAAAATATGGGGGGGGGGAATAGTAAAACTGAGTTAATCTAAAATCTATCAAAAAGGTGTCCAGAGAGTAAAAACTTTTAGAAAGGGAGGAAATAATTTCCACTTTATCACACATATAGTAAACATACTAGTAATTATTCAAGAGTAAAGATTCTTCAAGAGTAAAGATCCCTTCACACGCTCAGATTAGAACTATTGTTTCTATCATATCTTGTAGCTTTCCTCATGTCAAACCACTAGGCTAGCCCCTGAAATTGTTCCATGCCTAAAACAGCACGATTTTCTGTACAATGCACATAAAACCCCTGTCTTCCATCAACATATAAACTGGTATGGCAAGAGTAGAAGATAGTGCTGTGGTGTAAGAAGTTTGCATTTTAGTATGTGATAAACCAGGGCGGGCATTTGTCAGAAGCTGAGAGTAATGACTGAAAGATTGTTACATAACACAAAGCAGAATCTCCAGTCCCCAGTGCTCTCAATTCACTGCTGCCCCTGAAGTCCGGCTCAGACACAGCTACGACAGCAAGCTCAGCTTGAGCCACGCTCAGTATGACACTTTGTGAAAGCTTCAGAATGCAGGGTAAGGTAACAAATAGCTGCAGAACCAAGCAAAACGGAACTTCTGAAATGCAGAGGTGATGCAGAGGTGTGTGTGTCATGTAGGTATTAGCAGCACATAGTGACTCATGCATGTGGTTGTCTAACCAGACAAAAACATAAAGCCAATTGTTTTATAAATTATCCTTTAAGAGACACTGCTCCTAGTGGATCAACAACTTTGATACTAAAAACTGCTCTAAATCAGTTAGGCATAATAATAGTTCATCTTGTGCTTCTAATGCTTATGATTCCATTGCAGTTGATTTAGACTTACTCTTGAGACATTTAGAGGTAGATTCACAGAGATACATATACTTGTAGGATACAGTGGTATTTTGACACTTGGAACAATGACCTTTTTGGATATGATATAGTGCTTAAATACATCTCAGAATGAAAATTCAGACTAAGTATTACTTTAAAATTCATTGCTTATATGTTTAGACAAATTAGTAAGAAGTACATAAGCAGGTATTGCTTGCTAAACAAAAAAGATACCCAGAAAAATAGAAGCTTATAATGTTTGAGCTACAGCAATAGAATTTGTGAACTCAAAGAATTTGAAGGATATTTAGGCTGCATAGAAAAATGCTAACTATGATGAACTGGAATCATCTTGTGCACAGGTACATGCGGAATATTAATTGGATTGCTAATTTCCTCAAAAGCCAGAGGTTCAGTAGGAAATTTTGACAATTAATAAGCCTTAATCTGTTAATAGGAACACTGGGAAAAGATTTAGTGATCATGAATACAGCTTGCTGTATACAGAAATATTTGCATCTCCATATAGCAGCATAAAAAAACTATACAAAAGTATTTTTCATCCTTTATCCAGAGATATTTGAATGCTTTTACATTTTAATGATGGAGATAGATAACTGAAATTGTTAGGCTAAAGCAGGCATATTCTTAATGTAATGGAGTTAACTACCCAAATATCCTTTTAGTTTTTTAACCCTGACCATCCCTTTTTAAAAACACTTCCTTTTTAAACCACTGCCTGGCATTGCACAGACCGCAGGCTTCTGCAAATGTTCACCACCAAGCAAAGTACTTTCTATCATTAATATTCATTCTCAATTCTCCATATCTGCTGTAAAGCTACAATCACAAACCTATTTGACAAAATGTCTTTACATGATACTCTGGTTAGTATCTTTTGGTAGTTGCTAGTGTATTGCTTAAGCCTTAATTTGAGCCAATAAATTTAATCGATCTTATTTTTAAACTTCCATTTGTATTAATATTTATTCCAAAATTAAAGAAAAATTAGTAGTAAATAAAATTTAGAGACCTCAGAAATAATATCTTTTTAAATCAAAGGAAACAGCTTTTCTTATTTTGTGGTCAGGCCTGGGAAAAAATAAAAAAGAAATCAGAGAACTTTTATTTGGATGTATTTGTGAAGTTATGACATTTTTTTGTATTTAAAATTTTAAAAATTTTTGAAAACAAATTGACATGACTAATTTTAAGAAATTTTCTTTGTGGTGTTTGTATAAACTGAACAATGAAATATTGTACAAAAGCACATAGCCTTCAGAATATGTTCTCAGTGTATATTATTTAATTAATTCTGTACTTCAATTCATTATGGAATTAGGGATTAGATAGGAAAAAAGGGGATGGATTTGAAATACCTTATTGAAACTTTACCCTTATGCGCTCTTACAGTTGTCACAGATGTAGCATGGCAAGATAGCTATTTCTCTATCTTCATAAAAAGCAGTAAGTGTACTTGATGTTGTCTTGTTTTCAGATGCTTTATTGTACAACTCTAGCTACCCTAAAACAAGACAAGACTTTATAGTCCAATAGAATAAAATGTTCGTTTTAGTTTGGTTTACATGCTATCACAAAGATAAGAGATGGGAAAATAAATTATGAGAAAAATATTGTCAAAGCAACTTTTTCACTTTGTCTTTCAGAACATTGTAAACTGATTGTCTTTCCATCCAAAACCAGCAGTCTATGATTAAATAGTTGCAATTGTATTAAGTGAACTGAAATGCAATTCCTTGAGCACTGAACATTCCTGAACTGTGAGTACTAAAAGTATAGATAAATTTACTTCCATCCTGTGACAATTTAACAGTACTTTTTGACTTTATATGAACTTACATGACTTTTCTAGTTAGATAAACACGCTCTAATTTTAAAATTTGTCTTGCTTTTCATTGCAAACTACAGCACTTGATCTCATGTAATTTCTCCTCAGTAAACAGCTGTTCTGTAGTTTTTCTCAGAACACTCCTGAGTAGTGTTTTCAGAAAAACTACTGAGTAGAAATTTTCTTCTCTTTTCGCAGAGATGTGACAGTATTATTTTCCATCATTAGGTGTCCTTGGCAATGAAGGACACCTTGAAAAGGAGTGTACAGAGAGGTTTGAGTTTCTAAGAACTTACAATCTTGGAAAATATTAGACAGCTGTTACACTGGTACTACATAATTATTGCAAGTATGTATTTAATTTTTTTTAAATTTGATTTCTCACAATAAATCAGCTATGTGGATTTTGCTGAAAGAGTTGCTATTGATGAAAAAATAAAAACGGAAAGTTAATCCTGTGAAAAACAGACAAGAAGGTGTAAGGATTCATAGACAGGAGACTCCAAACTGATACAGTTACCTGTGAGAGAAGAACAAAACAGAACATATTCTAGTGTGCCTAGTGTGTAGTTTTCAGCTTTACCACTCACACTTCTGGTGTGCTGCAGCAATTTAAAACAAGACACAGGGAAAGCAGGTTTGTCAAGGAATGGTGAATAAAAAGATGAAAAGTTTCAGTGTTAGAAAAGAGACTGAGTGCCCTTGTATGCCCCCAACTGTGATTAACTGACTAGAGCACAGTGGAAGAAAAGTTGTTCTGCCCAGAAAAAAACCTGGTTTCTGCCTGGAAAAGTGGAACTGCAGCTCGAGCTCTAGCTTCCAGCAGTTGAAAAACTGGGCAATTGCTCTGGGGACATTTCTCTTCAAAAGGCACATCACAGAGGTGTGGATGTTTATCCACTGCAAGAAAATGTAAATTGTGTGCTTGTGCTCTCACTAAGGTGGCAAAAGGAAGATTTAGCCATGATTAATCTAGAATTGGAAAATATTCAGAGTGTAAGCCACAAAGCATAAGATTCCTTTTGAGATCTTTCCTAACAAGTTTGCTTACATTAACTCGGGTTGTTTAAGTAGATCAATATATCAAATTCTCTCTTATTCTAACTCATATCTCAGCCCACAGTAGCAAAATCTTCATTTCATCAAAACTTTTTTTTGATTAGTGTTCTAAGCTTCAGCTTGTATGTAGTTTGGCAATTTCTTTTTCCTCTGTAGCTTCTCCCTTCAATCTCTCTTGTTTTTTACCTTCTGTTTAAGTAAAAGTTTTCCTACTTGCTTATGCCAAATTAATACAACATTTCAGGGGACATTTTGAGAAAACATCAGAATTTTACTTAGTTTTGAGATAAAATTTTAAATCTTTCTTGACAATGAAAAAAGAGTAACAAAGGATCTTATCCTGAGCAAAACAACAGTAAATTTAGGTTGGTTATGAAAGATTAAATATTGTCTTCCACTGCCTGCAAAACTTCTGTGTCAGTGGAGTCTGGCAAGATAAGCAAAAAAGAAAGGCAAGTAATGGTTTAATTTTTCAAGCCAGATTTATAACTTTAGCTATATGCCACTTGTTTTTCATTTAAAAATTGTGAGGAATTTAAATAGTAACTCTGTTTTTGACCACTGTCTCCCACCTTTGATTTATTTTTGCCTCTGCTTTCTCCAGCATGATGTGCTGATCATCCAAGAAAATTTCAGTTTATTGCTATCATTATAAGCCTAGAATACAACTATCATCCAGAAAATACATAATTCAAATAACTTTTTCAGTTCTTAGTAAAATGATTGTGCATAAACCTTAGAATTCTCATTACCAAAGTAATATGACAGAGAATATGTATTTGGCAGGCTTCAGCACCATATTGAAAAATGCTCTAAAATTTTATCAACATAATTATTTATCTCAGGAACAAGAAACCCTGGTATTCACAGTTCTCATCATTTTTCTTTTACAAATTAAAAGAAACAAGGAGGTTTTATATTTTTCTTGTAATTTGTACAGTTAAATTAAAATAGAAACAATTTAAACTTAATTTTAAAAATATATAGAGCTCCTCAGACATTTACTTTAAAGGTCTAAGCTTGAGTCCTTTCTTGGGACACTCTGGCAGCAGGTGATGTTACACAAAATCATCTAAAAATGAAGTTTACTTACATTCTTAATTACATAGATTACCAGGGCTGCATCCGGAGATGATCAGAGCATTAGCCTAATGTTACAAAACATCAAACAGGAAAAGAACTCTGAGACCGTAGGGTTTCATTTGTTTATGGAAAGAGAAGCAGAAGACATGCCACAGTTCTTGGACCAAAAACCCCCCAACGTTACTCTTGTTTTCTTATGCATTCTGTAACAATCAGAAAATATTTGCTAGCATTTTTATTTCCTCAGAATTACAATAAGTTATTTAAATACTGGATCATTTTATTGGACAACAATGTTCCCATTTCAAACATTCTTACTCCTTTGAGAAGGAATTTCCCTTCTTTTTCTAATTTTCTTCTTAGAAGAGAAGTGAAATGTATTCATTGAATCAGTCCCAAAAAGTGAATCTTGTTCTATCTATCTGCAGTAAAAAACAAATACACAAACAGGTGGCACATCCACAAAACATATTTCTAATTTTAGATGAAAAGTGAATAATGTCACATACAACACATAGAGGTGTGGCTTCATTATAAGTTTGATTCCTTCCAAGATTTACTCTTGCTGGGTTTGCATTCGTAATCCTGCTGGCTAACACATTTCTGTAGAAAAGCTAAAAGATTAGTTCCCAAAGTATGTTTTGACCTGATTTCCTGTCGTAGATTGTTATCAACTGTTTTCCATCCTGAAATGCATTCAAGGCATCTTCCAGAAACTACTAATAGACTTCAAATTTCTCACAACTCATTTTCCTTTTTAAAAGCAATTATTTAATTATATGATTACCAGGACTTAAAAGTGCTCCTTCAGAAGATTTGCAGGACAATAGGAAAGCTCTTGACAGGATTCAGTGGATGCTGGACTGATCACATCATCTCTTCAAAAATCCTAGTCAGCTGCTTTGGCTGTTAATTCTCATTCACCAGTGATGCTAATGAGTAGCATACACACAATATTCTACAATATTTCTACCAACAAACACATGAGAATTTGATTACAACCATTTGGAGATTAGGAAGAAGTTCTTCAGAGAAAGGGCAATTGGGCACCAAAATGGGCTGCCCAGGGAGGTGGTGGCATCACTGTCCCTGGAGATGTTTAGGAAAAACCTGGATGTGGTAGTCAGTGCCATGGTCTAGTTGACAAGGTGGTGTTGTGTCACAGGTTGGCCTTGATCACCCCAAAGAGCTTTTGCAAAATAGCTGATTCTGTGATTCTGTGATTCTGTAATCATGACAAAGTAGAAAGAAATGGGAATAACAAATTACAAGGTAATTAGTCAACTCACTACATCTGAAATTGAAATTAAGGCTTTAACTACAGAACAGGAGATAATAAAAATCTTGCTAATTATCTTAAAAGGAGACTAGAGTCGATCATCTGGAAAACAGAGACTCCTCACGATGTGCTGCAAAAATTTTATTCTGTATTGGATTTTGAATCCTGAGTCCTAGCTCCCCGGACCAGAGATGCACAGATTTACAACCAGGTTAAAGTTCACTTTTCACTAGAAACAGCAATCTCTGATGGCATCCACAGAAACCTCCCTGAAATTTGCAAACAAAGGCCGGTCTTGCTTCATAATATTTGTTTGTTTGTTTGTTTAAGTTAAACTAAAAAGTTGGGAAACAGAGGAGTTGGAAATCCATCAAAATCCTCCATTGACATTACAATACAAGGAAAGTACTTGAGTGTCACAGTCAATTTGGAAATGCTGTGTGATTAGTCACTGTGCCAAGTTTTTAATTCCTAATAAGTCACTTTCCTACAGCAAATATGGTTTCCTTCTTAGCAGTTCCAATTACATTTTGAGGGTTATAAAGGGGAATTTTGACCTCAAGATTATTTATCTGATGCATGGTTTCTAGCCAGCTCTGTAGGAACTTCCTGGAAATACTAGTATAAATGATAAATAGCAAGTTAGAGAGGGTAGTGGGAGGACAGGATGACCAAAATGAATAATCATGGACTTCTTATTAGTTTTACATCAGTTCAGTTGCAATTTCAGTAGACATTCTCTTGATGCCTTCCATTAATTGCAAGTTTCAAATTCTATTCTAGCAGTTAACTACCTTGATGGAGGGAAAAGGAACTCATCTTGAGTAAAGCAATTTGGATTTTTTTCACTGCAGAGAGCTCAAAACCTAATACATCCTATACCAAAACACACAAAAATGAGCCTTTCAAAAGTACTGTAGTAATGATGATGCTGATAATTAATATAAGATAGTAACATGAATATAATAAAACTGATGTAAAGAAATTAAGGAATATTCATTCAGATATTTGTTTCTAAATATCAAAGAAGGAGGTAGACATTAAATATAACTCTGACTATTTTTAATTTTAGCTGTACAGAGACTTCTTTTAGATTCTCTTCAGAACATTAAAATTAGAAGGAAATAGGGTTGTTTCCACTTGTGAGTCTTTCATAGCTAGAACACAATTACTACACAGAGGCTTAAAAAGCACACATAGCAATTATGTAAAATCAGTTGAAGCTGTCTAAAACTTGGCTTTGAAACAAAGGTTCATGGAGGAAATGCTGAAAATTACTTGGCAGTAATTGTTCCTAACAATGTAGGTTAATAACTAGTGTTGGGTCTGATTCTGATCGAACCCTGACCAGTTTTTTTCAACTGATTTACATCAAATTATTCATGAAGTTCACCGATAAGAGCTTTTATTGTGACCCGTGGCATAAAATCCTTCTCTTTATTTGTAATCAATTGTTTGAGAAACCTTCAAATTATTGCATCACTTATTACTTGCTCCCTCATTTGAACTGTGTACCAAAAAATTTTAAAAAATTAGTTTATTTCATAACAGGAAAAACAGGAATAAATTTGTTCTGGTTCACAAAAAGGTACTCTAAACAGAAGTCATTCTATGCTGCCAAGACTGGACTTATAGTCCATGATAAAACTGTGCTCATTTATTAACTAATGCATTGTTTTGATAATACTGTTCTGTTAAGAGTTCTCATTTTCTCACACCAGATATTCCATCCAGTATTGCAAAAAGGACATGAGTGTTGACTGCGCTCATAAAGTTAGAAAAGCAATTGACACGTATTAATTAAAATTGTCCTGTTGGCGAGAAAACTGATTTAGCCTAACTGAAAAAAATTTACTTTTGTCATATGATAGCTTATTAATTGACTCTTTCTATGACTTTAATGGCAAGTGCTCTCAGGATTGAATAAGAAGAATGGAAAATTCTTTTGATATGAGTAAAATAGAGTTGCTTATATTCCATATTTTAGGACAAATTAAAAGACAGATTTTTACAAGCCAGTTATGGTTTTCTATAGGTCTTATCCCAGTTTTGTGAGAATTTTCTTCTTTCTCTAGAAACTGATACACTTTTGTTGCATCAGACTATACTGAGTTCTTTTCATTTAATTCTGCTTGATTGCCTTCTCCACAGAAACTCATACAAAAGTTAAAGTACCTTTTACTTTTGTATGAGTTTTTTTAACATAAACTGGGGGGAAAAAAAGAAAAAAAACCAGTTGCAAGGCATTTCAATTTAAGGAAGTGAAATATACTGCGTTCTACCAAATATTCCTGCAACTTTTAAGAAAAGATGTAATGATGAAAGAGATAGTCTTTTAATTTATATTTTGAAGATTATTACTTCCTGTAACTGAAATGGGTTCTACAGATAAATGTTTTTTAAAATGTTGTAACAATTTCTGCATCACTACTCACTCTCTGTGTCCCATAATATATCCAGTTCCTTTTATTTTAGTTTTATGCTTTTCTGATCACGTCTTAGTCATTATTTTGTGTGTAAATTTCCCTATATACAAAAATAAAACATCTGTTTCCAAAAATCAATATACATTATGAGTAATGCTGCCAAAAAATGTAGACTACAATGATCAGATGTCCAACTAGCAGAAAGAGAAATAAATAATTCTAAAAATGACTTTGGCATTATAGAATGATAGAATGATTTGGATTGGAAGGGACATTAAATATCATCTGATTCCAACCCCGTGCCATGGACAGGGACAATTTCCCCTAGACCAGGTTTCTCAGAGCCTCTTCCATCCTGGCCGTGAACACTTCCAGAGATGGGGCATCCACAGCTCCTCTGGGCAATCTGTGGCAGCACCTCACCACCCTCACAGTAAAGAATGTTTTCTGATACCTAATCTAAACCTGCCCTTTTTCAGTTGGAGCCATGAACCTCTTGTCACTACATGTCCTCATGAAGCTTCACTTTTCCAGCTTCCTTGTGCCAGGCTGCCTTTATCGATGGCTGCCATGAGATCTCCCCCGAGCCTTCTTTTCTCAAGCTGAACAGCCCCAACCCTCTCAGCGTGTTTCCCTGCAGGAGGTGCTCCAGCCCTCTGAGCATCTCCATGGACTTGTTCCAACAGGTCCACATCCTTCTTATGCTGGGAATACCAGAGATGGATGTAGCACTGCAGATGAGGTGTCACTAGTGCAGAGTAGGGGGGAGAAATACCTCCCTTGACCTGATGGCCTCCTTTCTATTTGTACAGCTCAGGATGCAATTAACCTTCTGGGCTGTCAGTGCAAATTGTCAAAATATTGTTGGTATTCTCACCCACCAACACCTCCAAGTCCTTCTCCTTAGGGCTGCTCCCAATCTATTCTTTGCCAAAACAATTTTTGTGCTTTGGATTGCCAGATGCAGGAGTGCTGAAGTTTATGAGGCTCTCACAGGTCCACCTCTCAAGCCTCTTGGGATGGCATCCCTTCCCTCCAGCTTTTAAGATGAAATGCAGCAGCCTAAACCTACCCACTGTCAAAATTTATTCTTGTACTGTTGAAATATCATTGTGAGATGGAAGTGACAGAAGCACAGAAGGGATTCCACTGAGTTGGAAAGGACCCACAAGGATCATCAAGTCCAACTCCTGGCCCTGTGTAGAATGCCCCAAGAGTCACATCATGAGCCTGAGAGCATTGTCCAAATGGTTCTTGAACTCAGGAAGACTTGGTGCTGTAAGCACTTCCCTGGGGATCCTGTTACAGTGCCCAATCATCCTCTGGGTGATAAACCTTTTTCTGATATCCAAACTAAACTTCCACTGACTCAGCTTCATGTCATTTCCTTAAATCCTGTCACTTACCACAAGAATGAAGAGATTGGAGAAATATATTCCAAGACATATCTTTGTACACTGTTATTGTCCATGTTGCAAAAGGAAAGATTTTTCATTAACAGAGTTCAAATTTCAAACTCAGATAGATATCCATGTGTCTACTGTCTCATTCCATGAGTATATATATCACAGAAATTTTATAATGAGTGAAGAACTGCTAATTTTGCTCAGAGATACTGGTAATAACATTAAAGGAACACTTGTATTTTCAAAAATGCAGGATAGTCAGTGTCCTGCAAAAAGGCAAAGGAATTTGCTCTGTAGCCTTGAAAATCTTGTGATTTTTACTTCAGTACTTTTCAATTAGAGTTAGGAGGACTTGCACATTCTACCAAGATTTGGACTCTCGATTTGGATGGGCCAAAAAAAAGCATGAATTTCACACCAGTTCTGCCTCATTTGTGATGTGTCTGCCTTCTCCCATCACACTAAACAGTGGCCACTGTTTCTGTTCTACTGCCATTAATGCAATGCCATGAAGAAGATTGCCAAGAGGATAGAGAATTTCAGAACGAGAATCCAGTGATTTTGCAAATCTCTGAGATTTCCACTTTCAAAACACATATTGGTGCTTTTGATCCTTAAATCTTCCACTTCTAACTTAATGCTCAATTTATGTCAGTATCAATGAGGGATCTGTTCAAATCCCTGAATAATTCCCTTTCTGAACTCCCTGTATATTCTGAATTTGGAAGAAATGTTTCAGGTAATCAAGATTTTTAATAACAGTGATATTGTCTCAAAAGAGATTTTTCTCTTTTTTATACTGTGGGTTTTTATAAAGCCTAGGCGTGTACTTCAGCATTCAAGACTCAGTCTGAATTCAGCACAGATGATGCAATACAACTCCTGAGTGCAGCAGCGTATCCTGTACAACCCCTACCCCAGAGAACTTTGGACAGAACTCTACAAGTCACCATGGAAGATTATTTATCTCCAGTCTTTTAAGTTATAGCAACTTTGTAGAGGTTACTTAGGTTTTTATGTTCCTTTTAGAAGGCATTGTGTAATTCAGGTTGTATTCTGATTGGTCATTGGATGAGAGAGATATTTAGTATGAAAAGTTTCCAGAGCTGTAAGTGACAAAACCCAAAGGCAGAAAGCATCTACTCTCTGTTTACTTGCAATAAAATCCTTGCACTCTAATGTTCTCTGACATTAGATGTGATTAAAAATAAATTCATACAATCTTACATGATCTATGCATCTAGAACAAAATAAGAATTAGATTTCTTTAATGATCAAATATATGAAGGACAAGTTTTTTTCCTATAGAAAACTATGGACCAGATTTTTTTACTGCTCTGATTACAATTTCAGCTTTATACAAAGATTTCGTCAATTGTCCCCTGTTGCTGGAGAATGGAGGCCCCTGAACTGTGGGAACTTGGAAGACAATATGGCTGTCATTAAAAAAAGAAAAAAACAGAAAAGAAAAAAAAGGAGAAAAAGGAAAAATAAAGACTGATTAGAAAAAAAATAGAAGCTTGTGCCTACTTATGGGGTGTAATACCCCAAAAGTTTATGGCCTTTAGAAAAATCAAAAAGTAATTTCTGGATAAACTAAATTCCCAGAATAATATTCTTCTACAATATAAAGTGGATATTTCTCTATTAAATGCTAGAAGGGCATAGAACAAAATCATGGCTTTCAGACAGTATTAGTTCAGCATACACTGACATAAAATTGCCACGTAAAATCAAAAATTGCTCCTGGACTGGTATCTCAGGGCAGGTAGGAAAGGCCAGGGCATTACAGATGGAACTAGCATTGTGTTTAGGGACAAGAATCCAGTCACAGGTCACATCTGGCTTGTTCTTGAAACACACTGGTTTCATTAGTTGGATTTCCAGCTATTCCAACTAGAAGCTCTGCCTTCATCTGTGCAGTTCTGGTTATTAAATAAAATCTTATATAATGAATATGGCCTCAGCATAGGCCCAATAGTTTGCACACCTAGACTACAATGAACTCAGCGAAAATGTTACAACATTTTTGATGCCCCACTGTATAGTATCATATGAGGAGAACTTGTAATTTGGTATGATGTGTTTGGTTATTAATTTTTTTTGTCAAATCTTTGAGAAGAGACACATAGAAAAATTATTTACAACTTTTTTTCTAGCATACAACTTTTACTTAACTTCCTGACACAGAGTGACTCAGGTCAGACCTAAAGTTCATGCAGCCATTGGTGTCACATTTTACCACAGCCAATGTCATTCAGCAAGGCATATCACAGCTTAATCACGGCTTGCACAGTGGACGTTTACTCTTGTTCTTCTCTGAACTTGCTGTATTAAACAGGGGAAGTCAGTAGTTTTGAACTGGAATAAATATTACGCTTTGGAATATAGAAAGCACTATCACAAAATCAGAAAATACATCACATACTTTGCCAGGGTGTGGAGTCTCTCGGGATCCTTCCTTTGGCAGTGAAAAGATAACAAGCAACAAGCAAATTATTGACCAAAGAAAGAAAAGAATTAGGAAGAATATAACATTTCCAAGAAAACATTAACAACAAAACTATGTAAGCTTCAATAGCTGTATTATCCAATTGTTGTATAATTCACTACTTGAAATAATAGTACAGTCCTATAAATAGTTAAAAGTCTTGAATTGCATATCATTATTTAGGCGAAATGTGAAAGAATTGTGACTCAGGATGGGGAAAAAGTCCTAGAATGAAAATAGCAGAAAGCTAGAATAAACTGGAGGATGGTACATGAGGAAAATAAAATACTTTCTGCACTAAGCTAAAAGCATTCCTAGACTGAAAATAAATAGGAAAGTGAAGGTTATTCATGAAATCCAAGCGTGAAAAAGGGAAAGAGAAAAGGGTTAGGGTTAAGGTTAGGGTTAGAGTATGTCTTAAATGAATAAATGGTGTGGAAAACAAAGCAGTGATTACTCGCATTTTTGGAAAAATTGAAACTTTTCATCCAGCATCTTTAAAGCCTGTCTAGAGAGATTTCAGGCTGTCCTTTATAGATATGGAAAGAAGATATATATTATCATTTTTATATGGAGTTATAATAGTTAACTTCTAGTTTAAACATTTTCTTTATTTAATTTGGAATAAAATGGTACCTAAATGAGAATGCATTTAAAATGCTCTCATCTGTGAGAGAGACCTTTGCTTTACCTGAAACCAGAGAAATCCACTGATCTCTGTTTTGCATATCCAGTTAGGCAAATCTGAGCAATTTGCTGAGGTATTAACTAGAGACAAACTGTTTGTGGTTAATAGAAATTAGTGGCAGGAAGACTGATACAGTAGATTTTAGTGTGTAAGTCGGGAAAAAAAATTCTACATAAGAATATGATTGCAAAGTTATATTCCAAATAAAAATTAACAAACCCTATTTAGACATTCTTTTTTCTGCATGAGACATGAGACTCAAAGACATTCTCTAAGGCAAGCAAACACTGTAACCCAAGTCTGAAAATGCTGCTCAAAAATATGAATTACATGAAATTAGTGTAAGCTGTGAATTCTCCAATTCTCTGTTAATGAAAGCAATAAGATAATTTAATTCTATTTCTATGGCGTGGATCCATTGTGCATTAGTCAGAAGCCTAGCATGTAAAAACAGGTTCTGTGAGACCACTAATCAGAAAAGGCAGGACTTGATGAATAAAGGAGTTTCTTGTACCTTATAAAATGATTTGCCTGTGCAAGATATATGTTTTTCTTTGAATAATCAGAACAGAAAATTGGGTTCCATCCAGGGTAGAAAAGCTTAGTTTATTGAACAATTTGTTTTGGACTCAGATATTCTCAAGGGCACTGTGTGAAAAACTTTGTCCTTAAATTTGTGGTGTTGCCTAGAAGAAAAAAACAAATTCTCAGGGAGAATTTTTTTCTGGATTGATTGTTTTTTCCACCATCACATTTTTAAAAAACACATGAAGGATTTTTTATCACCCTAGTCTTTTCTTATCTCTGTGATCTACAAAGCAAACAATAATTACATTACTTCCAATGTACTCTGAACATATTAAAATGTAACCTAAGGTGGCTTGTTTTTAATGAATGCTTTCTAGCTCTGGTAATTATTCTCATCAACCTTCTAGTAAGAAGGGCTTGGTTTATTTTCAGAGCTAGCAAGTCTGTCTTTACCTTCAGACCTGCCCTCAAGTACGTGAAGGAGTTGCCTTAGAATCTGGATACCTGCCTGCTGAGAGAAAGCAATTTTACAGGTAAGATGAGGAGGTCTCAAGCTCTGTTCTCCAGTTAGGAATTCGTAGTGTCTGCCTGGGCAGATTGTTTCAGCAGCATGTGCTTCATCGAGGTCTCAGCTCACTGAAAAGGCTGTTGCTTCTGGTCACAAAAATAAGTAGTGTCCTTTTCTCTTTGCAATGAATTCTTTCATCCAATCATATTCCTGTATGCAAATATACCATGGCTGGTTCAGATAAAAAGCACAAATAAAGCCAAGAGCTCAGTCAGGGCAAAAATCACTGTATTCCCTTCATACCTTATTTCACCTGTGTTTCAGGATCATCCTCCAACTTCTCAACTGCAATCATGAAGAAGCAAGGCTCAGATGGCAATCCTGCTCCAGCTATGCCAGCGCTGCCAGAACCATTAAAAGATCTGAAAATTAAGTACACCAAGGTTAGTAGCACTTTTCCTAATCTTTCTTATATATTCACTTCAGACAGTAGGATGTGCTCATTTTAACTTTATATAAACTATGGAAAACACTGTAAATCAGTGCTTAAAATGTTTATTTTGGCTGAATTCTGATTTTACACATATTAGCAAATGATGTTCAGTGATCCTTTTAACCTAATTTAAAGCACCTATATGTGCATGCATGATAGAATTATTCCACATTCCACTTGGTGTGGGTGTTGTTTTTCTCCTGAAATAAATTTTTATCCGTGATAAGTTTACCAGAAAGTATAAATGGAACAAAGAAGGAAATGTTTCTACTATATTATTTTTCAAAACAGTGAATTAAAACAGCAAATTAAAATGTTAGCATATTGCATTGTGTTATAATCAGATTCAAATAATTATACCAGATAAGCTTACATGGAAAGGGATGTGTGAAAACAAAACTAAAATAAAATTAATTCTGGTCAGATGTTTACATTAGAGAAAATGAATCTGGTTTTGAATTTGTTTTTCAGGTAAAAAAGTAGCTAATAAACTAGATATAGTCTACCAATCTAACTATGTAATCTTACCATAAACTCCTTGAAACAGAAAATTCTTTCCATATACAGTTAGAAATACACAGATAAAAAAGGTCTGAATCCAGACTTGTGTTTCCAGCTTTAAAAGACTGCTGGTTTTATATCATAATATTATATCATAGCACACAGATATCTGCTAGAAATTTGGAAAAGTGTTGACAGAAACTTTGCCCTCTGAAACATTCAGGGTCGAATTGATCAGAAAGGACCTCTTAACTCTGGAGATTCTTGGTTACTGTTATTTTATTTTTCTTGTTATCATTGCAAGGGAAATAATTTTATTTTCCAGAACCACTGTTTAACTTCTTTTCCTAAAGTAGGTATTCATCTAAATTGGTTCTTTTATATTCCATGCTATCCTTTTTTTCTAATGGAAAAAACTTAACCATATTCCAGTGCATGTCTTTCTTGAATAAATCACACAGGATCTTACTTTGTAAATATTTAACAGGAAAGATATGTAGTTCTGCCATGCAGTAGCCTGCTACTGCTCTTCCTGTCTCAAAAAAAAATTATTTTACTATTTGATTTTTAGTTCTCTAAAAGAAAACAACTAATACCCAAAAAACACCAAGTGATGTAACTGAATATGCAAAACACAAATTCCTGTAAATATTTCCATCCTTCTAAAATATTTCATTTTTAAGAATCTATTCTGTTAGTAGAAAAAGACAACCAAAAGACAGCCAGCATTGTTGAAAAGTCCTGTTTGTAGTGTGCAATCAAGGAGAGTGTCACATAATAAATATTTATTTTTCCTTGACAATAGGTACCATTTCCTTAAAAGCTGCATATAAATTCTAACTGTGTAGAAAAGGAATGCCCTTGTTTACAAAATCTAGCACATGTCTGTGGAGGCTTGATTTTTGCAATGCTTTTCTCCTCTCTTCAAATATCACATAGGATTGTCTGAAAGCCCCAGCAGTGTATTGAGAGATAGGGAATCGGGAAAACAGAAATGTCACCCCATACACAACACTTGTCCCCCAATTTAATAAGGCCTTTGCACTCTTGTGTACCCATCCCATTCCTCTCCTGTCCCATACAAGCTGGAACATGGGATGTGGGTGACTGGTAACGCTGGAAGGACCAAGATGAGGGATGCACTAATTGCTGCTGATGTATTAATCTTTCTGTCTAAATCAGCTAGAACCAGATCCTTCATCTTCATAACCACCAATTTATCTTTTTCTTATAAAAATTGAAAATATAATTACATAATTGTATTTTGCATTATTATGCAATTATAGTTTCAATTGCATAATACCAACAGTCATCACAAAAGGATCTGAAGAGAGATCTGCAGGAGATGTTCCAAGGACTCTCTTTACTTAACAGTCTCTCTATTCTATTTTCTATGTTTGGGATCATTTATGGGTTTTCACAAGATCCTTTAACTAAATGATCTATAGATTGGTATAGATATATTTCAGAGTAAGCCTTTTACATATGGTATAACACTTAACACTCTTCATGAAATTTGACTTTCAGACATCAAATCAAATGTATTTTAAACACTGAAATTGGCTTGAATTTTGAACCATAAAATAATGTTGGGTTGGTTTCAGATATGAACCTCCTTTAAAGATATTACCATTAACCCAATGTGTTTTGGTAGCTAGCTAAAATGTGTTAGTAAATATTTTACTTAGTCAACACTGAGGAATTAGACAATGATTACTTGACAAATGCTTTCTGTCGTGATGCTTTCACATACACTAAACCCTGTAGTACTCCTTTAATCAGAGAAACTAAGATTAGTTAATAATTAGGTTGTCAGTTTGCATGGGGGAAGAAAAGGGCTGAACATTCTCTTGCTCAGCCACATGTGGAGTATCAGGAAGTGTGAAAGGGTAAGATACTCTGAGTAAAGAAAAATTATAGCTGACCATTAAAATGCTGCAGCCACTAGCTTCAAAAACAAAGGTCAGACATAAAAGCTCAAAAATGTAATTGGAATATCTGGGGGAAATGAGCTAGAAAGTTACTCTAGAAACTTACTCTATTTAAGATCAGCTTACTTCGTGGACACAGAGTCACTAAGTGGAAAATCAAAAAAGTTAAATAATATTTAATAGAAAGAGTATGTTCTCTGATTATTAGTCCATGGCAGCATAAAATGTAATTCCTGTATGAATAGTAGCATATTGCAAGGGAGAGAAAAAAGGTTACATGGAATATTAGCCAAATATAAAATTCTTGTAAGGAAAACCTTGAGGGGGAGAAAAAAAAAAGAGATTTCACACCAGCATCTATATTGACATATTTCTTTAAAGCTTAAATTTTCATTCTTTGGAAGTACCTTAAGAAATGCCACATATTTTAATTTTATTGCTCAAAGAATACAGTGGGATTTCATAATGTAGTTTTAGACTGGTAAATTAGAACTTCTAGCACTTGAAATGAACCTTGTCTTGGGCCACAAAACTTTAAGACTTAGATGTATCTATAAAATTTACTACCAAGTAAATCTTTATTGAGTTATTGCACTCACGAATCCCTGAATGGCTGTCACACTCTGTAAGTAGGAGAGAACAGGTACAACAGTTATTCAGCACTGCGCACCACCTCACACGAGTGATGTTTAGCTGCCTCCAGCACATGTCCAGCCTTGGCCCTGGTGTCTCCTCATTGTTCCTGGCCTGTAAATACCTGCTCTTTGTGAAATGCCCTGCTTCAAAGTCCACAGGAGAAAGCTTGAGACCAGCCAGATGAGCGAGGGCTCAAATCTGGTAATTACTTTTATCTATGTAAAACAGGAAACTGGGCTCATTTTAAGAGGATTGTCAAGAAAAGTTTTGTTATATCCAGGGGCAGATTTAAGGTGGGAAGAAGCTTTGCTTTTTCTTATATTTTACGTTTGGAAAAGTTTCTGATATCTAAACAGAAGGTAGCTTAGACCTTTATTTCCATGTTTAAAAAGCTATCCTTAACAGCTAAATTAGGGAAGGCCACTTTTCAATTAGTTCCATTACCTTTCTTGACTAATCTCTGTATGAATTATAATGTAAATCAAAATTAGTGAATTATATAAAAATTACTCCTGAACAAACTGTGAGTTTATAGAAAGATGCTGAATATGCAGCAGCAGAAATTTTTCTTTCAAATCTGTACTTCTAAGTTATTTTGCAGAGGCACTGAAGCCTGAAACCCTGTACAGACTGCATAGCAAAAAGTTATGATTCATAAGATGATGGCACCTAATGTAAAGACCCTAAAATTTCTTTCAGAAGAGCTATGGTGTTGTTTGTCAGCAGCAAAGCTGTGCAGAGTAAAATGTTTTCTTCCTTCATGCAGCACACACACAAATATGGCACTTCCCATCTAGAAGATACTTCAAATGAATTCAAAATTCTTTCAAAGTATTCCAGAACTGAAGGAAAAGAAACCACTGAGATGGCAAAAAAAAAAAAAAATCAAAGTTCAGGTCTTGTGTCTCCATTCTCTCCATTCTCTGCTCAGGTCATCTGAGTGACAAAAACAACTGTGTAAACAAGGACAGAAATACTGTAGCCTTGCAGGTAACTCCAACACCAAATGGATGGTATTAGATAATTTGAACTGAAGTCAATCATTTCAGAAATGCAAGATTTTATTGCTCTATGACATTCAGTAATAAAGACATCAGGGGGGTTTTGACTGATGCTGCCTGTGCTTTATTTAAAATATGAAGCTCCAACAGTGTAGTTTAATCTCCTGGAAATCTGTATTTCCACTTCTACTGCAAAGAAATCTGAACAGTCATTTACTCTTTTGGTTGTTGAAATAATAATTTTAAAAATCTTCTCTCCTGAAACTCCAGTGAAGTAACAGTTACAAAACATCTGTATCAATATTCCTAAATCTTTGCAAAATAAATTTGTAGCCCTAAACCTGATGGTCTGTAGACAGTAGCCACAGAAAACTCAGCGCACAGCTTTTGCCACAGAGGGGTAGGTCCTTTTCGTTTGTGTCTGAGGAGCTCTCAGTGGAGTTCTGACTCAGTGGCAAAACACTCTAACCCATTGCAAAGTGATCCCAGCATTGTTTTCCTCAGCAGGTCAAGGCTGTTGCTAGAGGCTGGTGCTAGCTGGTACTTAGGTGTTGCCTGGATTTAGAGTTCCACATCCTGTTTGCAGAAAATACTCCTCAGCATTTTATGAGCTTGGCTGCATGAGTACAGCTGCCTGAAATGTGTTAATGCAGCTTACATGACAGTTTTGATTTTTTTTCCTTTCCCATCTTTCTTAACCCCATTTTGCAAGGCCGCTATCTGGCTTATGAAAGACATAGGGATAGTTTGATTTATACAACTCTGATACAATATTGTGTGTGTGTGTTTGTGTGTGTGTATATATATATATATATAATATAATATAATGAAGTTATATTTTAAACAGGAATGGTATTAGAAACATAAATAAGAAATATATTCTAAACTAATATTATGGGTGATACTGATTGGTGCAATAAATGCAGTATTCAAACAAACACTTTAAATATTGCCAAAAATGGTATGTTTTTCTATTATTCCTTTCACAGACAGATATGTATTTGGCATACTGTAACATCATAGCAGTGTTATGTTAATATTTACCTTTTACTTTGTCTCTTTTCTTGGCAATGGCTTTTGTCATATTAACCATTTAACTGCTGTCTCTGTTCTTTTACCACAATTGGAATTTTGTGTGGGTAATCTTATAACTCGCTTCATCACCTATCAGAAATTTCTATGGACCTAGATATTTGTTTCAGACAGCTTTTGTTAAATCAGGAGTTTTCTAGTCATTCCTGATGGTCGGAGGTGGCAATGACACTATATAAGTTGCCCATATAATAACAAGGAGAAAAATACAAAACTGTTTTATTACAATACAGGAATATATTAATATATTAAAAGATTATTAACCATATCCATTTATGGATACTAATTTTATCAAATGATAAAATAATATTAATAAACTATTTACCAAGTATTAACAACTACTCAATCAGTTTTAATACTGTGCAGAAAATTTATTCCTGAAATCTGTGACATATTAATGTGGTTGTGGTGGAAGGACTTTTTTCCTCAAGTTTCTGTGACAAAAAACATTTATCCTGTAGTTCTGGTACTTGATATTGTCTTGCCACGTCTTGAGTCAACCATCATCTACTTTGCCTACACCAAAGTGTTTTCTGGTTTTCTATTTCAAAGTTCCTGTTACTCTAAGCAGCAACACTAGGTTCTTTGTCCTAATGCTGATCTCACTGCTAGACTCCTGTGCTAACTGTGGGTCAAGGTGCCTTGACTCTAGAGAAAATCACAATTTGAGCTCAAAATACCCGGTACAACGAGCCTGACATGTCCTTGCAGGTGAGTACAATTAAGATCTCACACGCATGCCTAGAATGCAATGGCACTGGGAGCCACTGAGAAGGGAGTGCACTGGCCCACCAGCATCAGGAGGGTGGGCTCAAGGTATGGTAGGACAGCTTAGCATGGCACACCTGTTTCAGCACTGATTTGAACCTGAAGATCACAGAGGGTCAGGCAGAGAAGGACAGGTGCTGTTAACTTTGGGCTGCATACTGTGTCATGCCCACTCCTAGTGTACAAAACACTTCTTAGCAACTTATCTTCCTCTTTTCAACAGCTGTGCATTTATCAGGTCTTTTCAATGACAATTTCCTGTCTGCTTCAAGGTTAACCTACAGTTAAAAAAGAAATTAAACCACTTTGATCATTTTACCAACAGTGCCCCAGAGATGACAGGCTCTAGAGTAGTACAGATCTGGTGCACCTACAGGTAGGACCCAGGCTCTGTTTTACATTTGTGAACAGAGATAAGTACATCAAATTTCAGTCAAAGGTCTTTTTGTATGTCCTAAGCACACAGAGCTGTCTGGGTGCAATTCTGTGCAATGTGCTCTTATATAACTCTACTTGAGCAGGGATATTGGACCATATGACCCCACCGCAGTTCCTTTCAGCTTTATCCATTCCATGATTCTTTAACTCATTCAATTGACTATGACAGGGTTTTTTTCAGTCTCAGCATCAATTTCAAAAAGCCCTGCTATTGCTTTTTTTTGGGGGTATGAATTGGTTTAGTTTTGGTCAGGATTTTCTTTTTTTGGCAGGAGAGACTGAAGATAAGTGAAAGCAAAGCTAATTAAAACTGTGTTCTCCAAGATATTCTTCATTCAATACACTACACTTACTAAATCCAAGGACTGGTATACTTCTGTTAGGCCATGTAACAGAAAGGGCCTGCATTGTTACCAACCCTGTGAGCATGGGAAACTCAGGTAGTTTTCCATAGGTCATTTAGGGCTGAACCTCCCTTCTATTTCAGAGACAGGAAGGACCACTTTACAACAGCATATTTTTATGACATGAGACAAAATAAAAATGCAATGTAGAGAAAGTTTTCTTCTCCAAAGGAAGTGAATTTTAAAAAACTTGTCCTGGTTAAGTGTGTATGTGATTACTCATCTCTTCAGAATAATGTAATAACAGCTATCCAGTTAGTTCAGACATCTATCAATCTGGCAGCTCTCAGCTATGAAAGGTAGGTTTATTCACTAAAACATAGAACAGACAACAGCTATATATATGTTACTAATATTGTTGCACTCTTTCTTCTCCTGCAGATATTTATAAACAATGAATGGCATGACTCAGTCAGTGGTAAAAAATTTGAAGTCTTTAACCCTGCAACTGAAGAGAAAATCTGTGAGGTTGAAGAAGGCGACAAGGTAGGGTTTTCTCTCTTGCCCTTAACTGTAACTTAAATTTCAGTGCATCTTAAAAGTAGGAAGGCAAGCAGACATCTGTGTAATGTAAAAGCACCTCAGATGGACCTACTTCATCCTGTATACCTTCTTTCACAAACTCTTTTTTAATAAGCCATAATATTTTTTGTAAAGAGACACTGAAAAACTGCTTTACCTTAGACTCATATGAGAAAAGTTCTGAAGAAATATTTTTTGCTGATTTGTTTCACTAATGTTATTAATTCTTTTTGTTATCTGTGGTCATTGACATCTAAAAAAATTAGGTGGGATTGTATTTTATTTTTCTGTTATGTTTTCTTCATTATAAATTAATATAATCTTATCCATGACACATTTATACAAGGCTTTTCCTTATAGAAAATATAAGGAGGACGAATATCTACCATTTTCCACAAATTCTGCGATGATCACTACCACGAGTATTTTTAGCTATATGTAGTCTCAGTACTGTCCCCTACAAATATTTTGTTTTGTGAAAAACATACTGGAACATAGTCCTAAAAATTACTTTCAAGCTGAAGGTAGCCTATCAAATAATCACTAATTCCACAAAACTGATCTCCTTAAAGCATGTCAAATCAATGAAGCAGATGACTAAAAATATTGTTCAAAACTGTAAAGAAACATTTTTTTTATTTTTATGAGATTCTGTAGTGGAAAGTTTCAGATAGATGCTATATAAACAATGATATAATGAAAACCTAAGCCCTAATCTCTGTATTTTTGTTAGATTATGTGTTTTTCTTATGTACAGGATTTGCCTAGTGCCACTATATAGGTTAAATATAAGAAAGGTGGTAGGTTTTTTTTAAATAGGATAGATAATGTGCTTAACAGTATTAAAAGTACTGACCAAAGAAAGGGTTTTTTAATATATTCTGAGAAGGTAAATACAATAAATGAAGGTTTTATTTACACATTATAGGATGACTGTAAGTGGAAATACAGCTGGTTTTATAATTACTGGTTTGGTTCTTGCACATATATATTTAATTTTCTACAGTTCCACTTCAAAGTTAATCTTGCATTCAAAAGTGAAATTTTTTTCACATTTCTTACAAAATTATACATTCATTTTAGTCAAGAAATATACATCTCTAGAATGCTGTGCATAAGAAGCATTTTTTAAGCTTAGCATCAATATGTTAAACACATTTTAACTTAATGTAAAACTTGAAAGTTTGTCTGTGTTATAAGTTCACCAAAAAATATTGCCAATATAATAAGCACATGCTTTATTCAGAATCTTTTAATTTACTTTACAGAAATTCACACTGAAATAAAATTCTGTTTTGAGAAATACACTCAGAATCATCTTCTCATTACATCTTTCTCACTCTGGTCTGTAATCTTTTCTAATAATCTTTGTTTCTAATGTTGTCTAGTATTTGAGCAATAGTAACCACAAATCAGCAAAGTCATAATGACATCACATTTAAACATTTTCTTAGAGAAACATGGCTAAGAAAGTCTGACTTTTAATTATTTCACCTGGAATGAAATAGTTTTAAGAAATCCAAACACCTGAAGTTTTTCAAAGGTTTTTCTTTTCTTTAATACCACTATAAGTAGTGCTGAGACACTGATAATTTATCACCCCTAAATTAAATTTGATTACTCATAACCTGCAATTGTTCAGTTATCATTCAAAATTTTTGTAGCTTTCTTTCCTTACAAACTCTCTAACAATTCATTCAACAAAAGAGATAATACTATTCAAACACAGGTTTGCTTTCTCTTCAATAATTTTGCAAACTAATGTGTAATGACAACTGCTATTAACTAAATTGCCTAGTGAATTGTGCAGATCTAGTAAATTACACAGCCATTATGAACCTAATATGCAAGAGGCTAGACTTCAGATAATGAGCCAAGAGATTTTAGGAATTTAATTTGTGCATACAATAGGGTTGACAAAGGGCTGTCCACTGCCTTGCAGTGGTATTTTAAAAAACAAGAGGAGATTACAAAGAACAGACATATATGTGGGTGGGAACTGTTTTCTTCCAGTTTGATGGCTCTTTCAAGCTACATTCCTAATCCTAAAGGCCCCTAGTAATAACACAGCAGCTCACCTAACAGTCAGCATATGTAAACTAAATGTACTTCTGCAAAAAATCTAAACTGCCTCAGAAAGGAGTTTTTATACTCATAGTGTAGATTTATGTAATGAAATTCAATTTCATACAGTTGAAGAACAAGCTTTTTTTATTGCTTTTCATTCACAGCCCTCTATTATTCTTATATTATTCTTCTTGGTTTTTATTATTTCTGCACTTCTAGTAGAAAGAACACCAGACAATGTAGCTTTAATTTACGTCATTATTGTTCATATGATATTTTTTCCCCTTCTCTTTTTCCAGTTAAGTCCAAGCCACCACCCTTGAATCCTATTGCAACAATATAGAAAATTTATTATAGGGGTCACAGATAGTGATAAGGTGATTGACAACATGCTGACAGATTCTGAAGAAAATAAATTATTAATTTGGTATATTTTAGGTGCCTGGTGTCAGTATCTGATACTGGCTGGTCAATATCACTCTATAGTAATGGCTGTGCATTCATATAGTTCCTTCCTATCTTTTCCAAAATTTCCTGGAAAAGCTTTTGGAAGTTCTGTGGCCGTCTGCCTCACAGGTCTGTGCTGGGCTTTCCACTAACGCACCCTACTCACAGCTTCTTAAAATTAGTTGATGACTACCAATATCAGTTAAAGATTCAAGATCTAGTTCATGTTTTAAACAATTGGCTATAGTGTTGACTTAGTTAAATTTGCTGACTTAGTCAACCTTGATAATTATTCCCTTGGAGGAGATATTAGCAAACAGCAGGACAAAAAAATGTTGAAAGATATCCTTTAAACATTGCATGCAAATTTGTCTGGGAGATTTAGCATATATAGTAACTTCTTTTTATTCTTTTTTTCCTCAAAATTTTTCATTTCTGACAAAAAATCTATATTAAACCTCCTTTCTATGCCACCAATTTTCATCGGTAAATTTTACAAGAATATTTAAATACAGAAAAATTCCAAATACTAAAAGCCTTTTTTGCAATAAATTGTGATTGCTTTTCCTTAAATCCTGGAATACCCTTTGCACAGAATAGTTTCATTGTAGATTTTTCTTCTATAGTGGAAACCAAATGATAAATAACAAAATATGCTAAAAAAAATCAGTGGACCAACAAATTAGCTGGTATATGCAAAGACAGTGCTTAGACTTCAAAATACGTAGGCTTAGCATTTTAAACATGCTTTATTTTTAATTTTTAAAGTAATTTTATACACAAATATTTCTTAAAACTTTCAAAAATAAATTTATTGATTTGTTTTCCTTAATAATAAATTTGTGTTCACTTTATGAAAAATTCTAAGGAACAGGTTTTTCTGAACTGGTCTTCATTGCCCTGTGAGATACTTTCAGATAAGGAGTAATTAAGCATTTATCTTACAGACTCAGGCATTTCTTTCTGAATGAAAGAGATTCAATTATATCATTAATGCAAGTGTTTGATGCATAGGAAGGGCTTAAAAATCTAAATTTTAAAAATAGAGTTCTTTCACATATTTTTATTTTGTAAATTTGAGAACCCATCTGTTTCTCATAGAATTTTACACTGCTGAAATAGGAACAGAAGTGTTTGAAAGAAAATAACCCATATATTTAACATTACTGTTACTAATTTTTATTAGGTTGAGGTTTTTTTAGCTTATTTCAACTTTATGTTGAGCTTATGCTAAACTTTACACATTGAACAGCAAAAAAAGGCTTATGACAGAACCAATTATTGATCACATAAGTGTTTTTGTTTTCCTCACAGGCGGATGTAGACAAGGCAGTGAAAGCAGCTCGAAAGGCTTTTGAGCTCGGGTCAACCTGGCGCACAATGGATGCTTCAGAGCGAGGCAGGCTCCTGAATAAACTAGCTGACTTGGTCGAAAGAGATCGTCTGATTCTAGCTGTGAGTATGATATGTGAACAAAAGGACAAGGAGAAAACTCCTGATTTTTACAGAAAGATACAAGAGAGTTTAACATGCCGACTCTTTGGAAAGCTGGGCCATCTCACTACTTGCTTTTTTTCTCTGTAGCAAATGGACCTGTTTAAGCTGGCCTGCACTCTGGTCTATTAACACCCTATATCCACAAAGTACTTGAGTGTTTGATTAGCTTTAAAGTGATACTTAAACTGCCCACAACCACAGTAATTTGAATCACTGATTCTTAAGAGCACACTAATGTTGATCCCGTGGTTAATGCTTGTCTAAACCAAAGTCTGAATCAAGGCCTCAACTCAAATCAAAGCCTGAATCAAGGCCTAAACTCAAAGCCTGGCTCCATGCTTATAGATGATACAAGTCAGAACTGGGAAAATTTGAATTTCATTACTCTATATTTTCTTATCACTGGTCGTTCATTAACTCCAGCTTGCAACTAGCAATGAATGATAAAGGCAGCAATGGATTATTTTAAAAAGAGCAATAACATGATGGCCTTTCCTTACATATCACTGTGTACTGGCTATTTTACCACACTTAACAGAAGACACATAACTTGTTATGTTCTCACCTACAGATTGAGCACTAAGGCAAGAAATGACATATAAAATAGAAATCCATCACCAGTTTGATAAAGGCTAGTATCCTCTCCTCCTTGCTTTAAACTCCACTTATGGTATTATTCTTAAGATGACTTCTCTGCTATTTCAAGTACATTATGGAATTAAAACTTAGGAGGGATAATTGTTTGTGCTGAAGATGAATCCTGGTTTTCTGTAAACAGCATAAAAATTTAGACAAGGAGGAGTATCCAACATTCAGGATGATCACTCAGACTGATCTAGTTTGAAGTATTTAGCCACTAGCCACAAAACACACTGTAGATAAGCTCATAAAATTTAAACCTTCAGATATGTAAAATCAGCAAAACATCTGTTATCCATTATATAGTAGAGCTTCTCAGGAGAAACCTTGTGTGGGTGGAACTTACATCCTTTAAAATGTTAGATTTGTGTTGAGAGAGACAAATTTTAAAGAGAGCTATGTTCTAAATAGAGCACTATGCCCTCTTGTCCATTAAATAATTGGATGAGCTGGCATTTCTTTTTTTCATTGCAGTCTAAGGCATTTCAAATGCAAAGAAGATACAGTCTTTTTGCCCACAGGAAAGATGGAACATTGAATTAGGTTTTGTTTCCATTTGGCATTTTCATAATATAAAAGAATTGCTTTTCTCTGGGGCCCCTCCCAAATCTCTGTTTTACTTACTATATTTATATTTCCTACAACCTAATAAACTTATTAATTACTTCCCTTTACAGAAAAGGTATATATGAGTAATGTGCTTTCCAGATTTTGATGAAGCAAGATATTCTCCACACAGTTTATCCTACATGCAAAACTAGTACTATAGAGTAACACAAACTCCTACAGAGTAGAGATCAAAACAGATGTCCAAATCTCATTGCAAAGTCATTTTCCTGTGTTCATGGATTTGACAAGGATGAAAATTATTCCATTTCAGTGCTTTATTTGTTGATAAGATGCTTCAGAGGCTCAGCAGACCTATAGATAGCCAGCTGAAAGAGTAAGTCAAAGCAAGGTACTGGAAGAGCCACTGAGAACTGTGTTACTTAGAAATCAATCTCTTGTGATGTTGAAGAGATGTAGAGATTTCATAAGTTTGAGGCCAGGAAGAATTTTCTCCAATGTCCAAACAGAATGAAAACAGTGCCACATATATTGCCTGGAATGGCAAGGGCATATCTCATTTAATCTGTTCCTTGCTGCTAAGAGCCATCAAGCATTGCTGTCTTCTCTGTTTGTTCTGTCTTCTCCCCAAGTATGGTATCTGAAATGTGTCCAGTTAACTAAAAATGTGGACTTCACAGGGGAGTTGTTGGTGAAAAACTGTTCTTGAAGGATCAGTCTATTGATTTGACCGGAAATGATAAAGAATGCCAACCTGATTACATCTTGAAATTATAGTTTAGATCTTAAAACTATAATTTGGGCTCTTCCTGCTGAACAGGTTTGTTCATAGAGTTGAAGGCCTTCAATCTCTCTGTTTTGGAAAACTTGAGAAAAACATTCTTGAAGTGTCAAAAATATGTTGACACTATTTAAGAACATTTCATGATCTTTATGTCCCAATAGTAAGAGGCATGGAAATGAATCCAAACTACATTCCTTAGATTTGGCTGGAAAGCCACCCTGTTTAGAGACTCTCTTCTATATAAATATTTATTTTTCATAAGGAATTTTTCTCACTTAAGAATTCTAGAGGGCTCAGATCTTTCCTTTGTACATCAAACCCTCAAGGTGCATTTAGGGTACTTTTGACAAGATTTGAGCTTGCTGGTATTTTATTTGCATCAGTTATTTTGGACTATCTCCTTCCTAATCTCTTGATCTGTGCTTGCAAAATATTTAACATAAAGTAAAGCTGTGTAACTGATTCATATGAGTGAGAAGTTTTTTGAGTAAACCTTACCACTACAAATGCATTGTGATCATGCTATCTGCATAGCTCAATACAAATACTCAATCATGAAAATTTCTCACTTTGAAATTGCTACATTCAATTTTTCAAAATGTGTTCTTCAGAGGGGAGTAATCTAAATGTTTGTTCTGAAGTTGAAATCCTCAAAGTGAACTTTCAAAAGCTAAACTGCAAAGCAGAAGCAAAAGAACCATTATCAGTGTTTGATATTAACTGTTTAATTGCTGTTGTCTGCAGACAATGGAAACCATTGATGGTGGGAAGCTCTTTTCCACAGCCTATCTAATGGATTTGGGTGCCTGTATCAAAACTTTACGCTACTGTGCAGGCTGGGCTGATAAAATCCATGGGCGTACTGTTCCAATGGGTGAGTAGTTCTGAGATAACAAAGTTACAGAACTGAGGCCAACACAAGTTGTAAATAACTGACTTTTATCTAAAAGTTGTGCAACACAGAAAATATTTTTGAAAGTTTTTAAGATAGGTTATTAAAGAGTTGTCATAGTTCTCAGTTTAAACATTTAGTGTAGGTCTTCACATTTATTTCTTGTTCTATACACTACTAACAAGTATTGTTTATGAACCAAAAAAATGTAACCTGTGCATACATCTAAGAAATGTGGTAGGCTACTTTTGCATAACAATGTATAGTTTATACAAGGCTGCAGTAGTGAGGCCTGAGTGTCGACATATTTAAGCAAAGATTAGCACAAAGCAGCAATATTTACTTCAGTGATTGGATAATGTGCTAGGAAAAGTACTACGAGATAGGAATGAGGAAACAGCACTTGCTAAAATTTCATTCCATTCCCTTTCCCATTAAGCAGCTCTATGAAAACATTGTCTCTCTAGCTACCTCTCTCAGCAAGGCAAAGAAAAGAATGGTAATAAAGAAGGAATCAAGGAAAAGGTAATAAAGAAGGAATTAAGGAAAACTAGAGTGATAAATACTTCCAACTTTGCCTCCTGTAGACCTTTATACTAGGTTTAATGGAACACATATTTATGTGAATCAAAGAGAATTTTATATTTAATGGATTTGATTTAAGCTAAGATCTAATATTAAAAAATGTCTGATATGTACCTAGGATTTAAAAGAGAAGTTTTTGAAAGAAAAAAAAGGTGATAAAAGAAAAAAGAAATGAGGAATGCTTATTGGTGTGCTGTACATACCATATTGAGAAGCAGGGTTGTCACTGCAAAAAGACAGTCAGACTGGAAAAATCAAACCTTGGAGCTATGAAGCAAGTAGACATTGAATCCAGATGTACTTTATGGTTTTTTGCATAGTTAAGATTTTGAAAATATAATTTAAAATAAAATTGTTTCCAGCTAAGTTTGGTACCCTACTTTATTATCTTTATGATTTAACTGTTTCTGATTTAACTGTTTCTCACAAATGCTTTGTCTGAATGACTAATTTATTTCTTTTTCCCATAGATGGAAACTTTTTTACATTTACTAGACATGAGCCTATTGGGGTGTGTGGCCAAATTATTCCTGTAAGTTGGAACCATTTATGTAAATACAAATGTTCCTTGCTACAAATGGAAATGCATTTGAAATTTTGCCTATGCTAGTGGGTTTGTGAAACATTACTAACCAAAAATTTTCAGGTCCTGAAAGATAGAGACTATCCTGAGTTCTGTAATTCTGATTCATCAGTGTGTGATGAGTCACTTTGGTTCAACCTTGTCCCTCTCTTCCCTGTACATGGAGAGAAAATAAATCTCAAATAGAAGTTTAACTTACGAAATAATTTGAAAGATTAAATTGTGTTTTGTTGAAAGAATTAAAAACAAACATGTAGCAGAGTGTAATATTTACAGTCTATTATGTTTAAGCCTATAAGCCTATAAACAATAAGCTCTTTAAGACCTAGAATATCTGTTATGCTCTGTACAGCATTCAGACAGCTGGATCTTTGTTTATGGCCAAGACTCATTTACCATCATGGTGGTACAAGTTATAACACAAAGAATGTGTCAGACAAAGCCCCTGTTTGGCACATCTGAATTCCCAGTTTTGAACTTGCTCTTTTCAACTAAAGTTTCAAAAGGCCTACCTCAGTCTGATCATTCAAAACACTTGAGGAGCTCAAGTTCTGAATTTATTTGTGAAGTCTATGTAGTTTTGGTGGGTGTCTGTGAAAATAGTTATATGCACCAGGATCTCCTAACCCACCCACCACCTTGCACACAGTAGTTATGAGCAGCCTCACCTGACATGCTTGACAACATAACAGATTCTGGAAGTCATCTTGTCTTTAAGGTCTGCTCAGGCATGTGGGTCCTGCTCACGTTCCAACATCTTTAAGGTGATCTTGAAAATTTGCTGTATCTTTAGACCCCCACATTGGTTTGGAGAACATTGCTTGTATGCAGTCCCTAGGAGAGCTTGGGAAACGGCTGATTCAGATCCTCTTGTAGGTCAGACACCAGGCATTTCAAGTAAAACATTCAGTCAAGCTATGATAAAGAGCTAGAAACACTAGATGTGGCCATTTAAAATATGATTATCTCCTGGAAGTACAAGCAGCAGACAGTACAAACACTGAACTTCCCTTATAAAATGTTAAGTATTTCTTAGCATATATTCATTTTCCCTCCATCAAAATATGAACCAACAAACTGGAGTTTTCTATACAAACCAAAACTGTGAGGACTATGTGTATGTTGCAAATTACTTTAGATAGCTCACCATTTCCACTTCCTTTCACTTATGCAGTTGTATGTACAACTTCAACAATGAATATGCAGAAAACCCTGTAATCCCTCACTTTTGTTATTTATGCTCCCATTATTTTTGAGGCTGGGGTGAGTCTGAAAGGAGACAAGGAGAGAAAAAAAGAAGTGTTGCATGCATATTCCTCCTAGCTATTTTAACATAATAGGTAACTCTTAATTGCCTTTTTCCCCATTTCAAAAAGGTATCTGTTGAGCTGAGGCTCATGGCCTCAATGTCACCCAAACCATAGTAAGTATTCTCAAAGGGGCAAAGCTGTTTTCCTCTGGTCATGTTGTCCCTCACACTGCAGAACGTGGGATCCAAAGCATCCAGCTTCTCTTCAGTCTGCCTGAGCTGCTCACAACAGACAGACAGCCAGAGAAACCTCCAGGGGAGAGGGCAGGGGCAGCATTATGTGTTATTACCTCCTCTCCCTTAGAAAGCTGAACTGGTGATGGATGTGACCATTCAAGACAGCAAAACTCCCAATTGCACCACTAATCCAACAACTGCCTGTAATACTTTGTTAAAGGAGTACACTCATTGTCTCTTGAGCTTGTAACTAATACCTTGGACCCCCTGGACTTACACATACACAAAAATCCCCAGTTTGTACTACATGGCTTGCCAATTGTTTTTTTCAAAACATCTTCTTTCTGAAAGGATTTCAACAAAAAGTTCATCCACCCAGCTGAAAATTTGCACTATTATAATAGAAAAAGCTGAGGTATTTTGGTGATGTATTAGAAATAGGATACACTTTCTCATCTGTCTTTCAGTGGAACTTCCCATTGGTTATGTTCATCTGGAAGATTGCCCCTGCCCTTTGTTGTGGAAACACGGTGGTTGTCAAACCAGCAGAACAAACTCCACTCAGTGCCCTTTACATGGGATCCTTAATTAAAGAGGTAAGTCACCAACAACGGGGTGATTTGCCCCTCTCAGAAGTGTAAGAGTACACTGCAGCTGAAATGCCACAAAGGTAATATAAGACAGGCTCATGGCATGCCTAGTCTTGTGCTGTGGAACTTACCTTGCTGTAAACCAGCGAAGCCAAACCAGGGCAAAAGCATGCATATCTTTCAGCCTAGTACACACACAAAAAATCCCACAACATCAATTTAGTAAACTCCATTCTTTAGCAAATATTTTTGTATTACAAAAGCACAGTGCCTTTCAGAGTCAAAAGCAAACAAGGAGTCAAGTGCAGAGTATTTGGAGGTGGGTGGCAATGACTTTATTAGTACAGTTATCACAGAAAAGAACCTGTTTGTACAGCTTTTTTTTTTTTTTTATTAACTGAACAAAGTTTCCATCCACCTAGGTTTATTATTAACAGGGAGCTGTAAAATCAAGCTGGTGACTGCTGCCAAACCTCTGAATTCTCTTCACACAGAAACTGTGAGAAGACACTTTGTGCTCCTGAATAAGGGGTGTGCCAGTTTCTTCAGAAAGCTAGTGTCTCCAAAGACTAACTATTATGCTCAGTCCACCAAACACCCAAAGAGAACAGTAAAACAGTTTAACTGTCTTCCCAATAAAATCAACAAATACAATCTAAGATGTTCAAAGGTTGGTACAGATGTCAATAAACACCAGTGCAGTAACCTTGCAGAGTTTTAATGGAAGTGACTTGGCACATTTTATAATTCTGCTTTAAAACAGTGATTCAGCACAACCCACTGATTGGTTGTGTGTTAATATTACACAGAAACTAAATTATTATCAGACTAGAGCCGTGTCCTGCTCTTATTGCATCACATAGTAAATGCTATTAGATAATACTGGGGAGGAAGAATAGCTTTTAAAAATATGAGAGAAACCTTCTCTATCAATTTTAACAATAAGTATCTGGAAGTGTATTTCTCTGAAAAAAGTAACTTTACAGGAAAAGTAACTCAATTCTGTTCTGATCTAATGAAATATCTATTTATATCTATGCCATGTGATATTCTGATTTCTTGAAAGTCAAGCTCAAAAGTAGGAATGTGACAAATATCCAGAACATAAAAAGTACATTGGAGGCCAAATCCTTGCCAGTGGTTTCTTCAGTAGATGCTTTGGACTTGTGAAAATATCTGAAGGTCTAATTACACTTTCTAGTTCCCAAATGCCCACTTAAAAAAAAAAAAATATATATATAGTCACTTCTGGTAACCTTCATTATCTTGCTTAATGACACTCACAAGTCTCCCTTACTAACATATAAAGAAGAGCTTCTAAAACAAACATGAACATTAAATGCTCAAAGGGAGATTTCTCTACACAAATTAAGTAAGAAAGATAATGCTAAGCAAATGGAAAGAACCACATTTTCTCATCAATTTCAGGGTAAATATTTATCTGGAAAATTAAATGAGCATAACAAGCATTGACAGACTGTATCTGAGCATGAAACTGTAAGGAATAAAAGTTGCTTGAGCAAAAGTAACAACCTGGTATCCAAAATGCAGGACATGAGTTTTAGGAGCTCCAACTCACCACCTGAAATTCACCATTTTCCAAAAAACTATGGAGCTTTAGCATGTAATTCTTATTGAAGTGATAATGCAGGATATGAATCTATTTGATATTTTAATTCTGTGTTCCTCAAGTGTCATTGAGATTGTGCAGCTGCTTCATAAACCAATAAAATTCCATCTACTATTCTCATATCCTTGGAGTTTGCCTGACAAGCTGCTGGAAGGAAATAGCTTATTTTGCTGTGAATGGAACATATCTAATACAGGATTTATGGGAAACAATGCATTTGTTTTGAACCATAGGAAAAGCTTATTTACATAAAAATGTGCAAGATATTGAAACTAAGCCTATCTCAGCCTGCTTGTTCATGCCTGGTAGCTAATCTGCCTCTTTTTTGCTGTAAATTCTCATGTTACCTACTATACTTTCAACCTATATCCAGAGTTCCATCATTTTTCTTAACTTCAGTAGCAGATCATTAATTAAATTCCATCTAGCATGGATATAAATGCATGGATATGTCAGAAGTCAGCAAGTACATCTGTTGATTCAAACAGTTCTAATGAAGCAGACAGGAAAGTGAGCAATATTTCTTTATACATCTGAGTGAGAAAATTTTCAAAAATATTTCTTAAAAAATGGCACTGACAAAGAATGAAAGTAATATATTCTTTGGGGGGGGAAAAAAGAAAAAAAAGAGTTCAATAACCTAAAAGACAGGTGAAAGAAAGAGGGTGTAAATCATGTGAGAATTAAACCTTGTGGGGCTCTAAGGCTGAGAACAAATATATGGCTAAGAAAAGGTGGCTGGAGAACTGAAAAGGAATACCATGCAACACATGTTCTTATAGTTATTATCCATCCCCAAATTTACAGGATTTTTTTTCCAATTCAGGCAGGATTTCCACCTGGAGTAGTGAATATTGTGCCAGGCTTCGGACCCACCGCTGGAGCAGCAATTTCTCACCACATGGATATAGATAAAGTAGCTTTCACAGGCTCTACAGAGGTACTATAATCAATGCAAGAAAATATAAGCAGGAAATGTGCCCCTCTGATTCCCAGCAATGATTCAATGTCTAACTTATTCTGTGTAATTATTTTAACTCTCTTCTTTCTTAAGGCTGCTGGTTTGTTAAACAAAGTCTATTTAATGATTTGTTGGTTATTATTAACTTTAAACATATTTAAACAATGTTTGTATTGCTGGAAAGCCCTTTAAACAAAGGCAGTCCATGAGATACAGTAGATCCTAGTATACCAAGGGTATTTTAAGTCTTTACTCCTTCAAACCAAAACTTTTTCATAACATTCATTTTTTAAGTCGTTCTGTTATCTTTGAGTTTAATAACAGCAGGATGACAGGAAGGTCCCTAGGAAATCTCATTCTTCAGTCTGCCCACGTTTAGGTGAGGTGACAGATTTTTGGTATTTCATTGATACTTAGTACCATCTGGGTGGTCTGGATGTTTGAATATGTATGTGTTTAAAAGGAAGGTCACCGTTAATTTTCCCTAACCTTCACTCTGTGAAGTGCTATAATTGAATATTTCTCATTGCTGGCTATATATAGGATTAAGGTTTAGCTATTTCTTTGATACAGTTCATTATATTGTCTGCCTAAATGCATGCTAATGGAAAAGCTGCCATCTGGTCTCTTAACTTCTTGGATATAGACTCCAAAGATAAATATCATTGCTTCATGTCAGGGATCAGTACACACTGAGGGCAAGAGCTATGTTTACTCTTAGAAACCTTCAGCTCTACAGTAATGGGAAATGAAAACAACCCAAAACCCTGACATCTGAGAAATATCTCACAGATGTTACCAATAGACAGTGACAACTACAATTCCCAGTGCCCAATGATCCTCCAAAGGCAGATGGACCCATGTATTCTAGAGCTTGGTGACTGTTCTCTTCTAGCAGTGCAATTTAGCAATGAGAAATGATGGCAGGAAGGCTGACAGAGGGAGAAAGTTTGTCTGATGGTTGCTACACACAGGCAGATAGAGTTCAAAGCCACAAAGCTACAAGCAGATTTTTCCTTCACAGCTTTTCCAGGGCAATTCATAGTAAGTAGTTCCTTCAATCATGTCACCAGTAGAAAAAGTCAGGGTAAGGGTCCTAGCTTGCAGTGTTCATTTCCTGGCCTTCATTCATCCAAAACAGAAATTGAAACAAGGAAGAGTGTCCATGCAGCCAGTGTAGATTGTCTTATAAACTTTGTGCATTAAAGAGCCTTTTCATGCATAAAACAAAGGAATTTTAACTTAATGGGAGTAACAGGTACAGCAGCAACCTGTGTCTGCTTTAGACTAGAGTTACTTGCAAGTTGAGTGGTAGTAGCCAAAAAAGCACCATGTATCTTTGGTAGTTAACATCACAGGGGGAGACTCTTCTAGAAAACATTTCCAGTTCATAGGGTGCAAGTGCCCTGTACCCTGACTCTTTTCAGTTGTTTTAACTTATTTTTCATTTTATTACTGGGACAGTAGAAATCTCTTAACTGATTTTCGCTTTTGAGGAAATCAAAAAAAAGTATTTAGAGATCATTATGAATGTTTTAACATGAAGCTGTCCTCTTCCTACCTTTTAGGTTGGCAAACTGATTAAAGAAGCAGCAGGGAAGAGCAATCTGAAGAGAGTTACCTTGGAACTTGGAGGAAAAAGTCCTAACATTATATTTGCAGATGCAGATTGTTAGTAGCAATTTTATTATATGAACTACTACTATTGCAAATCCAACATGCTTTTTCCTTTCTTTGTCAGTAAATTATTTTAACATTTTCAAAAAACAAATAATTTTTAATGTTTTCTGGTGATGCCATAATTTTAAGTTAGATTGCCACAAAAATCAATTGCTCCTGAATAGACGTGGAGCTCTCAAAGCCTGTTCACCCTTAATGTAATTAATGATCATCCTAATGAAACATGAATGAAGAATGACAAGAAGATAGAAGGATCTTAAATAGGTTTATTAACTTTCTGTCTGAATACTCTTGTTGATACTCCTGACAGGGCAAATAATCGTAAATCTACATTTCCCACAGAATATCTGAATGTGTGTTCCATTAGGTGTATCATGATGCCCTTGAGAAGAGTAATTTGGACATCAGTAAATGGTTGTTTTAAAGGGCCATAAAAATAAAAAGTGCTAGAAAGGGAAAATAGATGGGTGACAAAGGTTAGTAAAGAATTTATCATGTGATGATTCAGGTTTATGATCTGATGAACTCTGCATTTCTTTGCAGTGGATGCTGCTGTGGAATTTGCCCATATTGGTCTGTTCTATCACCAGGGACAATGTTGTATAGCAGGATCTAGGATTTTTGTGGAAGAGCCTATTTATGATGAGTTTGTTCGTCGGAGCATTGAAAGAGCAAAGAAGTATACTCTTGGGGATCCTTTGAAGCCGGGTGTACAGCAAGGCCCTCAAGTGAGTGATATTACATGTTTTTAGCCTAATTCTGTCATGTCACCACAATCTAACATCTTACTAAATCTACTGTTGCAGTAGTTTCAAGGCTGAGTACAGTTTTGTAGAGGTTAGTCTGGAGTACAAGAGGAAGAAATCAGAGTGATGGTAGTTTGTGCCAATATCATATGCCTAAGGTGTCTTTCTCTTTCCATTATTGAAGGGGAGCAATTATAAAAAATTGAAATGCTTTGAGAAAGCTCTAATGCAAGATCTGTAAAAGTGCAAGTACAATCACCTATGTCATGTTAGACCTTGCTAACTTTTCATTCAGATAGTGCCACTATAAGTGACTAGCTTGAAGAAATAAGTTTCAATATCTTTTCCCCTTTTTCAAAGCACTAGACTTTTATTGTTTCAAGGACTAGACTTTAAACTGCTTTCAGTTTTAGAATAATGCACAATTAAAATGCAATCGGGTTTTTTTTCTCCTTTTGTTAAAAGATCATACCAACATCTTTCCCATCAAATGAGTGTTAAAATGCAGCAATAAAAAACATTGCTATCACAATGCTGTGAACTCAGTACTGTTACAATAGTTCTCATTTAGTCTTACTCCCACATCAGCTTATACTGCAGGACATGGAATAAAAGCATGGAAAAAAGTGCTGTAGTAGAGAAAAAGAAAAAGTAGGAGACAAAACCACTCCCATGCATTTGATGGAGTAACATATTCTTTATTGGTTATTACAGTCATTTTGAGTAATAAAAGACATCCAGTAAATTGGAAAAAAAATACACTCCAAGCCACAAAATATTTGTGAAATTTAAAAATATTATTTTGATCTCCTGGAATATGTTTTGATACAAGAAAATTAATTCAGCAGAATAAATTTAAAAGTCAGAGCAGGAAAATTCAAGAAAGTAAACTCCTACTGTGTCTGATGTACAGCTAATATAAAATTACCATAAATGTTCTCTCACTATTGTGGTTTTACTGAGTTTGAATTTCATGCTAACAATTTAAATGAGAGATGTAAATACAGTCTTACTAAAAAATTAATGAAGTTAAACATGCAAAAAAGCAATAATGAAAATATTTGAATGAGCATAAAGACTCCTTTCTCCTCCAGTCTCATAATTTGTCCTTTTTGACCTATTTTTATCCTTAGCAACCTTTAGCTGAAGCTTAATTATTTTATAGATCAGAAAATTTACTCCTTTTGGAACTGGTATGGTCTCATTTAATATGAAATTGTAATTATGGGTGCAGCTGCATTTCTTTTATGGTAGTTATGTTAAATATCTCTCTTTGTCATCAGATTCCTTGTTATGCTTTCTAGAGTAATGCTTTCTAGAAACAAAAAATAATAGCCTGTATTGGGTCTATTCACTGTGGTGTATTGCCACAGAGAAAAAAACCCATATTTTTCTCCAGATCATAGGGACACAGGTTTAGGTTAATAAGCTAGAAGACCAGCTGTTATCAGTGTGTGTTGTTTTCATTCCTGAAATATCTTTTCATTTAGATTGATAAGGAGCAATATAAAAAAATCCTGGAGCTAATTGAGAGTGGGAAAAAAGAAGGAGCCAAACTGGAATGTGGAGGAGGTCCATGGGGAGACAAGGGTTACTTCATCCAGCCCACAGTTTTTTCTAATGTTACAGATGATATGCGCATCGCCAAAGAAGAGGTAAATAAATCTTCAGCAGTCTCTTCTCTCACTGGAAGTAATCTGTTTAAATATCTGCACAAAATATTAATTTAGAAGGTCAAGTGACTACATGAAAATCCTCTGATTACACCTGTTGTTCCATCCTGGTGGTATTTAAAGCGCTTTTGTTGTTTTCTGGTGCCCATTTCACCAGATTGCTCAAGGAGGGTGAGGAGTATGAGGCTGCCCTGCCAGGAAAGGCTCCTGCAGTAGATAAACGCTGAGGGGTTTGGATTGTTTGCATTGCTCCATGTCTCACATATCAAAGTTGCAGTGACCTGTAAACCTTGGAGGCACAACTTGTGAATGTTTTACACTGCCTAAGGAGCCACTTAACGTGGTGCTTGTGTGCACCAGGCAGCTCCTTTGCAATGTGAGAAACTCGGTGGATTGCGCTTCCAGAGGCATTTTGTTTGTGGCATTTGATTTTGCCCCTGTTGGACTACTTAACTTAGATCAGTTTGCAGAGGTGTCTACACTTTATTGAAGAATCTGCTACTGTCCCAACTAAGATGACAATGCTAGGGCACCCGTGACTGTCTGGAAGGAACCAGAGGCATTTGAGAGTGCTGGGCTGCCATCTGAGCTAGTTCTCCACATAGACTCAAAGTCATGACTTCTTCACTGTGGGTTTTTTTGCATTTATCTTAACTAATAACTGCTGCAATTGGGCTGCAATTGGTGTCCATTATCTACTTCATATTAAAAAGCTATTGCAGTCTCCTAAACATATTTACTACATCCAGCAAGAGCCAACAGCCTGAGTTAAAATGAACATCACAGCATTTAGAATTAATTGTGACAGGAAGAGGGTTGTAAAACATGATAGACCTGTATGAGACAGAATTTGGATTGTTTCCACCATACTATAAGTCAAGTAGGAAACAGCACAGTTACAATTTTTTTGCAGTTCTCTTAGTTACCTTTTGGTCAGCAGTACAAGAACTGCTCCTCACATTAATTTAAGTGTAATGAAAAAAGAAGCTACGAGTAGCCAAGACAGTTTAAATAATGTTTAAAGAATGTCTGAGTTTTGAAGCTCACCACTTGAACACTGGAGGAATGTCCAGTGGTTTTCTGATCTACAGAAATCAATCCTTAGAACTCTAGCTAGAAACCAGCACTAAAAACTCAGTCAAGTAGAAAGCTCACAGTCTGTGGAAATAGAATTAGTTAGATGTTGTAATGCCTCCCTCAGCCCACATAGTCTTGGTGTTCTGTGATAGGCACGGGCACCTCTGGCTGAGAACTCTGAACAATGTTAGCAGGAGACCTGAACCTGAAGGATTATTTTCTTACCTGACACCCACACGGAAAGCAGAATTTTTTGTTCCACTTGGAGTGCATTCTCAGTTGTGCAGCTGCCTGCAGGGATAAAGTTCTAATAGTAAATTTAGATGAATGGAAAATTGAATGTCTTTCTCAACTTTAAAATTAGAGCTTGTCCAGACAACACAAGTTTGTTGGTAACCAGTATAGATGCGTAGCACACTGTGACACCATGTTAACTACCTTTATGATGGATGCATTTTGATCATTGTTTATTTGTTTTCAATGTTCATTTATGGTTTTATTAATTATTTACAATAGGTAGTCTTGAGTTCCTTCTTATTGCAAAAATCTTTATGCAAACTTATAGTATTTTTTAGAATTTTATTCACTGTTGACTGAATGAATTCACGAATAAGGCCATCTGACACAAGTAAACTTAAAATACATCAAATACATCAAACATTACTTCAAAAATAGTGATTCTAGTTCACTTCATATGTTTACATGTGTTTGATACAGATATTTGGACCTGTTCAACAAATCATGAAGTTTAAAACCATTGATGAAGTTATCAAGAGGGCAAATAATACCACCTATGGCTTAGCAGCAGCAGTTTTTACCAAAGACATTGACAAAGCATTGACATTTGCAGCTGCCCTTCAGGCTGGAACAGTATGGTAAATAAAGGTTTTTTTAATTCTTACTTTAGATCTGCAGAGGTTGATACCACTAACTGTGAGACATATTCACAGTATTTTGGGTGGGGTTTTTTATATTTATTCCTTGTCATCTTTATAGAGGTAGATCATTGTCTTTTCTGTTTATCTTTCCCATGTGTTTCCCTGTTTTATGTGTTACTAAATAATTAGTTCTTGTTAGTCATCATACCATTTTCTGATAAACTCAGTCCAAAAAAAGGAAATTTACTTGCTAAAAAGAAAAGGAAACAATAGAAAATGCTGTGAGAGTGCCCTTTACTTCAGGATCTGGGGATAGCCCAACGGATAATTAATGAGATCAGTTTTGGTATTGTGTAAAGAAGTTAATTATGTGAAGTTCAGTGGCCATTAGCCTGGGCAGAGCCTTTTCCATTCCTGTAAATGGAAAGGTTGATAAAATGTGATTGAACAAAGCAAGGATATACAAGCTGGGAGAACTACTACAAGGCCAACTATTTCCAGCAATAGAAAAGCAGAGGCAACCTATATGGAGCTGGAAAAGAAAAAGCTAAGAAATGAAAGAGTGAAAGCTTGGAGGCATTGCAGGGTCTAATGACAATCACTGACAAAGACCTGCATTTGCCTACAGTTACTTCAATGCATCAGAAGGAGAACAACCAATTTTACTTGATTGCAAAACCTGTGTCCAATTTACCTTTTATCTGGAAGCACTTGCAACCAGCACAAATTCCTGCCCAAATCCTGTGATCTAAGAACATATGCTTTCAAAAAATAAGCTAACAGTCTTTTCTTCAGAGTTATTATTCTTTATATGGAAAAAAATTTAGAATAGAAGTTGGTGGTCTAGGAATCCTCTAGCTATGAACAGAATCTCTTTTGTTGGAACCAGTAGACTGGCAAGGAGGATAGAATATAAGATATGAAAATAGAGACTATTTGATTTGACAAGGTTGTAATACAAAAAGAGCTTCTCTTCTGGGATCCACATTCTGCCAAAATTATTCATTCCTAAAAATGTGCCTGTGAAATTCCTTTCTTACTCATTATTGTGTCTTTGTTCTCAACCACAATACATAATAAGGTTTAACTGACTAGAACCAAACAAAACTTCCTCAATATATAGTGAAGCTATCCTGCATTTATCTAGTGGAAGGGTGCATAAACTCTTCTGCAGAACACTTATCTGTGGATAATCTTTTGTGAGACAGCTTATATACAAATTAGAAATTTTATTGCAATGATCAGAGATATGACTTTCTCTCAGTTTGAAGACCCTTGCTGAGTTTTAGTACTCTGATTATAACTATAGTTGCTTTTGATTCTTCATTTATCTGAATTTCAAACTACATATATTTTTGTAAATATATACTTAGATGTTGTTTGTGACTATGACCATAAGCTTTTTAGAGGTGACAGAAAACCTCTGATTTTTCAGAAGTGAAAAAAAATTGTTTCACACTGTCAAAAGTAATTTTCCTTTTCTTCTAGGGTCAATTGCTATAGTGCATTGTCTGCTCAATGTCCCTTTGGAGGTTTTAAGATGTCAGGAAATGGACGAGAAATGTAAGTAAATATTTTTAAAGCTGTAGATTCACAGGAAATTCAAAATGAAATTCCAAACCCTGACTTAAAATATGCATAACTAGGATGTCCAGTTTGAGACTCTGGCAAATAAGTCTCTAGAGTGCTTAGAGACATCATGTTGTCAGAGGCAACAACAACCAGGAATTCTTCTACAAAATAAATAAGAAAATTTCTTAGGGGCACACTTTTTCAATATGACTAATTCACAGCATATCATGGTTTACTGGTAAGCAAAACTGACCATTGTGTTTATGGTTTCCAGTTTTTGCATCTATAGAGAAACTCTCATTTTCATGAAGATTAATCTGTGGGTTGTTTGTGAAATCCCCTTTAAATGCTAGGTTTTAAAAACACAAGACTTTCTAAAATCCTTGATTTAAGCAAGACTTTTCAGTTAAAATTTGTGAAACTAATGTTTTTAGAGTATGTGCCAGCCAGGTAAAAAGTTTTGCTGAAAATAATCCTCTGTAGTCTTTGGATCTCTGTTTTTTCCTGGAATAGAAGCAGAGTAGCATATATATATATTATAAAGTAATCAATTTTTTTCAAACTTCTGAGTTTTAATCCAGTTTCAACTTGAATCATATCCAGTCTTACTTGTATTCTTTGTTAAAAATATCATGTGTATGAGAACAAACTATTTTTAAAGCAATGAGTAAAAACTAGTACATATAAGCCTTCTTTTTTTATTAAGATAAATATATAACACTCCTGTTGAACCTTGGAAGTTATTAAAAAAGATATGTATGGGTGAGGCACTTCAGAGCTTCTTTTTATGTAATTTCTTCGGAGATAAAGGCTAGTGCTTTCATACTTGCTCATCACTGGGCACAATCTGCTTCTGATGGCAAAGCTCCCACTGACTTCAAAGGAAACAGTCAAGCCAATGTTGAGAGCTTTAGAAAACTGGAAATTGAAACCCTTTAATAATTCAGGCCATTTTTATCAAATACAGTTTTGCCTTTGTTGGGTGTGGGTGCCAATAATTGGGAGATAATCAATTCTGAATTATAGTCTTTCTCAGAAATACTTTTTGGATTTATTTGCTGGAAATAACAGACTATCAAAAATGTTCATTTTGAATACATTTTGAATGAAAGAATCTTTCATTCTAACAAAGTTTTCAGGTTCAAATTCACAATTATCAGACCAATAAAAATATTTCCACTATTAAGACAAGGAAAAACTCATCACCAGATAGATGTCTGTCATGAGAAAATTTGTAAATATGTGACAATCATTTTTAGGAGAAGTGGAGAAACAAACATACACTGAAAAAAATAGGGTGTGGTTGTGTTAAGCCACTGACTTCCTTGATCCTAAAATAAAATTATCCATATAATTCTTGGAGTGATAATGCCATTATGAATTAAACTACCAAATGTCATATACTAACAAAATTCCTCTCAAAAAAATGAAGGGAATCAGTGAACATTTTCACCCAGCACAAGTGTCCTGAGCACAGATTTCTGTTTTGCTTATATATCTATCTAATAAGACAGCAGTGAGATCTGTGTAACATTACACTGTAGCAAACCCTTGTTCCACAGATCAGTTATGTCTAAATAGCTTGACTACATCAGATGTCAAATAGTTAGGAATACGAACAAGCTTCATCTCATGGCTGAAAACATAAATGTGAAACATTCTCATGACATGTCAAAGATTTCAACTCTTTTTCACTGTGTCAGTTTTCATCATGGAATAATTTTGTCCCCCATTTACTTGAGATGAAGTTCATACTCTTTGACTCTGGAGAAAGCTCTTGACATCAGAAGAAGAGCTTTACAAGTAACTTGCTGAACATACTTATGAAGAACTAACATGCTCTTGATCTGCTGTACAGAAATCTGGTTTAGAAATACTCTAAATCAAACACCACTCACCGAAATAAAACTACTGTCTCTGCCATTTTTATCAGGAGACCATTGCTGTAGCTTTTCCAAAGGTTTCCAGGAGCAGTCTAGCTGCACAGCTGTCTTCCAAATATGTCCAGTGTACCTGTTACATATCTGGCTAATTGCACACTACCTTTGAAAATCCCATCCAGAAAAAACTCATATAAAAAGCATTACTCTTGGTTCTCTTTTATCTAGGGGAGAATATGGACTTCATGAATACACAGAAGTCAAGACTGTCACCATCAAAATCCCTCAAAAGAACTCGTAAATCTGTTTGAGGTGCAGAAATTAGCATCTTCAAATGAATCTGAAAAGCGATCTGAATTCTCAGTTGTCTTGTTGTCCAAGTGATGCATTAACTTTTCTGCTTTCTGACCGTACAAGAGGTATCTTCTTACATTAACAACATAAGGAATAGCATAGAAAAAATTAATGTGACTATGAAATCTTTAATGTCTGGTTCACAGCTAACTCATTTTAGAACCCAAATCCAGAAATATCTACTCTTGTTTGCAGTTGTCGTTCTCTGTGGTGTTATGAAAATTTTCCTCATTCAGTATATTCTGCAAGTACAGTTTGAATTTATGTGCTCTTGTAAGTGTTAGATGTCAAGTTCTCCTTGCATTTGTTTTATGGCCTTAACAAAAATGCTAAAGAGTAGCTAGCAGATGTTTCTATGTTTCTCTAGATACGTTTCTCAGACTATTAAAGTGCTCATCATGTTACGTGAATGTAATCTGTATGATAAAAAAAACATTAAAGTTCACCTAAAATATTAACGTTCTCCCTTCATTAGTCTTTTCTATTATACCAGTTTACCATTGGGCAAAATGTATCAGAGGCACCAGTGGCATGTTCAGGTCATCAGAAATAAACTACATCTGCTACATGAAGGCTAAATACCCCAATATTTTGCCAGTATTATAACTGGAAAAACATGAACACACAGAACAGTAAACAATTTGCAAAGAGCCAGCACTTGGCTTTGCAGTGCTAAGTGCATGACAAATCTTAACAGACTTATAGGCAAGAGACAGTGGAGAGAAAGAAGAGGAGGGGAGGGAAGGCAATCTCCTTTGCAATTTATACCTGCTACATTTTTCCAATACTCACATACTTACATGTAACTAGCCTGTTCTCTTCCCTCTTCTTTTCTCCTCTAATCCATTGTCTTTTATCATCCTGTTTCCTCCTCTGTTCCTTACAGCTGCTTATTCTCACCAAGACCCTCTTTAACCACCTGTGTCATAAACTCAGCTCTGGCCTTTCACAGCTCTCCAGCAGCTCATGTGCTCTCAGCACCAGCAGCCACCAGAGGAGCTCTGGGATGGTGGCCTTCAGGCAGCCAGTCACAGCCTGCTGCTGGCAGGCTCATATTTTCTCAGCTCTGAATCCAGAGCCACAAGTCAACTCTTTGTTACACGGGCTCAGCCTTACAGACAGCCTGGTGCATAGTACAGGCCCTGCCCAGAAATAAGGACGTGGCACAACAAGAATTTTTAAGCAGCAAGTATGGAGAATTTGCACAGTGTTAAAAGGAAAAATACTGTTCATTTGGATACACTGGTCACTTTTAAATTATTTTTCTTTTGAATATTATAGTTGGAACAAAATACAGATGAGACTTTCATCCTATGACTCTTCTTAGAACGCCTTTTTCTATTAAGAACTGGACATAAAATTTGTGGTATTTCTCTCCCCAGTCTCTATACTATCTATTTTTGGAAGGTATCCATTCCAAATCCCATATTCATGCCTCTAAAGTAACTTCATAAGACATAGTTTTCAATCAAATTGAATTCTAGTCTCATATAAGAAACAAGTAAAAGACTAATAAAGGAAAAAAAGGAGGAATTAATCAAAAGTAATAGTGTACTGTGAAATAATTATCAGAGATTTTTCTGCAGGGATAGTAGACAGAAGAAAGCACAGAAATAAACTAAATTACAAATAAAGTAAAAAACAAAAAATCTTAAAAAATAAGCTGCAGGTAAAAAAATGGCAAAATTATCTGAAAGTCTTTAAAAGTGGCAATGAACATATTATTAGTGAAAACATAGATACAGTGAAGGATTTCATATTTTAAAAGAAATGAAAAGCCATTTGTAGAGTTGGTGGATCTTCAAAAATCTCTACCATCCAAATTCTGCTTCTGTATTTAAGACTACAAATCTCAAAGAAGAATAAAAAAGTCAAATTAAGCCTATCTCTCTCTTGGATCAAGAGGGTGATTCTGAAATTATATTCCCAACCTTCTTTACCTGGAAAAAGGATACAAGGGAGCAAATTGGTGTTCCTTTTTGGTGACATTAAGCCAGTAGGCTCACACATGGTTTCTGGTATGGTCCAACCACTGTAACCATTCAGGTCTTAGAAGCAGACTAGGGCTAGTCAGAGTGTCCTTTGGCAGCACAGGACTGCAAATCCAATCCTACCATGGTGCCTGTGACTGCAAGACCAAGCAAAGAATGACTTTGGAATATAAGGAAAGGTAAAACACAGTATAATACAGCTCTTTAGGAGAAGGACCAACCGGACCCTTGTATGTATATTTTTTTTTCCTCATTAGAATATCTAAAATATTTTAATAGCGTTCCCAACAATATTGTGAATATGTATTTTAGTTCCCATTTGATAGTCTTGACAGGAAAAAAAAAAAGATTTTGTTCTGGCAATTTTATTTTTTTCAATGTGATCAAAATGTGACTTCTAGTAGCAACTTGAAGTTGCCATATTTCAAATGCCTTGAGTCAGAGAGGTGCTTTTATGTGTATATTATGTATAGGGAAAAGAAAGAGGGAGAAAGGGAGAGAGGCAAAATCTGTCATTCAGCCAGGGTTTAACACCCAAAGTTTTCATCAGAGTCAAATAGAGATTTTCATTGATCTGATGACACGCTGAAGTTGTTCCTAAGAGATGCCTATGCCTTGGCATCTAGTAAGGTTAAGGAATTCAGTATGTGTGTCATTCCCTTAAGGAGTTGAAATATGTTTGAAGGAGGCAAACAAGGGCTCAATAAATTCCATAATCCAGTCTGACTTACATAAGCACATTTCTTCACAGTGTAGGATGATGCCCAAGCCAGAAACAAAAAATAAGAATATGGTCCTACTTGTTCCTCAACTGCCAGTTTACTGACTCAAAGGTCAGGGGTGGATTTTTCTCAGAAATGCACTCACTGGTAGTACTAATAACTCTGTTAATAAAAGAAACATCCTTTCAAAATTAGGCATGTTTGTAACTATGTTCATAGTATTAGAGTCTCCATCTGATGGTGAAATATCTTTGCTATGGTCTTTGAATTACATCTGTACATGGGTATGATGATTTGTGATCTGAACAGGAATAAATGAGGACTTAAACTCTGCAAATATTACACAGGTGATTAAGGAGGCCCTTTCTTTCTGGGACTGAATCATTATCATGTTACTCCCATTATGTGCCAAAGCAGCACCATTGAAATTTATTGTAATGAAATGCGAGAAGAGCACTAGTTGATCCCTATGTAAATATTGCTTACAATGTTAGTGAAGTTGTAGTCAGTATTTCACAGAGGATGAAATTTAATGAGAGAAATGAGCATGTCCTTTCAAGGCCCCTGAAAACTGGCTGCTAATGTCAGCAGCAGTTATTAAATTTTTATTTTATCTTTGAAACCATGATATTTTTCCAGTAGTTCTTGAAGGCAATGGCTGTCTAGGTAAATAATGTAGAGCAACATTCCAGCAGGCTTAAGTGGGACTACTCATTTTCCTACTGAGCTCTTTTTCTAATCCCTTAACATTAATAAAGGCATGCCTTGGAAGTATGACCAAGGACATGATTTTGCAGTTTTGTTGGAAGGTTATTTGTTTCAAGCAATTTTATACACAGAAAAGCAAACTCTAGAAACCTGGACTCCTTAGAACCATTTTCTTGCCAACAGTGAGGTGATCCCTGCCCCCTTCCCTGCCCCCAACACACTTTTTTTTTTAAGAGAGAGGAAGCTTTTGAATGGCAACAGAAGGTGATAGATGCACCCTTAGGCTATTTCAGTCAAAATAGTGATTTTTTAAGGAATTCTCATTCTGTTTCAAGAAAGAAAATTACTGATAATCCTTGACTACCATATATGCTGGCCTTAAGACAGACAAGAAAAGATATGGAAAAATATTCAGAGCAAGAAAGGCATCTGGCTTGGATAAAAAGTGAAAATTCCCTGATGAAATAGGTTTAGGGAGGAATTTGAAAGATGTGAACTTGGCAGACAAAAAGTTTTTTGGGGAGAAGAGTAGGCCATCTGGGATACAAAAGATAAGTGCAGAAAAGACAAGTGCAAGAAAAAGAGGGGGAAAGGAAGGGAGCAGTAAAGGAAGCATAAGGAGTCCAATGAGGAATGAAAGCAAAGGATCACCCTGAGATTCTGAAAGATCTCACTGTAAGATCTCATTATAATTTTGAAAGATTTAACATGAACTTTAATAGATGGAGTGTTCTTTTCCAGCCCCTCTATCACCATGTTTGCTGTCAAACTATTTTTGAACCGCCTGATCCTTCTGCTCTCCTTCCTTCCTTCCACTCAAGTCATGGTACAGTTCTCTTGATGTTAGTGCTGTTTTCCACATATTCCACCACTGAAAACTGAATTTTAGGAAAGTCCTTATTATGGAAAGTCCCCTATAAAATAAATTAATAAAAAGAGGTCTCTGAAAATTTGGAAATAATAGTTCCTTGTGAACTTAGTAGGAGGTCTGAAGGGCTGAATTATAACTTTTGTTATGCTGAGAGAAAAACAGTGACTTGATGAATATAGTGCTCTGCAAACAAAAGTAGAAAATCTGGAAGCACAACATAAACCAAGTCAGTCAGTTTAATGTTGCATGAAAAATAGGGCAGGATAGTAACCCAATAAACAGAACTGTGTATTAGGTGATCTGACTGTTGAAAATCCAGCTTGTGGAACAATCCTCAAAGAGCAGCAACATGGATGACCCTTACACAGTGTGTGAGTTGGTCCTGGAGGGAACAGGTAGAGAGTGGCCACAGAGCCACACGACATACAAAAAACACTGGGCCTCAAGAAATAAGGAGCGACAATTGATGATATCCAGGCAGCTTATGGTGAGGAGCAAAGGACTTGCAAAGGCTCTGGGACCAGCTGGGAGTGGCCATGCAGCCCATGATTGACCAGAAGACTTCTAGAACATTCTGTGAGAGACTGTAGAGATGGATAATGAGACGATTGGCTCTTGCAATTAAAATATAACTATTATGTGAATTTTAATAAAAGCTTAATTATTGTAGTTATTGTAGTTTAAACTAGTTATTGTAGCTTTATGTTACTGTAGTTTAAACATCCTCCGTTCTCCCCATAGTTCCCTTTCCCCCCTCCCCATATTGATACCATCAGATGGCCAGGGTTGTGTAAGACAGGTAAAAGAAGGCTTGCACATATGTCCCTTGCACGGGGAAAGTTGGGAATGGAAAAGCTTGTTGTTTAGGGTGTGTGGCATGGCAACACCTGATCTCCACTCAAGTTACAAGAAAGCAGTCTCCACTGACAAAAACAAAAAGAGCCGACTGACAGACTTTGGGAGGGGCCAGAGTTGGGTGATGCAACCCCCAGGGGTACAAAAGACTGAGCATCCAGCTTGAAGATGAACCATTCACATGGTATCCGCAAGGGCAGTTCCCAGCAATGCGAATTTTTCCTGATGTAGTCCTTTAATAAACCTTTTTAAATTTTCAAAGTGAGCAGTTGTCTCTCACTATATATATATATATATATATATATATATATATATATATATATATATATGTCAACGTCACTTTGGGGTCTTTGGGGTCTTCTGGAGCAGCCTCTTTATGTTTTGTTTTATGCCCTTCTTTATGCCCTTTTATTTATGAATACAATAAATAGCAGGTCAGAGAGATCACCATCAGTTGGACATGTGCTGCAACACAGTGCTATAAACTGGCCATGCAAGAGGAAGAGACCATAGCTGCTTTTCCACATCACTAGCAGGTAAAGCAGAGACATTTGGAGAAGTATTAACCAAAATACCATAAGGTTGTCCTCGACAGAAGCTGAATAGAAGTAGCCAGCTCTCACAACAAAAATGATTAGTACTGAGGATTTTTTTAAAGGAAGAAAGCTAGAACAGATAGCAGCAATGAAAGGGTTCATTTTCTTATTTTAGTTTATAGTTTCATATTGCTTAAAGTTCTATGTGGAGCATAAGATTATGACTAAAGAATAGCTTGACAATTACAAATTATCAATACACCCAATCCAAGATGGCTCTGGACATGAAGAGCAATTTGACACACTCTGACGAGATTTTAAGTTATTAAACATAGTATTGCACCTGGCCACCTTCTTCTCACTGACTACAGAAAAATCCCTTACTTTTTCACATTTTTGTGAGTAGCATATCATATACTACTAAAAAGCTTCAATAATACAGCATGGCCCATACAGCACAAACCCTGCTGCAGCAAACAAAACAGTGCTTTTGAACCTCAAACCTTGCCAAATGTTACAAACTGTCAAGGCCTTACCTATGGCCTTCTTGCATGTTGGTGACCCCACTATTTTGGATTCTACATTCATTCTGAATACAGCTCCTTATGATATTTAGTACCCTTTGCATATGACTAAGGAATACACTGTGGTGACATCAAGTATGAGACTGGCAAAATTTGAGCAATATTTGAGATGCATCACCCTCATAAGAGAGAAATGTCTGACAGGAAAGTAAGTGAACCAAGTGAGAGCAAACAACACTGTCCACAATTACCTATATTGAGAAACAAGAAAGACTTTTTGGGAGTGGGAAAAAAAAAGAATGGAAGTGTCACATGAACATTTTATTTGGAGCATAAATATGTCCCATGCACAGACATATGTTAGCACCTACTTTAGAGCTCATACTATGGACAGGCATGGTGTGTTGCTAGTACTGTGTGTGTTAGTCCACTGTGTTGATGGCAATCTTTTAAAGGCAAAAGTTCCCGTGAATGGACAATCATGGTCAAAGCAAGAGTAAGGAGGCAAAAGAGAGAAGTATTCACAGCTCAAAAAACAAATTCCTTGTTAGAAAAAAAACCCTAAACCCTTTGCTTTTTTGCTAGTCTCCCAGTAATATGATTGAGAAATTAAATTTGGGAGATATTTACATGTCAATTAGCCATTATGGAAAGAATCTCCTCTATTGACCTAAAGATATCTTGCAGTCTGATAAATAGCTTGTTTAATATCTTATATTTTTGCTGATTTTGTGATGGAAGGGTAAGACTTCCTTTTGTTTCTCTCTAGACCTCAGCAAGCAAACAGAAGAAAATTGAACTCAATGATCTTAGAGGTATTTTGCAACATTAATTATTTTATTCTACTTTTAAAAAATGCCATTAATCCTAAAGAGAAGTCCAGCTCTATGAGAAATTATCCTGGGACCCTAAAGTTTACACTCAGCAAAGCAGGATATGTGTTTTCCTCACAATAGGTTTCCTCACTTCAGTCTTCACGGTGTAGCTGCACTCCTTTTCAGAGAGGTCTACATTACCTTAACAAAATCAAATCTAAAGGAAATATGTCCATGCATTCACTGATACAAGATAAATCATGTCTGACAATTTGTCATGAGCTCAAAAACCACCTAGACTGTGTCCTTTTCTGTATATGATGTACTAGCCACCACTAAGGCAGCCTTTCTAAAACATTCAACATTTTATTTTTCACCTTTCCCTGCCTCTGAGAATCTACAGACTTTATAGCTAATTTTCACTGGCTTTTTTAATGCTAGAAATTAGGCTGTTTAATTATATGTTTTTTGGACACCTAAAGACCACCTTTTAAACTTTTTATCCAAATGAATAAATTTTTATGAGATTTGTTTGTTGCACATGCAATTTTTTTTTTCCTATTTATACTTTACTGACAGAAAAACCTATATTTAAGTACTAATCCTATGGAACACAAATATGAGTTCCTATGTAAATCATTTTATTATGGAGCATATTTACAAGAACATAACATGGCAAAACTTTGTTTCATAGAAGGAGATTATAAAAATTAAAAACTTTGACAGACCAGACATGTAGGAAGAAAGACATATGCCTTCACTGTCTCACCATACATGCCTGCCCAGGTCAAAGTCACAATGGTTTAATTGCCTCTTTCTTTGCCTGCTTCCACAGCAAACAAACAACTGCTTGTGAGAAGAGTGGGGCAAGCCAGTCTGGTGCAGATTTTTGGGGGGTTTATGGCACTAATGCAGTTGGAAAGCATCTGGAAGGAAGAGATTCACAGCTTAATTGGAGTTCCTTCATGTCATTTGAAGACCTGTATGGGACAAGCCAGTTGTGTATTAACATGATTGACTCCTAGAGTCCAAAACTTTCCACCACCAAATCTAGCAAAGTCTGATATTTTCCACTATTAAATTTGCATTCAGAATTGTCCAAGCTGGCACTGCTATGTGAATAACAGAGATCACTTCTGAACACTCTGTAGCCTACACAAAATTTTCAGTCCCATCTACTACGATTTTTAAACAGAGTATTTTCAAGGAATGTCAGCTGTCACTAGCATTAATTTTGATGCCTTCAGATAACCTTGTCATTCAGACAAATATCTCCTATGAACATTGATATGCTCTGACCAGAAGTTCTTCATTGGAATCTGATGCTTTACTCCCTCAGGACTGCTTGTATGGCATTACTCCTTTAACTTCCAAAAACATGGTTTTGTCTGAAAGGCACACTTTAAATCTTTTATACTGAAAGAAAATGTACATCTCTAAAAATAATCTTTGTGTTGAACAGTTCATGGAATAAATGATTTTTAAGATGAGATTAACAGTGGTATTCAGCTGGGAAAATGTAAAAGAAATGTGAGGACAGAAAAAAGAGCATTATCAGTTTAAAGAACTCAGAAATAAGTTAAATATTTAAATCTAAAATTCTTGCTGTATAAATAAGACATTACATGATTAAACAAAAATAATCTGTTTACTTTTTTGTCATTGTGCTCTCTGCAAGAAATCTTGCTTCTTTAAAGTACTGATGGACAAACCTGTGAATGTGAACTACAATTACCTGTTAAAATTCACAATTGCAAGGTCAAATCTCATTCACAATAATCAGATGAAGGCAGAAGTAGTCCAGGGAAGAAGGTGGACAAGATTTTGTCTCCCAAAAGCTTTACAGACTTTAAAAAAACAAAGTCTTCAAAAAGGAATCAGAAAAAAGGACATAAAATAAATCAAGAATCCTACTGAGGTGGAGGGATATATTTTTATGTCAAGAGACAAGTTGTGCTGTCAATATCAATTTGATGCAGAAAACCACAGAGATAGAAATAAAGTGTCTTGTATTTTTTAACAGGCAGCAAAATATGGTCAATTATGAAGCTTAAGCATTTGTAAGAATGTATTTTTAGTTATAAAATTGAAAGCAAAAGAAAATTAAACATTCCATCCCCATGATATTTTTAAACCACCACCTAAAAAGTCCAGGTCCTAAGATTTATGGTTTTTCCTTATATATCTCCTTAATAAGTACAATTCCAGGAAGACCAGAGGTCAGCATGTACATATGAAAAATTTATATTTGAGAAAAAAAAATTTACACTAGCTGCAATTAATAGATTCAGAGAATTCATAGCTAATATTAAACTTTAAAAAATGCAAGTCCAAAAGGCTGAAATGCCTGCAGGCATCACTAATATTGACAGTGACACTACCTAGCAAGCAAAAAACAAGAAGCTGTTTGTGAACCTATGCAGAAAGGTAGAGCAAATAGTTTATTTAACTTATGTGTTATTTTATTATACTTTCTCCTTTCTTGCCAATACTAATTAAATAGATGCAAAAAGAAGCATTATCATCCATAGATAATCTACCAATATGTAGGATGTTTTTCAGCTCAATCAGCTCAATCTTTGATGCAGTTTTAATGTGGATTTCAAGAAATTTTTTAACATCTGTGAAACCTGTTTCTGCTGTTATGATATTTGTGACAGATGTGCCTTATTTCCTCTTTGTGGTAAATACATTTGTCCTTTACCATACTGCAGTAGAAACACTTTCTCAACAACAGCAACCAAAAAATATATAGATGAAGAAAAATAATCTGTCAAAAGAGTACCTGCAGAAGGATTTATATAAAGGAACTGTTCCTAACCTCAAGGACCTTATGGCACAACAATACTTTAACTTGCCTTGTCTGTCAGTGCAATAAGAAGCAAATGAATTAAGTACTGCAGAACAAGAAAGGATTCCATTTTAACCTAGGATTGAAATATTATTTATTTCATAATTTGCCTGCAAGTAAATCATACATTTTATGTCACAATCCCATATAAATTACATGCAAAGTTACAGTAAAAACTGGTTATTTTTTTAATTTTTTTTTTTTTACTCTTTGTGGCAATCTCTCCTAGAACACACCTAGAAGACCAACAAAATAGCATAAATGTGACCTGTAACACATCCTTGCTGTCTGCAGACATTTTCAGGAGGTACCCCAAACTCTGAATATCCAAATGAGCATTTTAAAAACATTGAAAAGAAATCTGAAAAACCTCATGTGCTAAGCACAAAGATAACAATTGCAAAACTGAATAGGCAACTACACATAGCACAGAGGTAAGCTGCAAGTTTCCTGCATTTTCAGGGAACAGGCCCTATCATCTCTGGGCTCTGGAGTCTGTCTCTGGCACAGGTGCTTTGCTTCCACTGAAACAGGAGAAAAGGACAAAGTGCCATCTACAGAGCAGGTTGCTGTAGTGACATTTTCTGGAGAGGCAAAGTGGGAAAAATCTGAAGAGCAGGAGATTTGACACTGGAGTCCTCCACAGCAAAATCCATTTGCCACCAGGACCCTAGGACAGCCTGACAGTTCACCTGACAGTTCATGCTGTGGTCTGCAAAGCTTGCAGCTCACAGGATTTCAGCCTGAAACTGAGTTGGTTATTCCTTGTACAGTATAGGCATGTATTGAGTAGCCTGGCTTTTGGCACTTGAAACATTCAAGTTTTAAACACATCTAGGAATAGTCTAGCAGATAAATGGGTACCAGAGTAATTTTGCTTGTGGAAAGATGTGTTCACAAAAACTTCAGACAAGGTAGAAGAGGAAAAATTTTACTCTGTCATTCAGAATGTAAGCCACGAAAGTGGAAGTTATATGCCTGTTTTGGGGGATTGGATACTGACGCCCTGTTGCATCTCTCAGCAAGGTGGAACTGACACAAGAAAAGTATCCACCAATTCCTCAACTATCTGACAGAGAGGTCTTGGCTGAGTCACTTTGGATGGCCATGGGTCAGTAGACTAGCCCTAGCAAGAGAAGCCAAACTAAATGAGCAGATTCAAGTGGCCTTGCTGGAATTTATTCAAAGCTCATCACAGGTGCAGAGATTATACCATCACTTGAAAAGTAAAATGTGTGATTTTGCTATGTATCTTTGGCACGCCATAAAAGAGTACAGACAGATTATTCTACATAAGTAATGAAATATTTCTAGCAAGGATGCTGTGAAAAAAATTATCCTGATCATGAAATTGAGATGGATGGAAAATTGGCTGAATGGTAGATGTCAAAGGCTGGTAATCAGTGGCACAGGGAAGAGTTGGAGGCCTGTGATTGTAGGTATCAGTCAAAGTCCAATATTGGGCCCAGTATCAATGTCTCCAATGAAGGGGCAGATGCCTCCTCAGCACGTTCACTGATTGAACTGGGAGGAGCGGCTGACACCCAAGTGCTGTGCAGCCCTTCAGAGGGTCCTCAACAGGCAGGAGAGATGGGAAGAGAGGAACCTTCTGACATTCAGCAAGGACAAATGCAGGATCCTGTACCTGGGGAGAAACCACTCCATGCACCAGCACAGGCTGGGACTGCCCTGCTGGAGAGCTGCTCTGTGGAAAAGGACCTGGGGATGCTGGTGGACAAGTTGTCGTGAGCCAGCAGTGTGTCTGTGTGGCCAGGAAGGCCAGTGGTGTCCTGGGGTGCTTCAGGAAGAGCACTGCCAGTAGCCTGAGGGAGGTGATCCTGCCCCTCTGCTCAGCCCTGGTGAGGCCCATCTGGAATGCTGTGTCCAGTTCTGGCCTCCTCAGCACAACAGGGACATGGAGCTCCGGGAATGGGTCCAGGGGAGGGGTACAAAGATGGTTAAGGGACCAAAGCATCTCTCGTATGAGGAAAGGCCGAGGGAGCTGGGCCTGTTCAGCCTCAAGAAGAGAGAACTGAGGGGGGACCTCATCAGTGTAAGTATCTGCAGGGAGGATGCCAAGAGGATGGAGCCAGGCTCCTCTTGGTGGTGCTGAGTGACTGGACAAGGGGCAAGGGGCAGAAACTGATGCACAGGAAGTTCCACCTGAATAGGAAAACCTGCTTTACTACATGGGTGACCATGCAGGGGAATAGATTGCCCAGAGGTGCTGTGGAGTCTCCCTCACTGGAGGAAGACTATTTAAGAACTGTCTGGACACAGTCCTGTGTCAGGTGCACTGGGATGACCCTATTTGAACAGGGAGATTAGACCAGATGACCCACAGTGGTCCCTTCCAACCTGAACTGTTCATGTGATTCTGTGATCCTGTAATTCTGTGATGATGATGAGTTTTATATTCACACTTTGCTGGAGTTTGTTTTCCTGATTTCTTTCTGCAAGATTCCCATCTTAGTTTTAAAGACTAAATAGTTTTTAAAAACCATTTTAGTTTTCTTGTGACTTACAAAAGACAAAACAAACTTACTCCGCACTGCATAGTGGCAGCTATAGCCTAGGTTACTTGGGCTGTTCTGGTCCAGAAATTGCCTGGAGGGAGTATTGTTTCCTGATGTAAATTTATTTTTTGTAGTCAACTAAGAAACAAAGTGGGAATTGGATATGCCATTGTTGTGCATGGCATCTGACTGTTCTGCCTTAGACTGAGTTGAGAACAGAATCCTTTCTGAATTTCCTTTTTTTTTTTTTGTGTTACAGAATGGATATATGAAGTCTGAAGTATCCTTGAACTTTTTCACTCATTATGTGAAAAATTAAAGTATATGCGCCTTCATATACATCCTGAAAGGGATGTCTCAGCTTTTTATAACAGTGTTGTGTTTACCTCCATGGACAATTCATGTGAGGCAGGACAATCCTTCTGCTCTATTCTGTCACAGCTTTTAAAGGCTGCAGATTTTAAGTTAATTATATCTTTGCATGTAATCTCTCACTCCTGTGGTGTTTCAGTCATTATAGATTCACCATGGTATGAATTCTTTGCAGAGCTGTTTGCTACCTCTATTGAAGGAGCTACAGTTTGCAGTTTATCCAAACACCTTTGGTCTGCAAAAATGTTTCCCAAATTATCCTCCTTAATACTTATCTATCTGAATATTACTACACATCTATGCATTTGTCCAGGAAAATGAAAATCAGTACCTAATCTGTACTTAGTTATTTTAAACAAGACATGTAAGACACAGAGCATTATTTTTTTGACCAAATAGAAGATTCTGAAATGAAATTACTTTGATGAGTTTGAAGTTTGCCTTTTCTGTATACTTATAAATAATGTTTAAATCTATCTTTTTGAACAAGCATCACATTTTGTCATATCTGAAGTGAGACAATAGGTGGACTAGTTTGGTCTGAAAAGCACCTATAAATCAGATTATATGATTCAGCAATGTTGATTTAAAATCAAAATTCAAAATACTGATTCCTAAGCAGTTACAGTATCAGTTATTATCTCTAAAAAACACATTAATGTTGGGCAGGGTTGTTCCCCCTGAATTTTCCCATGCACTATGTCAGACAGCCTATTAATTTTTTTTTTTTTAGATAGCCACAGAACAGCAAATGTACCACTGACATCAGTTGAAACATCATATCAGCAGACTTCTGGCACTTCCACAAATTCCCAATTGATCTGAAACTATTAGCAGCCTTAATTCTGTCAACTTTTATGGGATGAAATAGAAAGGATTTATTCTTTCCTAAGGCAATTACTCAAACAGATGGTGGGAATTATCTTATGTTGTTCTGACCTCTACTGGAGAGAAGACCAAAGGCACATGTAATTTTTTTTTTTTTTATGAGGCAAGTGGAAGACAAAGAGAAAAAAGCACCTTTTACATCACTGTAAGCTTTAAAACAATTTTTTATTATGCATGCAGGTAATAGATTAATTTATATCTCATGGCCCTCATCAGTGTGAAACTAATGGTTAGGTACTCACACACTTAGATGTTCAAATATTAGTAGCTCCAAGTTTGATTTAGAGCAGCTGTGTAGTGAGAGCTTTACAAACAGAAAAACATCTAAGCTACCTCAAAATGTTCCCATGTATTTCAGGACATGATGTAGTCAGTAAATTTCACAATATAAAACGTTAGAAATAAAGAATTGGCTAGGCAGATGACTTTTTAAATAAGTTACATTCAACTTAAATTCAGCAATTAATAAAGTGAGGACACCAGGCATTCTTCTGCAGTCAATGAATGTAAATGCTGGATTCTGATCTCTTTTATCTCTATTTTTAAGTGATGGAGTGAATAGGGTAGAAACTAAACTAAAAGTGATGTCTACAGTTAGCAAGGAAGAAAGGCAAAGAGCAAGATTTCAGGAGAGAGAGAAAGACAAGGAAGAATTGAGGGACATTTTTCATCAAGTTCATATACTGACAAGAAAAATGTGATGTATTTGTCTTTCTTCAGTTAAAACTGGGGAACTACTGAGACAAACAATTTCCTAGTTCAAACACTCTGGAATATAAAAATACAGAAAGCGTTTTACCAATCAAATTTAATTGAGGTGAGAGGCTCCTTCAAGGTAAAGGTGGGATTGAAAGAGTTAATGAGTGCCTTTTAGAAAGCCTAAGAGTCCTGTCAGGGATACCATATAATCTTTAAAAGTGAACATAGCCAGCCTGGGTTCACTCAGGTAAAGGCCTAAAAATCCATACATACAACTAGTGACGTTTTAGTGGTATTCTCCAAAATTGCATATGGAACTGAGTATAGGATAATGAGACAAACCCATACATTAAGTAAGCACATATTGTAGCCTCTGACTTGATTAAAAGCAAAAGGAAGAGTTCTGGGATTTCTCTCATCTGTACCTCAGAAGAGGAATTAAATGATGGAGCACATGTGTATAAAAAGTCCTGCAGCCATAAAAAGACTGCCTGGCTGGTCTGTGCTTTCAACAGCACTGGTTAAACACAGGAACTCTCCTCCTGCCTCAACTATGGCATGACCATCCCAGCACAGTGCCTCTAGTGAAATATGCATGCCTAGCACACAGGGATTGCCAGTTTCACAGAAAGAGCATGACTATGTTTCATGAACTGAGAGGATATGCAGACATACTGTGCCTTTTCTGTCCCAGATATGGGGCATAAAGGAGCAGCAGCTGCAGATGGCAAGCCTCTCAAGCAAGCAGATAGCATGGCAGCTCAGGAAAAAAAATCAGATCCTGCTTCTGCTGCGTCAGATTGGGTCATGGGACATAGCTGGACCAGCTTGCCACCAGGAAAGTGGAACTACAGCCACCACCACAATGCTGCACAGAAAAGGGAAAGAAAGTCACTTCCCTCTTCTCATCAGTATCTGTCTGCTCTTCAATGATCCTGCTGCAACCTTCCATGGAAGTACTACTAAAAGCCTCGTTCACAGGGAATCCAAAGCCAAGGTTAGAGGCAGCTCCATACTGACATGTCCCGTTGAATGAACATGCAGGAGACAGCCCAGAGATTTAAGTCCTCCTTGATTTGAGGCAATGTTTAGAAGATGAGGGCCCACAGATTGTTGACCAGGATTCCCACTGTCATCAACATCCTGCTGTGGACGGAATGGCTGGGGTAGAGAAGATGATGCTTAAAGATTTTTTGCTTTTTATAATTTTTTAATCTATTTGTACCTTTTTAGATTTTTATTTATATAGCTGTATAGTTTCTAACACTTTCTTACACTTTAGAATTACCCTTTCTCACACATTTATGCCATCTTCTTGAAATTCTGTTTAGTCTTATTTTCAAGAAAATAATTTCTAACAAGGGCACCCAGTTTTGCACCAGCAATTAGGAGACATAGCAAAATATGGCGTGAGGAACCCCTCAGAGTCTTTCCAATAGGGCAGGTCAGGGTGGGTTAGGTTACCAGGACAACCAGTCTTCTATTCGATGTACCTGCTAGGTATACTAATTAATTAGACTCATTAAAAGTGTGGAAATCCAATAACGGGCTTGCGCATACACAGCTATGTTTGTGCACCTGAAAGCTTTCATTAAAGAGCTGCTTATTATGTTATTGCCACTTTAATATTGTTTGGAAAGCTTTTCTTTTGATTCCATGCAACAGGGAACTGCCTGGACAATGTGCTTTAATCACAGGTTTTTCATTGCCCCTGGGAGGCAATACTGAAGCAGAACAGGAAACCAGATTTTAACGCATAACGTGCTTTGGAACTTAGGACATCAATTGTAGATGATAGATAGATCGATAATAGACAGATAGATGATAGATAGATAGATAGATAGATAGATAGATAGATAGATAGATAGATAGATAGATAGATAGATAGATAGATAGATTTACTCCTAGTTTTGCCTGGTGATAAAAGCAGCATCTTATTATACAGGCAGATGGTGGGCACTAAAATTCTCTGAAAGCTGTTATTTATAGTAAATTGTCAGCATGTCCCAGAGAATCTCACTTCCAATACATGTTATGCCTCTTTCCTCTGTTTCTGGAAATGACAGAATATTTGCTTTCCACTGTGCAGCAAAGTTCATTTGAGGATAGGAAACACCAAGTGCCAATGATCTTATTCTGGCAGATAATATTAGAGAGCACAGTTTAAACTGAGAATTCCCATCTGTATGAAGCACACAAGAGCAGCAGTGGCACAGACAGAACTGTCAGTCTGCTTTCACATGGTAGGACTGAGGCCAATATAGACAGTGAGAAACTGCTTGTTAAAAAAAAATAAATAAACACTTCTCTATTTTTAATCTAGTTGCAGCTGGAACAGAGTTGATTTATGGTCCTTCTTCATCACTGTTGTGTGTGGCCATCAGAGATACCAGAACGTGGCAGAATGTTGGCACTGGCAATCAGAACATGCCTTTAAAATTGTATGAGAGATTTTAGAGTCTCTCAGATCTAGGTATTTACACATTAAGGACTTTAAAAACACAGTCACATGTCTCAAAAAAACTGTCAAGGCCATAGAAGAAATGTGCCAAAAGATAAACCACCACAGCAGGAACTTGAAACAAAAAATTATGACAGGAAGGTACTAATTCCAGGCCTGGGGAGGTGAAATCTGGTTATCACATTATGACTAACATATCTAGAAAAAAATTCCCAGTGTGGCAAACTGTGGGAAAGGAAGCAACTCTCATACATATACCACACCAAGTTCTGAGAACAGCATCTCTCTACCCATCTCCATCCCCATGACCTCTCTTCTATAAATTTTTATGTTTCTGCCTCACATTTAGAGTTAAATAAAATCCATATTCTCAGCTCATTCTGTTATTCTGTTATATTCTTTATTTCAACGTATGGTCTTCTTTGCTCTTTAATTCAGGCAGAGGCATCTCTCACTACTCAGATATAACAACCAGCTCACGAAGCTTACCAGCTTTTGGTGAAAATATTTTTAGTGTATTAAATATGGTTCCTTTAAACAAGTGAGTGTGACTTGCAGACTTTCTAAAATTCTCTTTTCTCCAAAATATCTGGACCCCTTGGCTCTATCTGCTGAGCAGTTCTCAGGTGATTTAATAAAAAAAAGTTTTGAAATATCACATTTACTTTCAGCTAACAAGAAATTAATCCCATGCTAATTTCAGTGCAATATTGCTACATATTTTCACACTGTAAGGATCAGATTGTTACTTTACATAAATTATGGTTTAGATTGATATCTTTCCAGAGGTTATTTGTGTTTTGATCAAGAACTGGTCTTCATACTTCAAGAACTTATGAAATTATTTTAGAATATTTTGTTTCCTATAATTACTAATACATATAACTTTTTATCTTCCTTCAGCTAATTTTTCCAGATCTTAAAAAAAATATTTTTGTTTATATACATTTAAAAATCCAAGAGTCATTCCCTATCCATGATGCAACCTAATTGTTCCAATCTTCTGAGAGCCATTTCTCTCTTTTTTGGATAGCACATTGCATGATAATAGCTTTTTGCTTGTGGATCAATCACTTGAGACAGATACGTGTACCGTTTTGTAGTTAAAAAGTTCAGTACTTTAAAATGATAATTTTGGTGGATAAAATTGGTATTGATTTAAAACTATTGGCTCTAAGAATTATGGATATAACTCTTATAATATAACTGTTATAATGTAACTGATGCAGTATTTTGAAACAACTAGTTATAACTATTATTGACAGCAAATTACAAAATAGAATTTTTCTTATCTATTTCCAAGAAAGAGACAGAAAAATGTTCTTGATCTATTTTTTTTTCTTAAGTTCTTCACAATGGATTAAGAATATGAAATATTAAAAGCTCTCCACAGCAATGAAGAGCTGGCAAGGACACAGACAAAGGAGTCAAATGCTAAGTACTGAACATTATTTACTGAACATATCATTAGTTGTGTAGAATACCAATGTACACATATAAGAATGGATCAAAGTGGAAAACCAACCACCAGTATTGGAAATTCTCTTTCCTTTTGCAATTTCCAAACTAAATCACCAATCGTTTTGAAAATTTATATACCTTTGATATTAAGAGCGGAGGCTGTTGTATAAAAATGTGCAAAACATTTCAACAAGAAGGCAATGAACAAAACAATCCTCAAAGTGTGTAATACTATTCTTCATTATTATTTTACTAACACACCACCAGATGTGATTCATAACTTTCTATGACTATGCACTCCAACTGAGACATTACATCTCAAAAGAAAGCAAAATATTCTGATGTCATATACTAGCTCCTTTCTTTAAATTTTCATACTAAGGAGAATAAAATAGTCAGACATTTGAAGTGCAGGTCAGTACATTCTGCTGTTCCCCAGACACACAGGTAGATTATATTTGTTCCTACACTGAATTAATATTAATGCCAAATATCTTCCAGCTCTTTACACTTCTAATAATGTAAGTACAAGCAAATATTTCACAGAGAATGTTTACACCCAAATATGATACTGGTAGTGTTTTGCATCCTAACATTAGCAACATTTCCATGTTGTACTGAAAAATAAAAGTGTCACAAAATAGAGTGATGAAATACCTTTACTTTTAAGTACCAAAGAATAAAAATAAATATCTCATTTTCAATCACAGAACAACATCTAGCTCTGCTATTGTTACTCATATGGGCTATTACATGCTCATCTCTGCATATACATATATTTTATTAGAACACATTGATTGTTGAAAATCAGTACAGCACACAGATCTAACAGAAAGCTCCCCAGAACAATTTTAGTTGGAGATTCTTTGCTGTGTCTCTCTTCCATTCACAATGTAAAGCAACTGCACAGAATGAAATACCAAAACCACTAACAATGAGAAAGCTTTTAACGTCCTCAGAAAATTTTCCCTCCTGACAGAGCAAGGAATCATTATTAAGGTCTGTGTATGCAATGTAAACATCCCTCTACATTTTAGGGAACCAGACTGCATGGTTCTTACAATTCTAATTTACTCCAACACCTCTTGAAAAACTTCCCAAACTCTAATGTATCTTTAAACTCAATTTCTTCACCTTTTCTATAAAAAAAATCATATACTTTCTGAGGAATACACAGAGTTTTCTTATTATTAATTGCTAACAAACAATGAACTAAAATCTCTGTGTAAATCAATATTTCAAGATAGATCAAGCCCACCTGGTAGGAAAAAGCTTGTTAGTAAAAAGCTTGTTAAAAGCACGAAAGCATTGTCATACTGGGTTTCATGCTTAGCTTCAGTAAGAAAACTGGCAACCTTTTGTTTCTGGGCTAGAGACATATGCAGTTTAAAAACAAATCTTATTAGAAAAATTACCAGTTAATAAACAGTTTGAATTACTGCACTTTTTCCATGAGTCTGAAGCTCATAGATGAGGAGAAAGGTAAAACAACTTGTACTGCACTTATCTGTACTCTCTCTGACTTAAAATATAAGACTCACAGCACCCCAGTTGTAGATACATCCAGTATCTGCTCATGGAAGCAGTACAACAGCCAAGACAAGTATAAAATGAACTTTCCTTTTGGTTAATCTTTCCAAGCTCTGGCAATTGATTTAAAGACTGCTTGAACTGGAAGATGGATCACTGTGGTTTATGGGGATACACAGATGATGACGAGAGGTTTTGTAAGCCTTTTTTAGACAAGATGCACAATTTAATTAGATGGAGGTTGTTTTGTGATGTCACAGACTTGTTTTATACAAGGATAAGGTTAAGATTTTTCTATTGCACAAAATGAATCTCTGTTTTACAGAAGGTCCTCAATGGAATTACATTTATTTTTTGGAAGATATTAAGTTGATTGATTTTGTTGGTATTAAGCTTGTGAGTCTTAAAATAATTAAAACCAATGTTCTGAAAAAAGAAATAAGATCAGAATAAAAAAATCAACCTATCTTTTGAATTAGGTAACATTAGCTTGCCCCTTGGCTTATATCTATCCTGTGCTTCCACAAGACCTGTCAGGAAAATAACCTGTTCTACCTCAGACTATATAGAGACTAATACAGGTATCCAGTCATAAATTCACAGAGAAGATTATGCAGTACATACTTTTATGCAATGTTAAGTGTCTCCAAACTACTAAGGTATTTAGGAGAAATTACTCAATAATTGTCTTACCTCCATCCCCCAAATATCTTTTCCTGCACAGAAGATACTCCTTTACCATTTAGATTTTTGAAATGTATTTCTAGTCTTCAAGAATGTGATAAAACTATTACTAGCTGAAAGTGGTAGTGTAATAGGAGTTACATTTTCTTCATAGTTACAGGTGAGCCACTGCTTTTCTTTTTCTTTTTTAACACTTTTACTGAGACTTTAGATGGAATCATGCCGATTTCCCTAGTTTTCATCCTGGTTTCCCCACGTACAATCTGAAATCTTTGGCCAAGCATAATGGAACTGCAGAGGACAAGATACATGCCAGGTTTAGCTGACTCTCATAAGCTTTATACAAAGCTGTGCTTTCAGTGAAATGTTCTTCTTAGGAAAAGGAAAAGACATTAGGGACAACATTTCAAGCTTCTAAAAAAGTCAGCTGAATGCAAATTGTTTTACCACTATTCTAACAAGTATCCCCAATAAAAATCTGTAATTTTAGCAATTTATTGATACAGACAACACATTTTTGCAATGCCTTCAAATGCAAGAAGACATATGCCACATTTTCTTCTGATGCTCCCATGCTGCAGAAAACTGAAGCACACAGGTTTCTTCTACGCACATGAAGATTTACAACAAACATAGCAAGGCTCTGCTTTTACAGGAGTGTGGTGGGTTTAGGACCATGCTTCTATCCTTCAGCGTCTTCTTATATATTCTTAAGGCTCCTTATCTGTACATGGGAGGGCCCCTGGGCATTCCTGGCTGCATCCCTGGGAGGCATGGATTTCCAGGTGGATAGCCTGGCATTCCAGGCCTTCTGGGCCCCGGTGGCCTTGTCACAGCTATGGATGGTGGAGGAAAGTTTCCTCCTCGGCCCTGTGGAGGATAGTGCCCATTCAGGACAGGGCCAGGATGCTGGAGTGTCTGAGAGGAGCTGGCTTCTTGTGGCTGGCCTGTCTTTGATCCATTGCCATCCTGTCCTTTCTTGCTGTCTGAAATGTGTTTGGAGGACAGAATTAACAAATGATAATGCAAATCTGAAGCTCCCTGACAGGGAAATCCAGCAGCTGCCTGACTATCCTAGATTGCAGTAGAAAGACTGGGCGTCCCCTGCCCAAACCTGGGCTAATGCTCCTTCATGACCTTTGTGCTGTATTTTCCATCCATTTTTTCTGCAAGGCTCCCATGTGGGTATGTGGGCAATTTGTCAAGATGCACTTAGATATCATCTATTAATGGCGATGAAGGCAGTAATTACACCTGGCTCTTCCAAAGACAATCATCTCTCACCTGGGTTTCGCTCCTAGGCTTGAGGCTGTTTAGTGGCTGTAGGGCATGTGTGCATGATGAGGGAAAGGAAACAGCCAGCAAAATCCCTCAGGACAGACTGACACCCACCTGCCCGAACCAGGCTTTCTGATAAGAGTTGCTTACTGTGTTCTTACTACACCTTTTCCAGGTGAATCTGGCACTGTCTGGTATTTGTCTGGTGACAAATACTTTCCTGCATAGTTCTGCATCGACAAAATGCAACGGAAGGGTAGAAGATGTAGAGTTTGACTGGTGTGTGATAGATAAGAAGGATCACTGACATTTAGACCAGGCTTTTTTCAGCAGGGTTGTGACTTTCAGTTCAATATGGTTTAGCTTTTTACTTTAGTGTTGCTAGGTATGGAATAATGTTTCAATATTTCTTAAACAAGCCAAAGAAAGAAATAGGCTAATACTTGTGATTCAGTATTGTGAAGGTGTTTCAGGAGATTATAGCAAAGGATCACACATGCATGAATTACTCATCGTGAGACATTCAGACCAATTCTTACCTTTGTTTGGAGTGGACTCATCTTGCTTGTCTCCTTTAGGCTTTGCCGGTGGCGGTTCTGTCTCAAATGGATTTTCCTCATTTGATTTTTGTGCCTTTTGTTTATTTCTTCTTTTATTTTCTTCTGCTTGCTAATGATAGGGAGAGAGATGACATTTTTCAGTGACCCCAACAGTCTTTCTAATATTTAGTAAAATACAAAAAAAATCAGTAATTCTCTATTCTTACACTTTGTAACTTCTTTTTAAGTTCCAAGTTAGCTTCCTTGTAGGATTTGGATGTTGCGTTGAGATAATAAAGGCTCAGGCTAAATTTAAAAATAATAGTTTCTTGTTAGACACTTATTTAATTAGAAAGACTCAGAACATTCCTTTAGCAACCATTACAGTTGTGATAATACAAGGCCTCTATCTTTTCCTCATTTATTGTACCTAATCAGTGCTAGTATTTTGAACTATAATGAACAATGTGTTTCCTTACATTATTCCTTCTTCAGAAGGCACTGTTATTTCAAGGGGGGAAATGAAAGAAATTATTCTATCTATTAATATTCTACATTCAATTTTATAGTATTTAAGAAATATGTTTCATTAAGTAGTGCTTAACTCTGAAATTGCTTCTATAGAATAACTTACAAAAGTTAACTAAATCTCATGACATACCTTAAAAATGAGTAAATCATATTTATGATAGCTCCTGAACAAATATAGTAAACAATCTGAAATACTGTCAAGAAAACAACCAAAATCACTTTTTTTTTTCAGTTATTACTTCCTTCTTCTACTATGAAAAAACATAATATTTTCATTTTTCAGGGTATGGAATTACTATTATGACAACTTTATGAAATTAGCAGTTTTCACTATCCTGATTTAATAAGAAAACATCTGCTATGAAGTCTTTAATTGACATAAGCAGTAAATAATTAATCAGCACATGCAGTTTCCTCTGCTTTGCCTGATTTTGCCTTGGATTTTTTTCTTTCTTTTTTTTCTTCTGTTTATTTTTAGTGCCCTCACCCTTTACAGCTAAAGGTTAAAATAGAATATGGCATCAAGTGAACCTTGGCAAAATTTCATCTCAATATCCTACATTGCTCATATAAAATCCTTTTGTAATTTATATTGTGTTCCATATTGTCTATATTTACTTGCGGTTCTGCAATGCAAAGTTAAATCCCAGTGTATCTTTGTATAGAATTAAATTTTAATTCAGCAGTATGCTAAATACCCGATATAATAACCCTATCAAGCAAGTTAAAAAGCCATGATAAAATAGGACTCAATAAAATCTCCAATAGCAAATATTCCAGGGCCATTTTGCTTTACCAATTACTGAGTTACTCACAAATACCTCTACTAGCCTTGTTTCATAGTCTCCAAAACTCTTTCTCACATCTCTGTCCCAATAATATAGAGTACAGTCTTTATCAATTAAAGGCACTGAAGATCAGGTTCACTGAAAGTTACTGAGAATAACTCTGCTCCATGATGTTCATATTTCTATTGAACTTACTAAGGATTTATAATGTGCTGTTCTACATTATGGAAAAGCTGATCAATGTCACAGCATTACAAATTCCCTATGGACCTTTTGCATTTTAATAGTTTTCTATCTTTTGTGGCAGGAACAACATTTTTTTAAAAGTATAATTAAACAAAAAAGAAAGCCATTGAACAAGAAAGAGATATCAACCTTTCTGCAAATGCACATTAAGTATGTTCAAAGAAAAGACTCATGAATTGTTCAAGTCTCTCATCACAGCACAATTAGTGCTGCATTTCTTAGATATTCAGGCAGTGATGATTCAGAGTGAAAGAAACTTATCAGACCTTAGATACAGCAAGCATTGAGTTAATGTTCTGTACGTACACCATAAGCAATATAAAGGGTAGGATTAGTCCAGGGTTAGAGGCATAACCAAATACCTTCCCAAACCAGGAAGGAAAGTCGTGTTCCAGAGTTTCTGATATGACTTCATACATTCTAGTCTTCCCACTATTAAACAGAAAAGTCGACAATATCACATACAATTATAAAGGCAACCATGAATATATAAGCTAATCACACCACATCAAACCTGGAAAAGGGATAATATATGGAGTGTTAACATTATTTAAAACTTTACACTCTGGAGGGAATATTGTCTGAAGTAGTATTCATGTATTCTATGGGGGAAAAAAGACACCATAATTCTTATTGTATGCTAATAGATTTTGCCAGGTTACCACCCAAATTATTCCTCAGTGAATCAGTGTATGAGTTGTGAACTCCATACCACCAACCAATGACCAAAGTATTATTTGTGCTCTATGAAGACATGGGGGAAAATATTCAAATCCTGGTTTTTATGTTTGACAAGCAAAAAGTGGTCTGCAGTTATTTTTTGCTCCACCCAATTCTCCTCTTTGGTGCGTGACCAATGCTGCACAAGTCAATGGCTGTGTTTCAATGTATTTTTACTGTTGTTGCAGCAATCTAGTTACCTTCATATGTAATTGTTCCAGCTTATTTATTAAGTTATTTTCTCCTTAGACTATTTTCCTTCTGAAGTGTACCAATAGATGTTCTGAAAATCCCTTTCTGTTTATTTTGCCTTTTTCTATGCCTCAGGGCACAGAAGTTTGTGATTTTTAACCTGAACAAGACTGGTAGAATGGGTCTCTGTGTATCAATTCTAATTAGTAGTTTTACTTAGTTGTAGGAATTGTCACCAAATCGCCATATGATTGTCCAGTCACTGAAGTTTCCTGTCACTGCTTTTCAGTCTGGTAAAGAATTTCTTACAAATGGGTCATTTTTAAAAATTATTCTCAATGTTTACACTCTTTCAATTAATATAAAAATTTTGCAGGTAAAATTCTTCTCTTCTTTCTCTCTACCCACTCACAGTAGATGAGAAATTCCATCCTCTGCTCTCCTCATGCTCTTCAGCATGCACAAAGCTTTTTCTGCTGCGCTATTGCTAATTCTGTCCTTTCTTCCCTACTCCTGGCAGGTCTCTGTTGAATTGCATTTGTTGCTTTAATGGATGGTCTAAAATTTAAAAAAAAACCAAACCAAAACTAAACCCTGAGTGATTCACAAGTTTCAAAAAGGAGGGGACACTGAGTTCTCAGCAGGAAAATGTTTTGGTTTTTAAATGTAGAGGAACGCTCTAACAGCATTTATTCACTGGATATTCCACTGTAGCATTACCTACACTGAGGCTGAATGAATCTTCATCAGGTTCAAGTGCTCCCCATCAAAAGTTACATTGAGGATTTCACTTTTTGATGAAGAATATGACAGAGAAAAAGTGTCAAGAATTATCCTTCTCATTTTGAAGAGTAATCTCACCATTTAATTAATACCCAATTCAATAACTGCTGCTCCTCAAATCTGACCTCAAATATTTCCTTTGCTAGGACTCAAAAAAAAATCTTAATTTGTATCTCTTGTTTTGTTGCAAATTCTTCTCTAAATTCAAACAACTTTCTGTGTCATCAGATTGTTGTCATGTCATGTGGTTCTCCCTTTTAGGTACCTACCACTATTGCAATGGCAATCTGTTATTTTGCCTTTCACCAAATTTAATGTGGTGAGACTTCTGCTCCTTTACAAAGTGCACTGGGGATCATGCAGATTTTACAACATTTTACAACAGTAATGTATTATTTAAACCTTTCCTTGCAACCAGAATGCCTCTTTTATGGTTCTCCCACTCTTGCTTTTTTAATATTTTGTTCAAAAACAAGGGCTAAAGACTTTTAAAATTTTTAATTTCTTGTCCTGTCTGTTGTCAAGTGATACAACTCATTATAAATTTAACTCATGTTACCTGGCAGGTAAAGATGATTCAAATGATCCTAGACTTTCCAGGTACTGTGCACAGAAGGAGAAAGTGTGGCAAAGTCTAAACTACCTTGAATTCAAGATGTGTTTGCAGGGCAGGCCTAGGTGTTTAGAAAAGATCCATGACTATGGAGACCTTGAAGACTTCAGAAACAAATTCAGCTTCACAATGGTAATACAGACTCATGAAATTCTGTGAGCTGGAGAGAGTCAAGGCATTCAAAGACTGAACCACACTACATTTATCACACCCTCAGGCATTCTGATCTGCCCTTCGTTCAGGGCATACAGACATTTCCTAAATGCCATCTCTTTCAAACACAACAGGTCACTGCTCTACTCCATAAGAATAAGTTTTCTTCAGTTCAGCAGTAAAAATAATGTTTTTTCATTGAAATTGACAAAAATAAAAGGTTTTCTGTTCTACACCTCAGATAAAATTTTCTAAAGAATTTGTCAGTTTTCCAGGATTCCCACTTTGGGAATTATCCACAATGAGAAATGTATCACAATTAAACACTCATCATATCAGGTGCTAATGCTTATTATAGAGGCATATTTTCATTAGTGCATCATTCACTGTGATGTGTGGAACCAGTTCATTACAACAATTGCAAAAGATGGAGGTAAAATGCAAAGAACCTGAAAGGACCACAGTCAAAAGATGGTGGGATGGAGACGATGGTGTACACAGCAGGCAGTGTGGAAAGAAAAAGGATGAAAAGCAGCATGGCCATGTAAAAGTTATTGGATCTGGAAGCCTTGAAGACTCGTTCCTGGGGGACATTGCAGCACATGACTGCCCAGCACTGCAGGTACATTGATGTGTGGAGGCGGAACACATTGATTGCTGGGAGACATGGAGCATAAAAAGATCCCATCCTAGAAGAGAAGCAAATAAATGAAATAACCACTATGTTGTAGGAATTCTGTCTTTCCAAGTATGCCACAGATTCCCTCTGTCAATGTGTTGTGCACACTGTGCATTCAGAAATTCATATAGCAAATTTTATGGGGTTTTTTAACTGGTCTTTGCTCTTTTTTAAAAAAGGTTGAATGAGTATGAAGAAAATTATCAGTATGAACTTTTTATTTCAAAGTTCTCTTTCTCTGCAAATTAAATGAGGACTTTGTGAAATGTTATTCACTCAATTTTTCTAGCATCTTGCTTGGGTTGTGTCAAAAAAGGATAGCCAACTCTTAATAAACTAGGTATGACCAATTCCTACAGCAAGGTATAAACAAAATTATTTCATTCATAATTTATTATTTTTATTGATATACCAGCACCTTTTTTGAAGAATATTTTTGCTTAATTGACATTTATTTTAGCTGCTGTTGCTGGGTTATTTTAGTGCTTCATGCCAACAATCTATTTATTTACTCTGTTAAATATTTTTTTTCCTTATTATAGATTGTTGCATGGTTATGACACCGAAATATTTGGCACATTTTTATTTTCATCACACCTTGTTTCTTATATAATGCTGACTGAAGAGCATCTGAATTCATTTTCCTGGACAAATAGTACAGAATACAAGAGATTGGGAACCTGCTTCTTCCTTAATTCTTGCTCTTGTGATCAAGATGATCAAGCTAAGCTGCTTTGCCCTTGAGTGCCTCAGACATTCTATTTGGAAACAGGAAATATGTTTACATTAGGATTGGAAAGACCTTCTGAGTACAGAGGAATGACAGGCTTTATTACATTAATGTATCCTGTTCCTCTTCTCATGTATCTTAAATGAAAAGATAAAGGGCTTTACAAAAGGGATGGCTTTTACCACGCAAATAGTCTGATCAGCCAAGTCTTATTAAATGTGAAAAATTAGGCCTTAGCAAGAACTGAGAAATCAAATGCTTGCAGAGAACAGTTCCTGAAGAAGATTGAGCATGTTGCATGAGGACTCTACATGCTGGTGTTCTTTACCAGTCAGGTGAAGTCCGAAAATAAAATGAAAGCCTACACCTTTCCTCCTCTACATCTAAGGACTAATGCTACAGCAGTAGCATTGTTTACACATTCATGTGACTGCACAGATAGGTATAAATACATTTGCTTTAAGGTCTTTTTGCAGAGGAACAGGGGAAAAGAATGGTAAAGTTCACTGAGAGGCTAAATTTCAAAGCAAAACACTACAGCCAGCAGTCAGTGACCAAAAGCATAAATTTCATCTGTGCAGATTTTTACTGGTTGTTTTTATCAACTTGGTGTAAAATCCTGATATATGTGGTCCAATAATCTCAGTCCATAACTGGTTTTGAATTGTTCCAACTGATTGCAACGTTCCAGAGTTTGGTATATATTACATATACATCCATCAGATTAAAGAAATGGGATAGGGTCAGGATTTCAGAGAACTCTTTCACAGACACGGATAAATCCCACCATCCTGCACATAACAAAATGCTTTGCCACACCTACCAGATCATGCCTTGGTTAAAGATCAGTCCCAACACATTGCCACTTATATCAAACTCAGAATATGATGGCTGAAAGAAATGATACAGATGTTTTCATTAGGTTTGCACAAAGGGTTTTTAAATGAGTTAGAGTAGATGAAGACTCTCACTTTGAGGAGTAGCACCACACTGGCATCATGTTCCAAGGCCTCTTGTTGGATCTTATCAGTGAATCATGAAATAAATTATATAACTCAAGGCTACAAGACAGTCTCTAATATAGTTTGCAGCATTTTACTGAAAATCTTTCCAACATTTGTTCAGAGGCAGGTGCTAATGGAAAATTCAAAATCATTCTGGGTACTGGATAAATTTTAAAGCAACAATTCAGAAAATTTTAATTGGAGTGGCCTCTGGTTGTCAAAATATTTTGTCTTACAGTACAGCAGCACCAGTGAAATTTCGTGTGATGAATGTGATTTAATTGATTTAACAACTCTTGCACTATTTTTCTGTTTCATATTCCAGCAATTGCACTTTACTTTTCCTTTTAACATTGATAGAGTTTGCCAATCACTTTCTTTTATGGGTACCTTATTTCTAATTTGAGTTTTTGATTCTAATTTTTCCTTTGGGATTCAGAACTTTAAGAACTTGATAGGGTCTCATTATCTCTTTCTTTGCTGAAGAAAGGGCTGTATCATACATTTTTATTTCCAATGTGGACACATAAATATCATAAAAATTTTTTATTCTTTTATTTCTGAACTAATAATTTGACCCTTTATTCTGGTTTTTCAAATCTTCAATCACTTACTAATCTCTTCTTTTACCTTAATTATTAATTTCTTATTTATTAAAATTTCCAGTATAAACATTGAATACACTGAATTTAAGCAACAATTGAACAGCAACAGATGTTAATTTGTGTTCATATGCACCTGATCAAAACTTTCTGCTAAGAAATTGGTGGCTTTAAATTTTTTGTTCATACCTGAATCTGTTTCAAATATATTATTTATATATTTATAAATATTATTTATGTATTAATACACTGTAGTAGGTGTCTTGCGTGATAATGATTGACAAAAAGACCATTAATAATCCATATGTTCCAGTTTAAAATTATATCAATAACTGATAGAGGGTAATAGGGGCATGAGATGCAAAAATAACAATTCCCTTACAGCTGAAACAAGACAAAGTCATTCTATTAAAGTCTTCAATTAAAACCACAATTTTGACTTGTACTGTGCTGTGCTGTGCTGTTGGAATATTTGAAGTTCCTGCACTCTTTCTGTGCAATTTTGTGCATGTACACATATACACGTATATATATGTTTACAGTGAAGTGATATATTTATGTCACATGTATTTATGAATCTGCTAACATAAGGGGAAAAATTAAATAGATTACACTTGAAAAGCAGTTGACTGAAGAGATCTTTATAGGTTAGAATATCAAAAGAAACATGAAGATATTAATAAGATTATACAGAAACAACATATGACTGCTTTTTGCAACATAGGTGTTAGCATTAACATATTAAGGAATTTGCAATCCAATTTTAAACAAATAAAAAGAAGGTCTTCCCACACAACACGCAAGTTAATCTCTGGAATTCTTCACCAAAGGACATTTTGATCGTCAAAAACATTTTTCTTATAGGAAAAGGCTAAAAATTAATGGATATACATCCATGGCCACTAACCACAGAGACATAGGTATAGCTACTTCCTAAGGAAGTATATGAGCTATTTCCAGAAATTCAGTGATTTCCAGTTTCAACTTCCCCTCCCAGCTGTTGTTTCAGGCAGCTTACTGGACCTGTGGACCACAATGGACCAGAGCATTACAGACATTCCTATATACTGCCAAATAAAAATGTCAATTTTAAAATGGTTTCAGGATCCCCTACAAGCAGATGTGTTGTTGCAAATTTTTCTGCTCATGTTATATTCCAACTCCTCCGCTTGATTTTGACATTGCAACAGTTATTACCTGTTTGACCACAGCCTGACTAACTGGTAGTCCTTGTGTCGATCCCCACACTAGTCCTGTTAGAAGGTAAAACGTAAAAATAATGCTGACATTTTATGGGAGTCAGCAAGTAAGAATGAGACTGCTGCACCAGAAACAAGAGTTTTTTAACAGAAAACATGAAAACTTTCACTTCCTCTGGAAAACTGGGATTTCCCAAGATACAGTTCTTAGCAATGTGAGAAATTTTTATGTATATAAAGATAAAATTTTGACAAAAGAAGGTGAAAATTACAGCTATGATGACTGCTTATGCAGAGGTACCCTTGATAGTCTTAAATTACACAGCCGTTTTCTGTACTTCTCAGTAAGTATGAAAGAGACTTCAGGAGCTTCACAAGCTCTGACAATACCATGACTATTACTTAAAAGATGAAAAACAGCATCAGACCCTGAAAGCATAGGTAGCTGGCAAATTTAATTTGGATCAATTCAGTGTGAGACTGCAAGTCTCAACTCCCAGGTGAAGAGTCCTATGCCTGCTTATGTTATGGGCCTTACGAATTTTACATCAGCTAAACTAATTCTAATGAAATACAGATATATCTAAATATCTATATGTATATGTATATATATACATATAATAATACTTTTAGAAGAGGATCTTTCATATTTTTCTCCGCAAGAACTATGTGCTTGAAGACCCTATCCAATCAATGAGATTATATTCTGTGAAATGTTCAAATAGTAAATATATGAAAAATGAGTGTTCTTACAAAGAAAATAAAATTTGCTCTTACAAGATAAAATAAATTGAAGAAGTCCTAAAATTACCAAAGTCTAAAGAAGAAGAAAAATATTAAGACATAAGAAAAATGGAAGAAAAACTAACATCATGTAGTTCAGGCATTTTGAAGTTGGTGTATCTAACCAAAGTTAACTCTGTAGCATTGTAAGGAAAATGAACTTTGTTACTAAATTTTGAAGTGATGGGTAGCAAACACATTTAAAATCAGATACTTACAAATCCATACTCCAAATCCCAGCACCAGCAATAATTGAAAAACCTAACAAAGACGGCTCTCAAAAAATCGCCGATCAGAATTGTGATGTATGTTGTCATCATGTCAGAGACTGTCAGGCGCACAAATTCCTGTTAGAGCAATATTCTCCATTAAGAATACATTTAAGCAATTAATAGTTACAATAATAATTAATACTGTACTAGATCTTTAATTGTGCTTATCCTGTTTCAACATGGACAAAACTCTTGACCTTCCTACATTCACTGATTCTGTAAAGTGCTAGAACTGCTGCCCCTCATTTTCTAGGGTTCTTAAAATGCTTTTGACCTCTTTGAAAAGATTAAAATAAAAAAAAAAAAAAAGTGAATGGCTACTTTCTCAAGGAGTGCCAATGTCCAGCGGAAATGGAAAGGAAGGAAGAAAATACAAATGCAAATCCTCATGCGTCTGCTTTTATTTTAGGCACTTTATGTTTCATTAAAACCTGCTGTAACATGCCTTACCCTGACAGCCCAGAAAGATATTACTGTCCCTGATATGAAATTAAGGGTAAAATTATTTCATTTACGAGCTTTTGGTGTTCTTAGCTTCTTATTCAGCATCAGTGAAAAGAGAGGGGCTGTTTTTTCTGCCTATATGGTCCTTGCTAGAGATTTCTTCATTCAGGAGGACAGATTGTCAGAGTGGTGGAGAAACAGCAAAATTTATTCAATATTGAATTTGTTGTCATGGACAAATTAACAACAATGAAGTAGGATCAAATACAGGAAAAAGGTATGCTAGAAAATTGTTTGGAAACCACATTTTATACTAGTGGATCAATAAGAATAAATGTTCAACTGAATCCAATAAAACAATTAAGCAGATTTTCCTCTAAACTTTTACTGTCTATTGGCATTCTTTTACTTGGCTAAAGACAGAGATGCCTTCTCAAAAGCGTACAGTTGTAAGAGCTGTCTTACATACATGTCCCTTTTGAGCTATTCCTTTATTTTTTCAAAATTAGTAGACAAGCAAGGCAAAGATGGTGCCAGGAAGATGAAAATAAATTAAGAGGATAGGGGAAAGGAGAGGGAAAAAATGAGTGCTTTCAATTCTATCACCTAATAGAAGAAAGAAATTCCTGTTGGACAGGATTCAAAGAAAATAAAAATATTTTTAAAAAACTTTTAGTTCAAGAGAAAGTCCCACATCTGCTTCTCCTCACATTCTCTCACTTGTTTGCTAAAATAAAGAGGATTTAGGTATCATATTCTGCAAGAGACTGTATGATCTATTTTCAAATCTGAGCTCCAAGCAGCTACATTACCTGTCCTACCATTGTTTCCCAACATGGCCCTCTAGGGACATCAGCAGGATCCACCTGTATTGGAGGAGCAGTTGAATTCTCTGGAATAGTACCATTGTACAGACTGGCTTCCCATATTGTCATGTTATATTTGACTATCTTTTCTTCTTCCAACTAAGTAAAGAAATAAATTGGGGGGAAAAAATCAACATGAGCTTGTTGCCAACCCTCAAGCTTGTCTATTCCAAAATTCCCATTGCTAACTTAAGTAAATGTAGATTGCAGAACAGATATAAAAGAATGCCTTTCACTGATATGTCTGACTGACTGGAGTGCCTCAATATTGCCCAGCAACCTGTCAAACATAGTGAAGGAAAGAAAATATCTTGCCTTGAGGTTGATTTCATCCATTAGGGCAATAATGAATGTGTAGAGATTGCCAAGGAAAAGAGCAAAGATTCTTCCCAGCTGCCATCTTAGAGCTATTCGAGGGTGGTAATTTTCCAGAGAACTGATTACATCAAATAAAGTTGGACAGAACATTCCTAAAAGTGACATAACTGTGTTTACCTGAGGAGGGGGAAAAAAGTTTACAGTGAAATGTTAGAGACAAATTATTCTATTAATTCTGATTTGGGTGAAAAATATATTTCCATTACTTCTTTTTATTTGGTATTTGATTTAATAAAAAGCAAAATCCACTCTGAGTATCACAAGTTGATGAAATCCACACACAGTCCCAGTCTGCCTCTTTCCACTAATTCCTTATTCCATGACACACTAGACAATTGTACCTGAACTGTGTTCTGACAGAACTAGGAACTGCTGATATGGAGAAGGAGATAAAAATTTTACAACATTAAAGAGAGAGAAGGGGAGTCAGAGAGAAAAATGTCTTTTCCACAAAGTCATCAACATCCTGCTATTATGCTGTGAACTTCAGGAACACATGACAAAAAATTATTTACCCAGGATTTCTCCATCACATATAAACCATGTTCAATTCCTTAATGACTCTAGTGTAATGAAATTTTCTACAAAAGTAGCTTAATACTTTCATGAAGAATGTAAATTTTTAGAGCTTGCTTCTTCCTTGCACATAAGAACTGCACTTTTTTTAAATTTAAAATTGTACATTAGGTGTTGGGATTTTTTTCTGATGAAATCCTCAATTTGTATATTAATGATGCAAATGTAAGAAAATAGAATAAGAAAAATGTGTAAATTTCACTCAGAAGCCAAATATATATATGCAATTAAAGTATTAATATCCAATCAAGGGCAATGTTTGTACTCACAAATACGTTAATTAACTGTCAATAGGAAAAATTTTTAGCCAAATAATGTCAGTATTATTTTATCCACTCTGCTTTAGAGATACACGTGCTCCAGATCTTAGTTCTGTCACCTTAGAAGCATATTTTTATTAGAGAAACAAAAGCAAAACTATGAACATAAAGACAAACATTACCTACTTTCCCGATTACAGCATTAAAAAAATATAACAGCCTTTGGCAGCCCAGTTCCTACTAGTACAAATCAGTTACCACACCTTTAAACTGAGAGAAAGCTGAATTCCTCCAAGCTCTGTTGTCTCAGAGCTTATGTTGCCTTAAATCAAGAAGTTTTGTACACCATTTTTCCTTTCCTATTAAAATAAAATGTGATAACAGCAAACTTAATCCGCTCTCAACAATCCTATTTCTCTGGATTCCAGAATTGGATTATTTGATATTTTAACGTTACTTTCTCAGTCAGGCTTTGGTGTTGAAAATTCTGGATTGATTTTCCTTGTTCCATCATCACCCATCTCATCAGCTTTGTGAGGCTTACACCTTTTTGCTTCACTTTAAGTCAGGTATGCACTTTACACTCCAGCTCAGAAGATAATCTTGAAGTAAAAAACTATTTTTACAACACACACAGTAGCATTTTTCCTAAGAAAGTAAAACCTTCCCAGGTTTTCAAACAGCATACTGACTTCAGGTGCATACGCACGCTGCTGTAGCAAGCAAAATCACCATCTTCACCATAAACCCTTATCAGGAAGGGTGCATCTGCTTTTGAGGAAAGCATTAGGCGCAGATTAGGCACAAAAAAATTGTATGGGACACTTGGACATGGCAAGTGGAACTGGAAGGCATCAGTTTCAACCTGTTGCTACACTGCAGGGTTGTATCCATGAAGTCCCAAATAACTTTCTCTGTGCCCACAGATCAATCACTCTGTTTGGGCCAGTTTCAGGAGAAAAGCAAGAGAGTGGGTTCCTTAAAGAGATCTTATGAATCCATAGTGTCTGGAAAACAATGCTAAGAGCACAGAAGAGGAAATATAAAGGCCTCAAATGAGCTAAAGCTAAATACTGAGTGATATTTGAAAGAAGCAAAGTAGAAATTTGATGGAAGGAGAGAGATATAAGCAATTCTTATGTTAGACATTTCCCATCCACAGAGTATTTAAACTACCGGGGGGAAAAAAGACAACATGCAAAGCAGAGGAACAGTTTCAAACCACATCTATTATAGAAATAGCACGAACTTCATTTCTTTCCCACCACCCGTAGTTCTCCAGACCTTCCAAGGCAAATTGCTGGGATCTTCTGACAACAAAAAAGATGAGGTAGCCACTTCCAGCAAGTGTGCATAGGGCTAAGAAGTTAGCAAGAACCCTTAGGAATCGAGTCAAGTGAATATTTTCTTCTTTTCGGCTCTCCTGCTCCTCCACAATTGCTTCCTGCACTTGTTAGAAAGAAAATAATATTATCAATAATTTAATGTTCAAGGCCCTACATTGCTTCAGTTGTTAGAAGTCAGTTAAATAGATTACAAAGATGTAAATGGGCATCTGGGGTTCATGTTTTGAGATGAATGTATATTGTCTCATAAAATCAGATCCTGGAAGATTCTGGGGTTTTGGCTCCCCAGGGTTTCCTTTGCCCCTGTTGAGTGTGCCCACAAAGAGTCTTGTTACACTTGTACTCATGTGTCCAAAAAAACCCAGCAAGTTCTTTCAGCTTGCAAGTGGAAATGAGGTTGAGTGATACAGCAGGATAAATGTGTGATTGTCTGTCAGAAAAGGAAATGTCATGTTTTTGAAATGCACATCGTGAGAAAAGAGGAAAATGTTTTACTCTGAAAGTCAGCAACTCAGAAACAATGAAAAGATAGTTGAGATGTGGAAATCCTCAAAAAAATTGGACAGTGCAGAGCTTCAGACTGCACAATAAATGCTTGCCCCACATTTACCCTTGATCATAATTGGTAAATATTAAGACTCTAAGGCAACTATAATCTCCAGTTTTTACTCTTGCCAGGTGAAAGAACTTTTGTTCTGGAGTGTCCTCATGAAAGGAAGTTTTGTTACAGCTTCTGACTTTGTTTAGAGATCTGTTGCCCAGAGGCGAAGCTGAACGACATTGTAATAATTGCCTTTCATGGCTCTGCTCCTTTTACAGCATGTGTTTGTCACATAAATGACAGGAGACTGCAACAGCTTTCAAACAAAACTCCCATGACCTCACCTAAAGCAAGACTTCACCCTTTTTCTCTGATGTTCCTTGATTGTTTGCAACAATTACAGAAAATCTTCATGAGTTTGTTTCTCAAAATTAAGCCTTTTTCTCGACAGATTTGCATTCTTTCCCAAATATCTTTCAGGATATGCTCTTAGTTGGCAGGCAGGGAAGCTCTTACAGATTCAACACTTTCAATCAGTATTTCTCCCATAATTGCTTTCTTGTAATTTTCTCTTGGTGGCTTACACTTGAGGGCAGTTCTGTGTTATGCCTGCAGCTGAGGAGGTGGGCAGGGTGAAGAGGGTGTGCTGTCTGTGGCACTGCTGTGGACAGGAAGAGTGCAGCTGAGCAGAGCAGCCAGTGCTCAGAGTGTCATGCTTGTCAATGTGACTGTGAGCCTGGCACCTTCTTCATTGTCTCACAACACTACACCTGTTGGTCCCTGTACATTATTACATTGAAAATCTTCTTTTGCATCCTACACTGGTGTGACCCAGCCACCCTACAGCACAAACACATTCTTTAGCATTCAACATATAGAATACATCCCCTCCACTGTTTTCACAGTCCCGCATCTCACATCTTGCCCCAGATTCCTTACACAACTACTCTTGAAATCAGTATACCCTATACACTGGAAAGAGGCCTAAGAACATTGCATCGCGTATTGGGCTATATTTTGTAATTCATTTGAAAGTAAGACTTTTTTACCTAAAAGCAAGTAGATACTCAAAATTCTGAGGTCATTTCTTCTGATAAATAGCCCTATACAGATTATTCTATTATTTGGTCTTATATCTCTTCTCTGTAACAAGAGAAGTTGACAATGTAAGGTTCCCAAAAGGGGAGCAACATTTTGAAAAAAGTTTTTCAGAGAAACACCATAGAAACTGGAAGCTGTCAGAGATGAGAAAAAAGAAAATATTATTTTTACAGTAGAATCAGTTTTCTAAAACTGGTACTGTCAGCAGAGAGGACACAAAAGATGCTAGTATTATTTCTTTCACAATTACAAAGAAAAAGAATCTGATGGCAAGACACAGAGACCCAGAAGGGTGTACAGATGCCAATTTGAGTACGTGTTTCTGAGCCTCAGCACACCTTACTCTTGACCTTAATTCCACTTGATTCACACCATTGTGAAAGCCAAGTCGTGTTGCCTCTCTGTAGTAAACTCAGTTTTACCTTGAAGCTTGTTGTGATGGAGGCAAATTTATTATCTGCTGTCTCAGGATTGCCAATCAGGTAGTCCCAGCTTGTGAACATTTTCCAGCTGAAATTAAAACTAGTATCATCCCCACCACCATCATCATTTGCATTCTTTGCCATTCTACAGAAAACACAAAGACACAGGAAGACCTTGTTAGCACTAGTTCTGTTTTGTGGGCATGACTTTTAAATGGTTCCTAATTTCTAACTTTTTTCCTGAAAAAAACTCTTACATCATTCTTGCTGTCAATTATGCTTTACTAAATCCTTATTTCTGAAAAAAATGAGCAATATGGAGATTTTCATATTTAGACACTTTATGAGCTCACCACAAACATTTTGATGAGAAAGAATGAATGCATTTCATTAACCTCTCAGAGAAACTCTGCTGGATAAGAAGCTTAATAGAAAAACAATATTGAGAACATCTCTTAAATAGAAAGGTGCAGAGCATCCTGAACTGCAATAGACTTTATTAGAGAGTTCACACATAGAAAAAGAAGAAAAATCCTATAAGCAAAATAATCCAAAAAAAATTAAACAAAATAAATGCATAAATAAAGCAAAATATATAACAAATAATATAATAAATATTCTAAAATAACAAGAAAAAAGCAAAAGTGGTTTTAACATATAAAATAGCACTCATCCAACAATCTTCCCTATCATCTCCTATGCATGTACTAAAATATTTATTACAGTGTCTAGAAACACCAGATTATTTCTTCAGAGAAGTATTTCTTCTAATTAAACTTAATCTTGTCTTCAAAGCTCTCTGTTTTAAAGAAGTTTCATTCGCCTAAAAACCATGGCATTGCTTTGCATACTTTGTCACCTAATTCAAGAAGTTATTAAACACAAGAAAGAGTGTGCTGATAAGATACACGTACCTTAGTTATCAGTATTTCTGGTCAGGAAAAGGTAACTCTTCTTTTAAATCTTAATAATCCACCACAGCTATGCTATTAATATTAATACATTCTCCGTATTACATTTTTAAAAGTCCAGTAAAATACATACTCTGAAATCTAGATTGAGAATAGTAACTAAACACAGAAAATCTTTCTGAGATGCTAAAAATCAGTACCAAGGTTGCTCTTACCCATAAGAGTCAGACATCACAAAAGGTTCTGGATAAAGTCAGCCCTGCTTCTGATTTATAGACAAAGACATTTCCTTCTCAAGAGTTTCTAATAAAATAATGAACATTGTGATAAGAATATAATTTCTTTGCAATCACAAATGTTTCAATTTTATGTTATACACTGCAAGAGTTTAAGAGAGGAGCCCTACAAATAAATATTTCCCCTAAATAAAATAATAGTGCTCATAGTCCTCACTATCTCATTCACATAGACCTTTCTCAGTGCTCAGTCAACAGCAGAGAAATGATAGCACCTCCCGCTACATTGCTTTTAGTTTCTGTGCTCACTGTGCTGATTTCTGGAGAAAAAGAAAAGAGCAGAAGATGGCAAGAGCTCTCATATGATTACCTAAATACTGGTCATCATTAGAGCCATATAGCCAGATGGGAAATTAGCAGATACAATGTATTTTGTTTTCTTAAGGATATTCCTTTGTTTTGGGCTACAGAGTTTTTCTGCTATCAGGAATATTTTTTGTCTGAGTGAGAGTCATTGAAATAAAATTGTCTGAGACTAAGACTTTTCTAATCTTGGTAGTTGTTTTATCAAAAGTATTTTAAAACCTATTTTTGAACTAAATCAATTGCTATTTTATTGTACTACTTTGTTTTCTCTCCAAAAATATGTATATGTGACTAAAGACATTTTTTTTCTGAAATGATTGTTGCCGTATGCAGGAAGCCAATTTGAAAATAGAACATGAATTAATCTAGTGCTCATGCAAGTGAAAAATACTAGCTTCAGAATAACACAATGGAAATACACTAACTGCATTTTTCTCTATGTCTAAAAGAGTCTTGAACTGCAAGCTTCTTATTTTTTTCACTACAGGCTTTTTATAAAACCACTGCTAGAGGTGTTACTGTGTTAGGTGGTCATCTTGCTTGAACCAAGGGTATTAAAGATTATATTAATCAGCATTTACTGTGGACTGTGAGTTACATGCAGAATTATTTGCCAAATGCTTTTTTCTTGTGTTCTTCCTTCATAAAAGAGTTTAACTCACATAAAGTACCACTGAAGGTAGAATTATGGAATTTCCTGGATTTTAGCTGAAAATCTAGTGGATGCCAAGTATTATGAAAAGATGGCCTGACAAATCTCTTCATCACTTTACACATTCATTTTTAATTTTGAAGTTCAGGAAAGAAGTGTTTTGTTATTTCAGTAAAGATTTATTCACACTTTCACAACACAGTAACACAACTTCTGGTGCAGAACAAATAAGTACAGGTTGAACAAGTCTTACATAACTTTGACCTTGCACTTGGTCTTGCATTGTCCTGTACTTAGAATTAGTGCATTTTTAAAAAGGACAGTCTCCAGGGTCAACAATGGAATTACCTGCCTTTTTGAATGTACTTTTTTCCAGAGCCAAGGAGAACTTACGTTCGAGTGACAATCATAAAGCTATAGCCAATAGATCCAACTCCAACGAGGAAATATGAAAGAGGCATCCTGAACTTGAGCCACCCAATTGTCCTCTGGTTATTGTAATAACCATAAAAGAGTACAGAATACTGTGCAAAGCCCTGAAAAGTCAGAAAAAATTATAATGTTACTTTGCTATACTTTTATATATAATGTGTATAATCAGTAAATGCGTCAATATCAATATATTAAAACATTCATTTCAGTGAATTCAAATTAGTTGCAAATATCGCTATAATAAAGCTCACAGAATAGGAATTGTGTACCTTTATTTTAAAAAGACATAGAATATTTCATAGCAACTTCAAAATCTTTCAAAACTGGTCATTAACAATCCCTCTACGATTTAATGAAACAAAACTTCGTCATCAACACACTTCTTGTAAAGAAAGAAACACATTGTCTTACAAAAATTGTTTTTCAGATTACTTGCAGATAAAATCCCATATTTTTAACCTAATTTTCACTTTCTAAAATTTATTTGCCTGAATTTGATATGAAAATCTCGTATGCTTTCTTTGTCTAATAACAGCTGTCTGCTGTTCACTGGGTGATCATTCAGTATATATGATAACCAACAGCATTTTATAGGAGATTATTCAGTATGTAGATCTTTTGCACACTTAGACTCAATTCCAAGGCTGTAAAAAATGCAATATAAATTCACTGTCTTTCTCTGCTATTCAAAGTCTCTCTTCTTTCCTAAATATCATAATATGAATTTCCCTCTCTTCTACTGGTCAGACAGATGATTTTTCTAAATTTCAACAGTACCTTATTGACTGTAAGAAATTTCTGGTGTCTGCATGGATCAAATAGTTAAATCTTCCTGGTAATTCTCAGGTTAGTGCAAGAACTGATCTCCTAGAAGAAGGCCAAAACCAGAGCCTTTACCAGGACAGCTCAGTGCATGCACAGTAGTGCCAAACCTCCAGCTGGATGTAAGAATTCCAAATGCAATATGTAGTATTTCACCTCTTAGTTGGAGGATAAATCATGCATAATTTTGACAGTAATACAATAATAGGAAGGGTTGGTGAATTAAAAAAACATTTGCTACCCCTGTTTTTCAGTTGCCTACTTTTCTTAAAACTAGTAACATCTTTCTCTTCTATTTTTTCAAAACATGCGCTTGATTTATTGAAGTTTTTACTATATGTGAAATGAGTCTCAGGCTTATTTGAAAAACCTAATTCACAATTCTAAGCTGAAAATCAAATATTAATAAATGACACACATAAATATTATTTAAAATATCTTGATCCACATATCTCATTTTTCTTCATCTCTGACTAGATCTGAGAGATGTGCTTATGCATGAGGGATAAAAATATGCTCATCTCTAATGGGGCAAGTATTCTAATGGAGCACATTTCTTGCTAAGTACTAGTAAAACATCTACACCATTCAGGACACATTCAAATTCAACAGTATGTACATTGCATATTTTTGGTCACCTATAGCATCCTAAAATTCCATTTTAGCCCAGGTTTCAATACAGCCTAAGGCAGCTTTGGAAAGCCTTTTGGATCCCCAAAATCATTAAAATGCCTTTTTAGTCTCTGTGTTCTGCAAGTCAGGGGTAATTCCTGCACTGTGTATCATTCAGTTTGTTGATTCCACAGCACTTCATCGTAAGATTAGAAATAACTTCAACTCTGTAGAAGTGTGAATGGAAGATGTCTTTCACTCCTTTCTGAGCCTAACATAAAAGACTACTGCTGGAATGTGCTATTGCAATAAAACTTGAGACTGAATTATAATATTTTATGACCGAATTATAATCTGAAAACTATATGTTAAAATTGAATTCCAAGTAGAATATATCACAATCCAAATATGCTTCTCTTTGCCATGTCAGTAATGTGAATCAAGCACAAGAGAAAGCAGAATGGGCATGTTGAGCTCATCTTTTCTTCTCTTAGAGAGTGGTTAGGTGTTATGATCCATTTATAAAGAGATGTCTCTGCCCAAAATAGGGTGACCATAAGAGACCATACTCTGAATTCACCAGCACAGATTTTACTTAATGGTAAGTGTGAGGGGGAGAGAGACAGAGAGGGAGAGAGAAAGAAATGGGAGTGAGGGGGTATAAGAGACAGAGAGAGAAAAAGAGGAATGGAGAGACAGACAGATTGAGTAGAAAGATAAAGATATTACTATCACCGCGTGGATTCATGTGGCACCCTACCAGTCCTTTTTCACCCTGGTCTTCTCAGTGGAGGAGTCCCAAGAAATTCTTCTGTGATATCACCTTTATAGAGTCCAAGTTCCAGGTGTCCACGAGGTTCCCATGATTTGCGATGGCATGTGGATGAGCACTTGCTTCCTTTCTCACAGTTTGCCACAGTGGGAATGTTTGTCCAGATGTTAATCAAGCCTTCACCCCTGTTAGGCCTGGAATTAACTACTGCAGCATCTGGGCCTATCTCAGGTTCCATTATGTTGGCATGTCTAGTGGGGACAGTGTTTCCTGCTGCATTTTTTAAGTCCTTATGTAGGGCTTGGAGTTCTTGGATTTTGTTGGAGTTTTGTTTAGGATAAAATATTGATCAGTGATGTGTGATCATTTATTTCTAAATTACCTGGTAGCATACAAGTGTTGCTAGCAGATGAAAGGTACTATTTTCTGTGCTGTTTGAAGTACAGAGATGACAAGACAAAGATGTTACTGTCTTCAGGGAATATTTGACAATCTGGCATGCCTCAAGAATTTTTTCCCCTCAATCTTTCAGGGGATCTATCTCTTTCTTTGCCTTATTCTATGTTTATTATGTTTGCATTTGCTCTTTTTGTTAACTGCTACATTGTTACTTAATGTATTTTCTTCTTCATGCCTGCCAGTTTATTTCTGACAATTATTAAAAACTTTTCCTGTCTTTCCACCATGCCTTCATCCATCTTCTCTTGAACACATTTATTTTACAAGCTTTTTTCTGATATTCTGTATAAAGCTTTTCTAACCTATTCTCTTGGCAAAATCTTCAAGTTGCTGTAATTCCTTTTTTCTCCAATATCCTGATATTTTTCTTTCTCATTTTATAATTTCAGTATCATTATCTAACTCACTAGCCACATGTTTAGATTTATTTTTACTGTCACACAACCTCTAATGCACTAGATGAAATGACATTTTAAGAAGTAGTCACTGCAAAATGTTATATACATATGTTTTTAGAAAGATCTTCCAATGCTTTTTTATCCAAGGAGAATCCACCACTGGCATTGTATGCAATCAAAGGGATGTGTGGAGTTCATTACTATTTTTAATGTATTTTCTTCTCTTTTTTCCTAAATCATATTGCATTTTAAAGTTCAGAATCTTAATCATATAAAAGCAGAAGACCAAATTCACACTTCAGAAATGGAAACCTAGTGCCCCACAATGACAAACCATTTTTGAGATATTTCCCAATGTGTCTTTGGATTGCTACATATACTGAGATATGCTTGTGAATATCAAGCTTCATTATGTGTTTCATCTGAAAGAAACCTCTATACAGAGAGCTTGTGAAAAAAAAATATGAAAAATAATTTTCTTATAAATTATCTCCTGAAATACTTCATATTAAATAACTGAGCATTAAATAATGAAGTATTTGTGAATAAAAGTCATGTGATATGCAATATTGCAAGATCGCACACTTACACTAAAATCCCAGAGGGTAGCAAAATTCATAGCAGTTGCTTCTTCAGCTCTTGGGACAGTTTTTCTAGGCAAAGAGCCATATGGCTTACCCATCAAAGCCTGAAACCAAAAAATGAGAGTCATTTATATTTTAAAGAAAATCAGCAGCAAAGGAAATGGACAGTAAACTGTCATTTCTTTGAAAGACTGGTTTTATGTTCCTAAACTCCCTAATGAGAAAGACCTACTTCTACAATTCCTTTCACTGCTTCCTCATGTTACTGATTGCTACTGTGCATTCAGGGGTGTGTTCTAAATTTAAAGTTCCACTAGCATCAATGGATTGCTAACTGTGCCTCTTATATCCACAGGCAAGACAGAAGTGCATCCACATTTCTCTGAGTGGTGTTTATCTTACAAAGACCAAAATATTAATTTTTCTTTCATTATGGATTTTAGTGGGATATTTCAAATGAAAAGTATGGGAAGCTGCTAGGAAATCAGTTTTTGGATTCTGACAGTTTCCCTCCTGCTGGCAAGATGCTTGTTCAGGCACAGGGCATCTCTTCATGGGTTCCTTTCCAGGCTCACCCTGAAAACTATTGGATATTTATTCTGTTTTGGCTTCTAAGGAAGATCACAGAATGACAGAATATGCTGAGTTGAAATGGACCCACAAAGGTTATCTAGTCCAACTCCTGGCCCTGCAAAAGATCATGTCAAAGAGTCACATCATGTGCCTTGAAAGTATTTTCCAAAACCTTATTGAATGCTGTGAGACTTGTAGCTGTGACCATTTCTCTGGGAAGCCTGTTCCAGTGCCCAGCCATCCTCTGAGTGAAGAATCTTTTTCTGATATGTAATCTAAACCTCCTCTGACACAACTTCAGGCCATTCCCAAGGGCCCTATCATTGTCACCACAAATCAGTGCTGCCCCTCCTCTTCCCCTCATGAGGAAGTCATAGATTGTGATGACGTCTCTCCTAAATCTTTTCTTCTTTAGGCTGAGCACACCAAGTGACTTCAGCTGCTTCTCATACAGCTTCCCCTGGAGGCCGTTCATGATCCTTTGGATGCTCTCTAACAGCTCAATGTCTGTTTTAATATTGGGGCACCCAAAACTGCCCCCAGCACTCGAGGTGAGGCTGCCCCAGAGCAGAGCAGAGCAGAGCAGGACAATCCCCTCCCTTGCCTGTTGGCAATGCTGGGCCTGATGCCCCCCAGGACATGCTTGGCCCTCCTGGCTGCCAGGGCACTGCTGGCTCATGGTCAACTTGTCACTGAGCAGGACCCCAGGTCCCTTTCCATGGCACTGCTGTCCAGCAGCACATTCCCCAGTCTGACCATAGATCCAGGGCTGCCCATCCCAGTGCAGAATCCAACACTTTCCCCTGTTGAACTTCAAATGATTGGTGATTTCTCATTTCTCTAATTTGCTGAGATCTCCCTGCAGGGCCTCCCTGCCTTCAAGGGAGTCAACAGGTCTTCTAAGTTTTGTACTATCTGTGAACTTGCTTAGTATCCTTTCCACTCCTGAGTTCATTAAGGATATGCTGAAGAGCACAGGGCCGAGATTGGAGCTCTGTGGAACCCCACTGGTGACAGGTCACCAGTCTGATGTCACCCCATTCACTATCACCATTTGTGCCAAACCGCTGAGCCAGCTGCTCACCCACCCCATGATGTGTTTATCTAGCTCTGTGCTGCACACTTTATCCAGGAGGGACAGAGTACTGAAAGCTTTTCTGAAGTCCAAAAGGAGTGCATCCACTGGCTTCCCTTGATCAACTGGTTGAGTTACTTTGTCATAAAAGGATCATAGGTTTGAAGAGCAGGACTTTCCTCTTATGAAGCCATGTTGGTAGTGGACAGCCCCATTGTTCTTCAGGTGTTTTTCATTACCTCACAGAAAAAAAAGTTCCCCTTAACTTTACCAGGCACTGAAGTGAGACTGACAGGCCTGTAGTTTCCAGGGTTCTCCTTCTTCCCCTTCTTGAAAATTGGAACACTTGCAAGCATCCAGTCAGCTAGGACAACTCCTAACTCCCAAAACCACTCAAAACCATTGAGAGATGTTATTGCAATGACATGAGATCATTAATCCCATCAAACCCTATAGATTGGTAGGGAGGGATCATGCTACCTGGAGGGATCATGCTAATGAAATGCTGGGCTGGGAAGTTGTTGGAAATTCCTGGCTCTTTCTTATCTGCTTACGACAAAATGAGAAGGATAAGAGGAATATGGGATATTAAAATCTGGGAGATGGCACATGAAAGGGCTTCCATAAAAGCCCTGCTTTTAGAAGGGCAATATGATGGCTCAAAGAAACCCAGGAAGTATTACATTTCATAGAAGTAATTAATGTCTGAGTCCAATATCTGTTCTATGTACCATTTTTAAAAGAGTTGTTGCACAGTGAGAGGTCTCTCATGACTTTATAACCCTGTTACGCCTTATCAACATGTGAGTATTACATCTGAAAGGATACTCTGAGCCTCACGAAGATGCATCTTTCCACTGCAATGCACATTTAGACAAAATAGTCCCCCTGGCATTTTCTTAGTCTCAGTTCCTCTACTTTGTTATGCACAGAACCACAAAACCAAACAAACAAACAAACAAACAAATCCACTTCCCCAGACAACCAAAAAACCCCACACCTATGCCATCCCAGACTTCAAAAACCATTTCAGAAGACAACCCTAAATATATTTTTACATTTTCCCATCCTGTTTAATTCAAGACCTGTCTCTGTAGAGACAACTGTCCACAAAGGAAGCCCATTTTTACAGGCTTAGTACAGTGTAATACTTGCAAATGGAGCATAAAGAGACTAAAAACCTGTTTAAAGTTGCAGTCCCATGAAATCTCACTGCAAAGACAGAAATTCTTATGGCAATCCTTAAAGATAATTTAAAAGATTCCCACCTCAGGTATCATTACAAGACCAAAGGTCAATCCAAAGAGAATCATATTTATTCCATACATCCAACGCAAGAATATGAAATAAGATGCTACTGATGAGCCAAAGTGACCTGTGAAAACATGAGATGTGATTAAAAGGCAGATAAGCTGGTCCTTTGAAGTTATTTTATATAAGGATGCACAAAATTTATTAAAAATAAGTAAAATCAGGAGAGGCTTTACACATTTGATGGATTCAAATTTTAATTCATTTTAAATTCTAATTAATTCTAAATTTAATTTATTTTATTTTTTCTTTATTATCATAATTCTAATAAATGTTTTGCATATTGCATACTAGATGTCTTGAGATGGCTGAAAAACAAGAACAAAAATATAAAACTATTAGTTAAATAGACTTTCTAGGGTCATATAAAAGCTGTGATGCTTGCTATTATTAAGTAATCTCTAGAAGTATGTTTCAATTTTAATTTTTTCTGTCTGGTGTGGATTTTATGCATTCTTGACATGCTAAGCCAGAAACCAGTTTTTGGGAAGCAGTGCAGAATTAGCCAGCAAGGAAAGTCTTTCCAAGATGATAAAACACTTGTCAGTGCTGTTATAAGAGTGCTGACCAGATTTTTTTTCACTAGAGATGAAAAACATTATCTGCAAGTGTTTGCACCCTTTCTTTCGCCTGCTTTTCTGTTTATGTTCTCCATCTGTAGCCAGGTGTGTGGGCAGTCCCATCTCTAGGTGGGGGATTTGACCTCACACACCCCAGACCCTCACCCAGACCTGTGCACAGATTACAGGCTGCAGGGGAAGCACTGAGAACAAAAAGCCTGCTTTAACCCATGCTCTGCATGTCAGGCTAAACAAAAGTAAAAACTCAGATTCAACCCCAGCTTGCTTTAACACAGTTCTGCTGACTATAGGAGAGCTGTCAGTTAGAAAAGTACTAGGTTTCAGTTTCATTACCATTCATTTGCAGGGGAAAAAATGACTTTTCAGTAGGTTTTTCATACACAGTCTAGTTTGGCAGCCTGAAGCACATTGATAACCAATGAAAAGTAAATCTCTCTGTACACAGACACTTATTTATATCATTATTTCCAAACTCTTTTGCAGACATGTAACACATTCTTTCAGTCTGTAATATGAAGTTAATTGTAGTTAATATATCTTGTGTTATTTGGGATGCATATATTCATACTTTACTGTAACAGCTCAGTTGGTAGAAAATTTAATACACTTAAATAGGTTAAAATCCCAAAATATAAAAAGAGACCAACTAAGAAACATTTATCACAGCTGTGCAAAAGGGAAGTACAAGACATTCTGTCAAGGATTTTAGTATTTTAGATCTGCTTTATTCATGGTTCATAATTAAAACATCATTTTGAAATTTTGTGTGAAGTGGCCAATATTAGCATTGACCAACACACTGGGCAGTCTGGGGAGAGGTATAAATCAAGAGACTTTGACTTAGTCTGTCTGGTTGTGAGATGCAGATTACCCAATTATAACCAAACTACAGCCCTTGGGAGATACTACAGACTCAAAAAATACAGTGCAGGAAATTATGAGTATTTCTGATTTCAGGTTACTTTTGTAGATCTCTCCATGCCTCATTATTTCTTGTGCTCAAATCCTAATAGCCCTGTAGTATTGGGAATACCTTCTTTTCATGCACTGAGTTATGGTTCTTGTATCAGTTATCCTGATGAAACCTCTGCTATGCATCCATTTGGAACATTTACAGTGAGGTAATGTGTTGGAATACCTGCATCAGTATAGTTACTGCAAGCCACTGCACAGACAACTCATGTGCTTTATTCTTTTTCACCAATCAGGCAAGAACAGACATCTCTGGTAAGTAAAAAGCTTAACTATGGATGAGGACAATTTAGCCATGACTGCCTCAGCTGCATTTTCAGAGTGGGCAGGTCCAAATAGGGGCCTGCAACAGGGAACACAGAAAATGTCACAGATGGACTGCACTAGCTGTGAACAAAACCAATCCAAGTTTCATCAGTATTTTGAATCCACTCTGAGGTGCAACATGTCCTGTGTATGAATGAAATAGTTCTAAGTAGACTTTAGCCATCATTTCCTGTACCCACAGCCTCACCACACAAGGCATTGGCATGAAGATTGTGCATTTTATAAATTTCATCAGTGGAATAGGAGTCACCCTGTCCCAACACAGATCTGTGTGATTCCCATAAAGTCCTTTTCACAGATGATACTGAATATCTGTTCTGTAAAGAAAAGGAGCATTTATATTTTCTAAATATAAATATTTCATACATTATTCAACTTCTCCTTTAAACATCAAAGCCCCAGCATCAGATTAGCCTTTGTCCACATGAGGATACAGCACAGCAGCATTTGATGCCCTTTGTTCTGAAGCCAGTCTCCCTGTTCTAGAAGGGACATCTTTAAGAAGGGAGCCTACCTATACCACAGTGTTTCAAGCTTTTATTTGATCTTTCTAGATAGCTGGAGGACTGAAAGAGTCAAACTCAACTCTTTATGTTGTAGTGGGATGCATTTGTTGTAAAAGGAATCGAAGTGGCAGACCTTTATTCAGGTTACCATGCACTTAAGTCAAATCTCCTTCAAATAAAGGCTGTTTAAATCACTGGAACTCCAACACAAAACTGAATTGTGACAGACCCCTACTCTCAAATATACCAGTACCAATTACACTGCCTCATTCATACATGGGGCATCCAAGACCAATACTGCACTCTCTGTGTTTTATTACGTGGCTGACAGTGAGAGAAAGACAATAAATAAAGCTCAAGATAATGAAAAAGAGCAGCAGAAAGAATTTAAATATTTGCTGTATAGCCTATATAGTATAATCTGTAAAAAATAGATACAGACAAAATAAAGTGAAGGTGAATAAAGTGAATGGCTAAATCCCAATTAAACTTTTCTAGGATTAATTTCAACACTGGCTCATTAACTGCTACCTGTATAGTGACAATTTTTATCTGTAAAGTGGTACCCTCTGAAGAAAATTTTCAACTAGTTATATTATCAAGCTCAATAAATATTAGTGAAAAAATAAATAATCATTGATTTTAAACTATACCTTGAATACAGATGCATATACTAAAATAAATTATCATTTGGCAGACATCAGAAATATCATTATAGATCCCTATTCTTACTTACTTACTTTCAATCTCCTTAATTTTCATTTCCCAGGGTATGCAGGCTGTCTTAAAATTTTCAAAATCTCTTTGAAATTTCATCCATTTCTGGAAAGAGTCACAGAGAAAGAAAAAAAACAAAAACCACAGCATCATCTCAGTGCCCAGATGCTCAGCTGTTCTTGAGCTAATGTAACCCCTTAATCATCCACAAAATCCATTGGAAGAATCCACAAAGTAGTTGTTTGTGAAGAGCCTTTGTTTATTTTAATGTCGTCTACTGGTTTTGTGTGAAGCTCCTATTTCTACCACAATAAGAATTATTAGCTAATTACTTCCTTTCATGTCAATCTTTTTTCTTTTTCTTTTTCTTTTTCTTTTTCTTTTTCTTTTTCTTTTTCTTTTTCTTTTTCTTTTTCTTTTTCTTTTTCTTTTTCTTTTTCTTTTTCTTTTTCTTTTTTTTTTTTTTTTTTTTTTTTTTTTCTCTTTTTCATTCTTTTCTCTTTTTTCTTCTCTTTCTCTTTCTCTTTCTCTTTTTCTTTGTCTTTTACAGAGGGCTGTCTCAAGGGAAAAACTGAACTTTGGATTCAGTCCACACAAATACCCAATCCACAACAAGACAAATTAACTTTCACAAGATATTGAACCCTTGCAAACACCTGTAAAACAGCTGATTTTTGTTTTGATGACAAGTTTCAAAAATCAAACCATAAGCTTTCATTAGAAATATTTTCATGCAAGACCGGTGAAAATAAAGGTTTAAAATCCATAGAGAGACAAGGAACGCTACTGTGGAAGATGAGTACCCATGGCAGAAATCTCCAGAAGGCTTCCCATTAGCTTTACAGGAAGTTAATGAAACAATCAGTTTACCTTGGTCATCATCACTTTGTATGCATAGAATTTTTTTCCTTTTCCTTTTCCAAGAGCACCTTCAAACTTCTCAACAAAAAGCTGTGCTTCCCTGGAAAATGAAGGCAAAAGAGAGATATAGATTATATTGTAGTAAATTTTGTATTGTCTCTATCATATTAATGTAATTATTTAACTCCTCATAGAATTTTATAAAATCTTGTAACCTTAGTAATGTTTGAAACTAAAAGCTCAGCATTTTTGTATTTTGCAGAAGACTCTATATGTAATGTATACGTAATGCAAAAATACAAGCAACTTCATTCACCTGATCTAGTACCAACATATTTGGAGCTCTCAGATTTGCCTATGTCCAGTCAAGGTTACTAAATATGTTTAATCACAGCAAGTCACTAAACTGACTTTTGCAGTTCAGCTACTGCCCATTTATGTGATGCACAAACAGTTATTCCTGTTATTCTGACAGTTATTCCAAGAGAAGAAAGAAGCATCTTCATGAGACACTGAGGATCCTTGGTTGTGATCACCTTTCTTGCTTTCTGTAATCCTCTGCTTTTTCCTACTCTTCAAATTTCTTCCTTGCTCTCTTCTTTGATAGTGAATAAAAGTGAATTACCATTTTAATTACCAACATTTGATCTCTTTTGTGTCTTAGTCATGCTCTGGATACCTTTGAACATCTCCCCTCTGTTTTCTCAGCTTAGGATGCATTCCCAGGTTGGGAGAGAGATGTGTACACTAGAGCTTTGGTTCCCTTTGCCCACCCTTCTCAACACTACATTTGATTTAGCCCTTCTGAATTTCTGTATGTATCTTCTCTAGCTGTACCATTCCCAGAGTAATTTCTTTCAAACACAGCTTCACTGGTCCCCAAAAGGCTAAAATTTTGCCTATAGAGATATAATCTAAATAATATAAAGATGAAAGAAAGAATTTTAAACTCTCTTTAAAATTCATAAAGTCCATGGATTAAAACAATAAAGAGATGAGGTCCAGTGCATTCTAATGTTTCCTCTATTTAATCCAATTTCCATCTATGACTTTCCTCTATGTCTCTCCTGAGAGAATGTGCTCTAAAGGCTAAATGTCCTAAACCACTGGAAAACAGACTAAGGATTCTTAACTCTCATTGTACACACTGTGCTGTAAACTGTTTTGCTGTCACACGGTATAGCTTTAAAGCACTCTATATTATGTTTATTATTATTATTATTATTATTATATTTTATTGCACAAAGCACCTGGGAGAAGGTAGACTATTGGGAAAATGCTAATTGTGATGCATATTGATGTTGATGAACTTTTTTTTCTTTCCAGAACTGCTACAGATAAGTTTACCGAGTGAAATTAATTCTCATGCTTATATTTTCTGCTCATATACTTTATACAAGGAAGAAAAAATGTAGTTTTAAACAGCAAAATCTGGCAGCATTAATGACAGTATAGCAGTGCAGTTGAGATAAAATAGAATTAAAATCATGTGAGAAGAAGGCCATTAGCTATGACATAACTTTTCTAATTTAATAGTTAAAAATCTCAACATCTATAAAAGTAGCTGTGTATTTTTATTAACCACAAATGCTTAGGGTAATCTTCAGTCTGAAGATCTAACAAAGCCTTTCACAACTTAGACATACACTGCAACAGTTGCTTTAACTTGCAGTACCAAGGATCCAAATAAGTGCACATAAGTGCAAAATTTAGTTATTGAATTTAATTTTCAGTCATTAAGAGCTTTGCTTATTTGAGAGTCCTCTGAGCACTCTCTCCTTCCAAGTGCTTTCACCCAAACCCTGCTGGTGAAGCATCAGGACCAGTGTAAGTTCACCTGGCCTTCTCAGAACTACTGCATGCATTTTCCAACATTTAAAATTATGAATGTAATTCTAATCACCTTTTTATTTCTCTCCATAGCAAAAGTAAAGCAAAGATTCATATTAGAAAAGATAAAAATACCCAGCCACCCCCACAGCCACAGAGCCCACCTATTGATCACATCAAACATGTTTCTTGAGGATCAAGGTAGTGTACCTTTAAGGACATAGATCCTTTCTTTCCAGTCCTGTGCTTCTAGATCACTTTTGTATTCTGGACTGTTAAGCCTGATCTTTCTGTATTTAGCCAGTACTGACACTGATTGGAGATTCTTTATTTTCCAAGCCACTCTGAGCCCTCCAGAGATTTTAGTGCACACTGCTCCCATATCATTTTTTCATTTTTATTCTCAGAAAAATCTACAATTAAATTTCAACCCTTCCAAGTAAGTAAAAGAAAACAGATTAGTTCTGCTTCAGGAAACCTGTGTCCTAGAGTCACCTTTAAACCCAAGCCTCAGAATTCAAAATCTTACTGCTCTGTCAACAGATATAAGGGCGTCCTGACAGCAGATGGCAGCTTCCTCCTAAATTCAGCAGACAGTGCTGGAACAGTGCCATAAAAGCAGGAAAACTCAATAAACTGCATACCTACCAATCTCCCTGGTCAGCATATTATATTCTACTATCACTTCTATCACTGGGTAATTCAGGCTTGTTCATGAAAATTTTCTGAAATCAAAAACTACAGGGTAGAAAACTTGTGTTTTCAGTCACTAATTATGTCATGCTGCAGAATATGAAATTTTTAAATTTTAAGTCAGGGTTTTTTTCAGAGTGAAGCAATAAGCTAGAAATTTAAGAACATAATGTGAAAACAGCAATAAATATATTAAAAAATCCTTGATAACATATATGACTACCTTTTACATCTATAGGTGAAACACTCAAGCTCTCCACAAACTTGCTCTGATATAAAATAAAGGTAAGCCAAAACAGATAGGAATTTTCCACCATCAAATTCATAAAAAAAATTATCTTAAACCCCTTTCTGACTTGTTTTAAATTAATAGTGTAAGATTTTCTACTAGAACTAGTTTTTCTTATCCTCATCTGCCTCCTGGACCCCTATCAAGCAATCTTTCAAGTGTAATCAGTATTTAAGCTTTTTCTTCAGAACAAACCAAGAAATTCCTTGTTTAAGGTGGTGACCTGGATCTATAGATCTCATGCTGCTGATGTTCTCGAATGCTTCCCTGGATTCTGCTTTGCCAGTGGCTGAAATTTCCTCTCTCCTTGCACCCCATCATTCCCAAATGTTTTATAACATTATTTTCACTGATTTTCATTCAGTTTCTCTGCATTGGACTAAGTTTATCATTGCATCACAAACAACCATTTCTTACTGAGTGGTTTCAAGTGCAGTCAACTGAGTTGCGCAAGAAAGACTGGACCAAGAAAACTGTTGGATCCACATGTTCACAATATTTGTGAAGATATTTTCATGTTTCATCACAGAAGCATGAAGCAATTTTCACTTTTACTTTCTTAAACTGTTTTCCCTTACTAAAAAGTTTGTTGTATAATTGCTAAGTCCAAATGGTGGGACTTGCAATATCATTTTCATTTTCATTTACTCTGGTCTAATAACAACACACCTTAATTATTTTTTTTTATTAATAGAATTGCTGGCATTAATGTATTGACCATTAATGCATGCAGACCATGACAAGAAGATGTTTCAAATATGCATTAAAAATGGTGGCAATAATGTTTCCAATTCTTCTGAAGTAATGGCCAAAATCATCACATAGAAAATATTCACCACATAATTAATAAAAGAGTTACACATGTTATATGGCCAAAGAGTGGTGGCAAAGAATTAAATCAATCATCCAGTTGCAGCAATGTTCTCCAGGGCTCAGTACTGAGGACAGTCCTGCTCTATTGATGATCTGGAGGAGGGGATCAAGGGCACCCTCAGCCAGTTTTCCTCCTCAGAGGAGGTTGTAGTGAAGAGGGAATCAGTCTCTTCTTCCTGGTACAAGCGACAGGACAAGTGACAGTCTCAAATTGTTTCAGGGGAGGTTGAGATTGGATATTACAAAAAATTTCTTCACCAAAAGGTTGTCAAGCATTGGAACAGGTAGACCAGAAAAGTGGTTGAATCACCATCTCTGGAGGTTTTGAAAAAATGTGTAAGTGTCATGATGTGTCATGAAGTGTCAAGACTTGGACTAGAGATAGACTTGACAGTGCTGTGTTAATGGCTGGACTCAATGATCATAAGGCTCTTTCCAATCTAAATTGTTTTGTATTATTGTTATGAAATCGAAAAATTATTTTAAAAAAACTTTTTGAAAGAATAGTGGAAGTAGTCTTTCACTGTTGGAATAAAAGAAATTAATTTACCTTTGATGTTCTACAGGTATATCTTACATTTTCGTAGTTTTACCAATAACAATCTAAATAACATTTTCATATTGCTTATGATGGTGGAGACATCAAACAGAATATGTGTTCATTCTCTCCTCAGATTTTCTTCCCCCACCATCTCTGCAGCAGATTATTCCACTAACTGATTACTCCAGTACTTACTCCTGACTTCTGTTTGTAAGTTACTTAAACCTCCTGACCTTAAAAGTTCACCATCAACTTGGCACCATTCAGTCAGGGACCAGGCTTGCCATGTCCTTTCCATGTCTGTGACACATGTTCTTGTTAAATATAGTTCAACAGATTACTTAATTAAGGTTTCTATCTTGATGTCTAAACTATCAAAATTAAATACCTCTATTTGTACAACCCTGTGGATTTCTGTCATATTTTGTCCTTTCCACCATTTCTTTTGTGCTATAAATAAAATGAAGAGTGGGCAAGTCTTAGAAATACTTTAGAAACCACAACAAAAAACAAAGGTACATATATACATATTCATGCCCACTTGGAAGTATTGTGATTTCACAAACATGAGGATGTGTCAAAAACAACGCAGACCAACAAAACCAAGCTTTGTAATCACTGGTATCATGTGTTAGAGGTAAATTATCTGTATCACAAGATAGGCCAAAGTGTACCCCACTAGCTAACTGTGAATTTAAAGAAGCTTTAGAGAAAGCTTATTAATTGAATTACAGATGCAAGGACTAATAAATGTTTCAAGGGGCCAGGCATTATTGTCCCAGAGAAGCCTGAGTTAATTATTAATACAAGGTGTGGAGTTACAACTTCCAATGTGCTAGGTGTACAGTACCTCAGGCACTTCTGTGCTGCAGAGGGGATGCGTTACAGCTCTTAGAGCTTGTTGCTAATGAATATGATTTGAGTGGATTGATCACATTTTTCAGTAACAGTTCAGGAAGGATTCAGACTCTAAGAACTAAAAACTAAATAAAAAGAAATGGTGATCATCCAGGACTTTTTTAAGTCTTAGAAGATTGGCTGAAAACAGACTTCAAAACAAATGTTGGGCACAGCTCACTTGAAAAGCAGCTCAGCAATAATAGTGGGCAAATTATATTGTTATTTAATACCCATCTGGCCTCCAAGACAGCCAGTCTGGCCTCCAGGACTGTCAGTATATCCACAGTAAGAAAGATGAAATACTGATTGATGGGAGTACAAAGAGTCCAACAAAAGATGAGAAATTTCCACCATCTCACACATGCGCCTTATATGTCTTTGGGTTTGTATGCTTATAAAATTTCTCTTTTCCAATTCGTTTATCTTGATGGGCAGTCTAAGTCCTGTAATAAAATGAATTATGCTGGAAAAATGCTGAAAAATCACCATAATGTATTCTGTCCCTAGCATGTGATCTGCTATGATGCAGTGACCACATCAGTGGGAAAGGGAAGCACATCAAGACCTGTTGGAGCTAGTCCAAAGGAGAACCACCAGGTTGCCCTTAGAGTAACTTCGTTAGAAAGATGGAGCCAGCCTCCTATGAGGAAAGCCTGAAGGAACTGGGTTTGCATAGCCTGGAAAAGAAAATGTTTCAAGGTGACTGAATTGCAGCCTTCTAGTACCTGAAGGGGACCTGCAAAAAAGGGGAAGGACTTCTTATGAGAAGTTGAAGTGATGGGTCATGGGGGTAAGTCTTCCAACTGAGACAGAATAAATTTGTATTAGATATTAGGAAGAAAATCTTTACTGTGAAGGTGGTAAAATGTTGTCACAGGTTGTCTAGAGAAGTTGTGGATGCCCTGTTTCTGGAAGTGTTTGTGGCCAGGCTGGATGGAGCTCTGAGCAACCTGGTCTAGGGAAAGGTGCCCCTTCCAATAGCAGGTCGGTTGGAATAAATTTAATTTTAAGGGCCCTTCCAACTCAAACTGTTCTATAATTCTAAGTGAAGAACAGATTCTGCACTGCATTGATTTTTCTAGGGAAAAAAAACAGTTCTCCCGTCTTTCTTTGTGACATGTGCTTAATTGGAAGCCCTTCAAAAAGCCTAAACTTGATGTTTTACTATCTTTTTTATATAACGTGTTATTTCACTTGTTTTGATAGTGTACTAACTGTCTTGTACTAACTTTAGAGAACAAGTTGGCGCATCTCTGGGTTCTTGCACTCAGTTCTCTAATTATATGTCACCATAATAAGCATTGCTATTGGAAACAAACTGCTCAGTTATTAATGGAATTTGTGCTTTTATAGCACAGAATTTTGTCTATCCAAAGTGCCATGAGCACTAATAAGAGAAGTGAGATGAGCATACCAGAATCAAGCACAGTATTTAAACCCTTCCCTTTTCTTCATATTGGTGCAAAAATCAGGCAGAAAAATGCACAAACAAGAATACAGTTCCCAAAATTCAGTCCTCAGACTTAAGCTGTGATAGCTTTCCCTGAAGGTTTTCCAGTTTGCAACAGCTGAAGCTCTGGCCCATTAGTTTGGGTTTGGTGGTTATTTTGGTACCTTCTTCTAATCCAAAAATCACAGAATCATAGAATGGTCAAGGTTGGCAGAGACCTTTGAGACCTTATGTGCAACCATCAACTCAGCTCCCCCCAAAACCGCCAAACTACATCACCCAATGCCAGATCCAGATGCCTCTTGAGCACCTCCAGGGATGGTGACTCCACCACCTCCCTGGTGCATCCTATTCCAAAGCATCGCCACCCTAACAGCAAAAAAGTTTTTCTAGTGTCTGATCTGACTCTCCCTTGCCTCAGCCTGAGGCCATTTCCTCTTGTCCTCTCACTGCAGGCACTGTAGCAGATGCAGCCCCCGACTCACCTCAGGCCCTTACAGGGAGCTGCAAAAAGCAATGAGGTCCCCTGAGCCTCCTCTCCTTGAGACTAAACAACCCCAGCTCCCTCAGCTGTCCCTCATGAGAGATGTTCTTCAGTCCTTTCAGGAGCCTCGTTGCCCTTCTCTGGACAGGCTCCAGCCCCTCAGTGTCCCCTTTAAAGTGAGGGGCCCAGAACTGAGCACAGACTTGAGGTGAGGCCTCCCCAGTGCCCGGTCCTGGGGCTCAACCCCTGCCCTCGTCCTGCCGGCCCCGCTGTTCTAGACACAGGCCGGGCTGCCACGGGCCTTCTGGGCCGCTGGGCACACACACTGCCGGCTCATGTTCAAACAGCAGCCCCCAAGTTCCTTTCTGAAGAACAGCTCTCGAGCTGCCACACCCCAAGATTGTAACACTGCACGGGGGCTGCTGTAACCCCAGGGCAAGACACAGCGCTTGGCGTTGTTGAACCTCCTGCAGTTGTCCTCAGCCTACTGATTGAGCCTGTCCCTCTGCAGAGCCTTCCTGCCCTCAAGCAGACAAACACCCCCACCCAACTCAATATCATCTGCAAATTTAATGAGGGTGCAATCAATTCCCATGCCCAGATCATCAATAAAAATGTTAGACTAACCCTGAAACACAGCTGTGGGGAGCACCACTAGTGACTGGCCATCATCTGCATTTGGCTCCACTCACCACCACTCTCAGGGCCCAAAAAAACAGCTAGTTTTTACCCTAGTGCACCCATCCAAGCCAGTTTTTCTGGAAGGATGCTTAGGGAGACTGTATCAAATGCTTTTTTGAATTCTAGATAGACAACATCCACAGGCTTCTCTTCATATACTAAGCAGGTCATTTTGTCATAGAAAGTGATCAATTTGGCCAACCAAAACCTGCCTTTCATCAATCCATGTCATTTGGGCTTGATCTCCTGATTGTCCTGCATAACAGCACTCAGGATAATGTTTTCCATAAATTGCCTTGAACTGAGGTTAGGCTGACAGGCCTGTAGTTCCCAGATCATGCTTCTGATCCTTCTTGTAGATGAGTGTTACATGTGGTAATTTCTAGTCAGCTGAAACTTCTCCAGTTAACCAGGACTGCTGGTAGGTGATTGAATGTGTTTTGGTTCTGTCACCAGTCCTCTTATTCCTGTGGGGTGGATCCCACCAGGACACACAGACCTGTGCAGATATAATTGGCATAGCAGGACACTAACAATCTCTTCCTGGATTGTGGTAGTGTCACTCATTTCCCCATCACCAACTTCTTGCTCAAGGAGCTGGCTATCATAAGGAAAACTGGTTTTGATACTGATGACTGAGACAAAGAAGGCATTAAGTACCTCTGCCTTTCTCTCATTCCCAGTCACTACACTACCCTTCACATTCAACAAGCAATGGAGACAATCTTTGACCTTCCATTTACTTCAAAAGTATTAATAGAAAAATTTTATTGTCTTTAAAAGTAGAAGCCAATCAGGTTCCAGTAAGGCTTTGGCTGTTCTCCCTACATGAACTTGTGACATCCTGGTAGACCTCCCAAGTTATCTGTTCCTCCTTCCAGACAAAATAGAATCTCTTTTTTTCCTGAGATCAGACCTAATATTAACCAGGCTGGCTTTTTCCCCAATGACTTGTCTTCCTCCATATGGGGACAGCCTGTTCCTGAATATTTAACATTTTCCTTTTTAAAGCATATCCATCCTTCCTGGACTCCTTTGTCCTTCAGGACTGACTCCCAAGGGTCTCTGTCAATCAGTCAATTTACTGCTCTCTAAATTTCAGTCTCACAAGTAATAATTAATGATCATTTTCACCTGGTGGCTCTTCAGGTAACTTTGTGCTGACCGGAGTAGGCAGTGTCAAGAAGAAATGTCACAAGTTCTCATCTCCCATAGAAAATGTAGAGCAACAGTACTCACAAGCCATGTAAACCAGTAGGAGGAAAATTACTAGAACAAGAAAACTCTTCTGAAGATGAAAATTTGTCTTAGAAATGACAAAAAGTCTGGATTCTAGGCACACTGATATACTCAGCAGCCCAGACCAGCATGTGCTCAGACCACAAGTCTATTGCTTAGGGCCTAGGAGAGGGGATGCTGTTGTAACACCTTTTCACTCCTCTCCATGTCTTCTTCCTCTCTTTTTTCACATCTCCAGACATGTGAAGGTCTGACCATAATGTCCCAAGGTGAGCTTAGAGTCTGACAGTATCAATACAGCTCAACTTCAAACTGCAAAGGACACTGTATCAGAGTAGTATCCTCATCAAGTCATGGTTCTTCAGAGAATAATCATGGGCTGTTTGAAATGCATCTTTTTAGACACAGGGGTGTAAATTAGAAGTTAGAGCTGATCTAAATTGCCAGTGTAATTCTATTAAGAATGCCATTTCTGCAATGAGCTCTCAGCCATTTTTTGACAGAAGGCATCTTCTGCAGAGTAACTAGTTCTACATCTGTGCTCTAAAACAATTGTTCATTCATGCATTTTTTCAAAGAATGAGGGAAAATATTTAACATTTTACAAAACAATCACTAGAGTTAAGTATAAATCATCTTTCCCACCATATACAGTTTAAGCCATGAAAAATTTTTCCTTTGAAAAGGCTTAAGCAACATTTTTTTAATTGTTAAAAATGCCTAGTTCTTTTATAAACACAAATTTTATTGGAAATTAAATCTTTCTCCCAAAATTGTTTGTTTTGACAACACTACTTTTTAAAAAAATATTTGAAATGAAAAGTCCTAATTGATTTTAATATTAACCACTTAAAATAATATTTTAAAAATATCTTTTGGTCTTGTTTTGTCATGTATAGGAGAATTACTGGATAGCACTTTTTTCCACTCTTGGAAATAAAGATGCTAATACAGAACAAACATGGAAGTGGGGGTTGGCTTGTATAATTACATAACATTTATCATAAGGCTGAGAAGAAACCTCCAATGAAGTATCTCTCAATTGTGAAAGCTGGAACACTTCCAGAAATAGGACAATTTGCTCTTCTATCTGTAGGAGATAGTTTGGTTATTTTGCACCACAAATTGCACAATATTCTAAATCCTTCACAGAGAAAGAAGCAGATGACAGGAGGAAATACTACTAACAATGATTCACCAAGAGTTTCAAGAGCCAGAAATGCTAACACAAGGTTATTCAAAAGTCACATTATTGATTTAAAAGTGTAAGGCACTTACAGCCAGCATGTGTCCATTTTTCTTACATACAAGAACAATGCAAATAATGCCAATCTATTAGACTAATGATTCTGTTATGAATCTTAAATTACTTGCTAAAATACAGAACTTAGATACCTTAAAATATGCTGATACTATTGTAACTATAGTCATAATAGAATGCCCATTTATAAGATAAAAATTTTACTTCAAGTAGCATAAAACCTCCAGGTTTTGTCTTGCAACTCAGTTGAACTTAGGCTCCAAATAAACAATTACAAAAGCAGGAGGTCTAGAAAATACACTCTATAACTGTATTTTTGGTATGTATGTCCTGGGAGCAGAAAATAATTAAATGGTTTAGGCTGTAAGGAACTTTACAGATAATTTCTTTTCAGACCCTCTGCCATGAGCAGAACACCTCTTACTAGGCCAGGTTGAGCAGAGGTCCATCCAGCTTGTCCTTGGACACTTCTAGAATGGGGCATCCACAGCTTCTCTTGGCAGCTTCATCCAGTGTCCCTCTACCCTAACTATAGAGAATATCTTCACTATATATAGTCTGAATATAAATTATGTAAGATTTTATTACCATTTTTCTTTAAGGTTTTATTACTGTCTATTTACCACATCATCCTATAAAAATCTGTTCCCACCTTTCTTAAAAACCCCCTGTAAGTATGGAAAGGCCGCTATAAGGTGTCTCCAGGGCCTTCTCTTCTCCAGGTTGAACAACCCAACTCTCATAGCCTGCATCTGTAGGAAAGCTGTTCCAGTCTCCTGACCATTTCTGGCCCTCCTCTGGACCTGCTCAAGCAGGTTCATGCCTTTCCTGTACTGAGGACCCCACATTCCAGGTGGGTCTCATTAAAGGGGTTTAGAGGAGCAGAGTCCTTTCCCTCACCCTTCTGGCCACGCTGCTTGGGGTTTGGTTTGCTGGGCTGCAAACTCACATTGTAGGCTTTCCTTTGACTTTCCATCCACCAGCACACCCAAGTCCTCCAAAGGGCTGTCCAAGCAGACATTGACCACCAACTCCCTAGCTGTGACCGAGGGAGTTGGTCAGACAAATTCAGACAATTTCTTAACAACCTTACAGTCCACACATTTAATCCGTATCTTTAAAATTTGGGGAGAAGGATTTTGTGGGGTCTTCTGTCAAAGACCTTACAGAAGTCCAGCTGAATGACATCCACAGCCCTTCCTTTGCCAACTGATGTAGTAACTTCATCACAGAAGGTTTGTTGGTTTATTCAGGCAGTTCCTTCCCTGGTAAAGAGGTACTTATTGTCTCAAATCCACTCCCCATCTTCCAAGAGCCTTAGCAGAGTTTCTAGGAGGATTTTTTCTGTGAATAATTGTATTAATAGAGTGTTTCCTCCGATATCAGTGCCTCCGGTATCAGTGCTCACAACCAGAAGTATAAAGGAAAAAATTACTTCTGCACCAGCTTTCTTTACCAGATATCTCAAGGCCCAGAAGTGTCTCTTGATCATCCTTGAACTACATGTTGCAGCATCATCACTGCCCACATGGAAAAGCAATAATGGAAAATAGTCTAAGGGACATACCAAGTCATGAAGTTTCCTTGGAATTGCTATGAATTATGGGATAGAAGAATGACTAGAAGAATGTAAAAATAGAAGCTTTCTCCATAGGAAGAATATAAATAAATATTAAGTTTATGTACATAGGCATCCTTCAGCTGTAGACTATCCAAAACCTAATCTGCTCATTTATATTTTGTGAAAGTTCTCTTACCTTCACAATTCTTCTACTCTACATCTCCTAGATACTGTTTCCTTTTACCTAGTTTGATTCTTTTCACTACCTCTTTGCAAGTTTACCCTATCCAAAATTACCTTACCTTCTAAAAGGATAAATCTGTAGACTTTCCACACCATATTTCACATCTGTGATTTCTGTTTATATTAAAAGCTCTCTGCAGGACAGACCATTTTCTCTGCTAGATATGTTTTGTTGGTGTGTTGGTATTGCTGCAGCAAATTAATTATTGAAAACAGGGGAGCATAGCAGTTTTGTCAAAAGAATAAAATTCTCTCTATTTACTCAGTTCCTGTGTTTGGGGAAATTTAAATGTAAAAAATACTTAATTATTGGTTTTCAAGTACGTATAACAATAGGTATGCTAGGGCAAAATACAATTTTCTATGTGACATAAATAAAAATACATGAAAGTACAAGTTCTGCTTCCAAAGAGTTTGCTTTTCCATAAGCTATTTTTTTTTCTTTCTTTAAAATCAGATTAGGGAGAAAAAACCTCTCTTTTCTCTAGCAATCTTGAGGTAATCCTGCAATTTCATCATTTTTCTGAGAGATATTACTGAGATATTAATCTCACCAATGGAAGAATTCATCAGCATCAACCTAACTGAAGAAAAGAAAAAGATTTTGCACTGGGTTGTAATGGAAATTCTGAAAACAAAAAGCTTAGCTTTCCATATTTGATTTCAGCTCTACTGGGACAAGAAAGCAGTGATCTGCAGCACCATTTACCTCCACTTATGGTGTGCATACCTCCTAGGGAGAGAGATTAGAGGTGGTCTGAAGTTAATTTTGTGAGTAGATGCAGACCTAAAGAGAAAATTCAGAAAAAAAGTGCAAAGCAGGACAACAGACATTCATTATGGAAATCAAACCATACTTCAAGACAGACAACTTCTTTTTCATCTTCCATGGCTTGTTTCGTAGTGTGGCAATCAGTTTCTTTTTTTCTTCTACCTCTTCTTTCAGCTTGGCCAATTCCTCCTCTGTAATTGGCTCCTCCTCAGATTCAGAATCAGAGCTTCAAACAAAAGCAGGAAGAAAAAACATCACCAAAACTCAGATAGGACAGATGTTTTCACAGAAAAACATACTTTGTGTTAAATTAAATTTGAGGCTATATTGATGTCTTCACACTTGCACAGAAGGGAGGACACACTTCCTTTAGACTTATTGATTTTACTAATAAAGGCAAAGCCTGCACACAAAGCGCAGAGCTGGGGAACAGTGAGCAGAACTCTTGAGATAAATCTATCAGTCACTTATTGTTTCTGCAGCTGTAATCAGCCTTCCAAGAGTCCCACACAAACTCACTATGATCAAATGAGGATACTCCTAACTGCAGCCATAAAAGCAAACTCCTTCACCTCAGTATGTCACAGTAGAGAGACAAATGACAGCCCATGCACTTACCAAGGCAATAACATTCCATAGATGGGAAAAAATTCAAAGCCGCATTTCAGCAAGCATTCAAGGAAAGGAGGTGCAGTTGTAATGGCATCTCCAGGTATGTTGTGTCTGTGATCTGAACTCATTATCTAGACATCGGTTTGTTGTATCTTTGCAAAGAATTGCTGATTAAAACAATATTCACATTTCTAAATTCTGCATAGATACTCTTTTCTTTGAGCAATCATGGATTTTATACAATGGCATATAGCAATTCATTGGCAACACGTGTTTCCTCTTTTTATGCAAGTGAACAGAAAAGTGATAAAAAGGAAATCAATAGACTGACTTTCTGCTCCAAAAAGCTGACAGTGACAACTACCACTAAGTGATCTCTTGGTGATAGCATTTTGATGCATTTCTGTCTGTTCTTGTTGTGCTTTCTTTAGCTTCTTTTGTTGATTTGCTTGCCTGTTTCTTTGTCTTATGAATGTTTAAAACTGTACTGAAAATTTTTTGGGGGATTTTAATGGTTTTTTGGCTTGACTGGAGAAAAATTATTTCCAACTTTATCAAGCAAGTAGTTTTCAGACTCTTTTTCTCATACTTCACCTTTCTGAGAATTTGATATCCAAGATCTGATGTGAGAGCTGAATTATTCATTACCTAATGTATAGGTTCTATCTCCTGAAAATTTTAAAAATTATAAAACTTTTCCTCTATCAAAACAGGTAATGTCTTAGATAATTTAGATCTCTCTTTTTAGAGATCTAAATGGCACCAATGACACAAGAGTTTACCAGCAAGAATACTTACAGGATTCAAAACAAACAAATAAAATAAAAGCAAAATACTTTTTGAAACACAGAAAAATACAAGTTTGTTATTGGTCATCTGCCTATAGTTTTCATTAATTTTACTTAATTATAGGAAAAGATTAGGAGATGAGCAGAAAACTTTCAGACACACAGAAGTTAGCAAAGGAAAGAAAGAGTCTTCCATAGCTATGGGTCACCTTGCTATTAAAGGTTAAAATCATATTTATTATCATAGAGCCACAGAATCACAGAATGGTTTGGGTTGCAAGGAACCTCAAAAATCATCTCTCTCTAACCCTCTCTGCCATATGCAAGCATGCCATCCACTAGATCAGGTTGCTCAGGACCCCATCCAACCTGGCCTTAAGCACTCCACAGCTGTGGGTCACCCACAGCTTCTCTGAGCAACTTGATCCAGTGCTACACCACACTCTGAGTAAAGAATTTCTTCCTAACATCTAATATAAATGTGTTGTCTATCAGTTTAAAACCTTTGCCCCCTGTTCTGTCACTGTCTGACCATATTAAAAGTCTTTCTCCCTCCTTTTCACAAGCTCCCCTAAGGCAGATCTCCCCAGAATCTTCTCTTCCCTAGGGTGAACAACTGCAATTCTCTCAGCCTGTCATGCAGAAGAAGTACTCCAACCCTCTGAGCATCATTGTGGTCCATAGTGAATAGACTGTCACCTTAGAAAGTTGTACCCATCAGTCTTACCATGTTGGGCTTTACTCAGTGAAAAACAGTATCACAGAAAGCTTGAAGCTACATAAAGAAAAACTGTTACTGAGAACCACATCTATTTATTGTCATACCAGTATTGTGAAGAGCAAGTTGAGAATGGCATGCAAACTGAAGTCAAATGGATAAAGGATAACAAAGTGATTTGTGAATAAAATTTTGAGGGAAAATGCAAAGAGACTTGTCTTCATGAAGAACAGAAGGATTAAAAGTCTGATTTGAGAGAGCTCAGAATCCATTGTAGCAATCAGCTGTTCTCCATTTTAGTAAGCAGAGTGATGTGCCTGACATTAAACTTATCCTTTGATGGAAGATTGCTGGGTTATGCAAAGTTGGAATTTGCTGGTTTACAATGCTGCAGTGAGAGAGTGGGAAACATGAGGGTCTTGTGCTAATGCAGTGAGCTTACTGAGAAAAGGAAGCTTAACAGAACACAAGAGGTCAAGTCAGGATAATATAGGCTTTGTGCTCCTTGCCAGCTACTGCTTTGTTTGTCATTACAAACATGTCTCATCTTCCATTCTTCACTTTCCTTTGGAACCAGAAAAATAATTTAAAAATCCAAATTCCAGAGTTTCTTTAAGAAATCAGTATTTTCTAGTGTATTTATGTTATACAGCCAAACTTGGTGGAGTAACAGCAGACTTTTCCTTCAGCTCAAGTGGTGGAACAGCATGTTATTCAAGTCAGGAAACCAAAATTCTGTCTTCTGCAATCAAAAGTCTTAGCCTTTAATGAAAGGTTTTTATTCACACTTTTGAGGGTCAGAAGGCTTCATTGTGACCTTCAGGCTAACATAAAGCAACAAGTGTTAACAAATAATCTCGACATGACAACCCCATCGTCCTTGGCTCCAATTCAATACACATCTAAGTCAGTAGACTTCTTGAAAACAAGTGTTCCTTCAAAGTTGAACACATAATGAATTTCTTCATTCTAGTTTGGTTTTGCAGCCTTATTATACATCCCTATTTTGGTTTTAGTTTCGTCTCCTCTTTATGGGTGTAATCTACTTTTCTCATGATTTCTGTGTATAGCATTAAAAATTAGGATTAAAATGTTTTCTTTGAGCTAGGATGTTACATGATAAGACTGGTAAGACTTTGAGAGTATAGCATGACAATTTAATAAATTTTACTAAATTTGAAATCGTTCTTTCCAGTTTTTTGTGTAAATTCTATTTATACAGATAATCCTTATAGCATTGCCTGTCAGTTAATACTATTCAGTTAGAAAAAAGTGTCTTAATCTTCCATGTACCTCCAAGCTTTCACAGAAGTTTTATATTCTCAAGTGAACTTAATAAAAGTCAATTTACTCACAGATAGAGCTATGCAGTAGGAAGAATATGATTTTTTTTTCTTATGTGACAGTATAGAGTTTCTAAAATCAACCAGGCAAAATGAAACAAGGCAGTAAAGAACTAAACCGTTTTTTAACCCATGAACATCTCCAACCCTCACAGTGAGATTAAAGGAGCAAGTTATCATTGATATTTTGGGGTTGATGATTATAAACAAGATAAGCAGGCTCTCCTCACACCCTCAATAACAGGCAACAATCAGCCTCATCAACAACTATTAACATCTAAGAACAGAAGATTTGAAACTCACCGAGAAAGAACTCCTTTGATCATGGCATTACCCTGGGAAACTCACTACCACAAATTAACCAAGAGTGAAATATTTAAGTTTTGAAAAAACAAAACAACTAAACCAGAAAATCAGTGCAGAGTTCTTCTAGGATTCCCTTATGTCCTTTATGTAGAATAAGCAGTACATGAAGAGGTTTTCCTGATTTAAATGAAAAGTACAGAGGGGTTTTTAAAAGGGCAACTGCAGCAGATTCTATTGACTTGTACTGTGATCTCACCAAAATGGGGCAAGTTGCTAGAGTTTAGCAAAAGCCACCATGGCAGCAGTAAATACAATATTATCTCTCTGTCACATAGTTCCACTTTTCATTTAGGAAAATTTTTCTTGTGTTTTCTTTCTCAACCTCTGATTTCACTGTTTTCCTGCTATTTCATTATGAAACACTTTGGCAATTAAAAAACTGCATCAGCAAGGTCTATGTTTAAGCAGTAGAGAGAATTTTTTGTGATAGATCCTCCCAGATTTGTTAGAGCAGCTATATTTCTATCCTGCCAACCTTACTTTCCATTCTGAAGCCTTACAAACCCTTTATCTCAATCACAGCCAAACTGATCACCAACCTGCTATCCTTCATTCTTACATTATTTTGTTTTTTCTTTTGAAAATATTTTAAAATATTCTTATTATTTTTCAATCTTTTCAGAAGCTCCTGTAAGTCTAAAAATATAATACTCTTGAGTTATCTCTGTCCTCAGTTTTTCCTCAAATGTTGTTAGACTTTAAGATCAATGTCTTATTTGGGCAGCAATTTCAAGTTATTTAGCCCAAAATTATGTATTTTAATATTAAAAACTTTGGAAGACGATGAAAAACATTGTGCCCTTGTTCAGGGTTCTATTTTCAGTGGCCTTTTTTAATTAACACTGAGTAAATGTTTACAATGAAGACAAAAATAAGCAAAGGAACATAGGTTTACACAGTCAGAGCTGTTGCTCAGTGAGTACAGGAAACTGCACACAGGAGTAAAATTGCCACCACAGTGAAGAGCCAGCAGAAAGAAAAATTTTAGGGCTTCTCATTCTCATTGGGAAGGGAAATTAAGTAGAAAGTTATGCAAATGGGATCATAGACAAATTAATACAACAGAATATCTTACTGTATATTTTCCTTTCCTTTTAGTCCTGCTGTGCTCCCCAGTGATGCCTCTGGGAACAAAAACAGCAGATACAAGGGCTGAATGAGGAATGGGAGTTTCTCTCCCTCTCCATTGAGATAGCTCCATTTGCTCCCTTATACATGGCTCCCGGGGTTGATTCCTTTCAAAAGCACAAGAAGGGATAAGGAGCAAGGGAATGCTAGGATGGCAGAGAAATAGAAATATTTTTCTCAAGGGCTCCCTGTCACTGGAATCTTATAAAGGTTTCATTAGATACTTTGGAAAATTGAAAAGTGACATTTCAGAGGAGATGAGTGGGAGACAGATTGGAAAATCCCATTTTAGTTTTTGGTTCCGGGTTCTTGAAATTTGGGCACTGATCTTAAAGAGCTGACTCAAACCTGGCTGGGAAAAAAGAATGTGATCTTCTGAGAAGCATCAAGATTTTAGTTCTATACTGGAAACAAAACTTGGCTTTCTTGGAAGGTAATCAGCTTGAAGTTTGGAGCATTTTAGTTTTGCAGAAAGAAAAAAGCATGGCAGATCTCACCACATTCCACCACCTCTACCACTTTCTCTTCTCCTCTGTCATTTTCATTCCCTTTCTCTAGAAAGCAGCTCATATACTTGGAATATAACTAGATATGACTTTCCAGAAAGTTTTCATTTCACTCAGCTGTCATTTCTTCATTGCAGGACAAAGAATATCTGTCCAGGTCCAATTTGGCTGTCACAAGTAAGGGTGTCATATTGACTCTTAGTATTTCTCAGCTATAAGAGAAAACAGGTTTTATGTAAGACAACTATAGTTTTATTATAAGGAAAATAAAACTTAATTACCCTGATCCTGATTTCTTTTTGTCTTTTTTCTTCTTGTTGGCCTTCTCTTTTTTCCCTTTTTTATCAGACTTTTTGTCCCCTTTCTTCTCATTTTTACCTTTCCCACTTTTACCCCCTTTCTCATCTTCGTCTTCTTCATCATCTTCTTTGGATTTCTGATTTGCTTGATTCTTCCTGGCTTTTGTAGGTTCCATATCAGAATCACTGGCCTCATTTCCAGCTGCTCGTCCTCGTCTACGGCTTCTGTGCCTGCGAGGCCCAGCTCTCCTCATCCCACCTTCATCATCCTCATCATCTTCATCACCATGCCTGTCTCTCCCTCTGGCATGTGCTCTCCTGGTTCTTGGTGTTGCTCTCTTCCCTTTATCTGTGATTGATTAAAAAACATAAAAACACATGAGGGGAGGGTATATGTTAGAAGGAGACCTTTCCTCCTCCTTCATTCTTACTAATAATCAGAAACCATCTGTGTCCAGCCTCAAAGTAATCCAGGTCACTGACCTTCTCCTTTGGCATTTTCTTCATTCTCAACTGCACTGCCTTCTTCATTGTCATCACTGCCACCTGTCAAGTGAAAAAAAAAAAAGAAAGCCAGTGGATATGAAGGGTAGATCAATCATTAGGAATTCAGGGGTTTCAAAAAATTCTTGGCAACTACTGTTTTGTACCTCTTTACAATATTTTATGAACCCAGCCTTTCGGAAATATGGCAAACAGTTTTCAAGAAGTAAGATGAAGACAGAAAAACAGTTACACTTTCTTTCGGCACCTCAAAGGGACACTGGGAAGAATTCTTTCTTATGGAAGTACTTTATAGGAAAGGAGGATGCTTTTAAAACCCTAAAATTTGGAGAGCAAGGATGAAAATGCTTCTCAGACAATTCTCTGAGATTTTCTTAAATAGGAGAGATAAATAACTTGCTGAAATTAAAAAAAATACTAAAATAATAATTTTCTGGTTTGATTGGAGGGCATGGCTCCAGACCTGCAGCATAGCTGAAGAGTGCCATTCCTGAAGAAAGAGCAGATCTACTCTCAGTTCCAGCAATCAAATCTCTAAGCACAGGGAGAAAACTTGGTCCAGCTCACTTGTATGTTCTACTGCATACAAGTTCTATTCTACTACTCTACCACACAAGATGTTTTTAACATTGAAGGCTTTAGAGGGATAGTCTATTTTTAGAAGATTTCATTGTTTCTCCTTAGAAATGTCTTGCTTAATTTTTCATTCTCAATCACTCTCAATAAGCTCAATGAGAGACAATGTCTGTGCTACCTATCAATAAGCAGAAAATTATCCACTTCATTTACCTGGTACACTTGAAGCGGTGATCATGGATTTACAGAGAATAAACTAAATAATAAAAATACTCTCCTATGTATTATATCTGTCATAATATCTAATTGATATCTAAATAATGTGTTCTTTGAATACATTGGTATGAATATACCACTTACCTTGTAAGTAATCTGAAACTGCTTCTGAAATTGTACTGATATTCCCTAGGAAAGTTTCTTCAGAAGAAATATCTAAGAAGCCAAGTTCTAATGGGCCCTTTTGAGGTATTTTTGAGCTTGTATGTGTGGCTAAACATTTTAGACACTTTGGTGGTATTTATAGAAATAGGTGGTAGTAGGAAATTAATGGCAAGACTAACAGAGATTATCATGAAATAGTAGAAGTAGCTAGTAGTTGTTCTACTCCTATATAATCTGTATGTTCCATATATATATTGTCCAGTTTCCTTTCTGGACAGGTGATAGGCACTGATCCTTATAGCAGCAGTTTTTAGATAAGAAACTGCAGTATCTTTCTTTTTCAATCATCTCTAATATTTCAGAATTTTTCTTTATATTCTTTCTTCACACATTCCCTGGTTGCTCAGTTTCTCTTATAAATTTTACTAACCCACTACCAATTAATTGAAAATTTGTACACAAATTGATTTATTTAGGGACTGCTGGGGCTAACTTCTTGACTTTTCTAGTATCAAAGAAAAGGAGTAAAATGAAGTGTACATCAGGCTGCAAACAAGGAGTCCGGGGTCTTCTTTGAGTATGTGCAGTAAGAGGCAAAGTTTTATTAACCAGAATTTAACTGGCGTAATAAAACTAACTTCCCTACACAAAACACCTAATTGTAATTAACACTTTCTATGACTCTGACAGCATCTGCACCATGATTTTTAAGATGATATAAAAAAATTGTCATTCGATATTATCATTGGAATGTGACAATAAGTGCTCCTTTGTTCTGCCTGGATAGATGCCTTCTGCTGCTGACAGTAACAGGATCTCCTTTGATAAAGACCATTGTGCTGCTATTGAAAGCTTGCAAAGATGAAGACAAACACCTCTAAAGAGATACTTCACATGCAACAGTAGGGTACTGCCTCTTATCAAAACAAATGCTGTGGCTGATCTTGTATGGCCAAACAGAAATTCCCAGGAAATCACTTTATTGGTTACATATTGGCCTCAGTGCAGCCTGATGAGCCCATACAGGAAGCAAACAAATGGAAATATACTGAAACATGCATCAGCAGTGAAGTCTACCAAGCTTGACTAGATGCCATATTGACATAACAATGATAGTGACAAGGGATTGTGACACACGAAGGCTTAAACAAGGTAGAAGATATTTGCTGGAATCTGTTTAATTCTAGTAGCATAAGGGTAGCAAATTCACTACACTGAAAATTTGAGATAAAATTCTAAGGTAATTTACAGACTTCAGACTGCTTGGAAAAAGCATTGAAAACACTGCTATGGGTGAGTGTATCTGAATATTAAGTTCTGTATGTTAATGGGGTTTTTTCATCTGAATTATCAGGAACATAAGTGATAAAGACCATTTTTTTAAAAAGTAAGGAAAAAGCCTAAAATCAAATAGAAATAGATATTGCCATAAAACAAACCTAGAAAGCGTGACCAGTGATTACGTCGAACTATCAGCTAGAAATGGGTATTATAGATATGCCCAGCAAGCACTAGTGCACTTTCAAAATTTATGTCTGCAAAGATTTAAAATTTTATCTCCAAACTGATCTTCATATGGGGACAAAGTGTGTTAACATGAAGACTGTTAGAGGTGTGCCCTTCTCATTCTGTTATATCTACAAAAAAAGACATCTCTTCCAGGTTATAGATACATGCAGAGATCATTTTGCTGAAGCTCAAGGTGCAACTAAAAGTTATTGATTGTGACAGCACTGATAGCAGTTGGTGCTGTTTAGAAGAGAAAAAAAATCACTGAGGAGAAGGAATGGAAGAGCTTTATCACCCCTGAGAGCTGTGCTGAACCACATATACGTATGGGTTCATGTAGGCTATGCAGCCCCCCCACTGCACCCGCATTGCAGCTACCCCAGCAACTTGTACTTCAGACAAGCTGCATTAATAACTTTTGTGTCTGGTTGTTTTGCACTTATTGAAAGACCACTGTTGATAGTTAACTAGGTACTTGAGTAGTAAGATAATTTGGTTTTTTTGTGGTTTTTTTTTTTTACTATTTCAGGTCATAACTCCATTATACTTTTAAAAGAGGAAAGGAACAGGCTAGGCAGCTCACAATGCAGCAATTTTACAAAATTGGTGCTTGTGTAAAAGCCTGTTTCAATGAATTACCAGAGAAGCATTTCTACAATGCTCAAACACAGATTACACTGTGGTGACACTATATCTAAATGCAGTTTAGTACTTAATTTAAACACTCTGCTGTAAACCACAACATAGACAAACAGTAGAGTTCATTCCCCAGGAACTGTATTTTCATCCTACAGGGAGCCAAAATGCATTTTTTTAATATACTTTGGTTTGTAAAATTGTAGTATTCATTTCAGGAAAAAAAATCCTCTCAATATGAGAAATCTTTAAACTAATCTTGAGAATTTTTAAACAGATCATGTGATCCCACTTATCAAAACTTCAATGAATCTTCCTGTAAAAACAACTAAGTGTTTAGAATTTAGTGTCTAGAATTACCAATTTTTCCAGAAAAGGATTGATAGAACCCCTTATCTTCACTGTGTTAATATTCATAGGGCTAATAGCAGCCTTTGACTCAGCTAACTTGACTTAGTCTGACTCAGAGCAAAAGCTCAACTGCTTCACCTTCCAGGATACATCATCTTCTCCTAATGACTGTATATTTGCATATGTATCTTTAAGTATATTTGAAAGTATATTGATATAGTCCATAACTCCTTTTAGTCCAGGAAATCCAATCACATTTTTTTTTCTAAGTAGTTTAAGGGAAACTTTATCATCTTTCTAGATTAAGGGCAGTGATAGTGTAATCTAAGTAAGCTATCCTTTTACCCGAAGTCTTATTTAGACTATAGCCATAAATAAGACTACAAGACTTAAAGAAGGTGTCCTGAATATGGGCTCAGACCAGCCTGCAAGTCACAGACACAAGGCAGAGTATCAAACAGCTCAGGGAGAGGGCTCCAAACATTGACATGTTGGCTGCTGAGGAAACCAAGGGCAGGAAAAAATGCATAACACTGTAGTCTTTGTTCTATCAGTCATCTGTTTAGTAGATCATAACAATAGTTTTACCCTTACCTTGATTTCCCAACTTGTTTTTATACCTTCTATCAGAAGCTATTACCCAGATTTCATGCTTTGAATTTTTCTGAACTTATTCTACACTGACATAGTTTTATGGACTTTTCACTGTGAGAGGGATAATAATTCTTGAAACTAACTCATAGAACATGGTCCACTCTTGTAATATTTGTGCTCCCACTACTACTGTGTAAAGCTGACTGCTGTTAAGCAATTCTGCATTTTGGTGCTACAAAAAATTCAGTGGAATGCAAAGTAACATGTATATCAAAAATGCTGTCTGACTTTTTGTGTATATTATAAAAACAAATTTCTACTTAAGTGTCAAAAAAATGAAATGGATCATCTGCCAACAGAGACTTGTAAGCAACTACTGTGTTTGTCTCTGAACTGGACCATGTTCTTTAAGTGCTGGAGAGACATCAGCCTAGGCAGATAATAAACTAAGTGTTCAACAAGAGGAAATGTCAGAAATGCACAATTGTATTAGACAATAAATGCCTGGCAAGTACTAGTCAAAAAAGGGTAGTGTTATGTAACAGTCAATTCTATATATTTACTTAAATTTCTATATTATTCTTTCTAATCATGCTTATATGAGAGTATCTCACAATAGTCTTGTAACAATAAATATCACTGGAAGTAACAGCTGTGAAATACACCAGAAATAATATATCCATATCACAGAAAGTCTATTGGAAAAGTGAATTAGTGAAGGCTTCAACATGTAAGATTTTTGACCTTAATTCTAGAGACCCCATCCTCTTGGTCTCTTTCCAGACTTTGGGAAGAACACCTTGGCTCACCTTGGGCACAAAAGAAGAGATCTTGAAAGATAGAAATCTCAAATAAAAATTAAATTTATAGAGCAACCATAACACTTGATATTTCAGACCATGCTTTATTTGTCCTCTGATTTTTTTCCCAGTAAGTGTCACAAATTTTACTTCCAATGAACAAATATAACAATCACACAACTCAAAAAATGTCTCCTGACCAGCAATAGCTATGAATTTATAAGTAAAATAATAATCATTATTCAGTTATGCACAAACTGGCTAATATATTGCTTGGTTTTTTTTCTATCAAAACTTACAATATCATAAATACCAAAGTAGGTAGAATATTTATGCTTCAATGTCAAAAGAATGCCTGGGTCTTGGAAGACTTACTGGTTTTAATGTACAATGCTGTGTCCTGCAGGCCTATATACCTAAATTGTTTCCAGAAATTGTCTCTGGGACAATGAGCTTTCCCTCTGCAGGAAAGAAAATTCACCCACCTAATATTTGAAATGTTTAAAATCAATATTTGAGAACTACAGCTGGACACCACAGGGAGCAAATCAAATCCATTCAATTCACATCCATAAATAGCTCATTTCTTCTCCATTTGTAAGAAAAAATTACAGATTTTCTACAGAAAGGTTAGAGGCTGAGCTCACATAGGTCATGTTGACACTGTAGCTAGTATGGGATACATCATCTGATTGCACTCTCCTTTTTCTTCCCAGCTTCCTGCTGGGCTGTACTTACACATGGCAAAGTTTGATCGCTGTCTCTCAGTTTGAGGGTCAGGACTTCTTCCAGGCTAATCCTGTCCTCAGGGATGAACGAGTTGTTTATTGCATGATTTCAGTGCAAGGATTTTAAAATCTGGTACTATTATTACAAAGACAGATCAATGAGAAGCCCCGCAGTATTCCACACCCTTCAGGGATATGTGTAAAAGTTTCCAGGTCTCTGTACCTCACTTCATGTCTGTGTTCTCCTATCTGTGCCTTACAAAGGTCTAACCTCGGGGTGCTTCTCCTTATCCAAGGCTAGAGAGCTGACCAGCTTGCAGGGTACATTGGTTACTGTGCTAAAACAACACACAACACTTCCCTTAGTCTTCATCTCATCACACAATGAGGCAGTGGTGGGCAATTTTCCATTTTTGCTGCAGGCTTTACTGCAAGAATTAGGATCAGAATATTAAGTGTTCAGTGCACCCTGAGGAAAAAAGTCTGAGACTGCAGTAAACCATGCCAATCTGGCCTTTCCCAGTTCTGAAATGGGATTTATTTAGCTCATTGTCATTCTCTTATAATGCTGTTAAAATGGGAATAACACATATGTATATGGAGAAAAGAGTTTATATTCAAGTTAAAAATGAAAGGTTTGTAGTAGATACGAAGTCAATTGTATTTTTATCATTCATGAGAAGAAAGGTCTTTTAAGGTTGATAACTAGAGCTGACCAGCTCACCACATATTCTTTTTACTATATTTAGAGGGTAATAGGCACTTTCCAAATGCTCCCTTTTGAAAATCCACTCTGAAGATTTTGGACCTAGGTTGTCTTTTCCCATATGAGAAGCCAGGAACAATGAATTCACATTCATGAACTCATCATAATGGACCATGAACTCATCTTAGATTTTGCACCAACATGCTGTGAAACATGAAGAATCACCAAATTAAAAATTAAAATCACCAAATAAAAATCTTTTCACTCAAGATAAAGATACCAAAAAGCAAAAATGCATCATTTGAAACTGTTGCAAGAATATTCCTCAGGACTGTCTGCAGTGATGACATAAAACCTCTTGTAAAGAAACTGCAACTAGATTAGCTCCTGAACTCAGTGCTGTATAGCTCCAGCCCCTGGACTTTTTAAGTTAGGAGTGGATTGAGAACTACATTCTGGAAGTGTCTCATAGTTACTTGTGATGGAGGTTCAGCTTTTCATATGTTCTGAAATTAAAATTAGCAGTCCTAAGCTTACTCACATGATCTCATCTCCAAATACACACACAACTGTCATTGCTAAGTTTTACTGAAAATTATATGTTAAAGATAAATTTTCATGGAAAAACAAGAAGTGTCAAGGAGTGATCATGATTCCGCAATAAAAATCTTCACCTTCTCCAGATAAAAAGTGTGCAGTATTGGCTTGACATGGGAATGATATCCTCTATAATTCAAATGAATAATACAATCACTGAATCAATACAAGTCAATTCAGTCAGGTATTTTCAAGTAAAATGCAGATGTTAATGGAAAACTTAGAACCTTGTTAGTCATAGAATTTGTTCATTATAAATTCTTATAAAAATGCGTATGTTCTATGATCATGTCTAGAAGGTTTCTTATGGAGATAAATTATTTTGTAGACATTAAGTATTTTGCCTATGCTGCATTAAATTCTGTGATTCTTTCAGGTTAAGATGAGTTCCATTAGTATATACTGCTTGAAAATTAAATTGGTCAGTAAAGGGTGTTGCAGAAAAAAAAAAAAATTGAGGTGGAGAAAAATAAGAGGATCTCAGACAATAAAAGGAAAACAAATAAGATGAACTTTTGAAATAAACTGCTTTTTATATTCTGTCAAAATGCTCACCAGTCCTTTCTGATGTTTTCTATTGAAGCAGAATATATTTTATTAATATTGAGTGTTACAGTTATGGATTAAAAATCTAGGAAGCCCTGTTTAGTAGTAACAGCCCTGGTACTTACTAAGACCTAAAGATAAGTCCCTTATTTTCTCCCATGCCAAAGACAAGAAACATCATGCTTGCTGCATACAATAGAGATCCTTGCTTTAGAAAGAGTAGCATTATTCATGAGAACTGAGAACAATTCTCATATTAGACTTGCCTTGCACATCACCAGAACAAGCCATTAGGAATTATTATCCTACAAAAAATATTTCTTAGATCCAGAATAGCGTAGTATTAATATAGAAATGCTGTTAATCTTACTATGAAGAATGTTTGACATTACATAATTAATATAGAAAGCAGTAAGAAAAAGAGGCAATTTTTATGCACCTTATGGAAGCCACAAAGTAACACTGTTTTCTTAGTATTTCCTACAGACTACATGCAAGTGTAAGACAAGTAACAGGGCTGTAGTCACAATCTTTTGATTTACTAATCAGTGGAAAGAAACACTATCATGCTACAACTAGTCAACTTCCAAATAAAACACATTTCTGAACAAAAGATAATGAATTGTGGCTAACAAGATTTTATATTAAAAAGAAATAGAAGAAAACAGAATTTTCACACTGTTGAGCTACATGCAGAAAATGAATATGTGCATATTAAGTTGCATAATGATATTTGCAATTACCGTTTCCTTCTGTTGACTTGTCCTGTTTAGTCATTGTGGTGTTTCACAGGGCTGCTGCAGGATGCTGGACACACAGGAGAGCGTCTGAAGGCTGGGTGGTTCAAGATGAAGCATCCCACAATACCACCCTGCCTGTCATTGAACGGGTGGCGCTGGTGAAGTTTCACTCACTGAAATATAAGAAGATACTAATTTCGTAAGTGATAAATCTTTCATGAGTGTTTAGTTTACTATTTAGATTTGGCATGCTAGGATTAAAAGAATCAAAGAAGTTATTCACTTTTTTTATTCTTATTGCTGAAAAAAACTCTTCTGCAGTGTACTTACCTATGACAAACATAGGTTTAAATGCTTAAGTGCCTTACTGAGGAAGGAGGTTGCACAGTGTCCTCATGAGTATGCTCTCATGCTGTATTCAGATCTACAGTTCTGCACATGGAGGAAATTACATACATTATTCTTCTGTCACAAAAGTCAGATTTTACCAAAGACATGCTTAAATTGCATAGCTTTAATAGAATAGTCTGACGCTGATTTAAAAATTCTTAACAAAATGAGGTAGGTTCTGATTTATCTGCTGGTTTGCATTTGCACCTCCTTGCAGTTCTGTTAGGACTCTTGTTTCTGCCTTTAAATCCAGATATTACACACTGAGTTTACCAGTTTTATGCAGATTGGCCTTTAATCAAAATTAACAGTGAAAGAAAGCCAAAATTGGCTTGTAGTTTACAAGACAAATCAGGTTTGGAAATAAAAATCTGAAAGAATATGTTACAAATAAAACAACAACAAATACAATTCTTGCATTAAGTATTTGTACATAACTACATAATTCCATCATAACTCTTTAGCTGAAATTCTTTCAGTGTGACCCAGCTGAAAAAGAGCTGCAAGCATCTACAGAACAGCCTACCTTCTCAGATGCTCCTGCGTGGTGTCTGGATCCTCTTACATACAGGACTGTGAAAGCCTTTTTTTTTTTGGAGCTGTCATTCAGGTGTCTGAAGGAAGTTTATCTGGAAATTAATCCAGTGAGGCTGACTACCTTACCTTTTCATTTTCTTTTAGCATGGAGCTGCACAGGGCTTTTGTTTTGTTTTGAAACATATTGCTATTTCTCTCAGAGTATCAACATTGCATGTTTGAAATACTCCCCAAGAGATTAAGCCTGCCTTTACAGTTTAAGAGTCCCTGTGTTATATAACATTTTTTCTGAACTAATATCTTTCCCTTTTGCTGCATTCTTATATTAGTCATTTCATAATATCCTGGATCCTCTGTTTCTATATACTTGGGAAAGACTTCTAATAAAACCCAAGAAATTTAGGAAAACATTCAAATAATCTCTGAATATCCCTAGTTAGACTATGTTTCAAGTATTTAGAAAGTAATAATCATGTTCTAAACATTCAGTTGGTAGACTTCTGCACTTCTTTAATAACAGAAAGAAGAATATCTTGGGAAGACTGATGAGCACAGATTTGCAAGTACTTGTCAAAAGAAGCAGTCAAAAAATTCTAACAAGTTATTTTGCAGTTGCAGTCAAAATGGGACCAGGGCACTGGTCCTATAAGTCTTCTTCAGAATTTAAAGTTAATAATACCTCACTTACATCTATTAGCCACATTGGAAAATATTTACTGGATATATGAGAAGGAAAGGGAAAAATATTGAATGCTGACTTATCAATCTTACCCAAAATAACTGCAAAACACAAAAATCAGAGATGCAAAGGCAATATTTTTAAAGATATATAAATCAGAGAACATGTTGTCTGTGGGTGAATATTTGCTATAATGTACATAAATTGTGAACATTTCATTTTGTTTCTTAAGGTCTCCTGACTCAGCAACCAGATTTCATTAAATACTGTTATCAAGTACAACTTGTTAGTGTTTGCAGTCTGGTTTGTAGTTTATATTTGTATCTGTACAGTTAAATGTTTCTTTAAGTTCCTCTACTTGCTGCCCTCATCAGTATGTCCCTATGGGGCTGTGGTGCAGACTGGATCACTAATCAAAGCAAATAGTCAGTTTCTTAAGTCAGCTTAGTGCAGTGATCCCATCCACAGCACAGTCCACAAACAATTGTATTAGCACAAGAAGAACTAGTGAAGTTTTGACATGATGTGGGAAAGGGCAGCCAGGGTCAGGAGACAGGAGACAGGAGGAGACTGCAAACCTTTGAAGAGAGACTTGTCACTGGAGCTAACATAGCAAGGAGATACGTGCTAGATTTCCCTTTACCCTGGGGGTTCAAATACTAATCGGAGATTGAGAATAAACAGTTTTCATTTACAGTAGGTTCTCTTTACAGCATACAAGGCCTGAGAGACAAAAAACCACAAAACTACAAAAAAACCCCAAACCAAACCAAATAAACAAACTAAAACGCAAACAAACAAAAAACCCAAACTACTTTAATTTAGCTTTATACAATAGCAATGAAATCAGAACATACAGAATGCTATTGATAAATAAAAATATATGAAAATAGTCTCAGTGCAGACAAGTTTAGATAACTGGTCTTAGTCCTGGTGGAGTTTGTTGGACACTGTGAATGTGTCCATGTTGGCAAACATGTCACATTTTATTCCCTTTGTTCAAATCTTCATCTCTTTGTCAGAAACACTTACTATACCTTCTGAATGTCAAGTATGCATGCTGAAGCATGGATAGTAGGCAAAAGCTGAGGATGGCAATACACAATTATCCCTACCTCAGCTGAAAACCCATAATGAAGAAGTGGAAAGTACTGGTCTGCATAACCTTCTGCATACTGCTGAAGTGATAGCCATCTGCCAAACAGATAAATCCAGCCAGGGAAAAGAGCAATGACACCAAAGAATGATGACTTAACCATGTTTTGTAAAAACATTAATGCCTCAGTAAATCTGCAAGCATCAATTTTGCTTGTAAACAGCTTTTAAGTTACAGTGCCACAACCTATGCACAAAGAACCTCTGTAATTTCCTTCTTCACACTTCTACATAGCAGCTGAAAACCCTTTCTACAACAATGAAATGCACTGAATGCTGTTTTTTATGTATTTCAAGGTGAATTTTTCCTCTGTTTCTAAACTTAATGTAAAACATAGGGCAATATATTTTTTTACAAACTTTGCTAAAGGTTATTTTCTTCAGGATGGGATTTTATAATGCCACTTTGTCTAGAGGCATGCAAAATGTATATTCTGCCTGTCAAAGGACATATAAAATCGGGGAGTTCTGGAAGTAGATACAAAAGCCGTCTGAAGGCATGGCACCGTCACCATGCTGGCAGAAACACCTCTTTCATCCTAATGTACTACTTAATGTCAATCTTTCCCTAACTCTGCATTCAAATGACTCAGATGAGTCTGAACAGCATTAACTGCTAAGTTTGTGCCTACTACCCTCATTATCCCACATCTTTTCACAGCTGAGTGGATGATTTTGCCAATCAGTCTGGGAGCAGCAGGAGACTGCAGCAGGAAGCGGCCGAGGTGGGATGGGGGTCAAAACTTCCCCTAGGGGCATCAGCCTGCAGCAGTGCTGGCAGAGGAGGGAAGTGACACTGCCACTGGGGGGACCCCGGTAAGGGTGAAAGGCACCGGGGGATGACAAATCAGATTGATTCATTTCATGCCAGGAACTTCCAAAAGCTGACTTGTATTCTTTTCAAATGTTAATTTCCAAGTCAACGAGTTCAGCTGCTGAACATTGATTAGGGAATGCCATAAACAGAAACACAAGTAGCATAGCCCTGATGCCTCTCTGGTATTGACTGAGAAAGGAGTTACAGCTTAAATCTACTTGTAGAAGGAGCTTTTTTTGTGAAGAGACCTCTGAGCCCCTTGTGGAAAGAAAATCTAACAACTAAGTCAGAAAAACTACAGGGAATGCCAACACACTTTTAAAATTACTGTTTCTAAAGCCACTTGTAATTTCTCTGACATTTCTAAAATACTGTATTTCAAGTTTTTCTAAAAAACTGGAATTTAAACCAACAGTACAGCAGGATGTAATCTTCATTAGATTCTCATGGTAGACAAAAGAACTGGGTTGAAAGAAAAAACATCAAAAGCCTCACAAAGAAGTCATTAAAAATTGTAATCAAATTGTGTGAATAAAGATATTTGGGTGGTATGATTCAGAGGAATTTATCCAAATTGCTCTTGGTCAATGAATCTATCCTTCTCTATTAGCAATTGGAATGTCTTATTGTAGCCTCAAAACCCACTTTAAAATCCTTTAAAACCCACTTTAAAATCCTAAATATTCACTAAAGCGCTCTATTTTTTTTTAATTACATATATTTAGAAGAGTTTCTACAGACCCATATATTCTGTTCTTTGCACCACTTCTGAAAATTTTTAGCTGGAAATGTTCAGGAATTTCATGTGAAGATATGCATATATATATTTTCTCTAATGATAATACTACTTGGAATTAAATAATTCTACTAGGAATCATATGCTTGTCTTTTTTCTAGCCAAAATTAATGGCTGAATGAATGGTCATTAATAGATTTTCTTTATTAATATCCAGCAGCACACAATGGCAGCAGAGACTGCTTGTGTGACTGCTTGTAGCACCTCCTGTGCTGACAAATTGGCACACTGCTCAAATAATTGCATTTATTACTTAGTGCAGTTTTGGCTGCACCTGGTGGAGCAACTCCAGATTTATTTCCATGACTGGAAAAATACTGCCATGCTCAAACCCTGGATACACAGACTGAGGCTTGAAATACATGCTTAAATCCATAAAATCACATTCTCCGAAAAATCAAAGCTATAAAGTTAAGTACTCTTGAAAGAATTATTTGTAATGCAAAAGATCCTTTGAGGAAAAAAACCAACACCAGTAAATGTAATAGACACTAAAACCAGTGTTAAAGTTACTATGATTTGGACAAAATTCAGATCATCAGCTAAAATTCTAAAAATCTTACAGAAAATTACATGCTAGTGAGTTTTCTTCACATAAGCTTTGGAATTTGCTGGGAAAAAAAGCAACTTTGCAAGACTTTTTATGGAATACCCTTGTCTAGTTGTGTCTTAACAAAACACCATTGCATCATCATTTAGCAACACAAAATCCTTGGGAAAAACACCACCTCATATTCCTGAGCACTAAGATTTCCATCTCAATAGTGACAAAATGCCTCAACCAACATTTTAAATCTATGGCGTTCCTGGTCCTCCAAACCCTGGCTCAGCCTTCTAATTATCCCCAAGAGGAGGTGAGACAACTGAGTATGATCCATGGAAAGAATTTCTTTTCTTCCTAAAGTTTCTTAATGTCTCAGAGGTTTCAGTATCCATTTTCTGTGGGTAACATGCCATGTTGCACCTCTCAGCCAAATTCTGGGGAAAAATTTTACAATTCTGTTACACACACTTGTCTTCATTATGTGATGCAATACTCACCTATTAATTGCAATTTTACACTCACACATGTTCATGTCTGCCAAATTATATTAATTGACTTAATGCTCCTCATTTATGCAGAAGTGTAAAAAATTATTATTTTATTATTTCCATCACTCTTTGGCCATACACACATACATGCATACATACATACATACATACATACATACATATATACAACAGAGTCAGACAGAAATTTGGATTACTGTGAAAAAACTACAGTGGACAAGCACTGGAGTAGCAGGGTAATATCAGGCATTGGTGGGGACACTAGTGGGGACCTGCAGATTCCATCTTAGCCCTGTGCTCTTCAAGGTCTTCATTAACAACCTGGATGCAGGACTCAAAGGAATACTTGCAGATGACACTTAATTGGAAGGACTGTCAGAAAGACCTTGACAAACAAGAGAGCTGAACAATTACCAACCCCATGAAGTTTAACAAGGACAGTGCTGGATTCTGCACTGGGATGGGCAACCCTGGCTATATACACAGCCTGGGGAATGTGCTGCTGGAGAGCCGTGCCATGGAAAGGGACCTGGGGTCCTGCTCAGTGACAAGTTGACCATGAGCCAGCAGGGCCCTGGCAGCCAGGAGGGCCAAGCGTGTCCTGGGGGGCATCAGGCCCAGCATTGCCAACAGGCAAGGGAGGGGATTGTCCTGCTCTGCTCTGCTCTGCCCTGGGGCAGCCTCATCTCAGTGCTGGGGGCAGTGTTGGGTGCCACAGTACAAAGCAGACCTTGAGCTGTTAGAGAGCATCCAAAGGAGGGCAAGGAGGATGGTGAAGGAGGGGAAGCCATATGAGGAGTGGCTGAGGTGCTTTGTCTATTCAGTCTGGGGAAGAGGAGACTGAGGGGAGATCTCATAGTGGTCTTCAACATCCTCACAAGAAGAAGTGAAGAGGCAGGCACTGATCTCTTCACTCCTGCAACCAGTGAGAGGACTCATGAAAACAGCACAAAGCTGTGTCAGGGGACATTTAGGTTGGATATCAGGAAAAATATTTCCCCCAGAAGGCTGTTGAGCACTGGAACAGGCTCCCCAGGGAAGAGGTTACAGCACCAAGCCTGACTGAGTTCAAGGAATATTTGGGCAATGCTATCAAGCCCACAGCATGATTCTTAGGATGTCCTGTGCAGGGCCAGGAGTTGGACTAAATTATCTGGATGGGGTTCTTCCAACTCAGCTTTTCTGCGATTCTGTCTTCCATTGACCTCTCCTGTGGATCTGCAGTTTCAGCTATCAACAGATGGCAACGCATGCCAACCAGCTGCACCTTTAATGCAAGGCTCCCCACACAGCAAAACCAGCATCAAAGGAAAATCACGGCCTCATTACTTAGGAAAGCAGTGGACCACTCAACAGATGTTTTGCTTAAAAGAAGCAAAAGAGAGAGCATGAAATTAAACTGCATGAATCTTGCACCATGTCAGTTATGTCTGTTCTTCCAATGACTTGTTACATCTAAATTAATCAACAATTTGGATGGTAGAGATAAAATACCATTCTTGGTCAATCTGTCAGTGATATAAACAATGCACTCTTTTGTTTTATTGTATGGGAATAACTTCAAAGTGACACCCGGAGAGCAGCTAACTACAGGAGAAAAAGGCTCTGGAAACAGTCAACTTCTGGTGTGACATGCAAACCTCACCTTTTGGCTGGTGTTTCTAACAGTAAATGGATGCTAATGTGCACAGATTGTACCACTCAACAAAGCAAAGAATGACTACAAAAGAAGCCAGGAGATCTATATGTTTTATTCCATCTCTTCTTCCATCCAGGAGAAAAAAGTAGAAAATTAATTCTGTCTCCATGTATTCAAAAGGCACATGAATCAAAAACCTAAATGTGGCTGTAAAACTTAAACACCTGCAAATAATTTTGTGAACTCATCACTACAGGAACAACATATACCAACAGAGAAAACAGACATAACTACAGAGACAGGTGGACATGTGTTAATAAATATTTTCAAATATACTGACCTTGCCATTCACGTGTCCCCTCTTTTTAAATAAAGTCCAGTTTTCCTCTAATGATCAGTCATATAAATTTATTTATATGGCTACATCCTCCCTTCAAAACTATGGCTATTACTCCCATCCTTACTATCACATTAAGTCTGTAAATACATATAAGGAAAATGCAGGAGAAGGTAGGACTGGGTTTTGGGCCAGTCCTAGAAAAAACACATCATTAGCAAAAGCAAAACATGGTGAGATGAATCCTGTAACTGGGGTGTCTTGCTGGAGAGTTACAGCCCCCTTCAGGAGGCATAGGCAGAGCAGGTAAGGTAAAGGAGTAGTGTTTTACATACTTGATGGTCTGGGATGTATGGCTCTTGCAGCTGGAGGTGACACTGTGGAGACCTTTTGTGTAAGAATGAAGGGGAAAGAAAATAAAGAGGATACAGGGAGAGCAGACTTCAGGGTGCAGAAGGAGCTACTTAGTAAAGTCCTCTGAGGATCTGCTTTTGAATTTACTTGGGTCCATGAATGCTGGTTGCTTTTCTGTCAACTCTGATGAGTGACAATTTCATAGGAGCAGGCAATTTCAAAGTGTCAGAAGTCAAGCTAGCAGGGCAGAACACCAGCTTGGCTAAGCAGGGATCTGCTTCCAGAACGTAGGCAGAAAATGAAGGCGCACTGACATTGAAAATGGGGACAGACAACACAGGGCAGCTACAGCAAGACTGTTCCCTGTTGTAAAAGAAACTGTGTTTCTCCTGCATGCCAATTTCAACTGGAGTTCGGGCTGCTTAGCACTGTGAAGGACAACAAAAAAGGCTTTACAAGTATTTGAAAAGCTAAAGGAGGATCAGACATAACACTGGTCCATTGCTTGACAAGGCTGGTCATTAACAGGGACATGGACAAAGCCAAAACTAAAGCCTTTTCAGCTCTTGTCTTCAACACCAGTGGTGGAGCCCTGGTGCCCCCAGAGTCCAGTGTTAGAAGACCATGACTGGGGGCAAGAGACATTCTCTGTCAACTCCAAGCTTGTTCCAAACTTGCTTCCTCACCTGGATGCACATAAATCACTCCAAGGGGGTTCATTCCAGGGTTCCATGGCTGATAGTATCCCTTGACTTCTCTCTATTATTTTTAACATCCTGGGAGTCTGGAGATGTCCCAGTGGACTGAAAACTAGCAAACGTTGCCTGAGTTTTCAAGAAGGGAAAGAAGGAAGGCTGGTAATTACAGGTCTGTCAGCCTCACAGTGCCTGCTGAAATTATGGAGAAGGTTAAACTTTGAGCTACTGAAAAACACTTGAGAGGTAACAAAATCATTGGTCACAGCTAGCACAGGTTAACAAAGGGAATGTGCTGCTTAGCTGCATTAATTTCCTTTTATGACAAGGTCATACTAGTAGTTGACTAAGGGAAGGCAAAAAATGTTTTTAGTTTTTAATTTTAGCAAAGACTTTAGTAATGTCTCTCACAGTATCCTTACTGATAAACTGGCCAGCACACAGATGGACAAGTCAATGATATTTGGGTGAGCAACTGTCTGATGGGTTGGGCTTAAAGGATTTTATTAATTGGGATTACACCAGGTTGGCATTTAGGGCCAGTGCTCTTTAATGTTTTTTGTAGATTATCTGGACACAGGAATCAAATGTAAATTCACTTAATAATTTTGCCTGCCATACTAAACTGGGAGTAACTGTGAACCCCTTTAAGGGTAGAGAGGTTTAGAGAGAGGTCTGGATGGACTAGAGAACTAATCAATCATGAACATATGAAAATAAAAAAAAAGAGCAAGTGCTGGATTCTGCATCTACGTTGGAAAAATCCTGGGGGTATGTACAAATTGGAGGATGAGAGGCAGGGAAGCCACCCAAAAAAAGAAAGTTGGGGATTTGGATTGGTGGCAAGTTGAATGTGAGTCAGCAGTGTCCCATGGCAGCCAAAAGGGCCAGCAATTCCAGAAGTACATCAAGGACAGAATCACTGGTTGGTCAAGGGATGTGATTGTCCCACTCTACACTGCACTCCGGTGGCGTCACCTTGAATCTTATGTCAGTTCTGGGCACCCTAAATATATGAATATCAAACTCTGGAATATATTCAGAGGAGGGTGACCAAGCTGAGGGTGGAAGGACTCAAGGGCAAGATTTAAGAGGAGCATTGAGGTCATTTGTCTTGTGCATCTTGGAGAAATGAATGTTTGGGGGGACCCCATTGAAGTGTAGCAGTGGAGGGGTGACTGCTGACTTCCCCTCTCTGGGAATCAGAGCTACTTTAGAGGAATGAAACTGCCTAAGAGGAACTTCAGATTGGTCTTCAGGAAAAGATTCTTCACTGAAAGCATTTTCAGTCACTGAAACATGCTTTCCTGGGAAGAGGTCACAGCACCAAGTCTATCAGAGGTCAAGGAGATTATGGATAATGCTCTAGTTTTATGGTTAGTCCTGAGAGGAGCACGAAGATGCACTCAATGGTGGTTATGGCTATCTTCTGATCTGAAATATTCCATGTTTCTGTGATTCTGTGATTAACTGTTTTGCTGTTACTTGCATGTACACTGTTTGAATGTTTCAGTGGAGGCACTTGAGCTTCTCTCCCAAGACACCATCAAAGGCAGCAGAAATGGTAAGGAGTGGGAAGAACCACTACAAGGGGAGAACTAGGATGCTGAGGTATGTATAGGGCTGGCCTGAATACCAGCATGAAGACTTTAAAGGTCTAGGAGCTGGGTGAAGGTCTCTGGGGGTCTGGGCCCGGACGCAGAGGGAGAAGTGAGGAATCCTCTCTTGGGATGCAACTTACACAACAGTCCTGGATGAAGTAACGCACACAAAACTGGCACTTTTAATCTGCCTTTTACAGAGGAAAAGAGCCAGTAGATGGCACTCCAGTATATGTAACACTCTTCTTGGGGTTGAAAAGGAATGTAACAGTTGCTGTTTTACTTGCCCACGGGATGATATGTGCTACTTATCATTCTCAAAGGAGAATCTGAATCTCTTAGTGATGTTGCAAATGCACATGCAGGAAAGAGGCATTTCCCTGGCAGTCAGCATAAGTGTTCCTGGAAGTCTCCACAGTCCCCAGGGTGCCCATGGATGCTGTGGCCTCTACGCTGAACCACAGAATTTTCTTCACTTCAGCTGGACAAGTTACAGAAATCAGTTAGTCAAGATGTTCACAGGAACCAGAGTCATCTAGGACTTAACAGAGGAAAGTGTTTCAGAAAAGTGACAAGAGGATATCCGTGCTGTGAATGCACAGAACATTCTTGTCTTCTGACAGGATTCAACATTTTGTGGTGTTTCCTTAGGGAGTGTTCTTTTACCAACATCAATGAATTCAAAATTACAGCTGGCCATTACTATTTTCTCCTGTGGAGCAGCACTGGTTGGGCTGTACTGGAAGCAGTTAAATGGGCAGAAGCAATGCACTTCAGATTCAGCCTGCTGTGCCTGTGCCTAGCCAAAGGTGGAGAGCTGGCATTGGAGCACGCCCAGGCTTCACTAAACCTTTCCAATGAGCTCTGATACCTTTAATGAAGAAACTGACATTAAAATGGTGACATTAAATTTTGTGCTTCGTGTAGTGAATCAATAAAAAAACTGGGGAGGAAATGAGGTTTTTTGTCAAGTATAGTGTTTCTCCCAGACTCTTTAATACAACATATTATGTCTTGTTTTTTTTGGTTTTTTCATTTCAATAATGAGGTCCTGCTGAAGGCTTATATCCTCTTTAAACTTTTTTCTTGTTCTAATTGTAAAGAATATTTTTCATTGCCTTCATTTAAACACAACTTATCAATCTAAGACAGAGAAACAAAGCAGTTGAGTGGAGAGCAGTGGTGTTGTTTTAAACTACAGTTGCCAGAAGAGGGGAACCTCAATCCATCCCATTCCTACCAGTCTCATGCCAGGACCAGCAAGAGATGCTCACAGTCTAGAGAGGGATCACAGGTCAGCAGGAGAGCTGAGAGAGTTCAAAAGAATTCCAACCACTGCAGTTAGTGAGTCAGCTTCATAGGGAGTCATATCTAAATGCCTCCATGCAAATGCACACAACATGGGGAATAAACAAGAGGGATTACAGATATGCACATGTCTGCAGGACTGTGATCCTACTGGAATCACAGAGATGTAGTGGGATGACTCCTGTGATTCATTCCAGTGTTGGAATGAATGGACACAGGCTGTGTAGGAAGGACAGGCAGGGGGAATGAGGAGGGGGTGTCTTTCTTCATGTCAATGACCTGATGGAGTATATGGAGCTCTGTTTGGGGATGGATGAGGGACCGGCTGAGAGCTCATGGGTCAGGATTAAAGGGAGGGCAGGGACAGGTGATGTATGTGGGTCTGCTACAGACTGCCTGACCAGCAAGACCAAGAGGATGAGGCCCTCTGTTGACAGATAGGAGCAGCCTCACATTCATTCTTCTAAATGTCAGGTCCTGGTCCCCGTGGGGGACTCTAATCACCTGTTGTAGGGACAGCACAGCAGGGCACAGGCAATCCAGGAGTCTCCCAGCATACAGTGATGACAACTGCCTTCTCCAAGTGAGAACAAGCAGAGGTGCTGTGCTGAGCTTTGTTCTCACCAACAAGAAGGGGCTGACAAGGAAGGTGAAGCTCAAGGGCAGCCTGGGCTAAGTGACCATGAAATGATGCAGATCAAGATCCTTGCAGCAGTGAGGACGACGGAAAGCAAGCTCCCTGCCCTGGACTTTAGGAGTGATGTATCCTTCCAAAAGGAAGTCTGGCAAAAATTCCAGGAGGCGTGTGTACATGAGCAAGAAGCTCCTGGAAAAACTCAAACACAAAAAGGAAACTTACAGAGGATAGAAACAGGGATAGATAACCTGGGGAAAATAAGGGTTGGGAAATCTACAGCCATGATAGAATTAAACCTTGACAGGGACATAGAGACCAACAAGAAAAATTCCTACAAGTATGCTGGTGATAAAAGAAAGAGTAGGGGAAATAGTGGAGTCACTCAAGAAGGAAATTGGAGATTTCCTGGGAAATCCCTGATTACCTGGGATATGAAGAAGACTGAGGCACTCAACAAAGTTCTGCCTCAATCTTCCCTGTCTAGTGCACCAGGCACACCACCAGAGTTGCGGAAGAAAAAGGCAGAGGCTGGGAACACAAACAGCTGTGTTTGAAAATAAGGTTCAAGGCCATCTGAGGAAGCTGAAGGTGCACATATCCATGGTCCCCCATGACATGCATCCACAGATCCTGAGGAAACTGGCAGATACGATGTCTAAGCCACCATTTGTCAGGTTTGAATGACTAGGCAGGGCATAGCCTGGTGAAGATCCCATTCACTGAAAAAGGGACATAAGGTCCCTTTTTAAAAAGGAAAAAAAGAAGACCCAAGAACCAGAGACCTCCCAGTCCCACCTTTGTGTCCAGCAAGATCATGAAGCAGATTTTCCTGCATGCAAATGGAGGTAATAATTGACAGTCAACAATATTTCTCTAAGGGCAAATAATTTGTGTTGGGTTGGGCTGATCTGGAGTTCCTTGTGTCATAGCAGCCCTCACAGCGCTGTTCCTTGCATTGTTTGGAAGGTGGTTGATAACACAGCAGTGTTTTGGCTGCTGCTGAGCAGGGCTGGCACAGCAAGAGCACTCCCTCTCCAACATTCTCTCCCATCATGGGGCTGGAGTGAGCAAGATCCTTGGAGGACACACAATTAAGCCACCTGATCAAAACTTAACCAAAGGGATGTTCCATACCAAATGACGTCACCTCAGACATAAGAGCAAAGGAAAGGGGAAGGAAGGCAGGAATTAATTATTTACAATATTTGCCTTCTGGAGCAACTGCTACATATTCTGAAGCCCTGCTTCCTGGGAAGTGGCTGAACATTGCTTGCTGATGGGAAGTAGAAAATAAACCTTTTTTCCTTTTCCTCTTTCTTGTGCATGCACAAACTTTTGCTTTGCTTCAGTAAATTGCCTTATCTCAGCCTATGACTCATTTTCTTATTTTCTCTACCCTGTCTATCTGGGGAGGGGAACAATAGAACAGCTTGGTGGGTGCATGGCACCCAGCCACGATCAACCAACCACAATTCTTTTTGATTCCCCATGTGGTGCTTGAGGGATTGGAGACAATGGCAGATTTGATTGCGATGTACTAGATGGAACTTACATTCAGCTAGTGGTATTCAGCTGGAAATGAGCAGGCTCCTGTGCTCACCATGGGGCTGTATTTCCTGACTGAACATTAGAGTCTGGAGCTTGTCAGTGGCCACTTTTTGCTTCTGCTGCTGCTGTAGTGCTCATCACCTTCCTGCGTTCTGCCTGGGAACACCTTGGCTGTGACCTTGGTGAAGCACCTGTGCTGGCCACCACGCACCCAGCATGGTGCTGCTGCTTTCCATGCTGGGATGCTGGACAGGATGGAGCTCCGGTGGGAAGAGTTGAAGGGACTGTGGTGTCAGTGAGACCATGATGGAGCAGAGATCACCTGCAGCCCATGGAAGACTAGGATGTGGACTGTGCTTCTGGTGGACTCAGGAAGGAACCCCTCATTGTTAGCCAAGCTGAAAACAAGGGGAGGGCTTTGTTGCAGGGTTAAACCGATAACCCAGTCTAAAAGGAACAGGGGTGGAGAATGTATGGATAGAGCTTTAAGTTATTGTAAGCCATGAGTTGAGTTGCATGTTTCAGGACTTATGATAAAACATCCCAAACCAGTGGGGGAGAAGCCTTACAAGAAGCAGTTGCAGTGCAGCAGTGACCCAACCTGACGCGGTGTTGGTGCTCACTAAGTCCATGCAACACACCACCTCTCCTATCCTGAGGAACCACTACAACAGATGGACCCCAAAATCATGAACTAATTTAATTCAACAGATATTTGGTGGACACTTTATGCACATTTTTCAGGGGTGGTCCATAGATTAAGAGAGAAATAGTGTGTGTATTTCATAAAAGAATAGGAAGTGTTCAAAAGAATAGGGTGTTTATTACTGGGGTTGTGTGGGACCTGATGCCAATCTTACATACTCTAAAGAACATACTCTAGTAAATTGTGCAAATCAAAATCTTGAGATATTCTGACAAGACACTACATCTATACACGCTAGGTTCTGCATACAAGCTGTAGTCAGCATTCCAGCAAGTTTCCAGCCTGGTTGTACTGGTGAGTAAGAAAATTTTGCAATTCTTCTGTTTCTTCTTTTATTTCTATTTCTGTATCTTCTATTATCATTTCACAGCGTTTTCCTAGGAATTAACTAAAGAATGCAATAATGTATTTTTTTCCTGAGATTCTGTGAGCATAAAATGAAAGTGTATCAAGCTTCTCCAGGACTAAAAAGAGTCACTGTTGACCAGAGCTGCTGTAGACGTTGTCCAGATGACTCCTGGAGATCCTAGCTCAGGTGAGCATTGAAGCACATGCTCATGGGAGTCACTTCAGCAGCCTCATCCATGAAAAAAGATTTGCCATCAGATGTTTAAGTGACTAATCATGTTTCTTCTCACTAAATGGCATAAGCATGAGGTGTTTGCTTCTCCATAAAGCCAGAAGCAAAACCTCCATCAAACAGACCATGTCCAGGCCAGTGAATAGAGAGCACCCCAACCATTTTCTTCAAACAGCATTCAAATCAGACACTGGAGGTTTGTGGAAGTCCCCACACATGACAGGACACTACTACAATTCACCATGACATTATTCTGGTTTTGGAGACCTAAATCCCTTGAAATACAGTTTTGAACCTATACAAGTTATGTAATTCAGCAGCAAGAAAATCTCAGATCTTTTGTGGCAATTTCTTTTCCCTTATTTTAACATTTTACTCAGTTAGACTTTATGATGAACCTAATAGATATTTTTGCCTTAACTAATTTGCAGTTTAGTCTCTTATAAGAGATTTACTCCTGCTAATTTTCACTTCTTTTTCTTCTCTTATAATTTAGTTTTAAAAAATACTACACACAGCACATATTTTCAACCAAAAAGATTGACTTTTGATGAGATTAAACTATAATAGATTTTATTATTGTATTTTTTGTACTAATATGCTACTTTTTGGGGGTAAATTTTTAAAGTCAAATTTTACTGGTGTACAATGCAGATAAGAAAAAATAATACAAAATTCCATTTTTTTGATGATAATAGTTAAAGGCTGTGTGTATGTATATAACTCAAATTTCAGTATATTAAGGACCTAACATTGTTACTTCATCTTTTTGTGTTCTTTCTGTACAGTAGGGAACAGAGATGGTCCTCCATCAGTAGGAGCCTTATCGGCATGTACAACAATTGATGGCAGATTCTCTACTTGTTGCCTTTACATTCATCATCAAACAATAACTTGTTCATACACACACAAAATTTGCAACCTGGATTCTGTGCCTGTCAGAGTAATTAAATCATTACTGTCAGCAGGTCAATCAAACTAATAAAGTGCACACAGGTTGTGCAAGATTGCCAGTGATCAACCCTCGGTTGTTTTTATAGAGAGTATGCTCAAGAACCTGCTGTCTTCCTAACTGGCAGGAAGGACCAGAACAAAACCACAAGCAGGAGTTATGGCTTGTGCTCTGTCTCTGGTTTCTCATTATTTAGACAGCAAACAATCCAGCACTTAGGTTTTCTTTCATCACAACAAAAAAATTAAGCATTTTGTATCATGGCTCTCTTTATATGTGCTGGTTTATTGTGAGTCGATGTAAAGACTATTAACCATGGTTGAATGTGTTTCAGATTAACTACCAGCTCCTGACATTATGCAGTTGCATCATTTAACTGCACTGATTAGTGCTAGATATGGCAAGTTCACGTATCCTAGTGTTTATACAGCACCCCATGGTTTAAAAATGGAAGCTGACCTTCCTGTTTTTAGCCACACTGATCTGTCATGTCAGAGCTGTGCCACTCTGGTAGAGGGTGCCAAGTATATCTAAGTTACTCATTGCCTCGTGAGCCAAGAAAATATTGTGCTGGACTGTCCGTGCCCTGACAGAGGCCTCACCTACATCAATACTTGGTGAGCTGAGGCTGTGGGGACATTCTACAGACAGTTTGCATAGCAGAGACATCTGTGAGGGCAAATAAAATCCTTTGTACACCTTTGTTTTTCTTCAGGACAGAAGAGAGAGCTCAAATGAAAATATTCATTAGAATGCAGAACAGCCAGTGAGACTCACATGTTTATGCAGAGCGGCTCTTAACACCCACTGGAGCTAGTGGGACTTAATTAGAGGAAGTTTCCAACAACATTCTCATCTGACAGCCCAGACATGGAGCCACACTGGATCAGTGGGCTCTCATGAAAACATTGGCACTAACAATTAGTATCACACTCCAGCGTGAGTCACAAGTACTAAAACATCCATAGGGAAGACTTCTTGCAAGACTGAAGTCACCTCTTCTACCTACAGTTTGTAATTTCCTTCTACCTCACAGAATTCCTAAAAAATAATGTATAACTTAGTGCTAAGAGCCCATACAAGAATTCTGAGTTAAAATGCTTCTCCATGACAAAGGGGGAAGTCACCCATCTGAGATGGACCAGCCCCACTGTTCCCAGCAATGTCAGTATCCCTGACTATGCACGAACACGTTAGAAACATTTTAGATGAGTGAGCAGAGAATACTATTGTTAAAAAGCACTGGGAAAAAACAATATCCTCTGTCATTTTTGCCATCTTCAAAAACATTCCTAGGACATTTTTCAAAGTCACACTCCACTCTTCTTATGGTTTGCTATTTCAAAATAGTTCTTGTATTTTTGCATAAATATAAATAAGAACAGCTCTCCTGGACTGGACTGAAGGTTCCTCCTGTGGCTATTAACTCTATGACCACATAAGCACATCCAGCTGTGGAATACAGGCACCTCTGCCTCTTCCCTCTAGTGCCCTCCTCACAGCCTCTCACCTTTTCCAGTTGACAGACCTCCCAAACCTGACACAGTCACTGTGCATTAGCCAATCCTCCAGAGAATTCTTTTCCATTAATTTGTTCATCAACCCATGCATGATTTAGGTGCCCTTTCACACCATGACCCCTATCAGCCTGATGAACCAGCAGCTCTGCTTGTTGATTCCTCCCAACATTCATTTTGGAAGAGACAGCAAACAGATGTCCCTGCCTGGTACATTGAATTTATGATTCGATAGATCCCAGAGGAAAAGCCTCCCCAGCTTTCTCACATATCTCAGCCAGCCTCTGCTGAACCTGCCACTCGCCATGCCATGCATGCCATTCACAGGCCAGCTGAAGGTTTACCATTGAGGAACTCGGGTTTGGATTTCCTGAGATAGTAACAGTGAGATCCTGGGGACACAGTAGGATAACTCATCACCAGTTACAGTGAGAGAGACCTGCTGAAAGGTGGAGCAGGGGCAGTTTGGACCCTTGGGACATCTCTGGAGAGATAAGTGGGATTCCCAGAAGAAAAGTCACACATTGCCACTTGGTATTAAGAATATGGCTCCTGTTTGTAGCATTTGTCTGCTTGTTTATTCATTCTTGATGCCTTTATGCTTTCACTGACTGTTAAAAATTGGGGGAAAGCCAAAACCAGCACCTACATAGACTAATGAGCAATGTTTTTTTCTTCTACAAGAGGTGAGGAGGAGTTTGGCTTTTTACATGCCAAAAAAAGGGGCTAAAGCAATCTGTTTCACCCTTTGACATTCATGTGTGCAGGCAATGGGAGTGGGATTTTTCAAAGCTCCCTTCTAACACCCTGAGCCAGAGCATGCACATTGGAAAAAATCCTGCCTGCTTGATAGAGTCTCTGAAGTTTTCTCTTCCTCCTGTTCCCATCTCTCCACCTTGGATGGTCTCCCTGACTGAGGCTCAGTGTCAAGGTACAAAACCAAGTTCCCTTTGTTCGCATGCAAAGATGCTGTCCCTAGGTACACCCCAGGAACACAAAAATATTTTTGAGACTCCAGACAGAGAATCCCTGCACCATACACAAAAAATCCTTGAGCCATTCCAGAGACTAACTCTGTTCTCAAATGCTCAGAAGCATGTCTCTGCTTGATCAGAGCTGGCACCTGTTCTTACTCCTTAAATCAAGTGTGCAACAGCTACCACGACTGATATTAAAACCAAGTCATCATAGAAGAAGTCAGGTGCTCAAATCTGTGACTGAATTTCAAAACAAATATTAAGCAACATAAGAAATGACTCATTCATGTTATTACAGGGCTCCTCACTGGTGCAGCTGGGTGAAGTGAATAAAAACAGGAAGAGAAGCGTGAGTTGCTTTCCAATGATTTTTTCAACTCAGACACAATAGCAGTATCTGCTCCATCACATGTGAAGCTGCCATCAGAGCCACATCTTGCAGGACCTTCCCCACCAGTAAGAAACCATCCTCTCCAAAAACCTACTTCCTCTATCTGCTCTGGACTATGCAAGAAATTAATCAGATGCTTGGCTGAAAAGCCTGTGAACTTTTATTGTTCTTGGGTGGAAAAAAATAAGAGCAGTGCATGAATTTGGTACTAAAAGGTCTTCTAAGCCCTTTGGCACTTTTTTATTTCTCATTTCCAGATGATATTCTGGACTTGCAGACAAAGCAATCAGGTAGCCAAGGAAGTGTCGGGTTTCCTGCTGACCTATTTTTAAACAAAGGAAATCTATATCCCTGGAGCTGATATCAGAAGTTGCTCTCAATTAGTCTGCATATTAAATAAACCCAGTGGAGGGAATACTGAAAATAACTGCTTTCCACACACTCTGTAATAACCTATTATGTCTTTGATAACAAAATATGTCTTCTCATGCTCTAAATTGCTGAAGCTGTGCTCAGTGTTAGCCTGGAGAAAAGTGTGGTCACTGCTGCCATCCTTCCCTCCCTCTCTAGACCATGTCTGGCTGCAGGCTCCCTGGAAGCATTGGATAGGACAAAGCAGAGGCACCAGTCATGTTTCCTGCTTTGTACTGGCAATGAGCAGAAAGTAAAGCTGAATTATTGATGCAAGGCTACCTCCAAAACAAGTTATTTGTTAGTAGCTAAAAGAAGAGGAAAAGCTAAGAGGTTTTACTATATTATAATGACAAAAAAAGGGCTCCGATGAAGTCACTGGTCATGGTGTGATTTAGTTTAGTTGAAAAGTTAGGATAGCTGAACTAAGAAAAACTAATTCTTTTTGCAGGAGCTGAAGACTCTGTGCACACAGTAATCTCTTACTCATTCCACTAAGTCTGGTCCTGCAGGGCAGGACACTACAGGCAACCAGGGTTAGGGCAGTAGCTCTTGTTTTCAACATACCTGAGCTTGAAAATTCTTCTCTGTGAAAAGCCCAATTTCCCTCTTTTTTTAAGTATTCATGCTGAATATGGTTAATACATTTGTGGTCATATAATGCACCTTTTTCTTCTTGTGTCCTGTTCAGTATCACTCTAATGCTAACAATTTTAATTCACAGAGTTTATAGCATTAAGTAAATTATTTTTAGAAAGCAGAAGAACCCACATGTTTTTGAATATATTCACTATATCTTCTGTTATCTGATTTAGACACTCTCTGCTAAAATAAATGAGAGATAGTAGTTTATAATGTGCCAAATGTTACAACACAGAAAACTTCTGTTAAAAATATGCCTGAAGCAAGCTATCTAATAAAGTTCTTAAAATGCTGTTTGGTTTCTCAGAATTAAAGCCCTTAACTTCTTAGGCAGAAGACTGAGTGCTCAGATTTTACTCTGTAGTGTGATCTGTAAGAAATCCTCACCTATGCACTAGACTAAATACGATAAAGGAAAATTACAAGGAGGGTGAATCTGAGACCTTTATCATATTGTTAAGGTACTGTTGTGAAGGGAAAGATGTAAACTGAAAAGGACAGCAAAATGCCAGGTGGTGCTGCAGGCACAGGCATGAGGAGCACACAGATCTGTCCCAGACACCTGTACAGTTCAGAATCCATCATATCCTTCAGACTGTTTTCCATTGTCCCTCATAAGCTGCGTAGCAACACCTAAAATTTACAACAGTAATTGACATTTCTGAGCCCGCAAAAAAATATTTTTTTTTCACTTCATATAGTCTTCCTTCCCTTTTAATAAAAGCAAGAAAATACAGAAATTATTGAGCCATGCTTGTTTGCAGCTTCAAATAAGTAAACAATTCCACTGGTAAATAGGGTTAAGGTTCTGCTTTCATTTCATTCACCCAGCCTCCTCAAGGAAATTATTCCTTCTATTGGTGATTTTTTTTTAATTGTCTTTTTTTGTGTCTCATATTATTGAAATACTACCCATATGCAAAATTCCTCCATGCACTGACTTAGATATCACAAACCAAAGTGCATCTTTATTTCCTTGTTTTTACCAAGTCTGAGTTAATGAAGGAGAAAATATCCCCAAATTGTAAGTCTGTTTTAAAACTTAATATAGCTACATCTCAAGGAAATCTCCATTGTGTGCAGTGTTCATAAAAACAACTTGTCAAATTTCTCCAGATTGGACTTCACTGAAGTCACAGCAATCACCAAGGCTTTATCTCTTTAGCAAAGCCACACAAGTGGAGTCACTAGGGAAGGGCAGTGGTGCTCAGTGGTGACCCTACACCTGAGCCACACTGGATAACAATTCCAATTCACAAAAGCACATCACAGGGGAGGAAGCCTTTCACACCCTGCTGTATGTTTATTTAATATCAAAGCACTTAATCTTTTCCCATTCATAGTACCATTAACAATGCAGTCACATCGAATGGGACCTAAAACTGTACAGTTGATTTACCTGCATTTAAAAAATAAAACTTAGAATGAAAAACGAAAAGACTATAACCATTATTTAGGGAATGGCAATGCTGGATGAGGGAACACATAGCTGTACTTTTAAGTCAGCAGAGAAGAACAAATAAAACCACAAGTTATTCTTGTGAATTAGGAAGCACAACACATTTCTTATCTTCTATTGTCAAGAGTCATCTGAAATGTTTTCTTGTATATATAGCTTCTGAGATTACCTTTAGAAGGTTTTTCTCTGAAGAACAGGATCACCTCACTTGACAAATTGGTTTTTAACTACAGAACAGGCTTTGGAGCTGCTACATTTTTGTGAGAGTAGCAATCACTTCACATTTTTTTTCTGAATGAGGAGACAGACTGTGATTCAAACTACTGGTATCCCTTGTATTCTTGGACGTTTACAAGTTTCTATCCTACAAAAGATTATCTCATTTCTGTGTTTGGAAATACCAGACTTTCTATTTCTTGTTGATCTTATTTTCATCAAAGGCATTCATCTGCTGAGAGATCAAGTAAATCAATTTAAAAAATAAATATAATTATTTGATAAATACTGTCCAAACAGATCACAGAAAGAAAATGACAAGAGCTAGTGAATTATTACAATAGAAAATTTCTGAATATGAAATATCGGTTGGATATAAGCTACCAAAAACCTCTCCAAAGCAGGTTCATTCATGTTTGTCCATAAAAACACTGGTGGTTCCCACCACTCTTTCACCAGTGTCCCCACTTTGTGAATCCTGCTCAAAATGTAGTCAGGCTAGGGACAGAAGGGACCACTTCAGCCCAGGCTGAAATTTGCCTCATGACTGTGCATACTGAGTTTCAGCTGTTGTGTGCCACATGTCTTTTTCTTAGCTAACAGAAATTCCATAGTCTGATCTGAAGAAGAAGGGGTGGACAGCACTTACTGAAGTGCCGGCTCAGAAAAGTCGTGAAAATTAATATGACTTTATTCTTCACTTACAGAATGTTAAGGTTTGCCTTTAAGAGTCTTCATTAACACAATGAGAATAGCTATGGGACATAATATCCAGCCTGGGCCCAGAGCATCCTTGTTTCAGTTGTGCAGTTGTTACAGCTCCTTAAGATAATTTGGTTGTGAAATATTTTTTCTCTATTTTTTCCAGCATTTGTCACAGATGAGCTCTGTTATCTAAGCCACTGTATGATCTCACAACCAGCGATATCTTTACAACTGAGTGTATGTAACTAAATTGAGCTAACCCCATTCATGAAGGCAAATTTGGCTTGGAAACTCATTTCATCTGTGACAAAGAAGGGTGGAGTTAAAGCTATTCAAGCTTTGGCTGAGAACAAAGTCAAAGGGTGACAGTCTTCAACAACAACAACACCACTGCTAAAAGAAATGCTTGTTAAGTCAAAGTTTCTTTATGAAAAGTGCCTTTCATTAAATTATTTTTTTTCCTCTTTTCCAAAGACCAGTTATTAATAGTTCATGCTATGCAAATGTAGCCATGATTAACTGGCTAAAGAACTGCATCATGTATTTCTATTGATACTGAGAGTCTGTAACAGGTGGTATTAAAAAAAGCAGATATGCAATGTGATTATATACTTCAAAAAACCCCAGCAGTTACAATCAGCTTCAGTCAACAAGATGAAAAATGTTCTACATGTCTTCTACATGTTTCCTCAAGTGGCAAAACTGAATAACCTCAAGGTCTCCAACAAAATTTTCTCTGGGGAGAAAAAAATCAACTGGATAGGTTTTTAAAGTTGAAAAAAAACAGTGTGACATTTAAGCTTCTTCTAAATATCACACATAGGACCAGGAGGGAAAAATAAACTCCAGGTGATCAATTATTTATTCTCTGCAGAAAAGAGAACTGCTAAAAAAAAAAAAAAAAAAAACCAATGAGGATCACAATAGGAAAACAATAAATCAGTTAGTAGCTTCTTAAAGAAGAAAACAGCTACTCCAACTGGCACTACAATTTTCAGGTTTGACCTCAATTACTGTCTCTGTTTACTGATCAGAAATCAAACCTAACACCACAGGTGCAGTTGCAGTGGGTGCTTCTCATAGCTAGTAACCTAGAAAATGTAACAATGTAAATGAATTGGTTTTTTCTATTCTTAGGCATCCAGTAAAATCTTCTGCAGCAGTTAAAAACATCCTTGTGTTTAGTACCTATTTTTCTCTCTGCAGAGTGGAAGTGCAGCAATGATAATCACCAAGCACATTGCCCTTCCTGTCCTAAATGAGTTATCTTTATCTTTACCTTCCTCATCTTTACTCATACTTGCAACACCAGCTCCTTCTGATGATAGACTAATTACCAGGACTATTGGGTAATGCAGCTGCTTATTAGCACTGGCAAGAAGAGCAATGGTAATATAAAGGGCCTTGCTGTGTGCAAGCAGCACCTGTTTCTTCTACTGTTCCTAAGCCTGTACAGACACTCAGAAAACCCAGCCTTGAGTGTGACAGCCTTTCATCAAGTGGTTACTTGATAAAAATATGTTTGATTCCATGTGGACTTTAGCTCTTACATAGCTCTTTCTATCCTTCATGGAAAGAGGGAAGGATCATCCTTCTAAGATTTCAAGGAAACAGATTATTAGCCTGCATTTAATTTATCTAAGCGTTGTTTTGGCAACCAAATCCGTTGCGACTTATTTGAGCATTTTAATTTAGATTTCATTCTCAGCTTGCATGAATATGGCAAATGCATTAAATATGAATAAACTGTCAGGAAACAGCAGAAAACTCACATCATATGGGGATACCTCATTTACAGAAGACTTTTTTATTTGGTATTCCTGGCACACAGATTGCTCAGGGAAAACCAAAAACCCAAGTTAATTATTCAGGGGACTAGAGAAATGCTTAGCTGGCAAATGGGTGTTCTGGTTCATGGTTGGTTTTTACCATTCTCTGCAACTTATAAACAATGCTGGAAAATGGATTACAGGAGCACTCTCCTGTCCATTCAGAATTGGTTTATCCAGCCAGACAATTTGAATTGATCTACCTGACTTTTCCTCATATGGATGATTCACAGCTCATGAGACTCCTTCAACTAGAACAACCTTTTCTTGGCTGATGATGGCAAAACTGGCTCTTCACCTAAGACAGAAATGCCCAGAAGTGGGCAGACCCCCTTCTGGATGATCCAGAGCTTTTGGGGATGATAGATCCCAGCAGCTGCTGATCAAAGTAGACTACCTATCATGAATGCCAAGAGAAAGCACTGGGAGGAAGAGAGATCCTCCCCAATAATATAAACCCACATTCTTTCAGATCCTAATAGACTAGCCAAGTCCCTAAAGGAGAATCTTAAAATTAAGAGGACAATATACAGCAGGCTCCTCCAGAGAGCCACAGATTTGTCAAGCAAAAGTAGTTAGAGCATTACAATAGAATACAACAATCCAAAAATAAAAGGAGGTAGGGCGAGCAATTATTGTTTTACACTACCTAGAAAATGTTATCAGTTATTGGTTTTCATTATTTTGCGGGGGACAAAATATTTGCAATCCTTGAATCAGTGAACCCTGAACACTAAATTCGCTACAGAAAAGAAAAAAGCATTCCTAGGGCAGGGTATATTTTTAAGGTACCTCAGACACTTAATTCATTTGAGAAAAAAGGTTCAATAAACTAAAAATATATTGCTATTGTTAGTGTTATTGGAATAATAATAATAATAATAATAATAATAATCGTACTACAAGCATTTTGATAGCATCACAAGTAAATGCTGCTCTACCAAGGCTTCTTCAGTCAAGGACTGCACAAGCCATAAAATTCCTGCCTTGAGGAGACTGCAACCAAACTTCATTTACTCTTGAAAGCAATTGTGATACACTATTGTTCTTTAGACAGCTTAGAAGATGTGTACCCTAATAACCAAAGTAAATAAATGGTTGATTTGGCAGTCCTTTTTGTCCAGAAAGCAATAGAGTTGGCCATCAGGATATACAGCTTAGAAATATAATGGGGTGCACAAAAATATTCCTAAATATTTTCACATAAGTTTAAGAATCTTAGTAACAGAATTAGTTATAACTAATTTTTTTCCTTGCCTCATTTTTTCTTCTCCTCTCAACAATATTATTGTTTTTATTTTTTAAAAAGCATTCCTTTCAGCAGATATTTATAATAATACTTCCAGCAGAATCTTTGATTAAAAAAAAAAAACAATCATGAGGCTACTTATAGATGTAGTCAGTTACCCTAGGAATTCCTTTCTGCAGCACATTTGAAGTAAGTAGAATTAAGCACACCATGGCAAGATGCAGTGAAGTCTCTGGAATGATTCCTCAGTGGGCCCTTCTCCCCCTTCCTCTCCCACTCTCACTGAGGCACCAAAGGGCTTCCAGTGTATTTTTCAGTCAACACTTCTCATCCATTGACGTGATCTTCACTTCCGCACCGCTGCTGCTCTCCCATGGTGGTTAGTCTTACTCAGACAACCTTTTCTGTATCCTGAGCTACTGTCTTGAGCTGCAGGAGGGAGGCAGGCTGCTATACTGTTGCATTTATTCTGGTTATGTCTGAAAAACAAAAGCCGCTCCTATCCCCACACCTTCTTCATCACCAAAAAATTGGTTCCATGGTTACAAATGCAGCCTTGCTGTTATGTTTGTTTAAAACTTTGAGCTTTGCTGTGTTATGTTCAAGCACGTGCAACCCTCACCTTCTGTTCTCTTTTCAATTTTCTTTTGTGACATTTTATCATTTCCTTTCATGTAGAAAGAGGTTCCTACTCTGACAGCTCTTCTGTGACAGCCCCTTCAGGCTGTACAAACCACTTTCTCACACAGATCAGACTGCTCCAAATGGTGCTGCTGCAGCTGCTGCTGCTGCGTACACTGACCAGCACCCACTCAACATGGAAGTCACAACAATGCATGTGGAATAAAGTGCCAGGACTAATGGCAGGAATAAACTTTGCTCCTGCAGCTATATAGGACCGCAAGGAATAGGATCAAAGCAGCTGAACACTGAAGCAGCTCTTACTCCATTCTGACTCAAATTCATTCTAAACAACCTAGATTTTTTCAAAGAGCAGTAGGAAAGGATGCAAAATGGAAGGAGGAAAAAGTAGGCTGGAGACATTCAGAAAGTGCTTTTAACAGCTTTTGGAGCAAATGGGGATCCTTGTCCTTGGTGGTTTGACATGAACATCTTTCCTCTATAGACAAGGTCTGCACAGAAGCACTTGTAAAGGCAAGGAAGATACAGATGACTCACCTAGAACAGAACCAGTGATGTGGCCAGTGAATTTTTTATTTGGCTTCACAACATCCTGCCTTTTTTAATTGCAAGGCCTCTCCAGGTCCTCCCAGGGAACCACCAACCCCTTCTCATGTCTGTGTACCATATCTGAGGTGATTTGCCTCTGAAAACAGGGAAGAATTTGGCAGCAATTTGAGTCGTTCATTACTTGCACTAGAGTTCTCACTATTACTGTACTAGTGGGATAGGACTGCAAAATGAAAATGTGTCATGGCACACAAGAAATGAACATGTAGGCTCTATGTGTTATATTTTATATGGTATTTACCTTTGTAATGTGTCTTGCTGTTCTCTATCCAGTTTCTCCTTGAAATTACAGGATTGTTTGGGTTTGCAATTTTTTTTTCCATTTTCACAGTTTTATAAGTGTCTCTCTCTACATTCATCATCTCTCATGACACTCTGCTAAGCAATCAGTCATTTCTCTGTGACTGGCTGTTTCTCACAAAGGCATTTATATACATTTGTTATTAGCTCTTCTCCAGCTAGAACTCATTAATTTCTCTACAGGCTATTATTATTTCCACTTTTAACTTTGTTTTTAATCCCCAACACCAAAAAAACTACCAATGTCTTTAGGGATTTTTGTTAATCTCGTTTTTTCTTGTGGAGAATCTTGTTTGTTTCAATAGCAATTAGCTTTTATTGTTCTACTTCCCTCTTTTGTTTCACTTGGTCTTCCTCCTAGCTGTTACTCCACTGCACGCATCCCACTGTCTGTTTGGAGAGTACCAAGCACATCACTGCACATCGTTGCCCCTGCTGTAAGGAAAAGGTTTTAATTTATTGCTTAGGAAATATCATGCCGTGTTATTTCCTGAAATTTCTATGGTCATCTGAGTCTTAACCAGTCAACCCACAAAAATTCAGAGGAAACACATAAAGGAGAAATTATATTTGTAGCAAGTTCAGTCAGTCAAGAAAATATCTTCGTATCATAACCATCTGCACTGGATACCAAGTGCAGATGGTTTACTTTAATACTTCATTTCTAAGTGTAGGGTATCCAAACAGAAGGATTTCTAAGAAGCATCAATAGTTCTATAGGGACATACCCTAATCTTTCCTTTTTCAGGTTATACAGATTTCTTTATAAATAAGATCCAAGAAGCAGCTACTAGCTGTACTTCTTTAGTTGAAACAGCCTGTCAGACATCACTTAACTGAAGAACTTTGGCTTTGGTTTAGGAGGGTGTTGTGAGCTGTCAATTTACTTTGAACAAAAAGCTTTGTTGTATTCAATTGAATCATCCTTGCTATGAACAGCCCAGGCTAATAACAGTCAATAACACCCTAACTCCTCATTCACTCACTTGGTGTCATTCTTCTACAGGAATTCTCTTCTAAAAAAATTCATTGAAGAGCAACCTTTTTATGTGCCTGAGTAAATCAGAGTCAATAGAAACATAGAATGGCTTTAATTGGAAGGGACACTGAAGGTTGTCTAATTCCAACTCTCCTGCCATGGGCAGGGACACCTTCTACTTCTCCAGATTTCTCAAAGCCTCGTCCAGCCTGGCCTTGAATATTTCCAGGGATGGAGCATCCACATCTTCTCTTGGCAAGCTGTGCCAGTGCCTCATCACCCTCACAAAAATAATTTCTCCCTAATATCTAATGTAAACCTGCTCTCTTTCAGTTCAAAACCATTACCCTTGTCCTATCACCACATGGCCTTGTAAAAAGTCCCCGTCCACTACCTTGTAAAAAGTTCCTCTCCCTACCACTCCTCTAAAACCTTGTCAACCTTCATAAGAAATCCAGCAAGTGCTCCTTGCCAGCTGAGCGACTTCCTGGAAATCTGCTCCTGGCAAGAACATGAGTCCTTTTCCTGCTTGTGTGCCCTGCTCCTGCCAGCTCAGCAGCTCGTGTCTGCTGGACTGAAATCACCCCTCATGCTCAGCAGGCCAAGCTGGACTCCTAGCAGCCAGCAGCTCTGGGGCAGACTACGGTGCTCCCCCCGTGCATCCCATCATGGGATTTACAGCCCTTTTTCTTTTTTCTCCAGAGCCACTGAAGACTTTAACTGTAATTGGAAAAGACTGAAGAGATAGAGTGGAAACCCAGCAGGGAAATCCCTGTCTACCTGGGTTCACCCATTCCTCACACACATACTGGGGAATTTTGTCCCAAGTGCTCAGCAAAATATTACTCACTTTTCAACTCCAACTTGTCCGTACTCAAATTTGATGGAATTTGGAAACTGTTTGTATGAGGCAAAGTTCATCCTTCCATTCACAAACATGTGATAATGAAGGAAGACTGTGCTGGATAAGGACTCTAAATTATGAGGACATTGAGTCCTGGCTGTGTATATCTTGCCCTTGTCACTGTCACTGATGAACTTTTCTTTAGTTCGGGTTTTGGTTTGGGGAGAGCGGTTTGTTTTGGTTTTTTTTTCATGAGCTTGGGGGGAGGGAGGTTCTGTTTTGGATTTGGGTTTGGCTTTTGGGGAATTGTTTGTTTGTTTGTTTGTTTGTTTGTTTGTTTGTTTGTTTGTTTGTTTGAAATAAATGCTTGAGAATAGAAGAGAAACAACTCCCTGAACAATTTATTCTCTATCAAGTACCATACAGGCCTGAAGCAACATGTACTAGGGTTATTTTAGCACATTGCATGGCAGAATATGTACTTCCTTTGTTGTTAAACATGTGCAATTTAATGAAATAAATATTAAATAAATATTATATTTTAAATGCAAATTGAAACTCACAAAGATGCAGCAAAAATTTTTCCCAGACAAGGAAAATGCTACAAAAACAACTACTTTCATATAAAAAAATTTTCAAATCAGAGGAATATCAAAAACATCAGACAGACTTTAAAATATCTGGAGCATAACTTTCAAATATAGAACGTCACCTAATTAACATCAAGAAGATACCTTTTTTTCCAAAAGGTGACACAACACTGCTACCAGCATCTAAGATTCAAACTAGGTTAGATGTGACTGAAACTTTGTTATAGTTACTGTTTTGTGAACACAGGGATTCAGTATGTTTTGGAGAAAGCAGGTGAAACTTCACTTGATGTTATCAGTGTTTACTTACCAGCTCTATGATATCTGTAAAACAAGAACTGAAAATTTTGCCTGATTAGTTCTTGTCAACTGCAATAGAAAAATTGAAAGGAATTTACCTGCTCATATTTTGGAACAAGTGATAAAGCAACAGCTGCAGTAAATGGAATGGTGAACATTCAGTATAATTGTCTTTTTTATTTTAGGGTGTCAACAAGAGAAAAACTGTGCCTTTTCTTAATTACCTGGATTAACACAAAAAACAGGTTAAGATTTAGAAAACTGTGAGAACAGTTCTTACACAAAACCAGCTTATGTGCCTGGAATTCCATCAAAGGCTTAGGATCCTTCCCAGATAACTGCCCACATTGTTATAGTCAGCCTGGTTGCACAAGACTGTGTATGAGTCTTATTCCATCTTCCTGTTGAGGTTCCAGACTAAGTCACTTTCTCTCCCAAGTCTGTAGGATCCTCCATGGAATATTACATCTCCCTCTATTGAGATATTAAAAATAAACTACATAAAAATCCTCTTAGTCCACTGTGCCCACTTGGGTTTCAAGATTATTAGGTGACTTCAACATATTATTCCCTTGTGTTGAAATAAATTAGCTTTTCCACATATTGTGAGCACAATATCTTGATCATAGCATTGTGGACCTCCACACAAATCCTGCTAATGATAGTGCCTCTGTGAACAACTCAACAGGATCCCAGTTTGGGATTTTGGGGTGACACAGGGCACAAAGAACATAACTAGTCATGCACATGTTGGATGGAGAAAGATTCTCACTTCTGTCAAGTAAAAGAGAGTAGATACAGAAGAACATAAAGTCACAGTGACCTCTCCAGTCCCTGATCTTAGCTCCCACTCATAGTCATACCCATCACCCCACACCCACAGGAACATCTCCAAGGATTAAAGGGAGTTCCAGGGCTCCTTCACACTTCCACAAAGACCTCCTGCCAGCTATTAATCCCTGCCAGACCCCAGCCTCCCCTTTCTGTTGGACACAGATGGAAAACACACAGATGGGAGATGCACAAATGGTCATTTTCCAGTGTTTGCAGCTTCTTTGCTCTGTCTCCTTGGTGTAGCTTTCCTGCTCTGCCTGCCACCAGCTGACCAGACAGAAACCAATGGTATTTAAACCAGGGCTAGAACTAATTCATTAACTTTATTTTCCCTACATTATGAAACTTTTAATGAAGGTGTAACACTGGTAAATCTCTGCCTAAACAAGTTTAAATGAAACAACAGAAAATGTTTGCAACTGTTCTCTCAACTGATTTACACTCACTGGCGGAAGGGTACAGTCTTCTTAATACCACCATTCTTTAATCTCTTTAATCTTTAATTTAAGTACCTGGGTGCTTATCTTGATGCCCTTTACCAAAACATTTGAGGTCTGACAAGATTATATGAACAATAATAAATCCCTCATCTTTCTCATCATGTAGTAGTTGGAACTTGATTAGGAATAATTTTGGACGTTGTTACTCCTGTGTTATCCTCAGGGAGCAAGCAAGTCTTGTTGACTGAAGCACCAGTAAACAGGACTATGATGAAACAAATCATCGAAGTAAAAGAGCTGGGGTGTGCAGCCCAAAGCATTTAGAGAAATGCATTAGTCATACCTTGGAAACTAATCAAGAATTTTGGGGAAGGGGGGCAGAAAGCTGGTGAGGTCAAAAGGTAGGCTGAACAAGCTGTAAATAACTTCCCCCAAGACAGCTGACTAACACAACGGGCATGAGCTGAAACTTGTTTATTTGAACCCTGTGAACCCAGTACACATTTCTGTTGGTTAAATATCTCAGAGCTGGAGGCAGATGCAAGATGTGAAGGTTACTCCCAAGTTACTAGCACTAAGCAACCTGCTCTCCCACACCTCTCCACCAAGGGCTGGGATGATCAAACAAAAAATCCCTTAACCCCTAGGAAATACATTCTCCTCTGACAGGTGGGAATGGTCCTGAAAAACAGCATGCACATCCACCCTTTTTTACACACCACATGTTTGGTACAGCCCAGGTCTAATAATGGAAAGGATGGTGGGACACACTGCTTTGGAATTTCTCATTTATTTTTCTCACCATCTCCTCTCCCTCTTGTTTTCCTTCTCTGCCCATGTCATGACCTATGACCTTGACATTTTGTTGCTGGAAAAACATATTTTGGCAAAAAACTGAAGAAAAAAATAGCACTGGGCACCAGTGATACCATCCGGAATGAATGTGGAAAAAAACCCCAAGCCAAAACAAAAAGCACCTCCTAGAAGGAGAGCTTTAAACAATCTCTAAAACAATAGGATCTTATTACTTTATAATTCTTTTTCCAGTCAGCTTCTGAATGTGGATATTCACACATTTCATCAATGAGATTTACTTGTCTGCAGATGTTATCTATATTCTACCATGTTTTCATTATAAATATTAAGGAGGGAAATACTAGAAGTGAGAAAAAAGAGTAAACTATTTCACTGCACCAATAAACTTCTCAAATCCCAGTAGTAAAGTCAAGCTGTAATGAACATGTCAAATTAATACTCCTGTAGTGCTCTAAGCCCACCTCACGGCTTACTCCTGCTGCATCTCAGGTCACTTAAAATCAATTTGGTGATGTCTGCCCCATTTCACAACTGAACTCAGAAGCTGTCTAAAATTAAAATCTGAATTAATTTGTTTGCAGCAACCTGGTACAGATCTTCTCCTGCTGAGATCAGACTATGTCAAAATGCCCCAGTTTCACTGTTAGAGTGGAAAAATTATTCATATAGTCAAAATCATGACAAAAATTTTAACAGGAGGAGGATGAAGGCTGTACATAATTGCCAGCTGAAGTGAGAATAGTATGTGAGTGCAGTTCACAACAAGGTCACTGCAACACCATACTTTCACAAAAATGACACCTCTTACTATGGTAGTGCCTCCTTTCCATTACTGTCATAGTTATGTACATTACTGGAAGGAAAGAAACGCTCCCTGATGCCCATTACTCTCTGGAAAGGGAGAGAAAGATAATGACTTTGCCACTGTCAGAGCTGATCCAAATTTCTTGCTGTAACCAACACATGTTAAGTATATAAGTTTAATTGTCATTATCAACAAATAAAAATACCTAGTTTTTCCAGAAGAAATGCCAAACTGACATTGTTCTGTTTGAACTGCTGTTCATATGTAATATCATTGAATATATCCAAATATCAACTTGTAGGAGTTTAGTACAGCATAAGCTGTAAAAAAATTATTAAAAAAAAGATGTTTCAGGCAGTAAACTGGTTCTTCAACAACTGCAAATTGACATTCATGACCAGACTGCAACTTAGTTATTGTTATTTCAAGGGATTATACTAGAGAAATAATATTTGTTAATATTTGTAGTGTAAGATTATTCAATGAGCTGATTCAGGATAAGCCTGATAAGGCATAAACAAGTTTTGACTAATTATCAACTAGGTCAACATAACATGGCGTGCACGTGTGTTGTGTGTGCTGGATGAAACTTACACTGTTATGAATGTGTCAGATCTGCAATACTGATTACTTGTCTTTGCTTGCAGACAGACTGAAAGTACTTGCTGTCAAGTGTGTGTGCCAATTAAGTCATAGAATCACAGAATATCCTGTGCTGGAAGGCACACTCAGGATCATCAAAGTCCAGCTCCTGGTCCTGCACAGGACATCCCAAGAGTCACACCATGTGCCTGAGACCATTGCCCAAACACTTCTGGAACTCAGACAGGCTCAGAGTTGTGACCACTTCCCTGGGGAATCTGTTCCAGTGCCCAGTCACCCTCTGGGTGAAAATCCTTTTCCTGATATCCAACCTAAACCTCCCCTGACACAGTACCCTTATGAATTAAGTAGTGAATATTGTCATTCAGGTTAGTGGTGGTTCAAATATTGCTGCTTGGTGAATGGATTTCTTGAGTTTTTTAATAAATTCCTGTTCCCTTGTGTCACAGAAGTTTCACCATCCTAAGAAACTAGAGCATAAACTAAAAAAATCATTTCTATAATTCAGCTATTTGTAGCCCAGCATTACATCAGAAGAGTTCTGAGTTCGTCTTCAGTGCTTTCTGTGCAAAGTTTGCAGAATAAATGGCTTTGACATGCCTGTGAGCCCACAATTGCTCCTCCACCTGTACTTTGTGGTGTTTATCCCATAGAGGTCAAGGGCTGTCATACATCTGCATCCACACTTGCTCACTGTATGGCTGTGTCATCCTCTTCTGCAGTTACCAAGTCAAACCTAAGCCCTGCATGCAGCGTGCCACTGGTCCCCCCAGTCGCACCCTGGTGATAGGCCAGGCACAACTCCTTTCCTGGCACCACTATCAGTCAGGAACTACAACTGGATAAAGATCATTACACTTGAAATTTTAAAAATGCTTTCCACTTAACTTCCACTAACAGTTTGTGGAACCACAGAAACTGGTTAATATGATGGTTTTATACTATCCGTTGCAGGGAAAATTTACCACAGTTTACAATATTGTTTCAAAACAACTGGAACATTCTGTTTAGAGGAATTCTGCACTGAATGAAGGCAGCAGAAGAAATCTTCGCAGAGCAGAAAGAATCTTCACAGAGTGCCACCATCAGTAAACATTCTGCTCCCTGACAGCATTATTTGTGAAAAAGAGTCAGATTCTTTAAAATGTTAACATCTACAGATGAATGAGCAGTCTAAAAGTTTTGAGACTCTCAAATGTATACCTGCAAACCAAGAGGCTGAGGAATCAAAGATACCATTGTCACAGAGCAGACAGTTCCTGAATTCTGAGAGTTGCCAGAGTCAGATTTCAGTAAAAGAATTTTTCTTCCTTCTGCTGATGACTTGAACTTGGCTAAGGCAAGTCATGGTGGGAAGCAGAGTTGTTCCGGCTCCAAAGCTGCATCCCAGGAAACAGGTGACCAGTGCCTTCGGGTCCCCAGCTCCCAGACCACCTGCACACATGATCAGGCTGCAGTCTCCTTCAATCACTCTCATTGCATCCACTTATATAGGAAAATTGTTAGTCCAACAACTAGCAGAAGATGACAAATAGCTCTTACCAAGCAGCAAGTTTGTCGACTGTTAATAAGTTTGTTTTAAAGTAGTACAACCTTGCTCTGACTTTCAATAGAAAAGCTTTGGGTTTGAACAGGCTTCCAAAATATTTAGAACCTCACAGACTACTTACACTGGTTGAAAACTACCTGTGAAAACCCAAATTTTTGTTGTGGGTGTATTCCAAAAGAAGTATTCCAAATTTAAAATTTGCAAAGAAATTACTGAATAAGTTATGTTTCAAATCTTGCCATTATTGCCACTGTAGAAAAAATGCTGAAAAAAATGCTTTCTGGCCTAATGTTTTGCTTTTTCAAAAGTATAAGACCCAGTTAAGGTCAGGAAAAAGAAAATTTTAAAAATATCCAAGAACCCTCTGTTCAATTTTCAAACCAAAAGGATGGAGCTGCAGTAGCATGGGGAGATATTGTCTTTTCCTTCACTCTAACAGGTACCTGTTGAGAGCAGGACTTCAGACTGCACAGCTGCAAAACCCATGCTATAGAGTACAGCCTGTAGTATCATGAGTACACTTTATCCATGCAAATCATCCCACTAAACATAATGGGACAACTCATTTTCTAGGCTGAGCATCTATATTCTCCAGTGCTCCCACAGTTTGTGTTTAAAATATCTGTTGAGTGAGAAATAAATTATTAATGAATTATCAGCCTCAATTTGCCTTCTATATTTGTCAAACAGAGCTGTGTTTAAATACTTAGCCTTCCACTCCACTTGTGGATAACACAAATCCAGGACTGCAAAATGAAGGACAGCCTTCTACAGAAGAAGGATAGAGGAGGGAGGGAAAAAACTCTCTTTCTTGTAGAAAAGGAAATAACACAGATCTTAGCTAAAAATTTAATGACAATTTTTGTGGTTTTTCTCATATAAAGTTTCTTCATGCCAAGTTTCCTCATCACAGTTTAAAATAACACGGACTGAAATGGTCCATGTTCAAAATTACAATTCTATTCTGCATTCCTAAATCATGTAGAAGTCTACACCAGGGATCTTGTTTTACCCATAAGTAAAATGTTTGTTCATGCAGGTAAGTGAACTCTGCAACTCACAGTCATGCCTGAGATAATGATGGATATTTAGTTCCTGCTGTATGCACTTATTACAGGGATCCTGATTTTCTGAAAGAGGTTAGCCTTTTTTCCTGAGGAAGAAAAATAATAAAAGTGTAAACACAAAGAGTTTAAAACTAGAACAAACATTCGAGGAAACCAAAGTATATTACAGTTGTGCCGTTACTTAGAGGTTTTTGGTTTTTAAATGGAAGAAGTCAACACTACAGGGCTGGCACAACCATTTTGCCCGCAGGAAGGAGTACAGTGAGCTCTCAAAAAGGTGGATTTCTTTTTCCCTTAGTGTCAATGAGGCCCTGCAGGCTGAAATGTGCCCATGTTTGATGGGCTAAGGACTTTACTCAAGTGGTTCTTGGCAGGTGTGAAACAACTGTTGGAAACAATCTCATCTGTAAAACCAATTTGGCTGCACCACATTTTCTCTCCATGTACCTGTGCTGACTGATAGACTGTGAACGACAGGCGTTAAAGACAGAAAGAATCTATTAACTCATCCAATCTTTCTGCTCCCAGGCCACTCTTATTCCCTCACTTGTATTCAGCACTACCTTCAAGTCCTTTTATGAAAAGTGCATACAGACTTCCACCAATTCTTTGCCAATGCACAAGCCTGCCTCTTCCTTAGTTAGAAAACCTTCTTTCAAGTTCAGCTTTTACTTAATTTCATGGCATTATCCCCTTGGCCTGTGCTTGGTATACTTTTAAGTCTCTTTCCTTTTATTTTCACTTTTGCCACATCGTTCCTGCCAAATGCAAAGGAGCATATTTGCAAAGGCAGCATTTTTTAGCATCCTCAATTTTTTTCTGAGCACCTCTGTATACAACCAAGCTGATGGTGAGCAGCTATTAAAAAGAAATCAGAATTATACAAAAGTCCAGCAACAGACTCCTGCTAGTGGAGGCATTACTGAACCATTACAGATGAAGAGTGAGCTTTCCTGAATGTTTCCATACCTCATGCAGTCTGTTTATGAAATGTTAAGAACAATGTATTTTAAAACCCCCAATAAGTCAAAATTTAAGGTTTTCCCTTGCTATTTAAGCCTTTCTACTGAAAGATGAAATGAAAATGAAAGATGAAATGAGATGAAAGATGAAATGAAAACTCAAAGATTTGTGTAACTGGACAAGTCTTCTACATTCTTAAAATGTCAGTTTCATCCATGGGTATTTGCATATGTTGGTTCCAAGTACACAGGTAGCTCCCTGCATAATGTATTTTCTCTTACAATCTATACTGGTGGTTCAAAATGAAATTGCATGTTCTGAAAAAAACATGCCACTTAGACCATGCCAGCTGCTCAGTATGCTGAAGCGCAGTGTCAAGAACCAGACTCCAGATTCCCTTCCTACCTGAACCTCTTTCCTCCAAAGAAAGGTGAGGAAAGGTCCCTTTGCAGCAAACTGCAAAGGTGGCAATGCCATAGAAATCCGAAGCACTTGTGTGGTTCAACATTTGCCCTGAAGTGATTCAGCATTTGATTTAACTGAAATCTTCAGCTGCCTCCATCCTCTTTCTTCATGAAAAAAGTTGCCCTTACCTGACAAAAAGGAAGGTAGGAATATTTTACTAGTCAATATTACCCTCTAAATTGCATGGTGGCCTTGGGGGGAGGCTCAGAATCAGGACTGATCATTTTCTGACTGTGTCAGGTCACACTACACCCACTAGTGCCAGGCAGCAGTCTGAGCCCAAGTAATGCCCCACATTTTTCAATTACTGAATCTAGAGCCGGAAACTGAAGGTGAGCATGCAAAGCTTATTTTCATAGCTTAACAGCACATGGTATTGTTTCACAGAATCAGAAAAATAGAAGATAGGAAAGCCATTTTCTCTGTCCAGTCCTAAGCTATCCTCTATCAACAAATTCACTGTACATATGAAAGCAAGACTGCATTTTTACCATGAATCTCAAGAACACTATATTACAGAATCACAGAATAATCCGAGTTGGAAGGGACCCACAAGGATCATCACATCCAACTCTTCAGTGAATGGCCTGTACAGGGATCAAACCTACATCCTGGCATTATTAGCACCATGCTCTGACCAACTGAACCGTATTTTATAGTTTGTAGCTGTCTCAAATCAGTTTTCTCCACTTTCTCTGAAATGTTATGTCTTATCTCTAATTGGCACCAGAGCTCTGTCAATAAAGCAGTCATCACTAGTACTGAGCAGTGGCAGTTTTATGAAGAATCTTCAAATTCTTACTCTTTTGAATGGCCAACAACCCAAAGTTTTAAAATTCTTCAGAAAGGAAACTCAAGGACCTAGGGATAAATTATTGGAATAGTCAATATATCTTAAAATATGACTGTATTACTGTCAATTTTTCGACTGCTATGTTGAATTATACATAATATAAAACATATTGTACACATACTAAAGAGAGAGAAAGGTATGTATTACACACTGTAACTGTTCCACTTAAATATTGATAGGGAAATCTTAATGAGATTGAAACATTTTCCTGTTCACTTTGTTGAAGAGGAATGCCAGCCTGCAAAATAGGCTTGATTTCCCCTGAAATTTGGTATTGCCACACTTTTGTTGCACGTTTTCTAAAAAATGCTTGTTAGAAATGTAGTCTGGCACCTTTTATGTTTACTTTGCTCAACCACAGTAAATGCCATCTAGACATATGCCAAATAAATTTCTATTTTGTTCCTTTCATGTATACTAAACCATGCACAATGTACGCCTCTTAGTGGACTCCAACATGTTCTGAATAGAAGTATAAATATTTTCCAAGTCATCAGACACACAAACTTAATGTGCACACCTTCTTAACATAAATTTTACTCAAGAGAGAGAAAACCACATGGAGTTCTAGTTTAAAAGCAGGGAAGAGGTATGGGCAGAAATTTTTTTATTCAGTTTAGCATGGAAGGAGGGATGCTCTGTTGCCTTTCAAGACACACTTGTGCAAAACTGCCTGTAATTTTATGGTTCTACAGACACTTGTCACTTTTCCAAGTGTTAAGTACTGCTTTTATTTTAAAATACAGTTCCCTAAGGGACTGTGAGTACTGGTGAGGGTCCCAGAAGAACTGCAGTGACAGCTGTAAAAAATGTTCAGCCGTTAGCATGAGTTAAACAGTGCTGGTAGGTTAGGCTCCACCTTAGTTGTTTGTATTTACAACTTTTCTTTTAAGAGTCCAAGCAAGCTGTGTGTTCCTGAGGAAACAGAGAGTAGCCTTGCAAGACAAAAATTGTCCAGGCTTTTATTTTCTCGTGTTGTCAGTTCAAGGACAATAAACAGCCCTGAACTTAGAAAATGTGTTCTGATTTTAAAAAATGAACAATCATTTTCAGATACAGGGCTAAAGTTGATTATTAACCAGATATAGCAAGTTTCTGATTGCTGTATTTCTCTCCATTCCCATAATGGAGATACTCATTACTGCAAGGCCATAGCAGTTACACCTGCTTCCTCTTATCCAGGGAGTTACACGAGAAAGATACTTGGTGTCTTCATATTCTGCACCAATAAATATCAAGGCATCAGCCTGCAATCTAGTTTACAGAAAGCTTTGTGTCAAGACACTGCAGAGCAAATATTTAAAGCTTGGGCTGCTAAGCTGCGCCAAACAGGCCTGCCTGCACACCTCATGCACATGAAAAACAGATTCTTGTGTATTGCATTATTTTTATTCAATTGTATTTTGGTAATTAGGACAATGTATTTGGCATCCATTCACCACACACAGAGAAAAGACAGTTTGAACACACACATGCACACACACAGTCTTCTTTCATGCAGCTGGGAGAGTATTGAAATTGTGGCCTTACATAATGTACAGCAAATAAATAAGCAGCAGCTAACTGTAAGACAAAAAGTAATTTGATCTCACATAGTCCAACTGAGTAAATGTAGCTGCTCTTTATTAAATTTTGGGTTTCATTACAAAGAAATATGGACAATGAAATGAAGATGAGAAAATTGTGAAGAGAAGAAAGGAGTTTGCTCCCCATTGTTACTATAATCTCAGCATTGTCTCTATCAGTGCCCAGAGTGGCAGTATGGTTTTACTTCCACGTCCTTAAATTAATATTTCCCTCACTTAACTACTTGTATTGGGTTTGCATGGCCAAGCTTTTGTAGCAGGGTGACTACAAAAGCCACTAAGGTGGCTTCTGTGAGAAGTTTCCAGAAGCTTCCTCCACATCCAGCAGAGCCAATGCCAAGCAGCTCCAAAGGCCAACATGCTGCTGGCCAAGGCTGGACAGATTAGAAATTACAAGTGACAAAAAAAGTAATTGCACCGTTGTAATCACAGCCAGAAAAGAGTGAAAGAAGAACATGTGATGGAAACAGCACTGCAGACACCAGGGTCAGTGGGAAGGAGGGGCAGGAGGTGCTCCAGGCACCAGAGGAGCCCCACACCAGAGCAGGGGGATGCCTCAAGAGAGGCTGTGACCCCATGGGAGACCTGTGCAGAGAGGAGTGCACACTGGAGCAGCCTGTCCTTGAGGAACTGCACCCCATGGAAGAGCGACCCACCCTGCAGCAGTTTGAGGGGGACTGTTGCCTGTGGGACAGACTCACATCAGAGAAGTTCATGGAGAACGGCCTCCTATGAGGGGGATGCCATGAGCTGGGGAAGGACTCCTCACCCTGAGCAGCGAGAGAAACAACATGGGATGAACTGAGCATAACCCCCATTCCCTGTCTCCCTGTGCTGCTGGGGTAGGCAGTAGAGCTGGGAAGGAGAGAGGGTGGGGGGAAGGTGTTTTTAAAGTCTGTTTTACTTCTCATTATGCTGCTCTGATTTTGTTAGTAATAAATTCAATTAATATCTCTACATCTAGCCTGTTTTGCCTGTGATGGTATTTGGTGACTGATCTGTCCCAGTCTTTATCTTACCTCATGAATATAACTTTGTTATATTATCTCTCCCCTGTCCACCTGCAGAGGGGAGTGAGAGAGCTGCTTTGGTGGGTGCCTGGCACCTAGCCAGGGTCAGCCCACCACCACGGATGAAGAAAAAGAATTGTGACACTTGTGAAGCAATAATGAAACAGTGAGATAAATATCCTGCATTTTCCAGCCAATTGCTGACAGGCTTTCTGAATTAGTATTCAGGAAATTGGCAGTCTGCTGACCTAGCAGCATCTCTGAGTACAGCAGTGGAGTTAGCCGGCCTGGATGCTCAAACTCCGCACCCTGACATGGCTCTAACTCTGGTCTGTGGCATTTTATGACAGAATACAAATCTTGACATTTTGTAGTTAAGCCATAACTTGGAAGAACTGAGACAACAGCACAACTTATAATTATTCTAAGATTGGTACATATTTTTTTTTCTGCGATATTTTTGTAATGTTAAAGGACTTCACCACCAGCTTATAAATGGAGTTTTGGTGCAAAAAGGCAGGACTACACCCAGACTGCTACAGAACATGCCTATGTAATATTATTTTCTAAAGAGAAGTTAAGTTCTAGTGTCCTGGTCAGAATTATTCTAGTTTGGGGATCATATCAAATAAGAAAACAAATTCTGTAAAACGTAACCTAGAGCAGTTGCAATGAATATGTACATCCCACTTGTGCAACTCCATTTATTTCAGTGACACCAACACAAGCCAACTGATCACAGAAAATTACTTAGAGCTTTTCTGCTTTCTTTGAGTTACATCAAGATTATCTACTTCATGGTGAGTATACCATCTGAACAGGTGCACAGTGGCAGCACTCCAGCAGTGAGTTGGTGCTTTCAGACAAAGTAGGTTTCCGCTGATGGTTTCACTTGTTTGTAATAGTGCTGACCTTCATTCCCAGTGGCATTTTCCTAGTATTCAGACGCAGGCCACGGAGCAACTAAGAAATGCTATGCCCCACCTTAAGATTGCACAAGAAAAATCCTGGGGTGTTCTCGTGCTGTCTCATATCTGACTCCTTCAAACAGCCAGTGCCAGTGGACAGCCACAACCACAGAAAGGCAACCCACACTTGTCTGATAGACAGGCAGATGAACTACACCCCCATGGTGTGTGTACCAGGGTCACTGCAAGCTGGCTGCAAGCCAGGCATTGTGCTGATCAGCAGCTGTGACAGCAGCTTCAGGCACCTGCACTGGTTTTGGCTGGGGTAGAGCTAATTTTCCTCACAGTGGCTGGCAGGGGCTGTTTTGGGTTTGTGTAGAACACAGGGTTGGTAATAGATATTTTTCTTCTTGTTGAGCAGAGCTTACACAGAGGTTTCTGATTTTCATCCTGCCATGCTGGTGAGCAGATTGGGGATACATGGGAAGTCACAGGTCCCTCTGTGTCCTCTGCAGCTTCGCAAGAAAGAGAACAAGCATGAGACCAAGAAAAGAGAAGTCTGGTTCAGCAAGGAAATTCAGAACAGCTTCATTTAGCACGTTATGGCTCTGGGAACAGAAAAGAGATATCACGGAGAAGAGAGCAATGCATGGCTGCAGAAGACAAAGATCTGTGAGTTTCAGAGGCAGGGACATAGGAGAGCTCCTGCAAGCACTTAGAACACCTGGAAGCTCCTGATGTTCAACTGGTGCCTGCAGGGGCTAATTAATACAGTGCTGATAGCCTGGCAAGCAGAACTCATGACAAAGGTGAGCACATCTCTTGAATTACAGTTATTGCCACTGTTTCCCCCCCAACAGTCCTCAAGAGAACTGTTGGCAAGCTTTATGGATGATACTGTGTATTTTCCTGTCTTCTGTATCTTCCTCTTCTTCCATCTACAACAGCTGATGAAGACTTGATTACATCAGGAACTAACAGTCACCAAAACAGATGCTGGGGAACCACAGAGCATGTTTTTGGGAAAAAGTGATCTCCTTGATGTGTCATATCAACCCCAGAATACAGCTCTGAAGCATTGGCTCCAGTATTGTCTGAAGCAGTCCAGGATGTATTGCAGAAAGAGAAAGACATCAATTTTCCAGACAAGACTCAGTGCACAAGGAGGTGCCACTTCCTAAAGGAAAATTGCTGAGAATACGGAGTCAGGGGCATCCCAGACAGACATGAAGGCATCCATTTGGCAAAAGAAACCTTGACTAGCATATTGGGTCAGGTGTCCTAGTTCATGGGGTGTGAACCACTGGCCAAGGTCTTCTGAGAACAGACTTTTGCTTCACCTTTAGTGTGTCTTATTGAATGCCATCATTTTATTTAAACATTTTGGCCTATTGGCCAAAGAGAGCCTACTGTCCATGGAATTTCTCCTCGTGCTTTGTAAAATGGTATTTTCCAGCTGTTTCTGGGCAGTTACATTTGGTTTAACGGGCAAAACGAGAAAATTAAATTACATTTGCACAAACAATAGCTGTCTCTTAAACTGCAGCTGCTTACATGCTGTGCAAACAGTGCGGGCTCTGTTGTGTCAGAAAGATCTTGGTTTGAAAAGTTCAATTTTTGGATTCAAGGTTTCTTACCTCTTGGAACCCCCTTAGGAACTCCAGAGGCTGAAGGAGTTAATAAAGCACCACCTTCACCTCCAGAAGAATCAAAGCAACTCAGTTTCCATGGGTCACTGTTTTCACTACAAAATAAATCACTAGCTGAATGGTTATGACACTTCAAGGCATGTCTCTGGGAGGAAGCAGAATAATAATTCATGCCTTTCAAAAGGAAATTCTCTGCCCAGCAGCACCAGCCCTTCTACAGATCCTTTGCAGAATGGCGAGAAATTCCTCTCCAGCCCCTAAATTTGCTGGACACTTCCCAGTGCCCATCTCCATGAAGACTGTCAGTATACAGCCCCGAATTTTTCTTCCCTTTGAGGCAGTGTTGTTGGAATTTCTGAGCCACAGATTCTTATGGGCAGCTGTTCCTCATGCACAGGGTTTTCAGGGTCTGCCACTGATGTGACTTCAGGTTAATGTACACGCAGTCAGACACCAAAGTGGACGACAGCATGCTTTGTTAGTTCACTTAGCCATATGGTCTGTTTCTGGAATAGCTTTCCAGCTCCCTGAATATACCAATTTCCCTTCTTCAGCGATTCCCAGGTTTCAGCTGCTTGGCCTGGTACTTTGCTGGTTGTCCTCCATGTGTAACTCTTCCAAAACCAAGCCTGTTCCCTCCATTTCCCTGTACTCACATAGGTTATCAAACATGTTTGCAGATACTGTGTAATGTTCAGCAGCAGTGTTCCAGGAAAGCTCTGGTGCATTTTGAATGTTAATTTTCTGATCCTCATCATTCAGACTTCTTGATAGCACAGCCAAGCACAAAAGACCCCAGCAAAATAGCTGCTGGCAATCATGTTAAACTAGAAGAATACACTGCCAGTCATATATCAATGTAGCTTTGGTTACTACCAAGTTAATTCAACATGCACAAAAGTCCCAGGTACAATTAATACTCATCCACAAAGTAAATTTTATATTATTATATTGCCCATTCTGCTATGACCTGGTCATGCAACATGATTTTTTTTTTCATATTGGCTGGGTTTATATCTTTTTCTGTGTCAACAAGCATTGCTACAAAACTTCACGTCAGAAATATGGCAGTATAGTATAACTCAGAATCCACAGAACCAAATGGGAATATGGAACTCCAAAGAGACTCGATAGGTCTTAGTGAGCTAAGATCAAGGGGGAAAATGGCATTTCAAAACTTCACTCTTCTACTAATTAAATGTAATCACAGCTGACAAGTAGCTCTTCTCCCCGGGGCCTTATTGAATCTGTTTTAAAGCTTTAATTTTCGATTAAATCAAAGTAATCAAAGTACAAACAGTTCCAAAAGGCATCACAGACAGCACAGACACTACTGGAACATTAAAATATAACATCAGCCATTGACACAAATCAACTGATTTCTTATCTGTCTTGTACATGTCATGATGAAACCCCCTGTTCATCTCAGTTCAATACCATTCTTTTCCTCTGCTGGCACTCAGTAATTTGTTCCTTTCTTTACAAGCAGCAATGAACTGCGGAGGTGGAACAATGAACTCTTTTATGGACAGAAAGTTAAGAAAAGAAAACCCCTTTCACTGGACTCCTTTGCTCTTGGTCTCTCTCTTTCTTGAGACAATGTCTGCCTATGCATTTTCAAAAAAGAGAAGGGTAAAGAAGACATTATTGAAGTTATAAATGGTCCAAAAGGGTACCCTTTTCATAACACATCTCCTACCTGCACAGATATGGAGAGTTCAAAGGGTAGATCCTTATTGATTATATACAGGCATCCTTTTACAAATGCTGGGAAATCTCTGCAGTTACTCATGGTTTGACACTGTCTGTATATTTGACACCTTCCTGCTGAAAGTCACAGCAGTAGGACGGGCAGGTACACCTTGGGTGGGGATGGCAGATGGCTGATGCAGAACCAGGACCCTGCTGTGCTGAAGCACAGTTGTGGGGAGCAGAGCCAGCGCTCCTGAGCTCCCTGAATGCATGGCAAAGCCCGCACAGCCACGTTGCACAGTGCTGGAGTGACGCACAGAGCAGATCGCAGCACACTGCAGGCGCTGGCCGGGCAAAGCTCCTCTGTTTGCTTGATTCACCAACCCATCCTAGTGCTGCTGCCACCATCCTACCAATGTATCCATGCTGATAACACTAAAAAGCAGAGACCAAGCCAAGCACTGGTGCTCCCCAAAGCCGCCAGTAATGTCCCTTTAAGACCTTGATATCAAGCCCGGCAAGATTTAAGCAACTCAAAATTTGAACCAAACTTTTATTTGTTAATCAGTAGCTGTAGCTAGACAGTTATGATTAAGCAATTGCATTGTGAATGTTGTATGCTTGGCTAATCCTTTGTTTTAAAGGAAATTGATGGCAATCCCAAGGTGAATGGGGTGTCTGGATGAGAGCCACCAGGGTAAAGCTAGCAGAACTGAGCAGAAATTGGGGGAAAGATAATTCCAGCAGTGAGCCATCATAGCCACTGATTCAGTGTCCACCTTTTCAAAACAGACCCAGACTCAAGTGAAGGGAACAACTGCACCTGCAGACTAAGAAGCAAAAACAAGAGACATAACAAATAAATAGGGGTTTGAGTATTAAAAAATGAAAAAGTTATGTAATTGTAACCAATGAATACTGATTTATACATTGTTAAATGTATGAATAGTGTAAAGTTTTAATGACCCATGAGCCAGCATTTCATGGGTTACCACCAAGCTCACTACTTAAAATTTAGAATAAAAGATAGAAATAACTCACCTCAGTGTGTGAATTGGTGCTATGCATCAGGTACTGAGACAACATTACCCTCTACTAATTACTAAAATTAGTGGAACTCATGGAAGGTAAAGGAGTTTGCCCATGTGGAATAACATGTGACACTGGAGCTTTCCTCTCTCTTTCAGTGGTGAACCAAGAGGTTGAATAATTACTTCCATAAGGATTTCTGGATTTTTTTTTAATCAGATCACAACAGAAGTTTATGGTTTTAATTACAACTGGTGAAACTGGAGTCTGTATTCCATCTCCTCAACCACAAAGATCTTTTTCCATGAGTTTTTGATTTAAAAAATATGTTCTTATTGTTCCTCTTTTCCAATGTCTGTGTTTCTCTAAGAACAATCTCAAAGGCCTTTTTAAGCAGTAATTTATTTTGTCCTCCAACGTATTCTTTTCATTAGAAAAATACTCTGTCATTTGCTACATGGTCTGTGTCCTCTGAGAAATTGAGCAGCTCCTGAAAAGTGTGAGTGTTTAGTTTCTCATAAGGGAGGTCCAAGACAGCATCCCTCAAACAGCACTGAGAGGGAACTAGGAAAAGCCTGATTTCAATTCCCATCCATCTTAAAAGCAGATGAATAGCTGCTGCGAGAACAAAGCCAGTGTTCGCTGGCAGAACCAAATAAAAAAATACAGTACTATAGGCCTGGAATTTAGACCCTTCTCTGAGCACCTTCACATTTAATTTTCATCATCTCAGACTGGAAAAGGAGAGGAAGAGGAGAGTATGCTGTATGTCATCAAGGAAGAGAAGCCCAAGCTCAAGATGCATTACTTGTCTGTGGTTTTGTTGTTTAATGTTTTAGGAAACTCAAGTCAATTGCGCTTCTACCACCACCAGTCATCCTTTAATTCAAATAATGAAAAAAGTGTCAGGACTCCTTATCTCTGTTAAAAACCCATGTGAAAGGTGGTCAGGAGATCTCAAGAAGACAATTATTTAGTTTAAAGGGTGGCATCCTTTTTAAAAATCCCAAGGAGTTATGTCCCCGCTTTTCCAGCTTTCTCCACATCTATCATGAATGAGTGATTTATGTCACTTAAAGAATCATCATCATAGCTTTTTCTTTTTGTTTTTTTTAATAAGGTTAAATATAAGTTTCCAAAAGCATAACTTAACAAAATTCAATGTAAAGTTCACTGTATCACCTATTACATGAATGAAACATTCAAAGGGGAATCATATTTAAATCAATTCATGCATGCATACAAGCACAAAGAAGTATGTACAGAGGTATATACCTGTTAAAAATTCACATCAAGTTCAGTGAGAAATATTCATGTTGGAGGTCTTTGCACCTTTCAACAGGTGAGGGTTGAGCTTCAATGAAGGAAGTATCAGCCCAGACCCTAATGCCAGGTTTTGGTGGCCCAAGGGCTGTAAATTGCAAAATTGCTGAATTCCGAGGGATGCTGCAATGGCAGGGAGGTGCTGGGGCAGCTACTGTGGCCCAGCAGAGCTCCAAGAGCCTCATCCAGGACTGCTGCTTAGGGTTAGATGTCTGTCAGTCCTCCTCCTGGCCATAACCTAGGTTGGAATTTTCCTCAGAGGTCCAGTAAATAAAATACTGTTTCACCCAGGTAAATAGTATGTCTCAATAACATTCCAAGGTGTTAGACAACAGCAGTTGGTTAGGCAGCAGAATTCCCAAAGAACACTATTTCTGATAAGCTCAAAGGGAGCTTACAGCCCATCAGTCAAGGTGGAGGCCCCCAGAGAATTCCTGGGATGCAAAGCAGCCAGAGTTGGAGGGTAAGGGACCATTAAAATCAGATACTAGAAGGTTTATTAATGTTAGCATGACAGTAGATGAAATTTTAAGTAGCATAAAATGTGTGCAACAATGTAATTAAAGCTGGCATCATAATGCCTAACCTCAAAGGGCCTGGACTAAGGCTACCCTGGCAACTTTGACTTTCCAACACTACATTTCACAAAGTTGATGTTTCCTTCTCAGAAGCTTCTGAGCTACAAAGTATCCACTTAACAATGCTTTATGGAAAGCTTTGTTTCTGGTTGTATGGAAATCATAATTTTTTATAAAACCTGGGCTTCAAAGACAACCTTGAAAAATACGAGTTTTTAAAATATTTTAATTTATTTTAGGGGGGGGGGAAGAAAAAAATAAAAGAAAGCCAAAATTGGCATGACTCTGCAAATTTTAAAGTTCAATGAAGTCTCCCTGTTCCTAAAGATGAGCAAAGTGCTTTCCAGTGACCATGGAAAGGTACAATAATTCTATCTCACTTTTGAAAGTCACAACATAACCACAAAACCTTCTTACAAGAAAACTGCATCTTAACTCTCTGTCCTTAAGTTGAAAACCTAACCACTGCTAATCATTGTTATTTGAAACCACGGCATTTTCAGTACAAGAACTTCTCTGGTGACCTCTTGCCTTGTCTTGCAAACGTCTGCTGAGCTGATGAATGACGCCCACTACCACTCAGCAGCAGCAGAAGCTCCTCACAGTGCTTTTGTCCTTTCTGAAAAGGTGAGCAGGCACAAGGCTAAGCAAAAGCAATCTGCTAGCCTAAAGACCTGTGATTCTTTGCCACGACACCATCTAAATATATATTCATGGGCACATCTCCAGCTCTTGTTTCACCATCACCTGGAACTGAAAAAGTGTGAAAATTAGGAAGTGCTCATGTGACCTTAGAAAAAGCAGATGAAAAAGATCTGTGTAATGTTGGGCCTCCTGAGCAAAGGGACACTGATGAAGATGGTGCACAGATAATTTTCAGAAAAATCAAAATTACTGTTAGCAAATGCTAAGATTCTTCAGTGGGTGATAAACAATAACAGACAGTTCCTGTTCGTTCCCCTAATCAGTAAGAAATCAGATCAGACATGAAATGATGTATGGATTAATGGTCTTGTGACCCCTGAAGTTACAATATGCTGTAAGACCTTACCTAAAATTTTACTTTCAGTAATGTAAGTGGTACTACATACTGAAAATCATTAATATAAGCTTTAAAAAAAAAAAAAAAGGAAGAAAAAGCCATTGTTGGAGATGCAGTCATGTACAGTGACTCAGTGATGACAGACTATTTACTAACAGACTGTTGTGCGCAAGAAACTGATTCATTACCTGGTGTGCAACAAGCCAATCATTACACACTCTAGAGGGGCATTGATTGTTTATTTCAAGGTTGCACAAGTCTGGATGCCTGGTGGCATTCCACAAGTCAAGCATCTCACCTATTAAAGCTTTCTAGTACTGATACATTTTTAGCAAACAAAGGAATTGGTGTTCATTTGCCACAATGCCACAATACATATTTGTTACATAGTTCTTATTAATTAATGTCCTATCTTCTACTGGTTAATGATTCTCTTGCTTCCCATGCTAATTAGTCTGCCTGCTCATTCTTTCCCTTCTCTTGAGTCAGTGGGCTTCTTGGGTTTGTGGTCTGTGAGCCGGTGGTCTCAGGTTCCCCTGCAGGAATTACCTTTTACCCAGTCAGAGCTAATTTCAGCACAGTTGCTGAGTTGGCTTTATTAGTTTTTCCCTTATCTTGGGAGTTCTACCAGATGTCACATAAATTCTGCATTCTTTGTGTCCAATATCAACGAACATCGTTTCTTCCCAAGTCTTGTTAAACCTCCCCCAAGATCTGAGATCATTGAAGCATGTCATGCCCTAAACTTAAACAAGGATTTATTTTTCTGATACACGGGCATCATTTAAAGTTTGCTTGTTAGCTGCTATCTGTTTCACAGATTAAATCTCCCTTCTTGTTGATTAGGCTTGAAAGCATACAAAGATCAAACATCAAAGAACATCCTTTCTTAAAAAAACTTTTACATATGCCACATGTTGCAATAAGACAGTACATCAAAGATTAATATAAACCTTTGCAGCTGTTTTGTTCTTATCATTTCACCCTTTGGGGACTCAGTTAAATGCACATTTTTATAATGTTGTGTTTTCTAGAAAAATGGTCCACAGGATTATTTCTACCACCAGCTCCTCTGAGCTGCCAGGTAACTCCTTCAATTGATAGGGTGTGACCTCAGCCTCACTTGGACCTTTGGTCAGCCCTTAACTATCTTACAACAGGTTGGCTTTCCTTGTGCCCCACCTGTGCACCTTGGTACCCTGTTAATGTGATGTAATTTCACACTACCCTGAACACAGGAAAGAAAAGAGAGAGGAATTTTAACATGCCAGAGTTAAAAGAAGAAATAATTAATTGTACTACAGTGGGATGAGGATGAGGCTTGACGTCCATAGCTAATAACAGAAAAGGAAGGGATCGCAAAAAGCCTTCCCAAAAGGTATTTTAGACCTGACAGGAAGGAGTTGATTCTTTCCTCCAAAGTATAAACCGTGCTTAAAACATGAGGAGGAGAAATTAATCCAAAAATATAAAATCCACTGCCTACACCATAAGAAATATTTTTTGAATAATAAATAATAAATTTTGAATAAGAAATTTTTGAATAAGAAATATTAAATTTTCATTTGAAATTTTGAGAGGAATAGGAGCATGCAGAATGCCCAGACACTGGTACCAGCTAAGATGTCACACAAATGTACACAAATACAGCCCACGGACTCTGCATACTTATTCTCTGCAGTTTTGAGCCTGTAAGCAGCCAGCAATCCATTCAAGTCCTTTAATAAAAGCCAGGGTTCATGACTGTAACCTCCCTAAAGTCACTAACACATTGGTTTGGCACAAGCACTTACAAGAATGACAAATTTTACAGTCGAAACGTGAAGGGTCCTTGCACAAAGGGGGGATGAGAGCCAAAAGCATAGAAACCTCTCCATCACCCTCCTGCCCAAATCTGGACACAAGACAAGACAGCAGCATGCAAACAAGCCAATTCTTTGTCTGCTTTTTTCCTAGAGCACACACTAACACTGCTACAAGACAACTGCAAGCTGGAAAGCAAAAATCAGCGCATTCACATTCATCCACTCAGCCAGAAGTTGAGCTAGAAATGTTCACTAATTCCTGGATATTTAAAGGCAATTGAAGAAAAGCAAAAATCAGAGGTGGGCTTGAGTGTGTGCTAGTTCTGTCTTTATAGAGAGAATGGTAAAATAAATCAATTCAGCAGTAGATGTGCCAGGCTGAGTTTCAAAGCCATAAGCTGTGACATCTTTTTTGGTGGGGCTTTTAAAATTTTATCCAATATATTTTCTAATGGCTGCAGGGCTGCTCTAAAGGCCAAGTAGAAAGCCTTCCTAATGACATGAGTGAAACATGTCGGTTAAATAGCAGGGTTGTTGTGATTTCTGTATCACAGGAGGGGTACAGGGACAGAATCATTGTGACCCTCTACTGTGGAGGTTTGCATGCTTTGTGGGAGGATGAGAAAAAAAGCAAATGGGAAAGCAATGCTCTGGTCACCACATGCTAGTGGGCAAGAATCCTAGGCAGGCTCCAACCACCGTGTGAAAGCAGACAACAGAGCCATGCTGTACCACTGCCTTTCCATGCTCCTGTTTGCAGTAAAGCTTATGGGAGAGACAACGTAGAAAATCTCATGATAAAACATCAATGAAAAGCTTCTGGTATACTCCCAAATAGAGAAGTCGCAAGTCATTTGTGTCATTCTCAGAATCTCCACAGAAATACCACTGGTATAGTCTTTAAAACTTCTCTTAACTTACCACATTGCTACTGCCTATGTACTAGACTTATAAAAATCTAGGCCCAGGCTGGAAACCTAAAACAAGATTATTTTTCACTCAGTGTAGCTCAGTCAGTACAGTTTGAAAGACCACTGATGTCTAAACTGAAACAGAGCCAGCTAAGCTGGTTAGGCTGTGGGCAAGCAAACATGATTAGGATTTTCCCATTGTGCTGTTGAGCAAACACAGAGGAAGAAGAACAGTTCAGGACCTTCCCTCCTGCTCCTATAATATTGCCTTGCTGGTGGTATAAATCAGATCTCCAGCAGGTTGGAGGCTGCTCCAAAGGCTGCTTTGAACTGCTTAACTCACAGCTTAACCACCCACGGGCACCCCTACTTGTGTCCTGGCTGACATCAGGGCTTACCTGTACCCAATGAAAGGTCTGGTCACTCTCTCCTGTCTTTCTGCTACAGGGCAAAGCCACTGAACCTTATTTAGCAGTAGAAGCCAATAAAATTGCACATAACACTGAGGTTAATTTTGCTATACAGAGGGGAAGGATTAATACCCAATGTTCTGACACAAAATTTTCTAAGTGTCTGTCTGCAGGACATGGTGAGGTATCATGACTGAAAAGTCATCAATAGTTTCCAGGTGAGTTCCTGTGAGAGGCTGAAACTACAAACAAGACATAAACAAGAAAATCTGTAGGCAGAATTTCCATAGATTTTTGTATTTTCCTCTCATTACCAGTTAATTATATTATTTTGAAATTTCATCTGTAATAACACTTGGACTACATTTAAAATGTTCTGGGATAGACAGCCTGAAGTCTAGAGGGTTAACATGCTCTTTTCTATGTTAAAAAAACACTGGTATTTTTTTCCCAAAGAATAGCAAAGAGAAACAGAGAATGGAAAAATGCAAACTATGATCTCTTCATAGTTCAATTGTCCTGATACCCTGAGACTGCTATTTTCTATGCTCTGTCACCTGTGCATCATTGGTACATTCCTTGGGAAGAAATATTCATCTTGATTATCTATTTGCCATAAAACCAGCTTCCCCAAAAGAGAACAACTGGTATTTGGTATCATCCACAGGTATTTATTTATACAAGGTTCTGGTTAGGCTTAGTAACAACTACAGTTTTCAATCTTTGGCCTCATTCTGTTGTCCTAATTTCAAATATGCAATGCTCATATTGTTTACATTTTGCTCCATTACAAACAGTTAGAGTTTCACAATCAAAGGATGAGAGGAAAATATGTTATAAAATATTAGGGCTAATTGTGCTCCTCTGTTGGCTGTCACCTTTTATAACTATTCCTTAACCTCAGCTACATAATTTTAACTACTTTGAGGTCATCATTTTGAGACTGATGACAATCACAGTTATGTTTCTTTTGGTTCCTTGAGTAACTCAGCCAATTTCCTAAGTGCATCAATTTCCTCACCCCTGGCTTTGATCCTATCAAGAACTGGCTTCAATTCCACTTTCCTCAATATGGCTCAAATATTGCTGAGTATGCAGGTCAACTAACTGGGCTATGCACATTATACCTCAAGTGATGTGGAATGCCAGGTTGAATCCTGGACCTCAGCATTGTTCCAGTTGTACTTGACAAACAGTCCTGTGGAAGAAACAGAAAGTGGAAGGTGTGACCTGTTAGCTGGAATTCAGGCAAGTGGAGATGTTTAATTAGTGCATATACTGACAGATTCCCAGTCTGCCTTCATGTGTTGCACTGTCCCCGTAGCACAGAGATGCCTGGGTTCCCTGTACAATGTCCCTTCTCCCCATGACCCCATCCTACACATCCACTCTCAGCTCTCTTTTTGGTCAAAGATTGCATTTTTTCATTGACATTAGAAAAGTATTTTTGACCCCAGATAATACAGGAAGAAGTTTGAGATTGACAAGAGAATCAAAACAGATTACAAGATGCCAGTGCTACAGTTAAGTCTGCAAACAGGTATTACTGTCTTTGCCAGGGAAAAAAGGTGTAGTATAGCGAGTCTGCTATGTTGTACTGAAAAGTCACTCCTGTTCCACCAAAATATCTCTGGTATTAGTAAAATAAATCTGCTTTCCTGTTCCTCCTACAGATGAACAAAGCCACAGGTACAAAAACATAGTTTTGGCATTAAAAGATGTGCAGAAGAATCTGCAGCACAGACTCAGTCAGAGATATCATCAAGATGTATCTGTTGAATAAACTTGCACCACAGTTATCTAATTCCTAATTTGGTTAAGAGACAGTCAGAAACTGAGGTTTCAAAATTAGCAGTTGTACCCACAGAACATTATTAACAACTATTTAAATACCCACCAGCTGTGTGCATGACTTTCTGTGTACTGGGAGAGTGAAAATTTCCCAAATATAAAGCCATCAGTTAAAAGAAGCAAACAAACAAAAAACCCCACCAAAGATTACACAAATGTAAATTCAGATTATTAGCTATACTTCATAATTACCCTTTTTTGCCAGTGAAATCAGACTTCATTAAGTTCTTCCATACTCCATATTTTAGTTTTGTGTTTTATGAGCTGTAGTAATCATTTTTGTCAAAACATTGCTCATATGTATATTGCTTCTGTCTTGCAAAAGCTAGCTCCTTTGAACAAAGGAAATAAATGTTTTCGATATTAAACTACACTCTTAAGTGTAATTATGCTCTGTTGTGCTTTTCAAATGTTGAAGTGATAAATCAAGTGAAGTTGAATAATAGGGGTGAGAAAACCCTGTTGTAGTGTTACCCATTTTGGTGTTACCAAAGTTTGGGGTAACCAAAGCAAAATGTTGTTGTATTCCTTATCTACCTGTGCTCAAAACTGTCTCTTCAAGACCTTGCAGCCAGAAATGAAAACGCTGGGCAGTGGAGGGGGGTGCTAGTCCCTTACACAAGTCAGAGCCGCCCAAGCTGAGTTCTCCTGTTTGCTGGCTTGACTCTTAGGCTCTCTCCTGTCTCTTGCCTTTCTTGCTTCTTGCCTCTTGGCTCTACTGGCAACAGCAACAAACCAAGATGCTGCATTCCACAATCAAAAACTGTTTCAGAGTGAATTTGCAGCAGCAATGGACAGAGGGTACCATTTTCTGTGCTTGTTTTCACCCCTGCAACATGTCCCTGTGAACAGCATCATTGACAGCTAGGGAGTACAGGAGGAGGAGGCGAGACACAGCCTGACTTGCCCAACCGGCTGTTTGCTCTCTGCTGCTGACAGTAGAACATCATCCCTCCATTTATTCCAGCCCCTGAACGAGTACCAGCCGCACTCGCAGACCAGAGCTGCTGCCGCCAGACAGATGGACGGGAGAGCAGGGCTGCCGCTGCTTCCCTCTGTGCCCCCAGAGCCTCGGCAGTGGGGCCGCTCTGCCAGCTGCGTGTCACTCTGTGCCCGGGGTCACTGAGATTTCAGCACCTTACTATCAGTGTCAGTTACTGATGTTTTTCACCTGCTGCTGCTGCTGTTCTCGGTTTCTTTCGTAAACTGCTTTTTTTTTCACTTACATCTACTCACATTTTCTTCTCCTTATTGGTGGAAAGGGATTTGCTAAACCACAGGGGAGGTAATTCACTTTAGACTGTGCACCCCCTTAACTTGTCTTAAACATAAACCCACACCTCCTTCAACAAATAGTTTTGTGAGAAATGCTACTAACTTCCAAAAAATTTAAAAGGTTTATTAAAACCTTATCAAAAAAACAACAGAAGACTGAATAGAGAAAATATTACAGTACCGGGAGCAGAGGCTTTTTCCCACCACATGCTCATCCACACAATGGAGGTTCCACCTTTTAGCCCTTCAGCCCCTCCCAAAGTTCTGTCCATTGACTTCTTCTTCACTGTTGTTATAAATGATCAATTCGAGAGCCAAATTTAGAAAAATTTAACAAAAATTTATTAAGTCAATTAAAAATAAAAAATTTGAAAAACCTTCCCACAACCAAGACAGCGCCAGCCCCGGGGACAGCCGCTGGGTGCACTCTGGGTTCCGGCCAGCCAAGTGGCAGCGTCTGCCCAGGAGGTACAGCCCGAGTGTCTCCAGCAGCCAGTTTATATACAGCTTATTCCGCCCGAGGCAGAGATGACCACATAGTTCTTTGTCTTCCTTGGCATGTAAAGCTGGGTCCATACATGTGAAGAATTAGACAAGAGAGTGTCCAAAGCCCAAACGAAATGTCTGAGTGCTCCAGGGGAAAGCTATTCACATGTAAGAGATGATGCCATCTCGGGTCCAGGTGCAACATCTGCAGATGCGCTTCCTGAGATGTCCGCTCGTCACCACCCAGGAAATTCCAGATGATATCTCTTCCAGGCGTAGAGTAAATCGACCCCAGACTCTTGCATAGTAAATCGACCTCAGGCTCTTGCATCCGATAATGAGTCCAGTGCGCTCCCAGAGCCAGTCCAGAAAGTAGTTAACATGCGAATAGCCTCCGCCCTGGTGCAGACAATCGGAGGCACCATGGCTGGATCTGCTCTGTTCATACGTGAACAGGGCTTGATTTAATCTTAACTCTGTCCGGGAACCGGTAACAATGTGAATAGTTTCTGTCCCTGGACAGAAGCGGAGGGGGGTTTTCACCAGCTTATGCCTTAACCTTCACCAATATTTTATACACAAAACATGGGTTTAGGCTCTACTAATATTCTATATAAACATGTATCTATCTCTTATAGCATGAATTATCTACACTACATAGAACAACTGTCCAGTGGTGGAGTTTATTTCCGTAAATCTGGATTGGAGATCAGGTGCTGCCACAGTAATAAGCAGACCCTCCCAAATGTCCCAAACCCAGACCACCCCCTGATAATAATGCAAGGGGGGTAAAACATAACTAAGTCTAGAAAACTTCTCTTCTCTATATACATGACATTTGCATTTTAATTGTGAGAGTCAGCCATCACATTACTCATCTATCACAGTCTGACTTGTGGGAAAGAAGGGACAAGACCAAACTAATGAGGTGATATTCAATTACTTCTTAAAAACTGACCACTTAAGAAAGGTATCTGCTGGCCACTGCATTTCTTTTCAGGAAAAAAAAAAATTAGTTTCTTTTATGTGAGAATCTTTGGAACACACTGTAAAGAAGGCTTTCTTCAACATGTACAAAAGAACCTTGCACAGCTTCTTTCTGAAGGTATTCTGATGATAGAGAAAATATCTTTTGAAAAAGTACCGTAAATGTTCTGAAAATACCGCTACTGTGACTGTGAGGACACAGAATTGGATGGACAAGAAAGGACTTCAAATTCCACTGAACTGAGAATCCAAAGCTCCAAGAGTTCAGTCCAATATGAACACCTTCTGTAAACTCCCCATGTAAAATCTGCCTTAGTCATAAACTGTGAGAATTAAGAAAAAAATGCGATATTGAAACCAGAGGATAATAGAAAGGTTATCAATGGAAACTCATCAGAAAGAATAATGCTAAAAATTAAAAAGTGTTTTAAACAAATAAATAAAACCAAGGTACTGAAAATCTAACAGGATAAAAAGCTATATATGATATATAGCATGCTTAGGCATACTGGAAAAAGAAGCAAGAAAGAATTAATCCTTCCTTAGAATTCTGATAATTTATATATTTTCCCAGATTAAGAAATGTTTATAACATTATTTTATTATATTGTATTGTATTGTGTTGGATTGTATTGTGCTGTATCATACAGTATTGTGTTGTATCATATTGTATAGTATTGTATTTTTTGAATGCATATTTTGTTAAAGGACTATTATAGGGATTTTCAGACCTATGGTGACTGAGTTTGCAAGACCACTGGTGAGCCTCAATAAATGAAGCCAAAGTGTCTAGGAAGGTATCCCCTGGTGTTCCTCATTATAGACCTGGAAATCTCCCTTAACACTGTCACATTGAGGGCCCACTCTCAGTGGAGATTCTCTCTGCCTCTGCAGCCTTCAGCCTCCAGACCATGAAGAAAACAAACTAAACTGGCCAATCCTACCTACCAGCACAATAGAAAAAGCAATCAGATGCTATGGGGAGACATTCACATGAGCAAATTTGCTTCTCAAGGCTGTATGTCTAGAAATAGGTTTAACTGAGTCTGTGAACTAGTTTGGCAGACTGGGCTAATATTTAACAATGAGAGTACCATGAACACGGATGTAGTCTACAAAGGATTAAACAAATGGCAGGGCACCAAGGATACTTTGATTCTTCCACTGTCACCACCCATGCTCTTGTCCCAGTCTATTAGATAAATATGCTTGAAAGTTAGTACATAAATCCACAGTTAGATATTGATCTGATTTCTAGAAAAGGTTCAGCGTAATTCCCACTTTGATCCCAGTACAGCAGGCCCTCTTCATCCCAGGAGACAAATGCATCTTCTGCTAAGAGTGGGAGATTTATAAAAGAAGCAGCAAATGTAATGAGATCAGCAGGAAAAATGCTACATATTTTATGTATCAATATAATAAAACAATGTTAAAATAATTGGATTTTTTTGCATTTTAATTTGGGTTAAAATAGCATGCAATGTTACCCAAAATGCCAAGACACTCTGGCAAGTGCACCTGTATAGACAGTTCTCCCTGCTGCATCTGCATTCCCCTCTGTACCACCATTATCCTATATTCTAGGTAAACCCTACCTTTACTCTTGTATAAATTAATTCTCTCTCTCTCTTTTTTTTTATTTATTAAGACTATCAAAGGGACAGCAGAAGCTAGAATCTGTAGAAACTGGTGCCATAAGGCATCTGGAAATGGGTCAGACAAATCTTCAAGTGCTGAGAAATGAAAGAGCAGGCAACATAAAAGGCTTGTGGTGACTTTGGAGGGCCATGAAGTGAAATAAACAGGGCAAGGAGACTCTTTCTCCTTTTAATGCCTTTATTAAAAATGATCAGCTCAGGATGGAGTAGCTCAACGGATCTGCAGCTTCCGTTGGGTCTCTCCCGGGTGGCTCACAGGGAGGAGGCTATGAGCAGCTTTGGTCCTCTTGGGGCAAGGCTGAGGGTCTCCTTCCTCACGGGGATGCTGGTTTCCAGCATACACCCTAGTCCTTGTGCTTTTCCTGGTGGGACTAGTGGGTACCAACTCCGGCAGGGACTCCTCGCAGTTAGGGCGAGGGGCCTCGAAGGTCCTGAGTGTCTCTGCAGGTTCAGTACTTTGTTCCTCACACCCGGACATCACTCTAATTTCTCAACTTCATTTTGGCTCGTTGTTTTGGGGTTCTTTTCTGCACATTTGGGGCTGCAGCTTCCCAAGGCACGATGGTCTTTACAGTTTAATTTGCATGTTCCCCCCCAGGTTTCTTCTCTCCTCCTCACTGTCCCTGAAGGGCTGTTTACTCAGCCCGGCCAGGGGTTTCATTTGATACAAAAGAAGCTATCAGTGATAAAGACACGTAATTAACACAACAAAAGAGCTGGCATTTCAGCAGCAACTCTGGTCAAACTAGTTTTGTAACTTGTTCTTTCACACAAAAAAATTGACAGTTTTTGTTCATAACATGAAGTAAATGCTTTCTCAGAGTTGTTAATTCTACATATTCTTTATGTTTCAAACTGCATTCTCAGCAGTGGCAGCATGTTTTTTTCCAAACATATCTTACTTCTGGATATGAACCATGAATACTACTGTGGTATATGGTAGTGATAATTCATGCTATTAATGTATGGTATAAAATATTGTAAAATCCAAACCATGTTTTTTTGACTACCCTGGCCGGGAGCAGCTGTCTTATTCAGATACAACTAGTTCCCAGACCAGGTTAAGGTAAACATCAATGCTTTAACGTAAGAATAGAAGCTTCCTGGGCAATAATTGCCGGTTTCCAGAGTTGTTGGGGACCACCCAAAAGTGATTATTGCCCTGCCGATTGCATCTGTCGAGATAACCAACTGCGCCACCCTGATACATGTGAATACACGGCTGCTCCGGAGTCAATTGACAACAACGACACACTTGGACGAGGCTTTTGTCCACCTCTGCACGTGGAAAGAAACGACGATGCACGTGAAGAGACACGAAGAAAATTCGGTCATCTTTGCCTCAGGCAGAATAAACTATAAAACCCCGCTGCGTGGAGCCGTGAGCGTGAACTGGGGAACTCTGACACTCTGGAGGTCAGATCCGTGTTCACCTGGCGCCGATCCCAGACTTGACGCTGTCTGTTATAAATGATCAAATCGTGACCCAAACTCATAAGAATATTTATATTAATTTGTCTGCGAGACCGAAGTTCGGTCGTTGAAACCACCACAGCCAAAGAGTCAGCGTCGAGCCAGGGATGAGTGCCGGGTGAACCTGGATCTGACCTCCGAGTGTCAGAGTCTCCCCCTCGGTTCATGAATGCTGCCTCACGCAGCGAGTTTTTATACAGTTTATTCTGCCCGAGGCAGAGATAACCAAATGTTCTTTGTGTCTTTTCACATGCATCGTCGTTGCTTTCCACGTGCGGAGGTGGACAAAAGCCTCGTCCAGGCGTGTCTTGTTGTCAATTGACTCTGGAGCAGCCGGGTATTCACATGTATCAGGGTGGTGCAGTTGGTTATCTCGACAGAATCGCTTTCGGGTGGTCCCCAACAACTCGGGAAATCAGTGATTATCACCCTGGAAGCTTCTATTCTTTCGTTAAAGTATTGATGTTTGTTTTAACCTGTGTCCAGGAACTAGTTGTATCTGAATAAGACAGCTGCTCCGGGCCAGGGTAGTCAAAAATACATGGTTTGGATTTTACAATATTTTATACAATAACAGCATGAATTTTCTCTACCATATACTACACTGTCTTTTTGGCTGTAATGGTTTCAAAGACTGAACTTCGGTCTCACAGACAAATTAATAAATCTTTGCTAAATTTTTGATAATTTTGGCTCACCATTTGATAATTTATAACACTACTATCTTAATCAAAATTACCTGCATTTGTTTACATTTACAAGGCTTTTAAAATACACTGTTACAGAGAACTTAAAGACTTGCCAAAACAAGAACATGGACAGTTCTGAAAAGAGTCTGATGCAAATGGCTTATGAGAGAAAGTTCTTCATGAACGTTTTTACATTCACAAATGGAGGAAACATCATCTAAGGCTGCCACAGCAAGAATACTGGGTTGGCATGCAATTAATCCCTTTGCAGAAGCTCAAACTGGCCACTACATGAAACAAGTCATTATGGAAATCAGGTTAATGTGAATCTTGGATTTCTTGAGTTGCTACATACTTCTCAAAAGTCACTTAAATCAAGATGTTCAAAAGATTTTAAGAATTTTAGGCTAATGGATGTCTAGGTGTTGTAACTTGGACACCTTGAAGGACACATTAGGCTCCTGTTCAGGGTGGAGCTTATGGGAACTTTGCCAAAGCGTGTTCTTTAAAGACTGTCTCAGCCCGTCTGTGCATCACACAGCTGGCTTCTCTAGGGATGCATTGTTAACCTTTGTGTGAGTTACAGCAGAATTAGGAGGGGATACAATGGAGATATTTGAGATTTCTAGTGTGCTTGCAAATCTAGTGATACATAGAAATTTGGTGTTATCAGTTAATGAAATTGTGCTAATGAGGACCTGTGGTTACAGAGAAGTGTCTTTATGTCACCTTAAATTGCAGTAGCTGCCACGATGCCCCTTCATGGATATTCATGCACTACAGCACATTGAAATACCATAACTCCATCTTCCACAGGCCACTGAACATCTAAAACATCCAGAAAGTAAGCAAGACCTCAGCAGTATGTTAGAATTTTAGTTAGATGGGAGGCTTGGATGCTTCACCAAGCAACTTGTGCTGTCTGAAGGTGATATGCTTTACATAATATAGATCAAATTTTCAGTCAGTCCTTATTGTCCCAGAAGAACATTTTAACATAAAACCCAATAAATTTACAGAAAGAAATTATTTGTGAACTGATCCCTTTTTATCCAGTTTTGCAGGCATGCATGTATTGGTGGACACCCCTGAGGACGGAACCAAAGCCCAAACAAATTGCTTTTAAGCTTCCAGTACTCAGAGGTAGTATCTCCGCAGTGCAGAGATGTAAAAAAGACAAAGGGCATATCAGAATGGAAAATCTGCCCTTCTATTTAAATGTATGTGCATCTAAAGCATCTGAACATATTTCTTGTAATATATTTATTTTCCTTTGAAATTAAACTGTATTTAATGGTCTTCTTTTAAGTCATGATTACTATTTCCCACAGTTACAAATTGCATGGACTGTTATATATTCATATGTAGCCATGAAATCCAAATAGAACTACAAATAACCTATAATACACAATGTAAGTAATGTTATAGAACAATGCAATAATATAAATAACTATTAGAATCAGAGGCTATCAATCAGTTTTCCCACAAAAGGCATCTTTCAGTGAAAAGTGAGCATAATCCCTACTACTCAGGAAAACAATTGAGAGGAAGATACATGGCCAAGTAAACCCCATAATCTATCATCTTATTGCATTAGGAAAAAAAAAAACAACCACAGCAACAAACTAGCATAATTTAGAGCAGTGGTCTCCACTGATAAATTTGTCCAGGCATAGCAATTGTTTAGATTTCTGTGTGACATAAAAAGATTTCTACAACTTCACTTTTTTTGTGTATCCCTAGTAAAGCATTAGTAAAGCATTTCTGAGCACACACGCCTAGTGTACATATACTTATTTTATCAGTTGTATACATACATTACTGAAGTTCTAGTATTTCCTTCTGGCACCCCATTAGATCATCTCATGTGGGCCTGCTTTGGACACTACAGATTTAGATCATCTAAGTATCTTAAACAACTGCAGTGCTTTGGAAGACAGAAACATCCAAACGTGGGCTTCTTGCTTAAAATGTTGCAGAAAAGAGCTGGATGGAGAAATCTCTATTACCTATGGTCAGATATAGTTTTCCAGTCACAAGTAAATACTATCAAACCACGGATTACATTCTGTGCATTGACTTCAGTTTCAAAGTAATTCAGTCATTAGAGAAATTAAACTGGTAGCTGACCCAGCCACTGGGTAATCAGATGATGAAAAACTATTTAAAGCACCATCAGAAAACAAGGTACAAAAAGTATCATATATTAAAAAGAGGTCTTGAGAGTTGAAAATGAGAGATATGAGAAAAGAATGTGAGCATTTGCACAAAGAAAATACTATGCAGAATAGTCCATGAACTGACATGACTTTTGGGAGCACTGTAAAGTAAACTCTGAAGGTTAAAATGAGTCTGGACAATGGTGTGTCATTGGCACAAGGAGAGGAAATTGAGAAGCACTGGCCAGGATCAACACAGCCAGCTTCATTGAGGCACTTATTCACCACAGTCAGAGAGATTCACAACTCAGCATGCCTTAAATTACACCATAGTAATGATAATTCTAATATTATAATATGTATAATTATAAAAATAATTAATTATTATCTTGTTGTACCTTGGAACAGGAGTTCAAAATATTTTCAGTAGTACGCAGAAAAAGAACATGAAGACCCTGTAGACTAGTAATCTTCTACATTTCTTTTAGTCCCTGCAACGGAGTTGAAATACTCAAATGTCAGCATTACAGAAGAAAGTAGCAGGGAAAAAGTACTGGCAGTCTTTTACTGTCCTTCTTAGGTGAAAGCCTAAAATTATATGCCATAAAATAGTCCAACGTATTTTAGAGAAGAATTGGTGGGAAAGATGGTCACTCTGTCCTCTGTGGACTGCACCCTAGATATATCTAAAAACAATGTATCTCCACCAAAAACTTTCAGGAATGCTACACCTCAAGTCTCTTCAGAGGGCAGACGCCCCTTCTTCAGGAGGTGAGCTTAGTCTTTCAAAGGAGTTTTTGGAACCCTGCTCAGATTCCCAAACCACTTATTTCCTGCTTGCCTCATCTGCGAAGTTCTAGGTACCCACGTTCTTGAAGAACTCACAACACGCAACAAGAAACAACAGCTCTAAGACAGTGGAAACAGTATGTTTCTGCTCTACGATGAATATGTCCATCAGAGAAGACTGCTTTAAACCAGTCACCCATTTCCTCAGAAGGCAGCTTGCCTATGATGCTGCTAAGCAAACAACAGGAGTCTGAAGCTTGAAGCTGCGGCTTCTAAGGATGCACATATTCTTTTGATCCTTGTGACGAAATCATAGGGTTACCCTGGGCGTGTCCTCCCTTTGAGGGTCCCTGACATTACAAACATCACAAGTTAGAAAATGTCTCCAAGGCAGTTTTTTTGTGAATCTCACGGTATTTTTGAAGGTACTAACCTCATAGAGGACAAGATTCTGTCCAAAATGTCATATAGAACTAGATCATTATCATTGGATTAAGTAAAATGTGTAGTTATTTCCTTATTCTTTCTGTGCTGTGAAGCTCTGCTCTTCAGAGCAGTGAAATAACTGTTATCAGACAACTGACAATTAAATTTATAATGGGCAATTTAAATTAGACGTTCTCTTCCCTTTCGGAGCAATGCTCCTGCATTTTTTTACATTCCATCTCACAAGACGCCTGAATCTTGTAGGCAAAATTGGGTCAAATAAAAAGAAAGAAATACCCAAGAAAATTATGTTTTCAAGGCAATGTACGTTCCCTAAGATTCCGAGAGCGCCGCAGTGTGCCGGCGCTGGGGCACTCCGTCGCTCGGACACCTAGCGGTAAGCAGGCGCTCCGGCAGCGAGGAGCCTTCCCCGCCCGGGGCTCCCGCGCTCGGTGACGTGGCGGGGGGACAGAACGGCGGGCGGGCACCGGGAGCGCCCCGCCCCAGAGCGGCAACGGGCGGAGCGCGGGCCGGCAGCACGCATGCACCGGCGGGCGGGCAGAGGGAGGAGCCGCGTCCGCCGGGCGGGCTGGGCTCCTCCCTCCTCCTCCTCCTCCTCCTCCTCCTTTTCCTCCTCCTTCTCCTCCTCCTCCTCGTCGCCGTCTTCTTCTTCACCCTCCCCACCCACCCGCCTCCAGCGCTTTCCCGCCGCCCGCCTTCCACGCACGGCGGGTCCCGCCTCGCGCCGCTGCCGACACGGCCGCCCGCCGCTGCGGGAACAAAGGAGCGAAGCGGCGGCGGCACGGCCGCCAGCCCGGCGCCCCCCGCAACCCCCGCTCTCCCCAGAGCCGCCCGGAGCTGTCTGCGGCGCCTTCTACGGCACCCGCCGCGGGGTTTGTGGCCCCCGCGGGGAACAGGTGGGTGAGGGTTGGCAGGCTGGGATCGGCTCTGCGGGGCCTTCACCGCGGCGGGGTGTGCCCGGGCCTCCTCTCGGGCGGCCTCGTTGCTTTCGGCCTTCGGCGGGGCCGCTGCGGGGCAGCGCAGGCGGCGAGACAATGAGGTTCCTGTGTCTGGCGGCGGCGTGGGGCCTGCCCGCGGCGGGGCCGACCGTGACTCAGGCGGTTGCGAGGAGCGGCCGGGCCGGACACCCCTGTCTGCTGCCGCCGCTCCTCTGTCCGGCAGCCTTGCGGGTCTTTTGTGTCCGGGTGTCGGGGGAGGCGGAGGGGGTGGCAGACGCAGTTAAGACGCGCGGCACTGCGGGCGCTTGGCAGGGCCCCCCGCTTTGTCTGAGTCAGCCGCCTGGGGAGCGCCCTGTGCCGGTTCGGTTCCCCGGTACCGACACTGAGCTCTGCCGAGCGCGAGTGAGCGGCGAGTGACCCGCGCAGCCTTTGTGCGTCCTCCTTTTGTTTTGTTCCTGTGTTTTCTCGTGTTTATCGTGATCCCTCTTCGGAAGGAGGATGTTGAGGCCATTCGGTATTTAGGTCAGTGAGCCCGTTGCTAACGCAGTGCCCGGGTTTTCGGGCTGGTTTCGGCGCGCGTTGGATCCCTCGTTTTTGTCGTTACGCCGCCAGTGTGGGATCGCCCGGCCGGACGGCGGCAGCCCGGCCATGGCCTCGGGGCCTCGGGGGTGACTGAGGTACGCGGCCGGGGCCGCTAACGGGATTTACCCTCCCCTTCCTCCGAGTTGAGCTGATGACGGCGGGGGTCCCGGTGGAAGGAGACCTTTTTCAATTATCTTTTTCCCTCCTCTCGAAGAGGAGCGGTTGGGTGAAACCCTGCCCGCCCCACGTTGCGGGGCACATTGGCGGAGCGATGGTTCCTTTGGGGCGCGCATGGCGGGAGGCGCCGGGCTGGTGATGCTGCATTTTCCGGGCTGCAGGTCAGCACCCGCTCTCCCCGCTCCTCCCTGGAAGGGAAGGGCAGTCGGGTTTCGCCGGCGCCTCCTCCCGCCGGAGCCGGCGGCCTGCGGGAGATATAAATAGGGACTGACTTCAGCGGGCGGCCCGGGCCCGTCACGCCGCCGCCTGACAGGCGGAAGCGCAGGCGCTCGTCCGCCCATGTGACCGACCCGCCGCGGCAGGGCCGAGCGGGCAGGGCCGGGCCCGGGGCTGCGGGAAGGGGTCGGTCGGGGGGCGTCAGCCGTAGCGGGGTTCCCCTTGTCGGGCGGCGCCTTGAGAATGAACGCGGGTGAAACCCCGGCCGTCTCCCGGAGCCTGGAAAAGCACGACTTGTTTGTTCAGCGTCGGGTAGCGACGGCTTGATCGTTCCGTAAGGGGCATGCATTTCAAATAGTGTAAGACTCTGCCGACCAAAGGAGCTGCTGAGTTTCTAGTTTGTACTAGAATATTAGAGTTGGCGCCTAAAGCAACATTTAGTAACGGGTGAAGTTTTAAGGCGCTAACTCGGAAATTAAACACGTCCGTTGATGTTGGCAGTGTGTTTGATAGGATATTGATCTTACCTGGCTAGTAACAAAAAGGCAGAAGTAGTATTTTTTTTGTGTTATATAGACATAGTTCGGTGTCTTGTCAAAGATGACGAGATTTTTTTAGATTTTCTTTAGGTGGGTCTGGCTCTCTTGTAGCTCCTTTGACTGGTGTGTTTGGCTGTAAAACTATATCAGATAAAGTGTGAAGTCATGTTGTAGCCAGAAAGAATGCTGTTTATACCTGGAAGATGTTACAAAGCTATAAATAGTACAGCTATTTATACCTGGAAAATTAGGTCCTGTGACCACTAGCTGACAGGATGAATTTTGCTTGTTTACTTTCTCCCGGTTTTGCTTACTGTCATCCCAGAAGTTTAGTTTAGCTAAAGGCACCTGTCAGTTGCAGTTGTACTAGGGAAACGTAAGTTTACTACTTGCCGTGTGAGCTCTCTTAATTAGAATTGTTTTTCTTTACACTGTAACAAATTTACTTTTGGCATTTTTGACTTCTAGCAAATCTCAGCTGTCAAATATCTCTTACTGTGACAGTTTCTGAATAGGAAAACAGCAATCGAAAGTTTATACTAAAATGTCCTCAGATGCCATATTTAATTTAAATTTTAGTACAATATTATTACATTACTTCAATTTGTAGCAAATGCGTGATTACTGTGTTTCAGTTTTATTGCCCTTGGGAGTCAAGGATTTGGCTGCTACGGTGTTTTCTACTAACCTTGCTTTTCAGAGGTTAACAGGCGGTGAAGGTGATGACATTATTTCTAACATGCTTAGCACTGACTGGCTCTGGGGGGCTTAGAAGTCTTGACACAACCTGATTAAAGAAGGGTTTTTTTCTTCTGTAAATGTGTAAGCTATGTAACAGAACATACTCAGTATTTTGGAGTTGTTATTGTTGTCTCCCTTGGAAGAGTGTTGTGAGAGCAATTGTGAAATTAGCCTGAAAATGATGTAAGATCAGTGCTGAAAAAGCAGGGCCTTTTTGCTGGAGTCTCTTGGCTCTGCTGGAGTCTATAAAAATAAACTATGTTATTTGCCAGAACTGTTTTGTGGGTATGAACTTAGTCTTACTTATTCTGTGTATCCCTGTTAGTGCTCAGAAGCTGGTACTTCAGGAGTTTTTTTTGGCTGTCAAATTAAATTAACCTGCACATGCAGTTCAGTGCTCAGCAAGTATATTATTTCTCAGTATTAGTATGATGACACTTTGTCTTGTCTTAAAGGTTCGTAATGTTACTCAGCAATAAATTGCGGTCTTGAATGGTATATTAATGTTCATATAACCCTCTTTAAGAATGGTGATATCACTTGGTGAGGCAGGGTGAGAAGACATACTTAAAATTCTTTTAATTCTTAATACTTTTAACCCTGTAATTGATTTTGGTGACATGCCAGCTCCTAATGCAATTTTTGATTTTATTTACAGCATCGAGATGACTCAGGAGACAAACCAGACCCCAGGGCCTATGCTGTGTAGTACAGGATGTGGATTTTATGGAAATCCTAGGACAAATGGGATGTGTTCAGTTTGCTACAAAGAACATCTTCAGCGACAGCAGAATAGTGGTAGAATCAGCCCAATGGGTAAGGGTGTGGGGAATTGTTGGGGGTTGGGTTTCTATATTTCTGTAGAAATTAAATGTACAGAGGATTACAAGGAATATTGGAACATTTTGTTGGAGAGCTTCTGAAAGCTGAACTGAAAGAATGAATATTCAAAGAAAATACTACTTAAAAGCAGAGTAGAGATAAAAATAATTTCTGTGTAATGTGTTCTGGTTTGCTTGGCATTCAGTCATAACTTGCTTTCCCACTTAGCCACTTCTGTTAGCATTTTCTTATGCAATCTCTATTTTGGTTATTAAATAAAATTGTCTTTATGTAAAATGTAACAAGCAGTAGCATGGAAAACTGTATGCAGGCAGTTCATAGCTGTATAGGAGACTATTTGATTAATGTATTTTCGCTATTTTTTTCATAACTTGTCAAATTCTTGTTACATAGGAACAACCAGTGGTTCAAACAGTCCTACCTCAGACTCTGCATCTGTACAGAGAGCAGACACTAGCTTAAACAACTGTGAAGGTGCTGCTGGCAGCACATCTGAAAAAACAAGGTAAAGCTAAGGTTGCATTGTGACGGTTGAATGAGCTGTGAGTGTACTATAAGGCCTGCAGCAGTCCTGCCCTGTTGCAGTGAGTGTCTGCAGAAGATAACGGCCTGACAGGGCTCTATGAATCCATGTAACCCGAAAAATCATTCAGATATTTGGTGTTGTAGTGCTGCAGTAAAAGGAATGTTTTTTGTTTATCTACGGAACTAATTTGTTACAGGCTTGCCTGGTTTTTTTTCTAGAGAATCTAAAATAGAATAAAGAAGTGTATTTTAAAGGTAGTAGAAGCATAGGTCCGAAAAATGTATCAATAGTGACAGAACCAGTAGTTCATTAATAGGTCTGAAAAGTTCAAGCTTTTATTACTAATGTAAAACTGATGTAAATTTTGTGTTTCACTGTGCTTAAAACAGAAACGTGCCTGTTGCCGCTTTGCCTGTAACACAGCAAATGACAGAAATGAGCATTTCAAGAGAGGAAGAATTAAAACCGAAAACAGAGACTGAGCCAGGTATGTTCTCAGTGACACTGGCCATAACCTGTGTCTTAACATGACTGCAGGGTATGTTTACTTTCTGAGTAGCCATCTCCTGTTGTGGTGGTGGTCTTAAGAAATGTGTTTAGGATGCTTTTTGAGTACAGTCCTCAGAATCAAGAAAAAGGTCTAGTCCCAGAACAGCTTTAAAATACATGGTTAGAAAAAGAATTGACACTTAATGAGGGTGTTTTTATATCCCTAACATTTGTTTTTAAGAGTGAGGCACTCTAAAATCATATTAGGGCAAGGTGTTCTGTTTTGAAGTGGAACTGTTGGGATTCCATATTTTATCTAGCAAAACAATTCCAGCTGACTCATGGCAGTCAAAATGGCTTGTGGTGTTTGGAGGAGGGTGCTTAATAAATTCCATTCTACAGAGAAGTGAGGCTGTTGGGGAAGGGAGAATAGGTGGTTTAGAAACATTAACAGAAGTTGCTTAGGGTTCTTGAACTAATTAAGTAATCTGTAGATATAATCAGTGCATTGTTTCAGGGATGTAGGGTAGTTGCAGGTTTAATTGTTATGTGTGAATTGTTCATTTAACAGTTTTATTCTCATGCTGGATAGTTGTAGCTGGAGTAGTAAAACTTCGATGTGTGAGCTATTTTTTGGAGTGAGGCAGAGAGGGAGGGCAGCTTAACCTAACTGGTGAGCAACTGAATTTGTACCAGTTTGTTCAAGTGGATATCTTAACCCACTTGTTTTGTTCTTAACAAATCCGGAGTTTTTTATTTAATTTTCCAGCTCTGAAACAGTTTTAAAAACTAAAAACTGATGTGTAGTAGGAAATCTGTTTACTCAAGCTGAAGGTAAAATCTGTTTCTTCAGTTTTGGAGTCATTGAGATAAAAATGGCATCAAATGCTACTAAGCACTTGTATCAAAGTGGTTTTTATCTAGTTATATATTTGCCAATTAAGACTGGTCTGACATATGTTAATTGCTCAGAATTGGTACAAAGGGTTTTACCATTTTCATAAGTCGTGCTAAGTCAAGGTTCTGTGACACAAATTAAAGTACAGTTATACAATATATTGTGTTTTTTCACTATGTGTAGACTAAGAGGGAATTTTTGCAATTACTAAATTTCTGTAGCTGACATAATTTGAAGAGGCTTCACTATGTGACTGAAAAGTAATTTCAACTTTGCACCAATATTCATTAACCCATTGCATATTATGAAACCCAGTGCTTGTTATGAAATCCCACTGGAATGTGTCAAAAAGGAAATATGAATACATAAAACAGTAGCAATGCAGAAGTAATAGGTGATTTTATTTTTCTTAGTTGTCATTTTGCCAGCTGCAAAGAAAGTCTTTAGTTATTGTTGATGTATATATAACCTGTTTTCCAAGTACTGTGGGTCATCTGTATGATAGGTTGCACTGCTCACTATTGATTAGAATGGGGAAAAAAATCCAAAGCAGCTCAAAGATACTTAGGAATTGTAGTAAATGATATCACAGGTTGAAACCAGTAAAAGCTGTCACAAGCTTGTGTAGAGATGGTTGAAAATACTACCAGAGAACTTAAATGGCTCTGGAAAAACTTGAAAACTTGGAAAAACTGCATTCTGAGAGAACATACCTATAAATTCATGAGGCAGCCTCAGCTGCTATGATGCCCAGGTTCCCTTTTAAGTGTTGTTGTTTGGCATAGATCCTAGACAGTGTAAGATAATGTCCTTATATACTATTCTTGGGGTTTGTTGGACATTTTAATTTAACAGTGTTGGCTGTATTTAGTTGTGCATTACTCTGTGTCTTGCAGGCAAGAGAAACTGGCCTAGACTTTTTATTAAAAATCCCTGATGTGTCTGGACTAGGCAGATTTTTATCTTCCTGTTTTCCAGTAGCATCCATTATGTGTTGGTCTCTTGAAGACAAACTGGAGCAATGGTAAATAATTTGAATCACCTGATAGCAACAAAAGTTAATATTTTCTTTCAGATATGATTCTCTAAAATAATGCAGACACAGAGTTGTTAATGAAATAACTGTGTAGCTGTAAGCATAGGCTGACACTAGGGACAATTTCATAACCAGACTGTACTTGATCATGAGCTGTATCTTCAACAGTATGAAGTCAGATTCTCTTTTGCCAGCTGTTCATTAGCAAAAGAAATTTTTCATGCATCCCTTACGAATTAGAAAGTTTAAAAGAAGGATTATGCCTGGTAAATTCTTTTTGTTTTGCAGTCTTGTAGCATAAAATTATACTTTTTTTGGTTTTGGAATTGAAACAACTGACAAGAAAGTGGAGAAGTTGAGAAAAAAATAAACTATGAAGTTTAACAAGCTTGTTTCTCTTGATTTTGTTGAGATTTTGTGTTTTTTCTTAGCTCAGGTTGAGGTTGCAACCTAGATTCGCCTTCAGAGCAAACCTGGTGCTAAGACAATTTTACCTTATCTGAAGAAAGGCATGGGGATGTAACTCTGTTGCAACTCACATGATTGTTTTCTTCTAACTTGTTGAAGTGCTCTGAGTCTTGACTGGATGCCAGGCACCCATCAAAACCTCAGTCCCCTCCACAGCTGGACAGGGGAGAAGAAATAAAATGAGGGGTTAATGGGTTGAGATAAGGATGGGGAGAGATCCTCCCCAGACACCTGTCACGGGCAAAACAGACTTGAATTAGAGGTGTGGAGTTTATCATTAACAAGATCAGAGGCAGGATAATAAGAAGTAAAAACAGACCTTAAAAACACCTTTCCCCCACATCCTCCTACCCCAGTGGTGCCAGGAGCCAGAGTTGTGGTCAGTCCATCACCCAAGGCTCCACCTGCTCATGGAGAGGAGGGACTCTCTTGCGGCACTGTGGGGTCAGAGCTCTCTGAATTTCTCCAACATGAATGTATGTCACGAGCAGCAGGTCCTTGAGAACTGCTGCTATATGAGTCCATCCCATGGGCAGTGGCACCCCTCAGACCACTGCAGGGTAGGTCACTTTTCCATGGGGTGCAGTCTTTCAAGGACAGGCTGCTCGAGCCTGGGAGCAGAGCCTCTCTCTCCCCACAGGTCTCCCATGGGGTTGCAGCCTCCAGTCAGGTATCCCCTTGCTCTGGTGTAGGGCTTCTCTCTGGGCTGCACATGGATCTCTGCATCCCCGGTCACAGCTGCAGGGGCACAGCTGCTTCACCATGGTCTGCACCACAGGCTGCAAGGGAGTCTCAGCTCTAGTGCCTGGAACAGCTCCTGTCCCTCCTTCACTGGCCTTGGTGTCTGCAGAGTTGTTCTTCTCACAAGGAATTACCAGCTGATGCTGTGCAACAACTTCTCTTGTTCTTTCTATTTAAATATGTTACCACAGAGGTGTTACCACCATTTCTGATTGGCTAGAAAGCAGCACAACCCACTTTGGAGCTACCAGGGATTGGCTCTGCCAGACACGGAAGAAGCTTCTCTCATCTTGAGATAGAAGCCACCTCTGTAGCCTTGCACTACCAAAACCAGGCCATACAAAACTAATACACTGCTAAGAATAAATGGTTTTAAAAACAAGTTTAGTTCAACAATTGTATGGTTTTAATGCACAGCATATTTTTAGCATTTTCTTAGACTTTTGTAGGTGGTTACTTTGCTAAATGGTCAGCCTCTAGTCAGGTCTGTCAGTGTTTCCAGACACAGTATCGCCCCTGGCTTAAGGGTGTAGTACTTTTTGTGGTTGTTTTTGGTTGGGTTCGGTTTTTTAATGCAGTAGTGCTCTGATTTAGGGAGTAGTGTTACATGTAAGTAGTATGGCTTATGAAAAAGTAAACCAGAAATTGAACTTACAATGGTATTGTGTAAGTTACATATTTTTAAAATACCCAAATACTGTTAACTTCCATGCATGCTGTAACTTATCCTTTCATTCAGCAGCAGTGTTAGAAGACAGCAGGCAGTGCTGGTTGGCGTGTCTCTTTGCTGTCTATCAAGCTGTTAGGGTTAGAGCTGTTTTACAGCTGTCGGGCATTCAGGTTGAGAGACCCTGACAGGTTACCCTTGCAATGCTGTAGGTAGAGCCAGTGTGTTGCAGGTAATATTGTGAGTAAGATGTTAGTAAGGTTGCTTATGATATCTGGTAAGATCAAGATGTAAGTACAGGATGTTCCTTAAGTCTGGTTGTAATGAGTGTCTTGTTTGTTCTGGTTTGTTTTCACACATGGCTGTATTAGTTTCACCATGTTGCTTGCTGTAAACAGTTCCATTGTATTAGTAACACTGTCTGATTTGATAATTCTATATTGTGTTTGAAATAATTAGCTTGTCTTCATGTTTCCCATGCCTGCTGTGGCTTTGGTAAACACTCCTGATTGACAAATTTCAGAAATTAAGTCTCTTGTAAGCGCTTAAGCTGTCCACTGCATAGAAAAGCACTGAGGACCTAACTGCTGGTGCTGTGTGTGTTGGTGATAGCACATTATTTTTATTATTCTAATAGTGATACACCATGCATGTCAAGTCTTTCTGATAACCAAATTAAACTGTGTTCCTGTGTGATACTGAAACTGGGGAATCAGTGTGTTGTATTAATGGGGGATATTAATTTAAGGTATTAAATACGCAAATACAAGAGTTAGAGTTAGGCATGGAGAAGTGAGTGGCATGCTGCAGAACATTTATATTCCCACTCTTCAGCATGAAAATAAGCATGATGGAGGTTTGTTCTGCAGCCTTTTATCACAGGCACATAGGTTGGCACAGAAGTTACAGTTCCTGAGCAAAAGTTCGACAAAGCATAATAGGTACTGCCTGTCCTTTCAGACTAAAGTTTTATGTACAAGCACTTTTTTGTCTTAGATTAACCCCAACTGACAGCTAAGTGCTATGCAGCCCTTCACTCAGTTCTTGCTCTCCAGTGCTGAGGACAGTTGTGGAGGAAAAAACTAAACCCCGTGTGTTAAGATAAAAACAGCTTAACAATTAAAATGAAGTAAAATAAGCAATGCTGATGTTATTAACAATTGTAATGAGAAGAGAAGACTGAGGAATAAACTCCAGGGACTTCACAAGTGGTGCATACTACATTTGGTCACCACCTGCTGACTGATGCCCAGCTCATTCCCCAGCAGTGATTGGCAGCTCCCAGTCAACAACCCCCCATTTATACATTGGGAAGTGTGTTCTGTTGTGTGGACTATTCCTTTGGCTTGTTCATTCAGATCAGCTGTCCCAGTGATTCTCTCTCCTGGCTTTTTGTGCACCTGTTGCCTTGCAGAGCACATAAAACTGAGAAGTCTTTGTTTTAAAGTGAAAGCACTATTTAGCAATATTTAAAACACTTGTTTTATAATTTGGCACTAGTAATAATATCAGCATAATTCTCATACTGAATCCAAAATGCAGCACTGTCCCAGCTACTGAGAATAAAATAACTCTATCCCAGCTGAAACTAAGGCAGTTGTGTTAATATGCAGTATAAGGATTGTATTGTGTCTAGTACTTTTGTTACTACTACTATTTTTTCAGCTCCATAACTGCAGAAATACATCTCATGTATTTTGGTTGACTTCAGATTTGACCTTTTCTCTCTTGTTTTTTCTGTTTCCTTGATGCTGGGAGTTAGCAGTTAGCTTCATCAAGTCATGATCCTTAAATTTTGGTCACAATTTCTTTCCCTGCACTTTCAAGAATTTGTGCCACTGTTATCCTTGAAATTTAAGGTGTTTAGATTTTATTTTGCTGAATTTTTCTTCAGTCAGAAAAGCTTCTAAAAACTTTATTCTGTTACTTTTGTATCCCTTTCTGGACACTTTAGATATGGGGAATATGAGAAAATATTTATAGTGTATTTATAGTCCATATTTATAGTGCCTGCAGGCAATCATGTAAGACCAAAATAGTGTTAATAAAAGCCTACCCAGTTCTGAAAATTAGTTGTCCCTAAAGTTTTTAGCATTGTACTAGGAGAACTGATCTGGTAAAATTTGAGTGAAGTAAATCTTTGCAGGTGTTGAGCCAGAGACAGGAGGGGACATGACCAGGGTGATGGAGGGGGCTACACAGAACCATAGGACTGTTTGAGTTGGAAAGGGCTGTGTAGGTCATCTAGTTCAAAGTCTTCTGTTCCTGTGCATCAGTAGTCTTAGAGTAAAGAATTTCTGCCTAACATCTAATATATATCTATCTTGTAATTCAAAAGTATTTCCCCTGGACCTATCACTATCTGCCCAGGTATAAATCTATCCCTTTGCTTTATTATCCCTCTAAGCTTGGAAAGGTTTCAGTAAGGTATTCCTAGAGCCTTGTCATCTCCAAGCTGAACAACCCCATCCCTCTCAGCTTGACTTCATAGGAGAGATGCTTCAGCCTCCTGATCATCTTTGTGGCCCTCCTCTGGTTAACCCTGCAGATTAACATCTTTCCTGTGCTGAGGACCCCAGAGCTTGATTCAGCACTCCAGATGGGGTCTACAGTAGCAGAGTAGATGGACTTGAGCCCATTTCTCAAGTTTGTCCAGATCTCCCTGTCTGGCATCTCCTCTTTCATGCTGAGGATGCACTTAATCCCTGTCTGTGTAACTGATTAAGATATTCAAGACCACGGTTCCCAAGACAGTCCTGAGGGATGCCACTCACCACCAGTCTCCACCTGGACACAGAACCATTGACCACACTCCTCTGGCTGTGTCCATCCAGTCAATTCCTTATCCACCACATAGTGTGTCCTTCAATTCCATGTTTCTCCAGTTTGGGGATCAGGATGAAAAAGTGCATGCGTGCCAGTAGGAGCTCTTTTACGATGGTGAGAGGTTTTAGTGGTGAGGAGTTTGCTTCATCTGAATGCTGTTACTGAGCAAGCAGGTTGACAGGTACCAGAAGCCACTATTTCACAGCTTTTGGCACTTTTGCAGCTACCTGTTCTGTCATGATACATAAATAATTTTGAGCACTTTGATTAACACTATGATTTCTGACATGAATTTAAGTTAATGTCTTGAGGACTGGAATTGTACTTGCCCAGTTGGATTTTTCTTTTGTGTTAAAGGAAACCTTTTGTGGCAAACAACTGTAAGAACAGTATTTTGATTTAGATAGACTCCTGATGTTATGGCAAAACAACCGCAGTTTTCAGTATTTTTCATATGCAGGTTGATGAAAAAGGAATTTTGTTCTGAGCTCTAGGGGACAGGGTGGGCAACTTTTTCGTCTGTCCTCACCATTACTCAGAAGCACATTTATGAACATTTAACATCATAAAAGCCGATCAGACTTAAGTCTGCTGGCATAAAATAATAGCAGAATCATTTATTCTTGGAGAGTAATAAATGGAACATTTTAGTTTGGATTTAGGGAGCTATGTCCTCTCTCGGCTTGGTACCTTTTAGTGACTGTTACTACACATTGTGTCCTGCTTTTCCTCCTTGGAAGATGTTTTTGTTGTGGGAGAAGGATCCTGTTCAGCAGCGCTTTCAGGGAATGTGCTGCTGCAGTTTCTTAGAATTACTTTCATCACTTTACCCATTGTGGGCTGCCATTGTTGCAGTTTCTTGATGCAAAGATGGAAGTATACTTGTAGTAATTGGTAACATTTTCCCTAGATTACTTTGTTCTCAGAGGCTTTGTTTTGTGGTGGAGTGATCTACTAAGCTGTCTTTTTGCCTTGGTAATTCCTGGGAAGTTTTAATTTTTGCTTCCTTGTTGGCATGTGTTAAGCAGTGATATAAATGGTTCTCTTCTCATTTTCATTTTTTCTTAGTGTATGTTGTGAGTGACTTTATGTCACTGTTGATTTGTCCCCCTCTACATTTTCTTTAGCATATGATTGAAACAGCGTGCATACTCCCAGGGCTCAAAATTTTAAATTACTTCTGACATAGATGAAGCTTTCTCTTTACTAACTACACAGAAAATTGCAATGTGTGTATTTCTGGTTCCTCTTATTGATCTGTTTTAGCTTACAATTAGCAGTTCATTTTGAAACAAACTAGCAAAATAACAAATCTTAAAGGGATTTACTTCTGGGGAGGTGTTCAGTCTTTGTATTTTGTAAGGCCATAGCTGACAGCTCTTAGCCAAGGTGCATAACATCTAACAGTACACTCAGTTTGTGATATTGCTGGCTGTTAGGCCAGTTTTTGGTCACAGGCTCTCTAGCAGACAAACTGGTACTGAACTTTTCTTGGGATTTAAAGACAGGTTCAGAGAGTCATATTTGTTCATCTAGAAAATCTTAATCAAAACAAGTTCTTTTCACCAAAAAAAAGGTTATAAAATATCTGCAATGTGACCAAAAAAAAGTTGTAAAAGACCTTGTTTGTTCATTAGCACTGTTGCTATAATGTAGAGGTATAAAAAAATATTCGCAGTCATTTGTTTTACTGCATGAAATTTGTTGGTGATGAGCACTGAAGGTTCCCTGTTACTTCTGAGAGTTTGTCGCTTATAAGTCTTTAGATTATGAAGTCTTGCCTGGAGCCTTTCTGGTGCAGTGAATTGTGTCATTTTCTATGACAATGCAAACACAATTTCAAAAAGCAAATACTATTCAAAAGAATCTCGTCTAACAAACCATATTTGTATGAAGTTGACTGGCTTATGTATTCCATTTATTATGAAATGCATTTTGTAATTTATAGATGTTATGATAGATGTTACCATGCCCTGAGATTGTTCAGCAAACTTGTACCAAGAGCAGGTATTACAGTTGTGTACAAGTGCATCTCTCAGCTTTTCTTAGTTCCGGTTTTGGATATGAAGAGGATATCAATTTTTAAAAAATTAAATTTTTGGGATAAAACACTTTCTTCAATAAAACAGCCATGTCTAAAGATGTTCTAAAGATGTCTAAAGAGGCAATTGAGAAAGTATTCATTTTGACTATACCTGCTTAAATGCTGAAACTGAATAAATTGCAAAAAATACAAATATGCAATGCAAATCTGCACTTTGTTATTTAAATGAGGGCTCTTTAGAACTGTATTTTGTAGCTGTGTTCTGGATCTGTCATAGAATTAACAGCTTCCTAGCTGCTGTCTTGGTGAACTGCTTTAGATACCTGACTTCACTGCTGAAGTGGCAAAACAACCAGTGGCAAACCAACAATTCATTACTTAATTTCTTTTTTTATTTTTTCCTAAAATGTGTTCCTGTTAGTTATATCTTCTACAGAGGTATTTGTGTTCAGCAACTTTAGCTGTGACAGTATTGTTACTTTTTAGATTAAGTATTACTTGATCATACAATTTATTTAAATGTAAAATGGAATTTCATGGAATTTCTGTCACGCTTTTCAAGCCTGTATAGATACACAGAGTAAGTGCCATATATTTTCTAGCTGGTTGAAGTGTTGGAAATAATCTGAGTGTCTCAAGTAGAGTCAGAAGGGGTGGATAAAAATCCTTATTTCTGATTCATGTTTTTAGACTAGGCAATGTAGTACTGTAGTCAACAGATGTCAGGATCTTAGTGGTTGTATCCATCCTTACTGTATGCATACTATTGGATACTTCATGAAGTGAAGAAAAGCAAATTTAACCCTTGTTTCCCTTGCATGCTTTTAACAGTTGTTACTCAACCAAGCCCATCAGTTTCTCAGCCTGGTACTTCAGAGAGTGAGGAGAGAGCTGCTGAACTGCCGAAACCAAAGAAGAACAGATGTTTCATGTGCAGAAAGAAGGTTGGCCTTACCGGTATGAAAATACTGTCAATTTTAAACAAATTTGCATGATTAGTTACCTCTTGCTAGATTAAACTTGACAAAATTTGTGGTTTATTAGATTTAGCAGCTTTTTCACAATTCACACAACTTAGTAAGTCCATTTATTTTTCTTACTCTGAATGTCATAGTAGACAAACATATCCCCTTGGTAGTGACTGCACTCTTAATTAACACCGTAATTAAAAACTAATTCCTAGTAATGTTTCTTCTTTTTCTGTGTACAGGATTTGACTGCCGATGTGGAAACCTATTTTGTGGACTTCACCGTTATTCTGACAAGCATAACTGCCCATATGATTACAAAGCAGAAGCTGCAGCAAAAATCAGAAAAGAGAATCCAGTTGTGGTGGCTGAAAAAATTCAGAGAATATAAATTAATGTGCTTGTGAAAAGACTGACTGACTTTTTGTGGGGCTTTTTTTTCAATACATCCTAAAAACCATGAAAAGAGCAGGTGCATGGTCATTTTCCTTTGTTTTCGAAAGTTTTACTTCTGGTCCTGTCTGTCTAAATGATACTTCAAATGTTTGGGTGTTTGTTACAGGCAGAATTGGATAGATACAGCCCTTAAAATGTATATGCCCTCCCCAGAATAGACGGATGATCAGAAACCTGCACAGAAATACACATGCACAGAGGACAGACTCTAGTTCACATGTGCCAAACAGATGTATGCAATCTGCGTGTGTGCAGCAGCTCTGCCTTTTGAGATGTGCATGAGGTATTTAATGTTCAGCTAATGTTAAATGCCTGTTTTGGAGAAGGATACATCAAAACAGTTGGCAGTCTACTTCTATCATTTAAAATCTCATTCTACTTTTAGTTGCCACACTCCCATTTTAGTTTTCCAGCAGAATGCAAGTTGTGTAGAGGGGTCTACCATCACAGTAAGATAAGTGTCTTTGCCATATTTAGGTCAACAACTGCACTGAGAAAAATTGAAAAAATCAGATACATATGAGAAGAAAATTGTTTTGTAAAAGATCACATTAACTTAAGAATCCTGAAAAAAAGTTCCCAAAGGAAATGTCCCATTAGGAGCTTAAGAACTGGCCTGCAACAGAGTTGTCTGCTTTTCCTTGCCTAGCTAAAAATGTTGTGTAGCACAATATTGTAAGATTGGTTTTCAAAACACAGTTACAAATGTTTCTAGACATATCACTGTATCTCTATCAAGCAACACGGGTCTGAATAAGTTGCTGAAATACTAGAGCAGTTTATTATTCATGTACTACTTATGTTCTGTGTGTTCCAAGTTCAAAAGAATATTAGGAATTAATTTTTCTAGTTTTAAATGTAACAGTTGCACCGTTCTGCATGGAAAAACATACCTAACATGGCTGCTGTAGACTTAAATGGTAGCTGGAACCACTCTTGGAGGGCTGCTTTATCATTTTTAATTGTACTTGGGTATAGGACTGTAGTGTTCTTGGGTGTATTGCATGGGCTGCGTTATCTACAGCATTGTACAATAACAACTCTAGAAAAGGCAGTATTCTTCACTGATGCTTGTCTGGTAATATATATCACTTCTGTGTTATAATGGAAGGGGTTTTTGTGATGTATGAAACTTGTGTTTTTTATATAAACAAATATGGTTTAGACTAGTGTTGTGGTAATGCCTGTTCTCATTTGTAAATAGTTACATACATACACAAGGCACTACTCCTACCTGATTTTTGTTGCCAGTGTTCAGTCTTGGTTTTTACTTCACTATTAAAAGCGTCAGGTTTTCGCTTCTAACTTTGTTCTTCTGAGTTATTAGATATGCAGACATGTACAGATAGTTCATATTTATGTATTGCACATAAGCTACCCAGCATCTATGCTATATTGTATTATGTAAATAATAAAAATAATGTACAGAAGGAAATACTTCCTTTTATGGTAGTTCATTGGTTTTAGTTCTTGCTGTAATGAGAATGTGATCTTGTAGAGGATCAAGTGCAAAGTTTAATATAAGTTCTTACAGGTATTGTCCTATGTGTGAGCTTGCCTGTGTCCTTATTTGGATATACCAGCTTTTTTGAGACAAATAACCACGAGCAACTTGGGTAGAGGTAACTACTTGATGACCTGACAAAAATGCCAGCAAATAACAATGTGCTTTAAAGGGAGAAAAGTATTAGCAATGGACATCTGACTTATTTCCAGTGGATCTGTCATGATAGAGCCAGTACACTGACTAAACTGCTCTGTCTTCATCTTCACCAGCAGACCTCATCAGTTACTGTCAGTGTCAGCAGCCCAATACAGGTGGTAAATACACCTGATTTACCCTTTCCAGTGGGAAGGAAAAGGATACAGCACATGTTGCAATGGAGAAAGTCATCTTCAATGCTGGGTGATCCATAAAAATTGCTTACATCAGAAATGGATAATGTGTATTCCACCAGTCAGCTGATAGTCAACGTGATAAGTTAACTCTCCAGCCACTGTGTGTACCTCCATTATTAAGGGTCCACAGGCATGCTCTGGGACTTCATGGAACTGCTTTAAAGCACCAAAATAACAGTATTTCTACCTTTTGTATTAAAACAACATCTGCAACTGCATTTCAGCATAAAGGTGTTGGCTTTTTTTGGTTTTGTTCTGTTTTTTTTTACCTAAGAATGCCCTGTAGCTGGGTGTTTGAAGAAGTGTCTGGTTTTGATACTTACTTGGCTAGAGTGGTTTAGGACTGGTACTAGTACTGATATTGTTGGTTTATGATTATGGTAGTCTCAATCTCAGTCTGATTTTTTTCTGTACAAAAGTTGTACTTGCAAACACTTGTTGAAATATTTGATCTTGGTACATCTGTACAGCAAAGTATGGAATGAAAAACCCTTCTTTTTTCTTGTAAAATCATTAACTGTATCATGTAAATTAGTCTTAAGTGGAGTATGAGCCTCTCCTCAAGTCTGCAAGTTGGCCAGTGCTTTGTTCTTTTAATAGTGCATGTCCTGAGCTCTGATTCTGTTGAGGCTCACAAAACAAAGGAGGGGAAGGTTGTCTGAAAAGAGCAGGTATTGACGAGGTATATGGATGGGGACGCTGTTCAGACCAAGTGCAAACACTGGTACATTTTCCAAGAAAGAAACATAATTGCTTAATGTGTCACTGATTCTCCTTAACATTTGCTTGTTACACTGAGATTTTTTTTAACTCATGCATAAACACAAGTTCTGGGAAAAGTCTTACTCTATTTTAAACAATGTTACTAGATGGTGGTGACTTTTTAGTTGGGAAACAGGAAGGGCCGTGTAAACATGTGAATAAATGAAAACGCCTAGGCCATTTCATAATCTTCAATATGTGAAATGCTTGCCTAGCCCTAAGTGTTATGGCTCTGCACTACTATGTTCCACAGGATTCTGGGTGAACTTACTGACAGTTGTTACTGTTAAACCTAAAATTCAGAATGTAAGGATGGCCTTCCTGTGGTGATTCCAATGCTGGTGAGCTGCCAGATGCTTTGGTTGATTGTTGGTTGTGATGCATAAGGATACCATGGGGTCAGGAACCCTTGACTATCTTCATGGTGCTTAGATCTTTGAAACCGTGCTGTTGATCGTTGGTGACTCTCCTTTGCGAGGTCATTATTCAAAATGTAATAAAATGTCTTAGATGCTTCTAGTCACAGAAAGGGTACTTAAAGATTTGACTCAGGTCTGGTGTCCCTGATGAGTCAAAATGCATGTCATTTTTCCCATATTCCTAAGCTGCTTTACAGTATCATCTGATGCATCTGCTTGAAGGAGGAAATGTACAGCAAAGAAGGAATTGGTCTGTTTCAGGTATCCAGGTGTGTTAAGTAGGTATGACTCAGTCACAAATGGAACTTTGCCCTCTGTATAAATGTGTGGTTTTTCTGCTTCTCTCATTAGTTTCTCTGTCAGCCAGAAATAACAGGTTTTCTCACAAGTAACATATTACTGGTTCCCTTGATCTTTTTCTGTAATTAAATACCCAGGATGTTGATGGACTGCTTTCTGAGTTAGGATGAAAGAGTTTTGGCAGTATACCTGAAAGTACCTGAAAGTACCTGGATGGCATTGGATTTGACATATGACAAACATGAATAGTTAGAAAGTAACTGAATAGTTAGAAAACTACAGCTGGAAAAATGAGTGACTGTATGTTGAAATACAGTGTAGGAATGAAATTCTGTCTGTGAGTGCAGTGAGAGTTGTCATCACAGTTTTAAATGCCATTTTGCAAACCTGAATTGTCACTTAATCTACTGTAAACTTAGGAGACACACACTTACAAGAAAGTGCTTCAGCCTTTAAGTTGCCTGTTTTAGAAGTAATTTAGTGATGGCCAAAGAAGCAGGGTTGGACTTTTTTTTTTTCACCAAAGGAAATACAGAGGTCGTTTCTGCTTGAAAGAGCACATCAGCCTAATAAAGCCAAACCAAGACTGGGTCACTCATAGTATGAAGAATGGAGTTCTGTGGGAGGCAAATTAGCAGAATATTAGCAGTCTGTGATTTGATGTAAATTAAATGAAAATGGGGTAAAGATGGGAGTACTGAAATAAATGGAAGAATCAACATCTACAATAGTAATCAAAAACTGGCTTGACTGTTTTATTTGTGTAGGTAGAATATACTATTTAAAAAAAAGTTGATAGTTGAAATTACTAGTGTCATATCTTCCTGAAGTTGTCTTGTACATGTCTTTTGTACTAGATGGTAAGATGAAGATGACAAATCCTTTTTTTAATGCCTGTTTCATTTCAGTGTGTTGTTTCTGTTGTAAGCTCATGGCCAGATTTGTAGCAGTGTTGGAAGATGGGCTTCTCAGGTGAGTGTCACTTTGGCTCAAACCACCTAAGTGAGATATATGTGTCTTCATGAAACCCCCTTGTGGTCTTTCTTTTTTGTCTGTATCTACAACCAGTTCACCAGCATTTATTTCCAGGCAGTAGTAAGCCTGCTTATCACAATCTGAGGTTTATTCACTATGAAGAGAGAACAAAAAATAAATGGGATAATTATAGTTACAACTTTTGTTACATTGTTGGCATAATCTTTTGAGAGGTGTTAAAACCAGAAAAGATTTGCTGAGCTATTGCATGGCAAGTGTGGAGTGAAGAAATGCTACCTACAGCTCTGACCTTTCACTTTTGGAGACCTACAATACCCATGTCTAATATTTTTGCCTGTTTAATATATTGTCAATTATAGCAAAAGAAAGTAAAGTCCCACTGTGAATCTTCACTTGGTAGTATCAGTGAGATTGTAGCACAAATCTGAGGAAATTGATTTAATTCATTATCCCTCATTCTTGATCATCTACTCTACACCATAGTGCACATATATATTGTTTTAAACCCACCCTTCTTGTGTCATTTTTTGATGAGGGTTTTCCTTGAGTGGAAAACATTTTTAGATGTCATTGAATTTTCTTTAATGAATCAGGGAGAAGTTGGGTGCATGATGTCTGTCCCCTGAGTTCCCAAGAAAGCCTGTGAAACAGTTTGTGTGCAGGACTATTTGACTTCGATAATACTTCTGGGAGACCAGGTCAGATTGGGTTTAAACAGGATTAGGCTAAAGCAGATATTCCTTAGTTGTATTTTAAGTAGTGTGGGATTTATGAGGGGAAAGTAGATCTATGACCCTGGAAAAATCTTGATCCCTCTCAGTCTGGTTTCATTCTTGAGTGAAACTGAGCTGGTTCCTTTGATTCCTGGATTCATATGATGAATAATACCCTTACTGATTTGTGTATTTCTGTTAGAATTCCTGACTGACCTTGTATGACCAAAGTCTTGGATGTTTTTTTGTCAATTCAGTAATGACAGCAACTCGAGGAAAGTTCACTGAGTACTGTGTCTAGTGTGAGGATGATGCACAGGCAGATAGGAGAGGTGAGACCACACAGACTTGCACATACTGTTGAGGAATCACTGTTTCAGTTTGGCTGGTAGCTTCAAGCATAGCAGTGATGCAAAGATTAGCATTTGCCATTAAGACTTAGGTTTGCTAGCTGAGTGCGAGCCAGTAACCTGCAGGTTGCAGAGATAGCTTTATATTTAAGAGGATACTTTCTCTGAAACTAGTTAGTAATTACATGTCTGGAGCTGCCAATAGATAAAGGTCTGACAGGAGCAGCAGTTCACTGGCTTCTCAGAAACATTTTCTAAGCTAGAGTTTTGAAATTGTACTATGTTAGGAAATGGCCTAGAGATTCAAGTTAATTTACTCCTTGTTTCACCTAAGCAGGGGTGGTTGTGTTTGTCATCTGCTGAGGCTGAATCACAGTTCAGCACAGAGTCATTTCTCAGTGTTGGCCAGCCTTCAGTAAACAGAGGCATGTAACACTCACTCTGCAAATACCTGCTGGAGGCCAAAGGTTATGTCAGTGAACAGTAGCATCAGGACTTTACTGACTCTGCCTCTTTGTTTCCCAGAGCCCCTCATGCTGGTGGGTAAGGGTTGCTGTCCTCATGCACAGAGGGGAGGACCAAGCATGGAAGGGGGGGTCAGTGAGGACACCGTCCTGCAGTTCTGGCTCCAGCTGTGCTCTATTACCAGACTACTGCCACCAGTGCTTGACTGTCTTACAACATTAGTTTTACCTAACTCGTGCAATTGCTCCCTGATTTGGTTTTGGTGAAGTGATCCAAGTTAAAAAGCCACAATTTAAAAAGCAACATCACAGATGTCAGAGAGGGTAGGTGAGTTAGACTACCAGAAGCAGAGGTACAACACCTAGGAACGCCCCAAGTTCCAACTCGTGCCATCTTTCAATAAGAGGAGCGCAACATCTGAGTTCTAAACTGCTCCTGTCTGGGAAAAGCAGCAGTGCCATGTTCTGAACCCAGCTCTCCTTGCTTCTTCAAGTGTGACTGTGGCATACCTGCTTTCCCAAGCTCCAGAGTGGTATCAGGAGGAGCAGGAGCCCCTTGGCTGGGCCCTGAACAGACACTACTCAAGACACAACTCCACCATCTCACATTGGTGGGCAAAACCAGATGAAGCCTAGAGCTGTCATTTCTACATTTACCTTAGAGTAAAAAATGCCCCAAAAGATCTGTGAACTCCAGCATGCTTCTCTGGAGGCTAAAATCCACCCAGCACCACACTTGGTCCTCATCAGGCTATTAAAATTCTTCAATCACCAGCACTTCAGCTCAGGTAACAATTGTATCACACCAATGCCAAAAATAGGCAAGAATACCCATACACTTCTGCTGCCTTACCCTTACTCTGTAACTTAACTCCTCCACAAGCTTTGACTGGCCTTTGCTCTTTCATTTCATCCCCACTTGTGAAAGCACTTTAACAGTCTGAAGTAAACATGTCTGATTTTCTTAAGGCAGTTCGCATAATTTGAAAACCTGATCTCTGTGTATGTGTGTGCTGTTTTTCAACTCCGGTAAAAGGTTATGCTGAGAACATATCCTTGCAATAATCCCTATTAGTACTGAAGAAAGTTAATATATGCACAGCCTGCAGTATAAGTAGTATTCTGGTTTGGGATACAAGTGTAGAACTGTTTTTAGAAAAGCAAAAAGCAAGAATGCCCCTTTGGACTGCAAGTCCTAAGAAGTCACTTCTCTTTCTGCTAAATATGCTTCTTTTTAGGGAATGATTTACTAGCATCAGTTAAGTTGCTAACCTGTGTTTGGGTTGTTTTTAACTAAACACTGTTGGGTGGAGTATAGACAATGAATTCTGTTTGAAATCTGTTTTTGCAAACCTGCTCATTGTGTTTTTAAAAAGTCTGTTGTTCAAACACACCTGCTTCCTGCCCAGCTCTGTTCTAGGTGAGAGCTGCATCTGAAAACCCTTGTCCCTCACTCTCCCACCTCAGTCATCTGAAAGCTGTGTGTAGAGAAGCAAAGCCTTGTGTTCAAACATCAGATATATGTTTTTGTGTTTCAAAACATTTTGTGTGTGCAGGATTTACAGCCATGAGCACACTTTACAGCTTTTTTCTTTCCTATTTCAAGGAAAGAGCCATTATCATCCCACAAATGTAGAAACACAACAAGCTCAGGAGTTTGATTCAGCTTAATATAATCAGTGGCTAACCACAGTCTTCACTGTGCCTCAGTTTCCCTCTGGCACATCTGAAAGTGATTCATGAAAATCAGCTGTAGAGAAAGGGTGTCCAGGACAGCCCATCAGGGTCTCCCTGACACTGCCATCCCATGTGAGCAGGAGTCCCAGTTGTCATGCCTTTCAGGAGCCCAGTTCAGCGCTCCTCTGTCACTGCAGCAGTCCCAGGCTGGCTGGCAGGCCTGTGGGGGTCCCAGCCGTGACTGCTGCAGTGCCAATCCCAGCCCACACCGCCAGCAAGGCATCCTCTCACCACCACAAACCTCCCCTGTCAGTGACTCAGCAGATGAGCAACAGCCTTTTTTTTCTCCTCCCTGGGTACTTACAAGAAATTTCAATGTAAGGAAACAGCACGTAGAAAAATACTAAAATAAAAGAAACTGTGTCCTAAGGCTCCCCTTTCCCAAGGCTAAAACTAAGAGTAAAATGACCCCATTTTTTCAATTAAAGAAGTTGCCAGTCACACTGGCTAGTCCCAGAACAAAGTTCCAGGAACAAATAAATATTTTAGGCAGGTGTGTTTGTTTTATCTGTGCTGATAGTGCCAAGCTGTGGCACAGTCAGGTCACTTTGACCATAAGCTAAGCACCAGAGCTCAGAAGGACTTTGACTGGATCAAAAGGGCAGGGCATGCTGCCCTGGGGCTGTCTATGCCACACCACCACTGTGATGATGGATCTGGAGTTTCAGCAGTATGTGGAAGTAGTCAGCAGCCAGGTCCTGCCAAGGGCACCATGGAGGGGGTGAGTGTTTATGCCCAACATTTTGCCTCTGCTGATCCCCAGGATGCTGGGGCAAGGGGCTATCAGATGGAAAAAATGCTCCAAGTCACCAGGCCGAGCAGAGCCTGCAAGAGGGGAGAACAGCACCTCCTCTGTCACCATTGCTCCAGCACAAGCAGTCTCATACCCCACATTCATTGCAAATGCCAGGGAAGACTGAGTTCCAACAAGCCATACTGGTTTCACTTTACCTGTGCTCAGAGGCAAAGCATAACAGTGCCACAAAAGCTTGCACAAAGCCCTGCAAGAGGCCATGTGGATCATCCAGGAGGGTGTTTTGTGCTCCAAGACCTTTTTTGATTTCCAAACACTTTTCCTTTAATAACAAGGAAGGTTTAATGGCTGCAGTATGATTTTTCTTTATAGGGCTCCATGTGAATTTTGCCCATATCTGATCTGACTCGTGAGAAAAAGGAGAGTACTTTTTTTTCCTGTTTTATGATTTTATAAAGATTTGCAACAAGGAATCTTATGTCATTCTTAGGTAAATTGTTATGCAATTGGCTGTAATAGGAGATAAGAGTGTTTGTTCTGTTTTTATGATGATATAATAAAATGTCAAAATTGGAGTCTCAAAATCCTGTATACAATGTTGAGGCTGTGGTTGCTTCAAGGTTCTCACCCTCTGCATGGTGAATAGACCAAGCAAAATGCAGAGAGGTGTGTGAGAGCTATTTGTGTCAGTGAGAGACACCACGCAATTAATTCTCATACTTAATTTTGTCTGATTATTAGTATGGATTTTTGTAGGCAGTGGAATAATTTGCTTATCAAATACCACTTCGAAATACATTAGCTCTGCCTTGTTCTGAAGTTAAACATGTAGCAATTTAGTCAGCTCAGTGAGTCACAATTCCAGTAAATGCAAAAGACAGCTCAGTGTGTTTAGCACTAATATCACAATTAACACTTCAGAAACCTGCCTAAGTAACAGAACCACCCAAAACAATTATATAGACATTTTTAGTAACCAGGGTGTAGTGTTTAATGAACAGGCAAGAATCCTCCTTATAAAAAACTTCACATGCTATTGACACTAGAAGTGTTTCATTAAATTATGCCTGTAGAAAGGCTTAACTCTTCCAAAGCAGCACAAACATTTCAGAGGGGAGAAATACAATGCAATCTTTCAACGTCTGTTGCTTAGACCTTTGCAAGCAGTCAGAATTGGCTTCCTTTTTTTCCAGAGGGGGGCAGAGCTGGCAGGTGAATCCTCGAGGCCAAGGGAGGTGCTCATCGTTGTACCCCCCGTCTTGGCAGAGGAGCCACAGTGTCCAGCTGGTCCTCCTGGGCTCTGCCAAAGACATTAAAAGCAGTGGGGCCATGCTGTTGTTCTTGCCCTCTGGAGTAAAAGGATGAGTAAGTGTTTTTAAAAGGCTGTTGTGGTTACTATGAAGTAATTCTTGGTAATGTCTAATACCTTGGGTTTGTGACCTTATTCCAAGAGAAGGCCAGTTGAAATTTTGATGGTCTTTGCATCTATGAGGATGTTGAGGTTACATGGTAATCTTGGGTTTAAAAAACAACTTACTAATTCTTGTCCTTGCTATTAATAATATCATATAGTTCATCCATCCATCCCACATTTGTCACCACAGTATCTGAATTTTATCAGGACAATTTAAAAAAGTGGTTCTGAGAGCTCGTGTGAATAACAGGAGTATGAATCATGATCCAAAGCAGTATTTTGCACTTTGTGTATCCTACTGCAGTCAAGCTTTAAATTCATTGAGGTCAGATCTCAGGTATGTCTGTAGTTGGATGCAATTTTTAAACTTGTCCCAGAACATAAAGTTCTGGTAGTGCTTACAGAATGCACATCAGCAGGAACACACAAAACATCTCCAAAAGGAGATGGCACAGCTGGGGTGACACCACCAGTTCCTCTCATGTCCTTACCAGAAGTGCAACATTCCATATTCTGATTGTACTCCCTTTCTGTCAGAAAGGATCTATTTTTAAAATTAGCTTTTACATGCACAAGGGCCAGTGGGGAGAAGGAAATACCCTTCTCTTCCTTCTCTCCCCTCCTTCTATGCCCTGTCATAGAGTTTCTGCCTTCTTCAGAATGGCTGTCATACCACACAGCATATTTGTACGGGAAGGAGGAAAAGGTGGAAGCTTGGTGCTGTAAATCAGCCTTGGATCAAGTGAAGGACGTTAGCTGCACAATATTTCTTCTAAAGTCTGGTGAACCCTGAGTCTGACACCATCTTCCAGCAATTCCCAGCTCAGCATATCCATCAGCCTTAACATGGAGAAACAAGATATTTTAATGGCTTCTGGCAAATGCCAGCCTGTTTGGCCCTTGCAAAACATCCAAAGTGTTCTGCTGCCTCCAGGTCTATGAAATGGTCCGTTTTATTTGGGAGATAGGCAGTACTGACAGCTTCTCCTTGTTTTCTGAGAAACCAGTCCAGTCTACTTTAAATGTCATTTACTGTCCAGCCCTAATTTTTCTGTATCAAACCAAATTACAAAAAAATACATGAACGCACCCATTTGATAAATTGAACCAAGATTATAAGAAGCAGAAAACACTCTTAGTCTTCCTTGAAATAATTTTTAAGGACAGTGATGCTAGTTGAAAAGGTGACACTATACTATTCACTAGAGCTTGCAGTCTGGGAAGCAGGGATGTGTTTAGGCAGCCAGTAAAACAAACAGAAGAAAGGACTGTGCCACCCAACAAAAAATGAACAGATGGGATTCACAGTTGCTGGATTTTGCAAAAAGCAAAAAAATATGAATATATGAGAAAGGGACTAGACAAACTAAAGAGCTAAAACAAAGTTCTCTAAAGCAGTGTTGACTTAAACGTATACAATTTACTGGCTGAAAGCAGGAGAGTCTGTAAGGGAAGGCTTGTTTTGTGTCCTGCTTTCCTTCTGCACATCCTTATTATTCATCAGCCTTACTAGAAACATGACAGTTTTGCTAGATAGACCTTTGGTCTGACCCAGCTCAAGCTCCTCACCTCCTTGAATGGTAATGAATAGTGCAGCTATCCCTGCAGACGAGACACAGTGAGGAGAGCGTGGTGTGCCACAGAAATGCACCTGCTGTCCATGTGAAGAATAAAATACTGTTAACAACTCTGACATTCTTGTGCCCACTCCCTTTGCTGTGTTTTTACCTCAAATCAATAGTTTTTAATACATCAGAAAGTTATAGGGTTTTTTGGTCTGAGGATAGAAGGGCCAGGGTCATCAGTGGGATGGCTGAAGGCTTCTGTGAATCCACAGAATGGGTATTATGTAGGAAAAAGAGTTGCTCAATCCAGCTTGATGCCTGTTTAGTCCTACAACAGAATATTCCCAGCAGAATTTACAGATAACACTTGCCAGGAGAAAATAAGGGTTTTTTTGAAATGGGTGCAATTTTACTTTCTTTCTTTGGTGGCTTTAAGAACTTTAGAAGAGGTAAGTGAAGCAAGAGAGGCAGTGGGGTAGCACTGTTTGTGAGGGTTGCTTAGATTAGATTGAAACCCATGATGATGATGACAGATTGACTGGGGGATGTCAGGGGAATGTCAGCAGAGTGGATGTCCTGGTAGGAGTCTGTTACAGACCACCTAGCCAGGATGAATAGGCAGATGATTCATTCTACAGGAGGTTGGGAGAAATCCCACAAGTGCCACACCTGCACTCAGGGGGATTTCAACTTGACAGATGTCTGCTGGTAGTTTAGAAAATGAGGGGGTCCATCCTGAATCTCATGACTCAGAAGGATGGTCTCCCCTTTTGCATCCTTACTGTTTCTATGTGTCCAAGTACAATTCTAAATAATTTCTTACCTGATTTTACTTTGTATACTTAATCCATGTAGTATGTAATGCAGAGAATCTTGTCATTGAACTTTGTTAAGCTGTGCTTCTGGAAATTTATATTAAAATTGTTTTTTAAATACCTTAGACAGTGATTCTAAGTGATCTAAGCCACTCATTTGTGACAACCGTGTACTTCATTTTTCATCACCCTAAAAGTACATCTACTTTCTTCTCACTCGGTAGCAAACCTCTTTTTGGAAAAAGGTCACCAGGCACTTTAAATTAAATCAAATCACATTTTGCAGGAAAAACCAAGAAAATAATGGAGAGGGTTGGCTGCAAGCATAAGCACACCCGAGCCCACAACTTCCTGTTCTGGAAGGAACTCTTGCAAAGCCTGGCACAGATCCTGTGGCCAGGTATGAGGGGCTAGCACACACTCATGGGGGACCGGGACGAGGTAGGGCGCTGTGCGAAGCCTGGCACAGATCCTGCAGGCGGCCATGATGTGCTGTCACACACTCATGGGGGACTGGGACAAGGTAGGGTGCTGTGCGAAGCCTGGCACAGATCCTGCAGGCGGCCATGATGTGCTGTCACACACTCATGAGGGACCGGGACGAGGTAGGGCGCTGTGCAAAGCCTGGCACAGATCCTGCAGGCGGCCATGATGTGCTCTCACACACTCATGGGGGACCGGGACGAGGTAGGGCGCTGTGCAAAGCCTGGCACAGATCCTGCAGGCGGCCATGATGTGCTGTCACACACTCATGAGGGACCGGGACGAGGTAGGGCGCTGTGCGAAGCCTGGCACAGATCCTGCAGGCGGCCATGATGTGCTGTCACACACTCATGAGGGACCAGGACGAGGTAGGGCGCTGTGAGGTGGTGCCGCGGCCCGCCTTCATCTCATGCCTGCGCAGGCTGCAGCCCTCAGCACTGCGGCCCGTGTGACGCCTGCTCTGTGGGCAGCAACCCTCAGGAAACAGCACGGATCCCGGGGGTCTGTGCTCCTGGGGGTTTCTTATTGTTGCAGTGATTTTATAAAGGCAATTGTCACGGCCTAAACAGCAAGGTGTTTCTTTGGGCAGGTCATGCCCTCTTCTGCACTGTTCTTTTCAGTACTACAACAAGCCTGGAGGACTTTCTCAATGGAAGGCTTATATGGATTTGGAGGCAAAAGTGTGAAAGGGTAGCAGACAGCGTAGGGCAAAGACTGCAAATTACATGTAGGCAGTTGCTTCTCTAGGTGATGGACTGTGCTTCAGAGGTGTGAAGGGCTCACAAAAAGTGATGAAACATGATACTTTGAAGGATGATTCTCAGAAGGCTGTGGTTAACCAGGGAATTAGGATGACTGTAGATGTCCTGCCAGCCAGCCTTGAGGAGTCATGCTCCAAGAGAAGAGGGAGAAGGCCTGTGCAGGGATAGGGAAAGGCAGCACAGGCAGGTACCACCCTCCACCCACCTCCCTGGGCTGCTTCCACTGCTATGAAATACCTCTGTAACATCAAGCCCAGGAAATAGTGCAGGAAAAAGTGGTTTTTTTTCCCCCCCTGCTGTTACTTTCATTATTCCTTTTGCTCTTTCTTTCCTTTTTCTCTTATTTTTATTTCTTTTCATTCCCCTTTAAATCCTCACAGGGTTTTACAAAGGAGTTCTTCTGCCAAGTTCATTTTAAAGAGAGGAAAAACCGAAGTGCAGGAGTTGATGAAGGTAACTCGTGACACCACCTCATGCTGCCTCACCTGGCCTCAGTTCCACATCAGCCAGAAACAGCAGCTGATCCAGGACAGCAGCAGCTCCCAGACAAGGCAGGGGTGCAGCAGAGAGCTGCCTGTGCACATAAACTGCAATGAGATGGCTTTTGTATCAGAAGAAGTGCAAATGCAGCAATTTGAATTTAATTTGACATTTTGCGATGTCACTGAGATGAGGATGGCGATGGGATCTCCCTGCTCTCCAACAGGCCTCCAGAGAGAGATGGGTGTAGGCTGGCTGAGCTGACCCTACTTCTGCAGGGTGTCCAAGCAACCTCCCAAAATGTCAGCACAGGTTCATCACAACACTGCACTTAAGGGAGCAAGACCCACGGTAAGCTGGGCCACGGGGCATTCAGCACATGCACAGCGTTATGTTGCTGTTACATACTGGGCCTGAAACAACTAATCCTGGTCCCTCAAATCCACTCTGTGTATGTTTCACTGGGACATTCTGCCCCAAGGGTGGGTACATGATGAAGACATGAGAAATGGCCTCACAGGTGCCTCAGCCACTCCTCTCTGACCTGGAAAGGTCAGAGCAGAGGGTTGCAACCCTTCCATTCTTCATAGGTTTACACTTACAAAATCTGCGAATCTCTCTTTCTGTAACAGCATCAGCTGCACACAGTTCAATCTCTTCCCTTCTTCCTGTTGCCCCTTGAAGCAAGTGAATTTTGTATAACAATGCTGGAAATGCCCAGAGGCAGCCCCTCAGCTGGGAGAATTGCTCAGCACTGGCTGCTGTGTCCTGCAAGGCAATGCTGATCTCATGTGGCACATCTGTTTGCTGTTTCACAAGTCATAAAAATACAACAATGGGGATTCCTTCTCAAAAAAATAAAAAAGGCCAGGGAATAATTTTTAGAGCACCAAGACAATACAATGAATATTAATGCTGCCCTTAGCTAGCTGGAATTGATATTCTGTATGAATTATCAGAGAAGTTGGGTTTCTGACAGCTCTGAACTTTCACCATTGTGCTGGGAGGTGAGATTGGTTCAAGCAGGGGCTGAAATTAAAATGTACCTACTGCTTAATACTTTCCGTTCCTAAGAAGAAAAATACTTCTATATTTTGAGATGTTACAACTAATACCAATTATGAAAAGAAGAGGCATTGCTCATATTTCAGCTTAATTTCATGGCCTTTATGCTGTATTTTTAAGGTTATTCCTAAAGGCCATATTTAATTAAAAATAATGCAAGAATGCAGTCACATGCTTTGAAAGGAAGACAGCTGATTACAGATTACAGGCATAGGGCAAGCAACTTGCATTTCGCATTTTAACTATGCTCTTAAGTCATGAACTGCAAGCCCATTGAGCTGAAATATGAATGATCCAGTATCTGATCTCAAACCAAAAGAATTTCTGCTTTACAGTCATGGGATAAGACTTATAAATTTGCATTGACAAAGTATTCAGGATTATTCAGTGATTTTTTGGGGGGATTGCAAACTCTGTTTTCACTTGTACAAACTGTGTCTGCACCAACTCATTGAAATGAAACAGACAATTTATATATTGAGATTTACTGAGAGCACACCAAAGGCTCTCAGATTTTCAAATTGTCTTGGAAACCCTCTACACCATAAGAACTCTGCTCACATCTGGGGCTCACACTACTTTAAACAGGTAAGTTTTGACAGAGCACTCCAGTGAAATACTGCAAAAGAATTTCTTAATGGTGTTTTTCAAAAGTAAAGTTTCAAGTAGCAGAATTCCCATGCTGAAAGCCTAAATGGACCCTCTTAGTAAGAAAAGTAGTCTATAAATAATTTTTTTTTCACTTCTATTTTCTGCTGGTTGATGAAAATACAGAACAGCTTTATTTCTTGTGCACAAAGTTTTGAGCGAGTTGGTAACAGCTTGCATATAATTCTCAACATTTCAGTATACAATTCCACAGTGTGTAATTAGTTGTCCTCTTATGGCAGTTTTTGTTTTAACAAAATCCACTTCTGGTGAGTTTCACAGATGCTTAGACTGGGAAGATTTTTATGCCTAAACTTTGAAAAGTAAGAAAGTGAAGAAAACACATCAAAGGAGATGTGACTCTTTTGTTAAACAGAAGAAGCAAGCATTTCAGGACAGCATGCTTCAACACAAAAAAAATAAAGTGGCTACTGAACACTGGCTTTGATTTATGAACCCAATAATCTGGTAATAAAGATATATCAAAATCTATAAGAGCTTTGAATCTGAAAAAAGACCCCAAATTCCTGTGATGGGGGTTGCCCAGGTTCCCCAGAGAACAGGGTATGTTGTTGTGTATTTTGGCCTTCATTGTTTATTAGTCACCTTGTCAGCTTTTTCTCTCTTCTCAAAAGTCAAATACAGAAAGAGACGAGGGTTGGTGTAAACACAAGGCCTCTTTTTTTTTTCAACAGTACATGACTTCCTATTTAGCATGACCAAAACCAAGCAGAACAGTGGAAATCGCATATACCATTTCTCCTAATACATTGTTCTTCCTTGAAATTGCACAAGTACAAAAGGAAGGATAACTTCAACAACATTAACTCCAGTTAGGCATTTTCACATGAACCAGAGCTTATGCACAACAGGTGACAAGCAGACAAATCAGCATCACAAAAACTTACTTCAGCAAGATGTGAACTCTCCTTTGGGGAAAGAAAATTTGTCTTGAAGCAAGGGATGCAAACATCCTCAGGTAAGGAGCACATGCTAATCCTTTCTAAAAGCTTCATCACTAGAAGTTGTTAGAGGAGTACACAACCCTGCTCCAAAGCCACAAGGCCAGATAGGATGCAGCTTAGAGCCTTCAGTTGTCACCAAAACTGGCCCCTTCTCCTGCTGGTTTACCTCCAGGTTTTTGTATTTAAATGGCTTGGAGCACTTGGCCAAGGAAAGCTGCTGATGGCTTAAGTGCAGATCACAGTAAAACATCTTTATGTGTTTGTCAGCTGTTCACAGTTTATGTCCTAGCCTTGACTGAGTGTAATTGTTATGAGTTGACTTAAGTCATTAAGCCAAATCATTGAGTCTAAGAGCGGTGCAAACGTAACATCATCTACCTGGTGGGACAAATATTTTGTGTTGGAGCATTAGGCAGACTGGTGTAAGATTGTCATTTATGCTTATCCTTCTCCCAGCTCCACTCCTTTACCATAGTTATTTTCAAACTAAGACTCAGTCTATGAGAAACCACAAACCAATACCAGAATTAAACCTAATACACACTTACGAGCCATGACAGGGTAAAGAAGTGAGGGTCTAGGCATGAATAATGCATTCACTTCTGCAGAAGTGACTGCCTCTGCAGAAGCCACAAAGGACCTTTTGGTTGGAGCACACTGATTCTGGGCACTTTCTAAGAAAGAATTTCCACTGAAGTTTCCAGGAAACTGCCTCCCAAAAACATTGCTCAGCCTTTCCACATAAACTAACAGTTCTACTAACTTCAAACAACAGTTAATCTGCTGATGTCCTTTTGGCTTCCCAAGAATGGTATTTGTTGATTTTGTTGTTACTCTTTTTCATACCTTGGGGATGTCATTTGCTAGTTTCTCTGTTGAGAGAAGCATGAGTTGTTGCACATTTAGTGCAAGGGCTTAAAAACCCCACAGATTTAAGCCAAAGTCCTAGTACCTAGAAGTTCAGTACTAGACATATGATTGTATGATTTAAAATGTATGCATTGATCTCAGCAATGAACTTAATTTCTAAACAATCTGATATTTAAAACCGTTTGTATTCAGTCCCTTCAGTCGCACCAGACTGTTTGCCTGTGCTGGACTGGGTTATCACTGCATCACCAGGCACATGACAGGGAATGATGTCTGGGGCATGCACAAACAGAAATTCTTCACTGGGACCAGACTATCTCAGCCTCTGTTCTGGCCAGTGCTAAATGTTTCACAGGTAGATAAAACATAATGTTTCTTACATTATGTTTCCTCTGGAGCCATTTTTGATTTAAATCTTGGAGCCAAGCTCTAGAAGCTGGGAAGAGTTACATAATTATGCCATGAGCAGGTATCTGGGCCTGTATTTTTAAGTATGTAAGCAACTGCTTTGGAAACTTGGTCAGGACAGCCATGACTTTTAGAAGGAATCACATCCTTGGTCAAATAGATAATTACCTGGGAATGTATCTTTTTTTTCCAAGCATTTCACACCTAAAATTTTACTGACATGTCTTCTTTTTATGAGCTCCTCAGTTTGATCTCCTTTCTACTTTGCAGTGTTTTGTATTCTGCTACCACTATTTTCAAATGTCTTTTGAAATTAATTTTTTACCTGTCCTTGGGGGTGGTGCTATGTAGAGCCAGGAGATGGACATGATGATCCTTGAGGATCCCTTCCAGCCCAGCTTATTCTGTGACTCTACACTATCATTTTACAGGTGAGTTGACTCCTAACACATACCAGGCTGCAAATAAAGCAGCATAGTTTATTAATGAAAATCCAGAACTTTCAAAGATGTCCACCTTATCATCTGTTATGGATTGTTCCTGGAAATGCTTAAAATAATATTTTTAAACAGCTCATCTGAGTAATGACATTAATGTCTTTTCCTTTTAAAACTGGGATATCCTTTGAAAGAACCCGAGTTTAAGTATTCTTTTTAAATGAATAATCAAGAATAACTATGTTCTCTTTTGCTCAATTTAACTGTAGCTATTCAACAGTAATACCTTTTGCTAATTTGCATTGCATTATCATAATTATATTTGAAAAAATCTATTTATCTTCACTTCTTTTCACATTAAATGTTACTATTCAAGTTCATAAAACCATTATAACTGTTTCCATTCATGAGTGTATAATCAGGCACAGAATTTTAGACAGGGTAATTTTAAAGTTCCCTTTTCTAAAAGAAAGCCAACTTACTGAAAATTTCAGTACAGTGAAAAAATACACTTTTTTTTCCCTTACAAAACCTTAGGATTACACAAAAATACAGCATAAATATAAACATTAGGCCAAGGCAACATTTTAAAGTGCAGAACTCCACTTGCCACACATGAATAATTCAAATAATGCTGCATAATGCATAGGCAATTCTTACTAGTATTTCAAAACCTAAAGTGACACAATGAGATCAACATATAACAGTAATTCAAATGCATTCTATTTATAATAAATAAGTGCTCATCTGACCATAGAACACAGTAAGCATATTGTCCCAACAAGCAAGCTCTACACAAATACCCTTTTTTCCTTTGTCTGAATGGCTTGCTACCATTGAACATAAAGACATATTAAGAAAGAAAGATCTCATCCACCATCTGGTAACAGAACTTGTGGGGAGAGATATCTGGAATCTGTTGCATGTACATTTTTCCAGAGGTTTTATCTTTAACCAATCAATTTATACTGTCATATTTTTCAATTTATACTGACTGAAAATTATTCCTTTATTTTCTTCCACATACTCATATCCTCTTAATGTTCAGTTGTTTTAATTTTAAGGTTTGGGGTTTTTTTGGGTGTTTAGTTTTTTTGAGGGGATAGTGTTGGGGAAAAGGGAGGAAGGTAGAAGAGGGTTGCTTCAATTTGTATTCAGCTACTAAGTTCTGTAATGGGATGAGGACAGATGGGGAACAGTTCAAGTTTTAGCCTCTATTAGCATTTTGGTTTGATACAATAGTGCTGTTCTAAATTCCCAATCATTCTCCCTTGTTGAACCTTGGTTCAGCTTGCAGGGTGGTTTTGCTATACAAGAATTAAGCTTATTTTAGAGAAAACTACACTGGAGGCTCAGCTGCCTTCCAAATATTCTCCAGTCTCTAAAAGAGACACTAAGAATCTGAACCCAATGCTTGGCCTGCTTCAAAGTGCATATGCAGTAGGGGCATCTATCCAAGGAAGCAGAATAGATGTAGTCTTGAGATGCACATAGAGTGTGCATGTGTCTCAGCAGTAACCCCTTTTATCCACTGATCCTCCCCCACCCAAACAAACATCTGGGCAATCTACACACAGGCACAGAGTCTCAAGGACCAAGACTTTACAGTGGGATCCTTAGTGATCCTTAGTGAGTAATTTTCCCTAAATTACTATAGAGAATTCTGACTATTACATTCTTTGTATGACCTAAAACCTTTAAATTTTTGTGCATAAGCCATCTTCCACTGAACAAACTTTTGGGACTACCTTAGATGACCCCACTTAGCTTTTCTGGCAGCACATTTTTTTCTCCATTCAAATCTATTTAAATGCTGCTGTCAAAAGACCCTCCGTTTATTTTTTATATGAACTTCTCCACTGGCCTCTCAAACATCAAATTCAGACTTCTTTCCTTTACCCCGTAACATCTCAGCATTTAATGTAATGCTATCCATCTTGAGCATTGCAGAGTGCTGCAGGCAGCCCAGGGCACTATCTGCAGGCAGAGTTCCTCCTCCAGCTGAGATTCTTAAAAAGATGATTTTCCATTGCTATGTCTGGGTAGTGTCTGGATACTAGACCTTAGAAAAGCTATAATCAAAAGAGGAGTGCCTACTTTGTCCCTGAATTTAACAGGATTCAAACTGCTCATGACCCAGTAAAAATTTAGATACAAAGCTCACTGGCAGCATTTATTCTAGAGAGTCCCTTTGTAATTGGGCCAGCAGTGTAGTCCTGAACTTTAGTTAAAGTTTTAGCATGTTCTCATATTGCAAATAAGCAACTTGTCCACCCCCCAGAAGTATTTTAAGAAATGCTGAATCCCTTTCTTAAAAACATCACAAAATAATGGGAAAACAAGTACATCAGAGACAGTTAAGACTATCACTAAAATAAAAGCATTGATTTAATTAATAGCTCTGGAGACAAAGTAGGGCACTAGCATACATTGTACACAAGCCTGTGTGATCTTTCTTCACCACAGGAAAGCCAAAGCTGAAAACCATGTAATTCCCTAAAAATAGTTTCAAACAGTAACTGGGAGGATTAAAACATGTGTCTCACAGTTCTTTGGTTTTGAAATGTGAAATTTGGTCAATTAAATTCATGTCAAAATTCACGAGAATAAATGTCCCTGAATCAGGAAAGCAAGTTAAAGGAGGTGAAGGTTGTTATTTGCTGAACAACTCTGCTACCGTGTAGGTGATTGGGACACATGCAAAACATAATGGTTGAGAAGACACCCTGGTGGAATGTGTAAATCTTAATCCTTAGATCTTGACTCCTAAAGCCCTAGAAGTCTTGGAACATAGTGGGTAGGAGGGCTGTGCCTCGGCAGGCAGCGGCACGGCGCAGCAAGCAGGAGGACACCTGAGCCAGCTCCCAGTGAGTGGCAGCATCCAGGTGATGCCCGCAAGGCACCTCCTGGTCATTCCCTGCTGTTGGTACAGCCCCTCAGCTTTGGCAAGAAAACCACATTGAACACTGATTGTACTACCTTAAGTGCCCAAATTAGCTGTTACACTTCCCCTTGATGCTATGCTGTCTCATGTAGGCATGATCATAACAACACATAAGCCCTGAAAATTCTTTTAAAATCAGAACATTATGAGTGGCATTGGCCAAGCACTCTCTCTGAAGTAGACACATAGTGAAACTTTGGTGCAGTGACCTCCCTTGTTTTGTAAACAGAGGTAAGTCCTATATCCCCAGGCAGTGAGATAAAAGTGCGAAACAAGGCTTAGTGAAATCAAAGAAGTTTGAAGTAGGCCTTAAAACCATGTTCAACACATGTTTACAGTATCTAAATACAATATTGGTCTCTAATGACCCTGAAAATAAAGCGTACATTCTTTGTGTTGCAAAAACATAATAGAGAAACAGGAAGAAATCCCCTCATCAAACAAATCTAAAAAAATTAAATTAAAAAAAAAAATTTAAAAAAGGCAAGCAAAAAGGGCAGGGAAATATGCCATTTTAGGAAAGGAAGTCACACAGATTTCCAAAACAAAAAGGGCATATTTTTTTACCTGGAATCCTGGAATTCTACAGGGTTGGAATTGTGGCTGCCACATTGAAAAACGCAAAGAGCAAAGTAAAGCTGAGCTGCTTTTTTCAGTGATGACTTTCACCTCAAGTCAAAGGTGGTAATGGCCAGAAAGAGACCATTTCTCCTGGAAATTTTTAAATGCATTCACTTCCTTTACAGAAAGGAGAAGGGACATCATCATATCATCCTGTCTGAACAGTCAGGAGCAAATGAGTTTGGGAAGATTCTGCAGGATGCTGAACAAAGTGAAGCACTCCCTCTAGTCCAGAAAACCCTCTTAATTTGTTTGCCTTTGTGTAGCCTGCAGAGATATCTTAGTGCCTGCTTCTAATTTAAGAGAAGTTTCATTCAGCCATCACTCAGATCAAGATAATTCAATGGAGTGTCTGACTACAAATGACAATCCTAAACTCTTAAATAAGGACCCTTATTTATTTATAAACACACATGTCTGACTTAACATTAAAAAATAATGTTTTAAATTAATTTTTTTTAAAGCTCATAGGAAAACCTGAAAACTACATTCTCCAAAAGAACACTGATTTTTCCATACTTGATAATAATATTATGGAAATTGCATTCTTCCATGATATTCATTACCTGCAGAATCAATTTACAAGCACTGTTTTTTTTTAATTCCTATAGAAAATGAGCATCTCATTGTACCACATAATGCTTCCTATACTATTATTAAAATGAGCAGCAGGTGTCCTCTTTAAATAAGGTATTTATCAAATCCCCAATCAATGCACAAATGCTATTTTTACAAAGAAATTTAAATAGCCATTCCCTCTAGAACTATGAAAATTTCAGTAGAGTAGTTCTTGAAAGGTCTAACAAAATTTTCAATGTATGCAAGTTTGTAACATTATCCAAAAGTGAGGTGTCATTCCTGATGATCAGGCACTGCACTTAATCAATCTTTTCCAAATCAGACGCAGAATGATCAGCAGAGTATTTTGCAAACAGAAAACGGATTTATACAGAGCTTGAAAAAGGAACCACTTGCTTTCCAGCCACATACACTTCAGAAATATTCCGATCATCACCTGAAATAACATGGTCAAAACTGAGGTTTGCTCATAAACACAAACACTGATTTAATTAATGACAATTATGTAGTCTACAAAAACAGTTTTGGAACACATTATTTGCAGCAACCATCTCCTAGAACTAAGAAAGTCCATTTAGAGAGAAATAGTCAGGGTTACCACAAAAATTAATAAATATTTTAGCAACCCATGTGTTTAAAAAAAAAAAATAAACATAGCATTCAGCTGCTGCAATAGTGCAATGGATTTTCTGTATATTCAGTAGATCCAAACCCCCAAAATATTATGTATCTGTACAGAAAATTATTTGTTGCACAGGATCTGAACTGGCTTGGGAACCAGCCACCAAGAAAGCTGGTGAGATAGCTCCTCAGAAAGGCAAAAGTCTCATTACAGCACGACACAGCTGTGGCCACAGCTGGCACCAGGCACCCCAACATCACAACTCAGCCGCAGCACAGCCCCGGCCCAGACATATTTACAAACAATTATAATTATAAACCAGTTTGTATTTATTAATGTAAAATATTAATGCTAGTTTTGGGACATGTTAACATTCACATAATAGTTGAATAAATATATTTAATTACTGCAAAAAATATATACTTACTTATGTAAAAATAAATTTATTATTAACCCCAATATTAATTGAGACATTTGATATAGGAAATGAGAATTCAACTTGAGCTGAAATTCAAAACATACCTAGATACAGGAACTTCTGGAGAGTGTCCTTTAAAAAAATGGGAGAAAACAAATTCAGAAAGCAATATGTGCTGTCCCAGTTCATAATCATTTGAAGCTTGAAAGAACTGATAAAAACACTTCTCCTAAATATTCCTACTAACAGTGAAATCAAAACTTAATATACATAATTTGCTTTTTGAGAACAAGGCAAAATTTAAATTTTTGTAAAGTGCCAAGTACCAATAACTTAGCTTCAAAGGTTTAGATTTAAACTTTAAAATAATTCTTTTTACAGAACTGGAATTGTTTCCAGGAAGACTGACCACATCTATAAATTCAAGTAACTGCTCTTGACTATGTTTTTTTAGTCAGAGAAGGTTTTTGAATGAGAAGGTGTTTCCATACCATAAAACCAACACTGCTTTAATGTTAATATAAAAACTGTGCTTGTAACTCAAATTAGCCATCTTGAGTGCTTGCTTCATTTTGTAACAGCAATGCAGAAAAGGCAACCTAACCTTTCCCTGGGAACAGGCTGAGATTTTCAGTCTGAGCTCTAAGTATTGACTAAAAATGCATTGCTTATTCTTGGCTGCCATTTGTCACTGCAAGTACATAACTGTAATTGTCATCTTGGGCTAATAAGATACTCATTAAAAATATTACATGCATTTTTGCTCATGGTGTTATGGCACTGTCACTGGGGCCAGCAAGATTCTGGTGTAAAAAGCCCCATGGAACACGCAGGCCGAAGAACACACAGTGGGCAAGGGTGTAGTACACCCAATTGCTGCCACCAGAATCACTGTCAAGAGACCTCATCTCTCTGTATCATGGACCCTGCCCACATCACTTCCATTCATGTTTTGATCATCAGTCCTATTCTGATTACCTCAAAATCATCAGAAGAGAACAAGTCAAAAGGGCTATCTGAAGCCTTCGTGTTGATTAGCAGTGCATCAAATTCTTTTCCCACTTCAAAGTTTCCAATCACACCATCCAGTCCTAGAGCTGAGGAAAAAAATAAGCTCATAAACACATCTTCAGCACCAGCCTCCTTCCACCACGTAGAAGTACCTGGCAACTTACTTGAAATATTCATAATACAAACAAAAATTTAGATGATTACAAGGAAAAACCCGAAGCCAAATTGAATAGTATGTTAGCACCTGAGCTCTTAAGAGACTTAAGAAACAGTAGGTTATATTCCAAAAACATTCAAACTCCAAATGGGACAATGAAATTAAGTCAGAGAAACAGTAAAGTATATAATAACATTCATCTTGCCAAGGCAGTGTTAGACTGCATTTTTTAAAAAGTTTAAGCAATTTTGAAAGTTTTTATAGATGTATTGCAATAGTAGTATACAGTAATATGATAATAAAAGAGGTATCCAGTGGTAATTGCAATTAGCAGGAAAAAATAATAATATGGTGTGGAGAAATAATCATAGCCAGTCTGAAGGTCTCATACCTACCTGTATGGCTTGCCTTGTGGTCCATTATTTAGCTTTATTTCTTCAAAGTTTCATTACAACCACAATTTCTCAGGTTCACATGCCCTGAAAACCTACAAATTTATCTCCAGGGACTGGGTGCTTATAATTCCTAAAGAGAAACCTCTGTGCATCTTTAGAAATAAATTAGGACCCTTTTAAGTTCTAGAAAGTATCTGTGAATTAAATCTGTTTTTCCAATACTCTGAAATTAGGTCATCAAAGAGCATAATACCTGCAAATAATTTATTTGTTTTCAGGTTGCACTAATAAAGGAAATTCAGTCTTAAAATTACTTTAAGAAGTAATTGAAGATTGTGAGTGGCAGGAATATTACAATATCTTAAAGACATTTAAACTCCTACAAATTCTGAAATATTTTGATTACCTACTAGTTTCAACAAAAATTATTTCATGTTCCTTCAGGTTTTTGAGCTGAATGCAATTTTTAGATTAAACACAAGAGGGTGACAAGTGTTAGGAGTCTTAACAAAGCCAAGTATTTAAAAAAAAATCACTCATTTAAATTTCTGCTACTGAAATTTTCCCTTTCAGTATCCAGGCTACTGGAAGCTTGTAGAAGTAATTTATATTCTACCCTTAAAAGGGATTCAGTAAGGATAAAAGAGCTTAAAATCAATATAAAAATTTAATACTTTACTAAGAAAACCTAATATGGGAAAAGCACAGGAGTAGCTGGGAAGGGAAGCCACATTTGGCATTTTTGGGATTTTGGGATTTTTATAAGTCTTCCTTTCTGTGTCTCAGCTAGTTTATTCTCACACTTTGTGGTACAGTATATATTGCAGGAAAAAGAACAGTATTTGTTCCCTGCTCATCTTCTGTCTTCTCTATTTCCCCCATTACACTCTCCAGGAATTCAAACACAGTTCTGAGAAGACCTGGTTGATGACATTTTCAGTACATCTTTTAAGCTTCCATTAATAATTCCCAATGGAGCTTTTTGGCAGCTACAGGCAGGTTACACTGAGAAGACTTGGGACCAGTGCTTTAGAAGGTAGTGAGCTCATTTCTGGTAACTGAAACAATAGTAGGCTTTCATTTACATGTGGATTTCCTCTCTGCTAAATCACACCAGATTACTAAAACTTTTAAAATTGTATCTATTTTTATGTGCACACTGATTACAGCAAAATTGTTTCTCCAAAACTGGATAACCCATATACTATATGATTGCATTCTGCAAATGCAACTGTATTTTGAACGACCATGGTGGAAAGCCTGTTTTTCTGCTTTTCCCTGAGCGAGGAATGATTTGCATCATGTTTTGATTTGCAACAAACTGCCTCACTGACAGCTCAAAAAGCACGAGCAAAATTAGAAACTCATGACAAATAGAATGCATGATTTTACAGTAATTGCAGTTTTTCTTCTAGGTGATGGTTGCTGAGAAAACAAATTTCCAGCTGGTACAATAAATAGACAAGCACTTACAGCCTTATGACTAAGAAGTCTGAGGATCTTTGCAAAGCAAATGCACAACCCTGAAAAGTCATTAAGATTTTGTTATTAAACTCTCAGCATTAATAGAGTACTCTTCTCTGAAAAGCCTAGTGTGAGTATGAGAAACTGAAGGATTATCTCTGCCTACCAGTTAGATTTCACTCTGGCACCAGAAAATCCATGAATCTCCCATGAAGACAGGGAGACATAAAATCAAAGACAGTTGTAGCTCTCTGTGTGCAGAAGAATTTTCTTCTTACCTTGGCTTCCTCCAAGAGTGGCTAGCTGAAAAGCTTCTTTAAGAGTTAGTCCTGTTTCATTCACTTTGTTGATCTGAAGGCTATTAGATGCCACCATTGTTTTCCTTATAGCATCAAGCATAGAAGCTGAATATCCACCTGCGACATCTAGAAGGGATCAGAGTCTTAGAAACAAGCTTTGGGTATAAGCCTCCATGTTACATTTATATAAGTTTTAATTCAAAGTTCTGAAGTGACATATATGATAAACTAACAAGTTCTACAACTAATCACTGTCTCCGAAGGCATAATTCCCAATAAAAGTGTTCTCACACACAGTCAGGTGAATAGAACACAAAAACAGAAACCTGAAAAGTAGATGTTCAGCCCTGTTTAAGCTCACAACAGCAACAAAACTCTTCAGTATTTTTTTAAATTTTTTTTGAAAGAGTTTTGGACCAACCCTAGAATTTCAATAGTCTATACTTCCTTACTCAAGTGGGGAAAACAAAAGAGGACCAAAAATTGGAGACATACTGACTTTTAAGCATGAACAGGTTAATGTATCTCCCAATGGTTTCCAGAAAAAGAAGACTTTCAGAGCAAACTACTAACCTGTGCCAAGACCAAGCTTCACATTGTGTTCAAGAACCTTCTGCACATTTAAGACACCGCTGCACATCCTGGATTGGAAGAAGAAACATGTTCTGTGTGCTACATGGAGAAAAAGTTCAGGAGAAGCAGGGTACAAGATTTGGTTTATTACTTATTCTGTCTGGATACCTTGCAGTATCTCATGTCCGCTCAACAGAAAGAAGACTTTATAGTCCATTTCCCCAAAACATTAGCAGACTTCAGGGAGAAGGAAGATGCCACTGACATCTACCACTGACAGAAAACCAAATTTTTAGAAAAGAAGTATTTATATAGATATGGATATAGATGCAATAACTAAACTGAAAGACCACAAATTGGTCCGGAGAATGCTATGCAGAAGTGGATGATGAATGGTCATGTTCAATCCAATATGTCATTTATGGTGTAATGAAGTATCATATAGCTTCTATATCATAACAACGGCAGCACCGACTCAGGGTACTACACAAACAACAGCTTTATTTAATTATGTACCATTCCTATTTTTTTAACTTACGAAAAGTTAGAATTGGGGCAATGTGAAATTGCAGCTCCACGAAGACTAAAAAGTTTCAGCTCTTCTTCAGAAAGATGACAGGCATGTGCCATCACAGTCTAAAGAAAAAGAGAATCACAAATTTACTCAATATTTCATTTACTTCTGTGGCTGTGAGGTTTGCTGCACTGCTTTAAATAGCCAAAAAAGACATGTTGCCATTTAGTCAAATTAATGCACTTCTTGAATTAAGCTCTTAAAACCCACAAGGGAAAAGCTGATTAACTTCAGTGCACCTGACATATCATTCCTTCAGCTTTTTTGCATTTTTTAAATATAGGAGTACAAGATACTTGCTCTTGCAGTGACTGCTGTGACCAAAGACAAAAGCAAGAACTTTCCAGTTGTCCTAGTGCTGTAGCAAGCTTACAATTTGTATTTTGTAGCTAACATAGATATTAAGTACTGGGGCTAGGAATACATCAGATAAAATGGAAGATGTATGTACTCTTAGCATGTTTCCTATTAGCTCTCTAAAGGTTTGCACCAGGGGAAGAGAGAGAGGTTAAATATTATTTATGTAAAATATAATCTAATTTTTTATGCAACTGATAAATTACTTTTACTTTTTAGCCAACATAACTGACTTTAAAAATAAGTTCACAAGAAAAACATAGAAGTATAGGATAGGATAATTTAATAGTGTATAAACCAATTATTCCCATATAAATCTAATTGGCATTACCTCACATGCCAAATGCCCACTGAAAGAGAGGAGCAAGAGCTCTGTTAGATATTGCAATCTGCACATAAAATTGAGCATAGCACTGAGACTGCATTCACTGATCATCTCCTAATGGCACTGTACCTCTCTCATCTCGACTCATCAAGCTCACTGTAGCTGAAAACACAAGGAGAATAGCCACGTCTTCAGATAAGGACCTACATATGGTAGCTACTGAAGCATATCCCTGCCAATCTGTGCTGTTTTTAAAAGGAAAGAAACATTTCAGCAACAGCTCCAAAAAAACTCCCTGCTTTTAAAACACTTTAAAAAAATTGATTTGGTGTCTTAGTTTGAGTGGACGAGGAGACAATATCTGAGGTTCTGCTGCTATGCTTGTGTTTAATAGAATCCTTTCCCAAATATCCAGGAGCCTGACTCCAGAAAGCATCAGTAATCATGATTTTTCATGACCATTTTCACTTGTGTGCATACAAGTCACAGAATTAAGACCTGTGCTTTTGCAGCACAAATATGCTTTTTAGAACACTTGCACACCAAATCAGCATGCAAAGGACCACGTAAGAAAGCAAAGGTTAATGCTGTGTACATACTTCTCTAGTCCATATTGATTTCTCAGCAAAAAGGACAGTAAACAAGTAATTTACTGGAGTAAAATTTCAAACACAGAAATGAGAGCTCAGCAGCTAATTCCTAGGGAGTTTGCAGCTGCCCCTTGTGCATTGAAAATTCTCTCTCATATTTTTAAATGAACTTGACTGATGTTTAGGTACTCTGACTATAGTTGGGTTGTTCATGTTCACTTTTGCAGGGGCAGTCCACTGTCTAATTAGATGTGCCCTGGGTCTCTAGCCTGTAATTACTGTGGGCAGGTATATTACATTTATCTCAACAGCACAAAGCTGTAATGAATTTCAATTCTTTGGGCTAGTGTGCTTGTAAAAGCTTGGTAAAATAAGCTGGTAAAAAGAAGTGAGAGTGCTTTTGGATAGTCAGAGCAGTAAAGTGCAGCTGCCTGCAAGCCAGGTAGATGTTTAGAATTCAACATGGAAGGCTGCTTCTCCATAGGAAGAAAATTAAGATGGTCCTAATGCAACACCACAGAAGAAACCTTCAGGCAAACTGCAAAAACTGGGTAACATCCTTGGAATATAAGGATAACTAGGTACTCTCCAAGAATTACCAGTTCCTACAACACCAGCTTTATCTAGCATCCTTCTAATCCCACTGCCCTAATTCTCCTTGGAGCCTTCAGAAAATTAATCAGGGAGTATAAAATATGTTTCCTTTCCACTTCCTCTAAAATACTTAGGAACACAGTGGACCCAACACCCCAACATAGAGCATAAAACAAATTTACTTTACCCTAGATATCATTCACCTTCACAGAACAAAACAATACAGTAAACCATCATATTCTCTACATGGATTAATTTAAGTCATATTTGGGAAATTTTTATGTGGCTACCTTGCTGGTTAGCAGCTTGTTTTTATCATACAGTTCAGTGTAATTCTGGTAGGCAGGAAACATGTTCTCCACAAGTTTGATTTCTTCCTCAGTCTCACTTATGTGACTCTGCAACAAGAAAATGCACAGAGTGAGTCCTTTAAACAGCATTGAACCTGACATTGCAACCTTCTGAGCAATCTACTGGTGCTAAACATTCATTCATAAAAAATAGTGCCTGTAAAGCCTATAGTTCGATCTCGTCCTTTTATCTCTTTTTTCATCAGACCTGAACAAGTTTTCATAGGACTTAATGAAGTAGCTCCATTTATTCCTTAAAGGAACAAGGGATATGAGATGGTACACATGTCCATCCCAGTAATGTGGGATGACATAATGGCTCCACTTCCAGTTTTAGGAAGACGTTAAAATAATAGATAAAATAATACACGATGTTATTGTGAGCTGAAAGAGAGAACAAGCCTACAACAGAGTGGGTGCTGAGATCAGGGCAGCAGGTTTGTATCTCCTCCCAAAGACATCTTTAGCTGGTCAGCATGCTGTCTGCCCACACCACTGAAATGGCACACAGAGCTTACCTGCACGTGGAGATCGTGGGTTTGTGCTAAATCCCCAAGGGCATTCAGCAAGTCCTCTGTGCAGGAGGGGCCAAAGCGGGGGGTTATGATAGGCTGTACTCTGGGATACTGAAAATAATAGAAGATGGGGTTTGCATTCTACATATATATTTCAGCAACCATAAGACAAGCGTTTACATGGCAATTACATTTTGTCTTCATTGCTTACTGCTTACTGCATCCTTGCCAACTCAAATTAAGCTGTATAGTCATTTCCTTGCTTTCATTAGTCATCTCATTGTAGAAACAGAATGAAATTGGGGGTTTCTGACAACAATTGTAATGAACTTTATTAAAGAACTTGTTTTTATTTGAACTTTCATCAAGTCCCTGAAATGTCACCAGTCTTCAGCAGCACTGGTTATTTTTCATATTTGTGGACAGTCTAAATGCATGATGAGAAGTCAGACAGTTGAATGACCAGATTTTTTCAGTCACACTTCCATGACCATTGAAGATAAAATGATGCAAAACTGCAAGCTTCTATAAAACCAAAGCCATTTTTTTGTTCAATCTTCTTTACTCATAACAGCAACAAACTCCTGAACTCCTTCTATAAGAAGAATGGTGGTATAATCAAATATGCTATACAGTAGGAAACAGTGGAGAAGACACTAAAAACTACAGAGGTTTACACCTTGCATCTCTAGATTAAAATTTTCCTAAAACAATAGTCAGCAGGATTGCAATTCTGTCACCAGTCAGAGGCAGGAGTTTAGCACAAGCCAGTAAGTGATAACTGGGACTGCAGTTCCTTGTTTTATCTCCCAGAAAAAAGGAGCTCAGGTCTTTGCATATTAGCCAACTTACTCTAGTGATACATTCAGTTTAGGCATTAAACTCCAGGCAACTGCTCTTGAATATTTTTAGGTGGGGTGTCAAAAGAAGCCACTGAAAACCAAAGGATGATAAGAAAAGTACTGCTGTGTATAACATTGGAGTGTAAACTTCTGTCCTTAGCACTGAAGTGTAAGCATTAATGTCTTTAGAAACACACTTTAAGACATGTACTGAAACAGAACATTAATTTTATAGCGCATTAGTAACTTTACTAAAAAACCAGTGATTTCTGCTGGTGAGAATTCCTTCAACTAGTCTGTCTACCGCTGTACTAAGAGTGTTGAACTGAATTCCACCTTTCTTAACAAGAAAATCATCCTTTCTAGGAAGTCAAGTTTTATTAAACTTAGTAGAGAAACACACAGAACATTGCTCTGCTCTGAGAACAGAAAACTGATTTTACACTGTTACAAGTACCTTTCTCAATGTGACTAGAACATTTTTCAGAGTGATGATATGTCTATTACACAGAAATATGTATATTTATTGATTTGTCACTAAGGCAACAGATTTGGATAACAGGATTAATTATTTCATGTGTTCACACAGCATCTTCTGAATACAGAAGTGAATTCAATAAAGAACACTACTTACTTTCTTTTCCAGTAGTTCTCTAACAAACCTGAAAAAGGGTAGAAATAAAGTTGCTATAAATCTGTCCTCTATGTCATAAATTATGAAAAATATAAAAAATATATACTTGGATACCCTGTTAAACATTTCAGACAGGTCAATTGCTTTATAAAATTTTGTGCCAGATTTTCAGATGAATTAAAAAAAGGGAACACAAAGAAGTCAGCACAGTGACACCAATTATGCTAGTTTTGAATTTGACTCTGAACATGCAGACTATTGTTTTTTCATTGCAATACTTAGCACTAGACAAGCAGTAATTATTCTGAGTTCTCCCTGAAAACCAAACACATGCTACATTATATGAATTGAAAACATAATTATAACCTACAGCTGCAATATCGAAGAAGGAAAAAACAAACCAAACTTCAACTTGTTTGTCCATGAATTCAAATTGCAGTGTTTAAACCTTTTCAAATCCAAGTTTTAAAGGATGCAGCAATATATTATATCTTACAGTAGAGGCATATGTCCTTGTTCACTTAAAGAACCCTTGATTTTTTTTGGAAATCTTATATTAATGTTAGCGTATAGACATCCACCATCTGGAAAATAAAGACTTACTTACTCTGTTAAATAAAATGCCACCTCAGACCTCTACAAAAACCCCTAAGCAGTCACTATGGATAATGCAGGTGAGCAAATCAAACTTCCTCCTACTTTGGAAGGAGGAAATTCTTTGAAAGACCATTTGTTCAGTGTATGTAAGTGACATGTGAAAGACAGTTTGAGATGCTTTCTGGACAGGATCTCTGTGAATTTTTATGGTATAGTTCATAGTAAGAAAACTGTATAATTTTGGTCACAACACGTTGTATCAATTTTTTCAAATGTCTTCAGAGGAAAAAGAAAATTATGCTAGAGGCTACATTCACAGCCTTGAAGCTCGCACTAGATCACCAGATGGAAACAAGAAACCTGAGTTCGACTTCTGGAATCACCAAAGGAGTTTGAGCTCACCATTTTCTTACTTTGAGAGCTAAAATGCCAAGTGAATTAGCTACCATCTGCCTGTTTCTCCTCTTACCAATTAACCTGGTAACACTTAATCAGAAGCTTTATGATCAGAACTTGATCAATAAAATACACACTTGAGCAGAAGCTTTAACAGAAATATAATGCCCAGTTGACAAGCCAAAATTTCAATGTGGCTGTTTTCATTCTTTCTCACATCCTTTGAACAGTGTGAGCTGTTTCAAAACCGATGAAATGTGATGAAAGATGTTTTGCAAATATAGCCTATAGTTTGTTGGCTTATGTACTTCGCTGTGAGGAAAGAAGCCCAGCTTCAAATCACTGTCTTCTGTAGCAGAACAAACTTGAACACAGGTTCTCATCTTTGCAGCTGACTAATAATACCATATATGGTAATCTAGAGTTCAATTCCCTAACTTTTTATTAAATCCTCTTTGACAAAGAATGATAGATTCAAATTCTTGATGAATTTAAATTTAATATATGAAGTACTTGGAATTGTATCTTATTTCCATGCATACAATATAAATATTTCTGTATGTTAACTTTAAGTAACTGAAATGAGTGTAGTCCATTTTCTGACAGTGTGACAGATCACATTTCTTAGATTCTTAAAAAAAACTAAGCAACAAAACCCCAGCTAGCATGTTGCCCTCTTAATGAAACAGCTTTTTCCTCCTTCTGCGACTGTACTGCTGTAATTTGGGTAAGTACTCCAGATCCATGCCAGGAAGCACACAGCCCCACTCCCTAGACAGCTATGGAGTACTTGTGGCAACCTCTCACCCAAAGCTCAGAATAATTTCTTTTTACACAATCAAAAAGGAATTAATTGGAGGCAGAAGATAGATATTTGAAAGAAAACTATTTAGATCCTTCTGAAGGCTTTAAAACTATCAGAATTGGAAGTTCTGCTTCTTTCAGGCCCATTTGGCAGGACTTGCACCCCATTATGGAAGCTGGGGATTGACATAGGGGGAAACAAAGGTTAGAAGAGTGAAAGTAACTCATTCTGCATGTTTCAAAAATTTCTTTAAATATAAACACCATTAGAAATACATTACTTTTATTTATTTAATACTAACTTTTATTGTCACACCTTTAGCATATTTGTAAAAACAAGGGAGCAACCTCACACAAGTGCCAAAAGATATAAATATTACTCTTAGGGGTTTTCTCTTTCAGCATGACATCTGAAACATTTATATAAGTAAACAGATAGTCCTGTGAGAGGACCTGTATGTCTGCTTAGCTGTTTTCTGAGCATGCGTGCTAAAGACAAGAGAAACATGATAGTAAACTGCAATAATCCAGTGCTGGCTCTCCACTACAAATATTTCCTGCATTAGATTCTCCTTCATTCTCTCAGCTTGTTGGAGTAGTTTGACTGGTGCTGTGATGGAGGAGAGATGTTTAAAATGGGGTATATGAGAGCTGAGTTCTACAACTTGAATAAAACCTTAACCTAAATGATGGAAGGAAATAGCTTAGAAGTTAATGGGGATGAAGGAACTGGCTGCCACCTCACCATTGTATGTCAGGTCCCAGGACCTCCACACACACATCTGTGAAAGGGAAAAGAGGCAGCAGAAAACAGACATATCCTCTCAGACCCTAGCTCTATGTTTCTCCCTCTCTTTAGAAAAGCCAGAGGGATGCTACTTGGGCTGTGCAGCAACTTTTTCAGGAATTGCCAGGATTTGCAGGAATTGCCAGGACTGTAGGGGACAGTAACTGTTGGAACAAAAAAAAAAAAAAACTGTTGCTAATAAATTAACACCTGTAAGCTCTTGGACAGATTGTCATCCACTTTTCAGATGTATGAAAAATCTTACTTTAAAAGGTTATGCCATCAATTTTATCATTTTACCTTTCTGTCTCTTGGACAGAGTCAGCAGTAATCTCTCTGTATTCTGGCACACTGTTATTCACATCCATGCAGACTTTTCCAACAAATGCTCGTTGACCAAATTTATCTGTTGAGATGCATTAGATTATAAATCTCAGAATCACTAATTCTCAGAAACCATTACCAAAGCTTGTACTGAAATAAAAACACTAATTCCCCACCCAGCTCCATTTAGAATGACCAGAATTTATGCTCCTGTCTTGTCTCTACGTTAGGATCATTCATGTGACTTTTAAGGATAAAAAAAAAAAAAGACAAAATAAGGAAACAAACAACATTAAATAGGAACAGTCTTCCACATAAATACTCAACTTTATAAATAAGAACTAGATTACTATAGTTTAACCACAACCAGAATTCTTAATGGCAGTCTATGAAGACAGCTGTGACACAAAGGATGAGAAACACAAGCATCTAAGTACAGTAGCTGCAGTAGATGACTACCTGAAGATGAGAGAGGGCATAAAGATCTTAGCAAACCATCTCTCTTTTTGCTAACAGGAAAAGATTGCTAACAGGCCTCCCACATGCAGTTAGAGGGAGAAATTTCCAGATCTATTCTAGCCTCTTTCTTGAGATTTACCCGTGCTAGATGAATAAATCAGAAATCATGTGTAAAACATGCATATAATATCCAATTCTAGGCTGCCAAATGCGTTTTAAAAATCAGATCTCTTTGTCCACTTTTACTATTTAAGTTGTTTAATGCAATGGCTTCAAAATTTTCCCAATAAATCAGAATAGCTAATTTTTGATGAAATTTGAGGTTTTTATTAAATTTCTCTGCTTTATGAGCTGTCTGAGCCTTGAGAAATCCTGCAAGAACAACAATATTTTTAAACAGCAGGCATTTGCAACTACGAACAGAAGGGAAGGATGAGATTCTGATGCAGCTTCCACTTCTGATTTCAGAGGGTGTGTGAAGATTTTTGATATTGATCATCAGATGAAACCTCAGTGTACCAGGAAATTAATGCACCGACTGGGCCTCCTGTCGTTCAGTTCTTTAAAACCTCAAATAACAAAAGGTTAGAAAACGCAGAGAGCTGCCGCTGAAGAGCAAGTCCAGCAGACTAATTCAAGCTCAGCCAGCAGCAGACTTGTAATGAGGAGAGAAGGAGTAGCAAGTAGGATAGAGGTGTTTAAATGAACATGGGTAACAGTTGGGGTCTGGGGACAGGTACAATGAATAAAAAACAAATTAGGAGAAAGACAGATCCCTAGCTAGTTTAAACTCCTAAACATTGTGTCCTTCAACTAACACGATCCACATAATCCTTCACAATTCACCGTTAGACTTACCTATAATTTCAGCAAGAAGGAGGGAACTATCTGTGTGAATTGTTGCAAAGTAGCAAGCTGTAGTCGTGCCATTCTTTAGAGTTCGTCTCTAAAAAAAGACATCAGTTTCAACTGTCTGAGAAAAAAGGCAATAAAGCTGCCAAAACGCAGAACAGGAAGTCTCATTTCAAACTGCAAGAACATTTAGTTATTGTGAAATTTTGCAGTGAAGTGGGAAGGTAAAAATATAGATTTTTAATTTCATAAAAGCATTTTTAAGTCTGAGGGTTAATAAATACAAAAAACTGCTCACAAAATTTTTGCAGTGGCTAAACCCATAGAAACTGGTCGTTACTCCTTTCCCCAAAATGGAAATACTCCAATTTATATTTAGAAATACAAACAACTAGTAATTTTTCTTATTTCCTAGTTGTGAAAGACTCTCCAATTTTCATGGTGAAGCACCATTTATGTAGTGTTAGCAAAGCAAGGTTTTTGAGGAACACGGTGGTTTTCTTTTAGCAACCCGATCTAGCTGGAAAAACAAGTCAGGTTTTCATGTATCAAAAACCTTTGTTGTTCCCAAATACCAAGTATTAAACTTAACTGTAAAAGTAAACTGAGCAAAACTACTCAGACTATGAGTTAATTATTTATCTAATATACCATTTGAAAGGAAATCCCCATATTGCTTTTGGGGAACATAATAGTAAATTGCCAGGTATTTTAGTTACATTAATTCATGATGAAATTTGTAGCTTCTCTCGTCCTTGGGACTGATGTAAACTATGTTGCCCACTTATCCAACATACAGACCTACACTATACTTTTGGGTTCTGGCTGCCAACTAATTTGAGAATTTCTTAAAATTTTTTTTAATGAGATAAAAGGTGGGACATTCCACACAATGTTTGGAGGAAGGGTAAAGTTAATTATTTGACAAGCATGAAGCCAAGCTCTGCCTTTTCCTTACAATATTCAAATACAAATCTTTAAAAGTTCCAAAAAAGTCTCAAAATAGCAATGCCATTACAAAGACAAGTTACCTTTTTCTTTTCTAGCTTTTAAAATTCAGAATTCTCTGCTTCTGAAATCCTAACAACATTGTTAAAGTAAATCTAAAACCATTCTGTTTCCAAATCATCAGCACAAAGAGGAGGCTCCAGCTAAAAGCAGGAAAATTTCACCTAAATTGTTTCTTTTGCTGAATATAGAAGCCATGTGTTGGAAACAGGACTTTGATTTGAAAAAATCCACTGTTTTTTTCATTACAACTTCATAAGCACAATGAAACTTGTGAAAAAAACATCTGCTCCATGAAAGTTTAGTTGTTTCTAACACATGAATGTTATAATTTGCCCTTCAAACACTCCAGAGTGACTGGTATTCTGTATCTTCTGTGGGTGAAGACATTTTCCTGACCCTGTTCTATTTGATTCACATGGGGAGAGCCTAACTGTGGTGTTCAGGCTCCCACAGCTAACTTCCACCTCTCTCTGGCAGCTCTTTTCCAGATGGTTCCGTGACACCCCTTGCAGGCTGAGGTCTCTACGTGTGCTGGGGTCACTCCGCCTGCCCTGTAACAGCGCGTTGGGCACACAGCTCAAAGGTGAGGCCACCTCTATGTTTTAAGCACTTGAAGGCTTATAAGTGCTTGTCAAAGAGCTTATGACCAGGCTGCTCTTGCATGCTTTTATCATGGCAGATGGCAGAGAGTAATTTCTTTTAAAATTTGTGTGGCAGGGAACAGCATAATTATTTATTTTAGATTTGTTATGTTATTTTATAGACAACAGATGCTGCCAGGGTAATAGACAAATGCAACGCAAATTATGCTGGCCAAATAATTTAATCTGTTGAAGATATTTCAGCCATATATTAAAGGATAAATATAAGTTATAGGCCAGAACTCGTACTCTGCAATATGACCTAGCTTCTTGTTGTCCATCCAGTAGATCTTAAAGGCTTTATAGTGCTCAGAACCAGTCTAGCTCAAACAAAGTCTTTTTTTGACCCACAATACCACTGAGAGACTCCTAAAGCTCCTGCAGTGAAAGACATTCTTACTGTGAAGACTTCAGCAGCAGCAATGTCTTTCTTTACTACTCCAGAACACCCCAGATCTGTCATCTATCAGAAGTATCTTCTCTTTCATGTGGTTTTTGCAGATGGTGGGTTCATGAAAAAGGATTTTTGTGGAAAAAAGGAAACATCCCCTGAGTTTTTATTTTTTTCTTTACTATGCTTGGTTATTGCTACATTAGGTTGTCTGCACCTGCTGTCCGTACTAATTCTGAGAGTAGATTAGTTGTTGTAGATTAGTAGTTGTCTTTATATCCAGAAAAGGTGATAAACAGTTCATTGTCAACCTTGTGATTAGATGAACTCTACTGCCAGCAACAAGAGAACAAGACTGTAAGTAGTAACTGACAGTCTTGATTAGCAATTAGAACAGTGGCTATCTTGCCTTTATCTGGTTTCCATGACAGTAAAACATTCTCTACTCTTTCTGCCAACCTTCTGAGAACATGCCTATATTACACAAAAATGTATGCTGTCAAGTAGGTAAATGTCGTTTGCAGGACTTACAACAACTCTGGTGTACACTTCTTCTGCAAAACCACTGTCCTGGTATTTGGCTTCTGTTGGGAATGTGTAGGCAGTCAACCACTGCAAAAGAGGCAGGTCTACTCTTGTACCAGCAAATGAATACTGAGGAGCATGAATATGTGTATCAACCAATCCTGGCATGAAGAATTCACTAAGGAAAGAAAATAAAATTGTAATAATCCAAAATGCCTCAAAATTCTCCATAGTGATTAGATTTGTTTTAAAGAGTATACTTAATTAAAATCCACAGGAATAAATGGCAAGTACAGATTACCTGTCTCTTCTAGCATCAGCCTATTAACTCCTGCTGCACCTCTACCCATACCCATATTTTGGTATGAAGCAGTTGAGCAATAACATTTACACTGCAAAATTCATATATATCTAACTGTGAGAAAAACAGTATAGGAACAGAAATAATCTAATTATCTCTAATATTGACCCACCCTAAATGCCAACAAACAAAGGGGAACTGACTTCACAATAACTAAAATTACTCCACTATAGAATCCACCTGAAAACGAGATTTGTACACAGTCTTGTTTCCTAGTTTGAATATATAGGGAATGCTTCTAGCTTCCAGACCATTATATTTACAAAATGTAACTTTCTGTATGCCAGTTTTCTTCTATATTATTTATATGTCTATATAGATATCTAAAATCAATGAATCTCAAGGCTTAATGGAAGAACAGACACTGGTGAAAAAAGCTCTGCTCAATATCTTGACAGGAAAGGCCTATTTACAATGTAACTGTAAAACTATATGTTGTCATGCAACAACAGGAATGAATATATCAACATTACTAGGAAGTTGCTATGGCTGTTTTGTTTTGTGCTGAAACTCCTTACTACGTAACATTTCTCCGACTCCTCTTTCCTTCTCCCTGACTACTGAATGAACTGAATTTTGTCTCTTTTTAGCTCCTCCTTTTTCTGTTTTCTTGCAGGCAATAAATGCTGAAAAGTCTTCCTCAATCTGATTCACATTCTCAGCACTTTCCTTTTCCTCAGGCTATTTCAAGTGAAAAAAAATCTGATTATTCATATATACTGTATGATTAGCCTTTCAGCAAAGCATAAAAGCTTTTTAACAATTGATTACTAGAAGGTAGTTGCAGGTCTCAATTATAAGCCACAAGTCGTTTACAGTGATACTACATGCAAAGCATGGTTCAAAATTTTTTCGCACAGTCCAAAACTTTTTTACTTCACAATAAAGTTGGAGGATTTCACTGCATGAAGAAGAAGAAATGCTCCAGCTGCAGTATGGAGAAATCAAAAGCTCTGTGTTTAGAGGGCTTAAATTTTCTAATTGTATTAATTTTTATTATGCAATGTGTCAAAGTCTAAGCAAACGAGTTTCATATCTGCAGTGTCAGTGTTATTTACATTTACTATATCTAGACTTTCATGTTAGGCACAGCCCACTGCTAACAAAATGGATATAAAATGTAATCTCAAGAAAGAATGGCACTCACTTCCATGAGCACGGAAGCGATTATGCCTGAAAACCAAATATGGCATTTTGCTCTGTGCAGCATACATGAGCCATCACAATTCAGCCGTGTCTGCAATCCCAAACCAAGGAATGCAAAAGAACATGGGCTGTCTGAGTTGCATCCAGAACACAGGCACCTTTGGGTAAAGAGCCCTCACTGCACTGAAATGGAGTTTGGGCCCTTAAATATATGGGCATCATATGGGTTTAAATGTGCTCCCCATCAAAATGTATTCCAATGACTCCCTTTACCTCACACAAAGAACAAACTGCATTTGCTGAAGCTAAACTTAACAAAACACATACTGTTTACTCAGTTGTCTTATGTCAGATGTTTTGAACTCCCATGTCTTAGCCAGTTGCTCTAGCTGATCAGCTTGTTCCACAAACACAATCTGGAAAAAAAAGAAAACATAGTTAAGTACCTCAAACATGCATCCCACATCAGCTTTATATGAAGGCAAAACAAGTTATATCCTAAAACCAATTTTACACACTTGTGTTAGGTTTGCATTGAGACTCTTGTTCTTCCTGACTATCAAGCATGATTTTGAAATACCTTCTCATAATCCAGTGAATAACCGCACCCACCCTGTAACTTATAATAAAACAGTTAATTCCTTCTCAGGTAATACACAGGCAGAACAGCACAGACCTTAGTGCCCCGTAAGGTAACATCATGCTAGCAGGACAGTCACTTGTGAGGAGCTGTACAACAGCCTTACAGGAATGCAGGTACAGTATTCACAACTGGAGGGGTCAAATTACCTCCTATGCCTACGACTGACTGACATCAAGCTAAATATTTTCTAATTTTCTGCTTGTGTTGGTCTTTTTTAATTTTCTCAGTTCCTACGATGAGAAAATAAATTGAAGGGGAAAATGTGGATAATATTTTCATTTTACAGAATGGGCTAAAAGGATGCTGAGATCTTTGTTTATTTCAAAATAAAACCCTACAATCTGGAGCCAAACTCAACCCCATTTGACTCCTAGAGAACACAGACTCTACTGATGATGAGTTGCTGTTGCCTAGTCAGAATTTTAACACATTTCCTATTTATTTTTAACTTCCGTGGTATTTTAATCTACAAGATGACTCTTAGCAGCTGAATTCTCAACTCTTTGATTCTCTGGTCTATCACTAATAGGCATGACAGCTCCCCAGGAAACAGAGACTGCGGAGCCTAGGAACTGCAATGCCCACTACAGCCTCCATGCAGGATCTAAGTTTCCCCAACACTTGACAATTTAGAGGACTTGGAAGTCTCCCCTGGCCAAAGACTCCCTACCTGAACATAGAGAAATTCCTGCCTCTCACAGCCTCTGCCAGAAGCCAAGGTCTTCTAACTCCCTTGGTGTAAGAGCTGGTTCCCCTAATTTCAAGGGAATACTCTTCCTATCAGTGTCCTTCTGCTCCTGGGATGATAGAGGGCCTGTGTCACCCTCATGACAGCAGTTTCTAGGACATCAGTTAAAAAGAAAAACAAAACCACATTAAAAAGGCAAAACTTAGTACTTTTAAAATGGCAATAGGAAGAAACTTAGGAGGAAGAGCAAGAGGACTGAAAAAAACCATTGTTTAGCACTTATCTGCATGCCATTTTTTATGTGCATGCTTCTTTTGCATAGAAATTCACCATTTTCTGGTTTTTCCATAGACAAAATAAGCAAAGTTGCTAAACTGTAAATGCTGTTAAACTGTAGACAAGAAGTTATTGGCTGCCTAATCTTTTAAACTAATAATGGCTGGTATGATTTATATTGTTTAAAGAGCAGATGTTTTACATTTTCAGTCAGAAAAAATATTAAAATAATGCCATATAAATAAATACCACACCAGCAAAAATTGTAAGATTGTAGTATTCCATTAATAGTTGACAAGAAGCAGTATTGTCCTCCATGCAAAGAGGAATACATCCAACTTAATTGAACTGCAGAAGGCTTGGAATACAGACCTACTGAAATATCTGATGTGCAATAAAGAAGATGTCATTCAGATATTGAAGTCAAAATGGATGCAGAATGAGCAATGTTAGAGCTGCTGGTGGGGGAGAAGGATGAAGAGGGAGGGAAAAAAAGAGAGAGAGAAAAACATGAAACACCAGATGACAAATTCTGGAAACGGGCGTTGCCATGGAAAAGCAGTGGCTGTTATGTACTCTAAGGGTGCAGAAAAATAAAATATCTAAATCATGGAAAAATGAAGAAAATATATTTCAAGGAAGCCAGATACATGAAATCAGTTCTACCTGACACCTGGTCTCTTATGGTTGAATTGGATTATGGGTAAACCAACAAGACATCAACATTTTTTTCAAACAAACTTCCCAATGGAATTCCTTAGTCAACCAAGAGTTGTTCCCCATTGGTTTAGGATGCATTTTTAATGGTGAATGCTTTAAACTCTTTGAGATCCTGTGCTTGGACATTTGCTCCAGTATTTGCTGGTGCATTCAAGGTAACCAACTGGATGCACAGTCCTTTAAATTAGTTCTGCACCTCAACACTGTAGAAACAAGAAGAAATTCTACACCAGAGTGGCTACAGAGTCAAGAGAAGTGCACAAGACTAAGAACTTCAGCTTTAAAGAAGGAAGTCAAGGAGAATAACTGGCACCTGGGGAAAGGTATATCACAAAACACAGAATTAGTGGCTGCTAACCCCATTGTCCAAACACTTCCTTAAGTTCTCACGTGTTACTCATGTAATGGGGCTAAAGAATCCATAGATCAGGGGTAAAGCTCTTCCAGCACTTGTGACTAATTCAGGCCTTTTGAATACCAAGTGATGCCCAAAGCTCTTCCATTAAAGCACAGCTGGTCAGCTAAACCCTGATGTAGCAAACCCTGAGTGCCTTCAAGCACCACAGTCCAAATATCTTACTAACAAGAAAATGGAAACTGAATTATACTGGCCGAAGGAACATGGTTTGCTTGGATCCAGCAGTGCCTGGCAATGACATTCAGAGGTGAACATGAGAAGGGTCTATCCCTCTTTCCCCTCTCACATGCTCTCCTCCCTCCCTGTTGCCACAGTTATTAAGTGATGCCTATTTTTCACCTAGTTCCCAAAACTGGAATGTGAGGCTAAATGAGAGACAAGAACACTCACAACATCCAGCTGCTAAAGGAACTGCCTAGCCTGCTGAGAAAATGGAAGCACTGAACTCCAGATGGATGGCACCTTCCTCCTTGTACAGCTGACACGTGTCCACTCCCTGTCACAACAGGCTGAAATCAAAACTTATGCTTAAAATCCTTATTCCACAACTCTTGCTCTTTTCATGACTTCCACAAGGGCTTTTAGCTTAATATTTTTTTCTATTTACTTAATATTCTACTCACCTAGGATAATTAGACCAACATTTCAATAACAACTCCCATTTTGTACCTGTCTGTTTTCTTTACCCAGAGGAATGCTAGTCTTTCTCTTTGCTTTTCCTCAAGGGAGACACTACACTGCTCTGCAAACCACTCAGTTAAACATGGTCCTTACTTTGCTAATTTGGTGATAAATTGGGGTTTCCTATCCAAAGGCAATGGTTTTCCTCATAAAACTTTGTATTCATCTGGGGCAAAGCAGAGAGATGACATTTTACATCCTTTGGGGGACATGCAGGGACCCACACTGCAAAACAGAACCCAGTTGTTCCTACAAGCTCTGACATACAGTGCCAGAGACCATGCAACATTTTTCCATGATGAAGTCAGCAACATGAGGCAAAAGAAGGACACCTGCTTAGTAAAATTTACATCTTTGGGAGGAAAACAGAAGCAGTTTTGGTGTAAATTTGAAAAATAAAGGCATGTCATTTTCTAATCACTATGTCTTTCTTGAAAAGCCAACTCCTCTGTGATTCCAGTAGTTGTTCTGCATGAGGCTACATTATGAGTGAAAGAGAAAAAGAGAGCATATGGGATACTCACTGTATCAGCCCCTGGAATATTAAAATGTCAAGAATTTGTAATAAAAAGAGAATAAAATAAAAGTGCTTGTCACTGTATTCTGGAGGGAATTTTATTTTAAGAAGATAATGTTTTAATGGATTTAAAGAAAAAATAAAAAACTTGTGCCAATTTATGCAAGAAAAACATTATACTGTGGATCCTTGTTCCCTAGGAAAAGGAGAGAGTAAGTGAGAGCACAGATCCCTAGGTGTAGCTTACTAATATACCCCTTTTCCAAGAAAATCACTAAAAATCTTGATTTCATATGGATGCTGTGTAGAGACACTTTTCCAGAAATTGACATGAAAGAGAGTGGGATGGGGTATGAATTTATGCCTTGTGCACCTGAGTTACACTAGCCAAACCTTTTTTCCATTTAGATCTATTGTTTTAGTGAACACCAGCCAATACATAACTATGCAAGTTTTTACTCCCTTCTGTTCATGAAAATACAGCTCCTCACAGACTTCAATACCCCTTGCACCAGACCCCTCAACAGCTATAAAAGGGCTGTCTCGAAACAGGCCCTCATGGACCCGTGTGAATAGAGAAAATGCACTGCTAGGGCTCTAACTGTGTTTTGCACATATTTCAAATGTTACTGAAGCCTGACACACTGAAGCCTGTTATTTATCCACAAGAAAGAAAACTACATTTTTAGTTTTCACATAGGGTGACCATGTTACTGAGCCTACAAAAAATCATCAGTCTACTTGCACAACCTGCACTATGAAACTGAGTTTCAAGTGTGATAAGGGTTAAGGAAATGACATTGCTTCCCTGCCAGACTCTCTCCTACATTATCAGTAAGTGCAATGATTGTTTCAAGCTTAGTTTGTACTACTGAAATGCCCAGCATCACCATCTTTCTAAATTTTCATGCGTATATGCTATAGGGGGGATTTTTGTGACGAGAAGACAAAAAGCCTCATTTAGATGGCTGTGCAGTGGGTAGACAGCTACTTTCACCATCACTGTTTAGATACCCTTAGAATAAAAAAAATTTAAAAAAAAAAAAAAAAAACAGCTTGCGAAACAGAAAGAAAACAGAGAATCTGAAAGAATGCCAGATTTAGGAACGCTGCTGTTCCGGGAAGACTCAGCACACCTCAAAAGCAGATTTATGCCAACTGCAGACTCGTGCCGAGGGGACGCTCCATCCCGGTTAACTCCATCTCCCGCAAGTGCGAAATTCCTTCTCCGCGGCGCCTGCCCCGACGGACAGGAGTGCGAAAATGTTCCGCTTTCTCGGCACAGACCGGCGGAGCCGGCCCTGCCTCTCGGCACCCCCGGCCGCGGGCTGGGGGCCGCGGAGGTCACTCACTCCCAGCGCCCGGCAAGGCGCACCCGCAGCGGCTGCGGGCATCGCCCCCGCCGCCCGCACCGCGACACCCCGCCCGAGCCCCCCACTCACTGTCCCGTTATCGTCCACCCCCAGAAGGTGTCCGTGGAGGATCTCCATGGGCGCGGAGGCGCTGGAGTGCACGAAGGTCCCCTTGAAGACGTGGGCGAGCGGCGGGCGCTGCGCGGAGCTCATGGCGGCGGCGGCGGCGGGCGCGGCGGGCTGGGAGCTGCCACCCCGCGGGCTGCCTTCCCTCGGAGTCTCTCGGTGCCGCCGCCGGCTTCCTGGAGCTGTCACCATTTCCCCACCCCCTGGTGACTTTCTTTACGGGGAGTGGTTGCGGCGCAAGGAGGGCGGGAGGCCGCGCCGCACCTCCGCCTTCGCCGGGCGGGCGGCGGACGGGGCGCCCCCCGCACCCTCGGCCTTCCCGCCGCCGGTGCCCCCGTCCCGGGGATGCGTTCTCCCCCGTGCGAGAGGCGCGAACGGCAGGGGAGATGCCCGGTGGGTTTTGGGGTCCCAGTTTCTCGCTGGGAAGCGGTGAGAGACTCGACAATATGTCTGGTGGTGTTTTACGAGTGTCTGGCAACTCAGGTTTGCAGCCAACCTGCGGGTTGTAACCACTTGCAGAAGTTTAATTTGCAATAGGATTTGTAGGTTGGAAAAGACCTTTAAGACCGTCAGATGTCAGACTGTCTCGTCAGTCCTCGGCCTCTGTATCGGGCATTAGAAGAGTGTAGGAGTTGAGCATAGATGCCAGCTGAGGTACCAGAACTTCCAGAAGTAGGCAGCCTCATTCAATGGAGATGGTCTACAGAAAAAGAGGAAACAACCTCAGGAGAATGAAAGGCAGAGAAAAATTAATTTTGTTAACTCGGAGAAATGCGTCCCTGGAACGACATTCTGCTCCAACAGCCCAAGTCAAAGTACATAATGCACACATCCTAAGAGGATCACTATTGAGAGTGTTGGACTAAGACTTCACAAAGGCAGAATAATGTGCAACAAGGATAACACCATGAATGTCCTCTGAATTACTGTTTGAAGTGACCTTTATTCATCAACTTATCGAGTGACAAATGAACTTGGCACCAAGGGCACCGACACGACCGTTCTCAAGGCTGCATTGCAAAGTTTGTCATTACATGGTTTATCATTAAAGACCTTTGCACTCCCCATGGTGCTGACACTATACAAACGCATGGCAGATTATCTTTCCTACAAACTCTCCAGACTAATAGTGGGAGGAAAGAGAAACACAGCAGGAAAGTGCAGAATAAATTTAATTTTAGTCTGCTATGGGCAAGTCATCAGCCTCTATCTTGCCTTCTTTGCATAAGAATGTGTTATGTTACTGAGAATGAAGTTTTAAAAAATTGGATTTATTGGATATCAGTGGGATGTTCATAGGTGGATTTTGACATCAGCTTAATCAAGCAATAGTGTTCAAAAAAAAAAGAAAAAATAGACATGCGAAAGTGACTTTTACTTACATTGGCAATTCTTGTGAGAGGTTTTGCAGCTTAAGAAAACTCACAACGACATAAATTCGTTATTTAAGACACATTGCAGTTTTCTATTGTATTTCTAGCATATTTGACACAAGAAAATAGCCCACAAAACAAATCACAATTCTTGCAGATTAATCTAGAAGATCTCCAATCTTCTAGTTTGGAGAAGAAACTGGCATAAATATCTTTCATGCAATTTAGTCTATTTAAAACAAAATAACACTTTCTGTTTCTTTGAAATGCAGAGTAATAATTTTTTCAAAAATAGCACCAGAAGTCTTCTCACTTAGGACTTGCAAAAACCCCTTTTCCAAAGCTGTTTCTCAGGGTGTTGCAGTTGTGGTCGTCAAGGCTGCAGCTGAAATGAGCTGTTTTCCAAGCTATTACGCCAGGCAAGGAAAATTGTCTTTTGCAGCAGGGAAGATAAAGAGTGGGAGAAAGGTTGGTTTTGCTACTGAGTAGCAAAACTGAGTAATAAGGGGAGTGGAAATGAGACCCAGGGCGAAGGCCTGCAGCAGTAAATTCACTTGCTCCTCCCGTGAAGAAAGGTGGCAGCAGGCAGCGCAAGAGCTCAGAGTTTGGTACCAAAAGCTGTTTTAGCCTGATTTGCATTAAGTGAAGCACACAGCTGCCCTAGGACAGCGTCCTGGAGTGGTAAACCAAGGGAGCCACTGCCACCAAACTCATTCACTCTGCTGTTCAACATAACACTCAGCAGAGCTCAGTGCTTCTGAGGAACCTTTGGGCTGTGTGGTGGGGAAGGGGCTGCACCTGAGAAAGTCTGTCTGCTTCAACCCTAGTTTTCCATTAACTATCTCAGGGATTGCCTTCAACACCCTTAAAAAAACAAGTGCAGTGATTTGAGTGAGATATAATCCAGATAGTATTTATGCAAGAGAAGAAAACCAAAACTATGGACAGTCTGTTTCATTAGCACTTTTATGGAGAAATGTTCATAACAACCACTGCTTATGATATTTTATTTTATTATTTTTATTTCTTTTTTTTTGTTGTTGTTGGCTTTAGCATGTTCCAAACGCTCTGAAGTTATACAATTTTCTTGTCAAAAGAACTGTCAAAAGGAGGACTCTTCTGCTTTTACCAGCTGTGGAAAACTGCTGGCGGAAAAATGGTTAACACCCTTCCCTCCTCCCAGATTATTTTTTTTTAATTTTAATTTGCAACCAGTTACATATGCATGCCCTAGATACATACATGAGTCAAGGTGAGACCTTGGCCAACTATGAAAAATGGAGTCACTGCTCAAAAATGTTGTAAGAGTGCAGTATGTTTAGTTTATTCTGGGATAAACTGGGCTAGGCACTTCACCATCTGGAACAGAAGTATAATGCTCTGTTGTGTCTGTTACATAGTAATTAATTTAAGGAGTAGTTTAGTGGGTTTTTTTTCTTCTTCCCTAGAATAGTTGATGGTCTGGAGAGAGACATTTAGCTTCTTATAAATCACTCAGTAGGTGTTCTTTTAGTAGAATTTAATATTATCATATATGTGTTAATGCATTGAATAATTAAGAGTGTGTACTTTGATCTAATACTGTTTAAAAAAATAAAAAAGTCTGTCTCATTATTCAGTACCTTACCAGGCTCTCTGTGTCTTCTAAATTATTGACTTCTAGGCAATTATTGAAATTAGTCTTTAGGTGAGTCCTGAAGCCAAACATATTCAGGATAAGAAGAATAATCAGTCAATGTATTTCTAAGAGCACAAGGACAGATTTTAACATAATAAGAGTGCCTTTATTCTCCTTAACGCTTTCACTTTCTGATCTTTTCTTCACTTGTCACACTGTGCCAAGGATGAATTCAATTAGTTGATTCACAGTCTCAGAGCACCTAAGCTGATCCTGCAACTTCTGAGAAGTGTAAGAAAAAGAAACCTGCTTGTTCTCACTGCTTTCAAAAAGTAGTTGATGTGGTACCTGCCACCAACAAGAAACTCTGTCATGAGCCTGTTGAGGTCAGTGCCTATGCAGCCTGAGTGCCAGGTTACGAGAATTATTACTCTGATCTGGCAATGATGTTATTATAGCATTTATGATCAAAATGGACCTTGTCCATAATTTGTAACATAGCAACTAGGTAGGAGGAGAGGAAAAAATAATACAGCTGATTTTTCTGCCAAAAATTTATTTTTTTCCTGGACAAGGAAGAGCTGATTATGCAGCTACTCAATCCTTGGGATTCTTAAAAATATAAAAAAAAACCAAACAGACAAAAAAAACCCCCACCCCAAAGTAGTGAAGCATGATAAATACCTACTCTCAAGTGAGAAATTAAGCTGGGACCTAAGTTTTAATCCAGCACAGGCTACTTCATACACCTTATTTTCCCACAAAAAATTATATAATCAGGATATGTTACATTACCTAACTTCTCCAACTCCATATAAGAGTGAAAAATACCACACTCCAAGAGAATATGAAGAAATTACAATAAAAACAACCTCTTTGTCATTTGCTACCATGAGTATTCACTCTGCAGGTCCCAGATGGATCTTTCAGCCTTTGATACACAAGTCTGTAAAGCCTTTGGAAGGCAAGGCTCAGACACTGCCAGGGGATGCTGGAGTTACTTTCTGGTGCTTCCTATCTCCTAAAGAGGCCAGTACTGGCATAGTACTGTCATAAAATATCCCATCATTAGAATGTAGAAATGGCACATTCTGCTTGCTCACAGATACATAATTAACTGAAGCACAGATTGGCTGATGTTAGTTCTTACACCTATGATTTTTTTTCTGTTTTACTGCCAAGGCTTGATCATAACAGGAATTGTATTAACTAAGCCAGAAAAGTTCTTAAGGAGAGACAGCAAATGCTACACAAATATCAGTAAAACTCATCTCTCATAAGAAGTACAAGCATGAATAGGTGAAATATGTCAAAATATTTTGTTGACAAATTCATTGTATTTTCCACAAGACACAAAGGATGAATCGATGTGCTTGGTGGAGTTTATCTGATTGTGTTTAAAGAGAATACAATAGAATTTGGGTGTCTGCTGCTGTTAACAGAGGTTTATGGGGGAAAATATGGACATGACTTGCTGTTATTGCCTGAGAACTTTCACTGAGAATCTTTGTCCATGGAATTACATTGTATGGTGGAGCCAACACACATTATTGAATGGGATCAGCTCATCTCTGACCATGGCAGTATCATAGACCACTGTAGGTAACTGTTCAAAGAAGACTTTGTTGTTGGTCTCATTTTCATGCTTAAAACCTGTAAAACCAAATAATAATCTCCAACATACTATCAGTGGTGATTTATCTAGCTTTGCATTGCTAACAGAAGATAAAACATTTTGGACATGTAGTCATAAATAAATTGTGGTAAGGAATTTAAATCAGATGTAACAATTTATTTCTGCTATATTGCTGTCCACACATGAACACTTTCGCTGCTTTACCAAAGAGCAAATTTCACTGATGCTGGAATTAATTTTCTTTTTGAGTGATTTGTGAACTCTGAACCATGATGAATAATCTAATTCAAACATGTAATTAATAGTCTGCACATCCAAGCCTACTCCTGTAACACCACTTAATAACTGCAATATATTGACCAGCAGTTGTACTTCTAAGCTGTTTCAAGGATCTCTTCAAGTGTGCCAGTGTTCAGTAAAGCAGCAAAATCATAATGAAAAGTTTTGTAATCAGGTTGAAGAAAGTCTATTAGAAATACAAAGATAACATCACAGTATTATTGGTCCATCACTTCATTACAGAAGATAGTAAAACATAAATATATAAGCTGTGAGAATCTAAAAAATAACCAAACACTTTTTGAATTCCATTTTTCATAGTGATACATTTACAATGAACTAACTTACTTATTCACAAGTACATAATTTTATGGATTACCAGTTCTGAAATTGAACAGGAATTTATTTCAATGACTTCTTGACAGAAACTTCCTGCTTTGCATCCAAAACAAGATTTTGAAGCCATCTAAAAGTCGTGGTCTCTAATTTGAGGTATACAATATCTTAAACTTCCCAATAGTTCCTCTTAAGGAAGGACAGAGAATGGAAGGAAGGAGGAAAGATGAGAGAAAAGAAGCAACATTTTGTAGAGGCACATATTCATCTGAGGCCAATCTGAAAAGATGATAAAAACCCCTTCACTTCCCCAAAAGGCAAATACATGTGACGAGCGAGAAAAAAGTGGAGTCTTCATCCCTTAAAGGCTGATCATAGTGTCAATTCTTTCACTAGCACTTCCCAGCCTCACCCTTTCCTAACAGGGCTTCATGGGATGCTGTTTACCTAGTTTGAAGCATTATGGCTACTGGTCAGTACCCTCTGTAAAGACCACGTGAACATGAAAAAACATCATTGCCTACTGCTGGAAAATTGCAGATTTGGATATACCTTAATCTCCTCTGAATTCATTTCCTCAGTCCTTGTTTTTGTCCACATTTTGCTTGGTATTTCAGAGGATTTTTGATAGTGTCTCTTTCATAAAACCATTTTTTTCTGCCTTCTTGACTTTTCAGCACTCAATCATATAAGCTGAACATAGTACAAGTAAGTGGCATTTGGACATCCAACAGATGTGTTTATGCTGGCAATTTGAGCAAATTGAGCTGCAAATTCATATTACTTTTCCAAGTTGTGTTTGTCTTTTTTGTTGTAGCTTTGTCTTGTATCTACATTTCAAGTAATGCATTGTCTGCTTGTGAGCACCAGTTGTGTGTTTGCCATGGTTTCCCTCTTGTTGAAGGGAGCTAATGATGACTGCATACATGAAGCCATAAAAAAAATCTCCTTCTGAAATCTGTTTGCAAGGTCCTCCAGTAGTTTTCTTTTTATACTTGCAGTTTTATGTTAGTAAAGACTAGGAAATCTGAGATGTTTCTACAGAAATCTGGTTTCACATGCAATCTGTAAACTTATTCATGTAGGAATCACATCCTAGGTATAGACACATGGACAGGTAAGGTATGTGGCATCAGGTATGGACACATGACGTATGGACACATGGTGCATTTGACGACCATCAGCTAGCATCAAATCATTTGCTTGTAAGCACAACTTGGGTAGGCAATTCCAGAGTCACAACAGATAGCATCAAATCAAGCTTCTATCACAGAATCACAGAGCCAGTTATGTTGGAAAATATCAGATTCTAGCCTGTGACCAAACATTACAATTTCAAACACACCATAGAGCTCAGTGCCATGCCCACTCCATCCTTAAGTACCTCCAGGAATGGTAACTCCCCCACCTCCCTGGACAGCTCATTCCAATGCCCAATCACCCCTTCTGTGAAGAAATTCTTCCTAATACCCAACCTAAACCTCTCCTGGCTCAGCTTAAGTCTGTGTCTTCTGGTCATGTTGCTGGTTGCCTGGGAGAAGAGGATGACCCCATCCTGCTACAGCCTCCTTCCAGGGAGTTGTGGAGAATGATAAGGTCTCCCCTCAGCCTCCTTTCATCCAGACTAAATACCCCCAGCTCCCTCAGCTGCTTCTCATCGGACTTGTGCTCCATAACCTTCACCCATTTGATTGCCTTTCTCTGGACCTGCTCCAACACCTCAAATTCTTCCTTAATTGAGTGGCTCAGAACTGAACACAGGATTTGAGATGCAGCCTCATCTGTATCAAGCACAGGAAGAAATCGCTTCCCTAGCCCCGCTCACCACCACATTGATACACACCAGCATGCCACTGGCCTCCTTGGCCACCTAGGGACACTCTGGCTCACGCTCAGCTGGCTGTTGACCATTCCCCCCAGGGCTTTTCCCTGGGCCACTTCCCAGCCAGCCTGTCCCCCGTCTGTAGGGCTGCACAGGATTGCTGTGACTGAAGTGTGAGATCCTGTACCTGGCCTTGTTGCACCTCCTGCCATTGGTCTCCAGCCTGCCCAGATCCCTCTGAGGGGCCTTCCTACCCTCCAGCAGGTCAATGCCACAGACATGTTTTATGAAAAATCCTTTCCTTAGGATTTTTTCTCCTGAGAAGCTGAGAGGCCTCAGAAACTAAAATGTAAACATTTATTATCTGCTGCTGGGGAATGCAACAGGTGGATCTGTGATTAGTTTCATGTGGTTGTTTCTAATGGCCAATCACAGTCCAGCTGTTTCAGATTCTTGGTCAGACACAAGCTTTTGTTATTCATTCCTTTCCTTTCTTTGCTAGCCTTCTGATGAAATCCTTTCATCTATTTTTTTAGTATAGTTTTAATATAATATATATAAAATAAAATAATATATCAAGCCTTCTGAAACATGGAATCAGATCCTGGTCTCTTCCCTCTTCCTGGGACCCCTGTGAATGCCACCACAGGTTAACTTTGAATCATGACAATAGGTAAGGTGAGAGCCTTAATCCATTGAGGGCACTGTCTCACACAACACCCTTGTTGATAAATAAGAGATGTGCTTCATTGATGGACTACTAGGTGAACAAGACACTGGCTGGATGGCTGTATCCAAGGATTTTATTGTAATGCCTCAGTATCCAAAGGAGATCCCTAATAAGCAGTGTCCCTCAGGGATCTGTATTGGCACTCGTAAAGTCATGTCTTTGTTAGTGACAGAAACAGTGGATTGAGTGCATTCTCAGCAAGCTTGCAGATGACACTAAGGTGAGCTGTGCAGCTGGTTTGCTGAAGGGACAGGATGCCATCGAGAGGGACCTCGACAGGCTTGAGGACTGGGACAATGTGAACCTCATAAAGTTCAGCAGTACTCAGTGGATTTGAGCAGTCACCAGCATCAGCAGAGGCTGTGAACTGAGAGCAGCCCAGCATGACTTGGGCATATTGGTAGATGAAAAGTTAGATATGAATCTGCTGCATGCCCTTTCAGCCCTGAAAGTCAGCTGCAGGCTGGGCTGAACAAAAAGCAGTGTGGCCAGCAGGGTGAGAGAGAGGACTCTGTCCCTTTGCTCTGCTCTTGTGCAACTCCACCTCCAGCATTGCATCCAGCTCTCGGGTTCCCAGCACAGAAAAGACAAGGACTTGTTAAAGGAAGGTGATGAAGATGATGAGTGGCCTGAAGCACGGCTCCTGTGAAGACAGAGTTGAGATTGTTTAGTCCGGAGAAGAAAATACTCCACTAGGGATTTTATTGTGGTTTTTCGATGTCTATTTTTCTTACATTGATCTTATATAATTATTTCTTATAAGAAACACTTTTAGCTGAGCCTTTAGTGATAGCACAAGGGGTAGCAATTTAAAACTGAAAGACTGTCAATTGAGATTGGCCCTAAGAAATATTTTTTTTACTGTAATGGTGGTGAGACACTGGAACAGATTCCCAGAGAAGCTGTGGATGCTCCATCTCTGGAGGCATTCAAGACCAGGCTGGATGGGGTTTTGAGTAACCTGGACTAGTAGAAAATGTCCCTGCCTGTGGTAGAGGGTTTGGTCTAGTTGAGTTTAAATGCCAAGAAACCCTAAACCATTTTGTGATTCTAAGTATCTTCCTTCTTCTGAAGATTCTTTTTTTCCCCCAAAGGTTAAACAGTGTTCATAATTTTATGGAATGCTCTTCTTGAGCCTCAAGTTCACATGAGAAACACATACGGAGTCACATACCCAGGCTGTTGTTGACACCTCTTCTCCAGAAGAGAATCCTGACAGAATTTACAAAATAATCACAGAGCTACTGTCAAAGACAATGCTGAGGTAAAATTGTTCTGCTGGAAATACATCTGCAAAAGCTCTGGACAAACTTTACTGACTGGAGCATTATGAACATATAGATAGACAACATACCACAGAGCAGAACACCAAGACATAAAGAAATATTGCAGAGACCATGAATGAATGAATTAAGAAGCATTGGATCACTCGTCCTGTTTAGCCAAGGGTGGTCCAAGAACATTGTTTTGTCATGCTTGGCATTCTTTACTTCCTCACTTCAATTTATTGACCAGATCGTAATTAACAGCACTTTTTCAGTTCTGGTTTTACATGACTCCTCTTTATGCTGTAGTCTTTCTCCTACATATCACACAAAGAATCTTTCAGGCTGGAAAATGCCTCTAAGATCATTGAGTCCAACCTTTGACTGCTCACCACTAGACCACAGCACTGAGTGCCACATCCAGTTGTTTCTTGAACACCTCTGGGGATAATGGCTCCACCATCTCCTTGGGCACACTGTTCCAATGTTTAACAACCATTTCCACGAAGAAATTCTTCCTGGTGTCCAACCTGTTGTCATTATAGTCTAAGAGTTCTATTGTCATTACACTGCAAGACTTCCATATTGCTAGAGTTTCATACCTCCTTGAGGTTTCTTGTAGGCAGCTCCTCCAAGCACTGACTCTTCCTTGTCCTCACAATAGCCAACTGACTCCAGTTCCCCTCAATCCACTCTTTTATAAAACTCTTCTGATTGGCCACAGGTGCAGCCTGTTCACATCAGGCCTGCTCCTAATCCTTAATAAGTGGCTCAGCTGCAACTCTTTAGGGGATAAGATTACTTTCTGTACTATCTTTATTTACTTATGTTCTATCCCCCTACACCAACCTGAACCTCCCATGGTGCAGCTTGAGGCTCTGTTCTCTTGTCCTGCTGCTGGGACAGCCTGGCAGGGAGAAGAACCCAGCCCCATGTAGCTACGCACTCCTTTCAGGCAGTTGTAGGGGGTGATAAGGTCTCCCCTGAGCCTCTCCAGACTGCACACCCCCAGCTCCCTCAGTGATGCCCCATCAAACCTGTGCTCCTGACCCTTTCCCTGCTCCATTGCCTATTGGAATAAAATACCAATATCGCCAGATGGAACATGCCTGGGCTTGTCTGGCCCTTGCCGCTTGACCAAGGGTGGCAGCTGTGGTGGTTTCACCTCAGAGACACCTTTGGCTGGCTGGATGCTGCAGCTGGGTGCTTGGGACAGGTCCAGGCAGGCAGGAGCTCAGTTTACCTCTGGCAGAGAGGCTTCAAGGCGAGGTGAAGGAAAAGGAGACGGGTTCTGCTGGAGGGTTTCGACCCAGAGCTTTATTCCTGGCACACAGGCCTCTGAATGCAGCAACAGCTGCAACAGAACTGCAGAACTGTGTGGTTGCAGCATCTTTTAACCCCAGGGAGAGGGGGAGGGAAGGGGTAGGGATCCCACCAGCCCGGTAAGGGGGAGTCTCAGGGGATAAATGACACCTGGATGGCCCAATGTCCTCCAGGGGGGGAGGTATCTTTTGAACTCTGCCAATCACTTGATGCCCTTCTGGAATGCCAAGACTGACAGACAGCACTCAGCAGGAGCAAGGGAGGGGACGGGAGAGGGGATTGACACACCTGGGGAAGGACCGGGAAAACTGAGACAAGCTATGACATACACCACAACAATTGCCCTTCTCTGGACACGCTCCAGCACCTCAATATCTTTTTGTAGTGAGGAGCCCAGAGCTGGACACTGAACTTGAGGTGTAGCCTCACCAGTGCTGAGCACAAGGGGCAATCGCTGCCCTGGTCCTGCTGGCCACCCTGTTGCTGATTCACACCAGGATGCCACTGCCTTTCTGGCCGCTGAGCACTCACTGTCTCACGTTCAGCCACTGCCAAACAGCATCCCAGGTTCTCTCCTGCCATCGGCTTTCCAGCCACAGCCTGCCCCAGCCTATAGCACTGCTCTGGCCCAGGGGCACCACCCAGCCTTGACCTTGTTGAACTTCATGTGTTTGGCCTCAGCCTAAGGGAATGGATGAACACCATCACATTCTCATTTGTTCTCAGACGTGTTTTGTTGCCTTACAGTATTCAAGGTTTGTTGTGGTTTACACAAGTTTTCTTCAAACTTTTCTTCTTAAAACTTCCAGCAAATTTTCTGATTTTTTAAAATGTGCTTTTCAGTTTTTCACATTAGTGGCATGAAGAGGTGTCCTTTTCCATTCAAGTTTTAAATGCAAGGCTGCTAAACTGCAGTGTTTTCCATGGCTGCTCCCTTCATTCATATATGTAGCTAAATTTTCTGTCAATATGAGACAACGGTGATCCTGTAGTCTGATATATGCCACTAGCAACACCTGAGGTTTTGTATATTTATTCAAATATCTCTAGGAAGACCTTGATTAATAATTTGCCAGTAGTAGAGAATTCATTATGGTCTTCAATAAGATGTGGCAAATTATTTTCATTGATAACTACCTCTCCTGACAAAAAAAAAAAAGAAAGAAAGACACTTTATTTATAATTTGAATTTGTTCACATTGGTTTCCCAAACAAAAAATATTTTTATATTGGGTAGGAAAACTCTTTATGAAAGTTGTTCTTTTACTAGTATCAAGCAGATCTTTTCACTCTCTGTTTGACAAGCTAAATGGATTGTTTTGGTCCTTCATGATACAACCTATTTTCCCAGCTTAAATGTTCCTTATGTCTTTTTCTGATTCTGTCTGATTTCAGTGTCTGTCATGGACGTTGAGAACTGAATGCCATATGCTAGAAACAATCACGGTAAAACCAAATGCAGAGGTTATGTAATGTCCCTATTTATACAGCTGAAACCTGCATGTTTGCCATTTTGCTTGTACTGTTGCACCAACAGGCTATACCGACTTATAGACCATGATAAATCCTATCTCTCAGTTAGCTGCAGAATAAATACAATGTACTTTAGTCACTCATGAGCATTCACCTTATATTTGTGTCTGTCTATGTATGCACAATTTGCTTGAGACAAAGCAGTCAAGATGTCCAGATCACAGAAGTGGATTCTATTATTTGTTACTCTTCCTATCTGTGTATTTTGCAGAGTGTAACAGTGAAAATTTGTATTTTTTAATGGCTAGTAAGACGAATGTGGAGCATGGCATCAGTATCTCCACAATTCTAGTGGAGATACCATAATATACTTTCATACGAATAGTGCGGCTAGAGGTCTGTCATTCTCATATGAGTTAGTGAGATGGTCAAAAACAGACCGTGTATGGTACCCCATCTTGTACTATTTCTGATTAAACAGATTAGCTGAATATTCAGTGTGAAGTTTTTTAAAATTTTAGGTTTTTTAGAATTTTATGACTCCATTATAGCAGAAAAATCTTATTTAAGAGATAAAAGCACTCAAAATCATTGAAGTAAATGCATCCTGTGCTTTTTTCCTTTCATTGTTTCTTTTAATGCTTGTGGGAAAGAGCAGTGGTATCTCTAACCCAAAGCATCTGTGTGCATCACCTGGCACATATTAGTAAATCTTTGCTCTGAAATTCTTTAAAAATCATTAAATTAAAAATATGAAGCAACTTGTCAAGGTTTTCCAGATGAGACATAGTGAATGACAGGTCATCAAGGGTCTGGGAACTGAGCCATGCACTTACACCCTTGTTTCCCTCAGCATTAGACTCCCAATTGTCAACCTTAGTCTGCAGCAGGGAGGTCACTGCTGACCCAGCGTTGTCAGTCACAATGTCACACAGGATGGTGCTGTGTCACCTCTGGCAGTTACCTCTCTAGTGTGCTGCTGGCTAGGAATTCTGGGCATCTCCTGGCACTCATCTTCACTCAGCCATCTGATCTCCAGCGTCTCCCTTCACTTCAAGGGAGTTGTCTTTTTTTTTTTTTTACCTACTCTTTTCCAGGCTCCAGCTTTCCTAATCCGAATAGTCTGTGTGCAGAAGTAGAATATGTCATCAGCCTCTTAAATGGCTTCTGACATCCCTTCCAGAACTGGAGAGTACCATCTGTATTTTAAATAGGTATAATTAGGATTTACGAGTCCACCCTGCGACCCTTGCAACTATCAAGGCTGCTTCCTGGGAATGCAGAAGTTCTGCTTCCAACATCTATTCACATACACACAGGTATTCTACTGTCTGCTGCCTGGCAGCATTCACAGTGAAGCTATTTTTTTCATCCGTGGCACAAGCACGGATTTTTGTGATTCAGATGTTCTGTCGTGACTCACAGGCTCTTTTGATATGCAAGTATGAAGCTTTAAATAGCACACCATGACAGAAAGACAGAGCAGGCAAAGTGGATTGTCTGCTTTGAGAATCCTGGTGCCTGGTAAGTCACACTCATTCACACACTATCAGTGTTAAAACACTGTAATTTGGGGTTTTTTTCTATTAGATACAACAGGGAGGGAAAAAAAAAAACCTACCACGACTAAGCCTTTGTAAAAGGCAGTTAATTTATGCAAATCAAATAGGCTCCTTTTTCTCAGTCCTCCACACAGAGCTACAGAAAAACAGCTGGGGCCTACCACAGTTTCTCAGTGAGTCCTTCACTGTCTAGGGGAACAGGAGTTTTATCCCATTGCTCTGTCAAGTAAGAGAGAAGTGGATGTCTGGACAACCAGGTAAGTACCAGCCAAAAATACTCTTTCTGCTCTGGATGTATCATTCGAGAAAGAGAACTTCTACTCTGTGACTCTACACAAGTTTTGCTGTGTGCCAGCCCTACAGCTTACAAGGCAAATACTGGCAGAAACACCTGCTGGGCTGAGGGAGAAAAGGAAAAGGAAAGGAAAGGGAAAGGGAAAGGGAAAGGGAAAGGAAAGGAAAGGAAAGGAAAGGAAAGGAAAGGATGTAATATGTAAAGTAATTCATGCTTAGATGGAAAATGTATAAAATAATAAAATTGTAAAATAAATTAAGCATCCTACGAGCCTTTGACCACGGACAACCTGGAGACAGATTACCACACAGTAGTTGAGAAACTCCTGGTGGCACCAGGAAAAGAATGCCTCGTTAACAAGTAAAAGATGTGACTGGTGTGCAGATGGGCTCTCCCTGGAAGCACCAGGGAACACCCAAGGAGGATCAGTACTTGATAAGTACTTGATAAGTTGTCAAGAACATCCATCTGAATACTCGACTTCCCCTGACATGATCAGCGCCCGCCACCACCCAGGAAACAGCGATTGTCCAGCCCAGGTCAGAGAAAGAAACCTTCATATCTATGCAGGGTTACAAAAGAAATCGGGGCACGTCTGCCTCAGGCAGAAAAAACTGTATAAAACAGCCCCGCTGGAAATGGCATTTGTGAGCACAGGGAGATCCGGGCAACAGAGGTGGGATCTGTGTTCACCCAGCACCAATCCCAGGCTCGAAGCCATCTCTTTGGCTGTGGCTATCAAGGACCCTATTTTGGTTGTGGAAATAAAATCTTTTGCATTTATTAATTTGGCTTTTTGATTGAGAAAGGAAATGGAAAGGGAAAGGGAAAAGGAAAGGGAAAGGGAAAGGATTAATTTATAGCTGTACTTGCAGCAACTACAGGCCTCCCAAGCCTGCAAAATTAGAGGTCGCGTATGTGTGCCACTCTTCAGTGAAGGCTCTGGGTAGATAGATTCCATGATAAAGCCAGACAGATTTTGAAACTGTCATATAATTGGTATCCTGTACTGCAGTAATGATTACCAAGAGGGAAGGCCATCCTCACTGGGCAGAGGAGATTGCCAACACCCAGGCACGATCCCAAGCAGGATTATGATCAGCGAGTGGTGGTCTGGGTACAAGAGATGTGTGGCAACTCCTGGTTTCTAGGAAACACCGTGGTTGCTCCAGAGGTGTTTGCACAGCACAGCAGGTAGCCAGGGGACACTGGGAAACTAACAAAGCTGGATGTGCCTGGGCTATTCCAGAGCCATGTGCTAGCAAAACCCAGACCATTTTAAACAATAATTAACTATGTTCCAGCAATGCCAGGTCTGTTGTGTCACATCAGGGAAATTATGCAGAAATGTAAAATATCTGAGCAAGTTTCTGACTGCAAAATGTCATAGATGTCTCAGTTACCCCTGCTGATTTCTTGCTATGAGCAGTGATGCTCCCCAAACACTGACCTCAAAGTATGTTCTGCTGTCGCAAAACTTAAATCCCATGTATTTTTAGGAATCTTGAACTGGCTGAACTGAAATAATGGAAAATGGTTTTGAAATGGTTGCCGTCACATTTCCAGATTTCACCTCACCTATGGAATCACAAAATTTATTTATAAAAAAATTATATCAAATTATAAGTGTGAAAAACACATTCATGCTCCTGTGAAAATTTTAAAAGTTTAATAAAGGACAATAGGAGACAAGGACCATGGAGCAAAGGTTATTACGGCCAGGTGCATCCTGGCACTCAGCCAAGAGCACCTGTTATCTCTGGAGATACCCTTTAAATACCTTTTCCCTTTCTTCAGTTCTTTGCATATTCATAGCCCCTCATGCATATCCATAAACTGGTTTGCATTTTCCAGGAGCTATTTTACATGGCCCCTCCTCGGGTCCACCTTTTTAGAGCATGTGTGTCTCTTGGCTGTGGTTCTGGCTCCTTGTCTTTGTCACTTTCAGTTCCGGCCCTGGTCCACACTGTCTTCAGACAGTGAGAGCTGATAGCTGGCATATCTACAGCAGCTGTCCTCATCCTATGTTCATTGGATGTTATCCCATCCAAGCAGTTATTTTAATACAAGCATAGCTATTTCACAACTATATCCAAGCTTAATTAACAACAGAAGTAAAAACTGTATCTTTATAACAAAGTTGTTTTAACTCTACACATATAAAATCCATTTTAACATTTGTGAAAACCAGTTTATAATATGTATCTATAACATCAGGAAGGCTGATCTGCAGAGAAAGCCTCACTTGCATCTTTCACTCCTCAGCTGAGCAGTTAAGTCTGAACTGAAAAAGGCAGACTATTTTGACACAGCCAAACTACAAAACAAAAAGTTGGCAATTGCATTTTATATCACAAAATGAAACTGGAGTTTATAATTGTTATAAATGATCAGCGAGAAAACCAAATTAATAGATGCAAAATACTTTATTTTCACAACCAAAATACGGTCCTCAAAACCCACACCCAAAGAGACAGCGTCGAGCCCAGGATGGACACTTGGTGAACCTGGATCCCACTTCTATCACATTGGATCTCCCTCTGTTCCCAAATGCCATTTCCAGAGGGGTTGTTACTATACAGTTTTTTCTGCCTGAGGCAGAGGTGCCCCGATTTCCTTTGTGACCCAGCAATGCATGGAGTTTCTTTCACTGTCCTGGGCTGGACAATCGCTGTTTCCTGGGGGGTGGCAGGCGCTGATCATGTCAGGGGAAGTCGAGTATTCAGATGGGTGTTCTTGATGACTTTGGTTATCTTGATTGATGATACTTAGTACTCAATTACTGATCAACCTTGGGTGTTCCCTGGTGCTTCAGGATTCTTTTACTTGTTAGCGAGGCATTCATTCCTGCTGCCACCAGGAGTTTTGCAACTTTGGTGCATTAATCTCTCTCCGGGCTGTCTGTGGTCAGAGGGTCATTGGATGTTTAATTTATTTTACAATTTTTATTTTATACATGTTCCATCTAAGCATGAATTACTTTATATTACATATCACATAGTTGTCTATACTTTTGGCAGTACAGTACAGCAGAAATACAAGATTTTGTGTACATTAAAATCTTATTTTATTACTGGTAGGGACCCATTTCTTTCTCTAGGGGAAAGGAATGTTTATATCATGAAACAAATTTGTACAGTGAAGGAGTTGATCAGAAAAGCCAGATTGTAGCTCATTTTCTGGGCAATTTAATCAAACTAGTTTTGGGAGTAAGGAGATACCTTTTCTAATACCCTATAATGGTTGAAGACTAAGCAACTGATTAGTTGAAGGTTGTATTAATACTAACAGCAACTCAGTGTGCCTTAAACAAAAATAGCAGCACCCACCAGAATTCGTTAACTCCTCACTGCCAAATAACTTCATTCACTTCCCACATGCAAACACCCACTTTGTTCATAACTCATTCTTTTAAATCATGCTCAGATGCACCTGATTAAAGATAGTCTTGAGGGTTTTTTTAAGACTGGTTACATATTATGTGCCTTTGCAGTGAAAGTGCGCCTGCTAATACAATATCTAGTTTCACAAGGGCTACAGATAGGCTTGTATGTGCAAGCTAATCATTGCTTCTGGGCCTGCTTTACTCCATTTTTTCTGACTTAAGCTTCTGAATTTATATATTCCACTTAGCAGCAGCTCTTTTTGTTGTGACTGTCCAATCTCCATCGGGTACTTGCTTGCACAGTACCACTGTACTTGCCAAAAAAGAGCTTTTTCATAGCTTTCTGCTTAACAGATCTCTAACTGAAATATAAAAAATTTCAGAGAGGCGGTTTCAATGTGGAGGATGCAAAACAGCTTATTATACTCACCCTGAAACTCCTACCCCCAAAGTATCTGCTTAAAGGGCTTGTGAGATTTCTACTTGAAAATTTGGAAGCTTAATTTTACCTCAAGAAGAGATCTCAAGGACAGTGTGAGGAGACAAAACTGAGGTCAGCCTGTCTCTTATTATGAAGTGGCCTCCACAAGTAGTTGTTCTTTCAGGTTGTTCTTTCAGGTAATAAGTTGTTCTTTCATAATTATAACAGCTGCAGCTATTTCTACCGTGTCAAGATCTAGCTTCAGGTTATATACCTGTTCTCTAAGCCATTCCAAAGGCCCCAGTTACAACAGACTGTGATTGGAAAACTTGGGATGAGGAATCTGGGAATTCAGTAACAGAAGAACAAGAAAGGAAGGGAGAAAATAAAAATGTATTAGCTTATTTCACATCTATCCTGGTTCCAGCCAGGACAGGGTTCATTATTTGCAGTAACCAGGAGGGGCATGGCCAGAACCCATAATTTATTCTATACTACCTCAATTCCTTACCAGGAGTGGGGGAAGGGAGTCTCTTCCAGGGAGAAGGGATCCCTCCTGGTCATGGTTGTAGGTGGGCATTTTACATGTGAATCACTCTCCCTTGTACATTCTGTCATTAGTATTGTGGCTATTCCTGTTCGTTTTCTCATCTTATTGCTGTTTCCAGTAAATAGTTCTTATCTCAACCCAAGGTCTTTGCCTTTTGTGCTCCCAGCTCCCCTCTCCAGCACAGGGCACTGGAGCGAGGTAGGAGGGAGAGAGCAGGGCATGGTTTTAGTGGGAGTACCATACTGGAAAATACCATTCCCAAACAATAACACATCAAACAAATTTCCTTATTTCCCACTGGAAGTTCCATAAGAGGAGGTTGCAATAGGGTTTCCATCTGCTGTGAGCTCAAATTACACATCACTGCAGCTGCAGTGGTAAGGGGAGAGTAAGACTGCATTTGCAAGATTTGTGAAGAGTACTGTGAAAAGCATAATAAACCAAATAAACAAGATGATGATTTTATACTGGAAAAAAATTAGTGCATTTTTCTTAATGAAACTGAAGGGAATTAATGAAAAGAAGGGAAGTATTATTCCCTTCTTTCTGTCTTGGGACACTGAGTAAAACTGTTTCTTCATTATTTCTAACATTGCTTCTACAGGTGTTTTGGCAGATATTTGGGAAATTGTTTAGTTTTATATTTGAAAGACAGAGCTTGAAAGATTAGTTGCTGCTTTCTGCATTGGGGAAGCTCTGTAGAATTACTGAATGTATCATGTATATTTCCATACTATTCTGCTTCAGAATAACATCATTTTCAGTGTGGGTTTTTTTTTAATTTATGAGCTAACTATTTGGGAAGTGTGATTAAATTTTATTTCTGTTCTTAATAACAGGGAAGTCTTTCTCTCATGTCTCATATCAGCTCATAAAAATACATAAATTTCATATCGAAACTAAATTTCCCTTTCAAGATTCTAAGTGTTGCATTTATACTGAGCATGACATTCAGAAGCCACCTTGTCTCATACATAGGTCCTTAATGGAGCTGAGCTGACTCCCACTAGCTGAAAATCAGGCTTCATATTTCCAGTCTGTCATCCTGAAGACTCAGTGAACACTAATAGAGGAATGCATATTCAGGAGTCCAAAATATTATTACATGTCTTTCCTTTTGGATCTTTCTCTTATCAAACAAATGTGTTTTACTGAATCATGTATTTTCAGCTCTTGTGCAATAGGAGAAATAAGAGAAAGCAAATTACATTTTATTTTCTGAAACTATTTAGAAACGAGAGTGGCTAGTGCTGCTACTAGGATGGTACATATTGACTATTCCATAAAAGGATCGTTCATTGTATTCAGGAAAATATATTGATGGATAGAAATCAGAAGAAGAGACATTCTGCAGATTATATCCCTAAGAATTTGTTCATTATGTACATATTTCAACATCCCACACAATACAGCCACCACACAAAAGGATAAAATGCAGCAAAAGTATAATCATTTTCCTGTTGAATAAATACAATGTCAGGTGATCTTCCATCTAGTCTTGGGAGTTACAAGAATTTGGCACTGGCTCCCACTTTCCAACCAAACAACCTCTAAAAAAGCAAGCATTTTGCAGCTGAAGTAAACATCATGTAGCTCAATTTGTGTTTACTTCAGATGAATGCTTATTCATGCTTGTTTATTTCTGCAAATGTAAATTCTTTGGATTAAGAGTTTTACTGCAGAGAATCTTTCTCCAGCAGCAACAAATATCCTTGGAAAATTCTTGTTGACTGTTCCCCATCACTGTCTTCTCTCTCAGATGCCCAGATGCAGGCTCCAGGATGTGTCCCTCCTTGATTTTACCCCAGACTGATGGCCAGCCAGCAGGCATATCAAGGTGGTTTTTGCCCATTTTTGAAGGCAGCTCTGACACGTCACTTTCTCCATTTGTTGGGGTTCTCCCCGGTATCTACAGCCTGGGAAAGCTGATGGAAACTGGTTGTAGGAGGACATCAGCTACCTCTCTCCGCACCCTGGGGTGCAGCAGGACAGGTCCCAGGACAGGGGGAGGTGTTGAGTGCTCCCGCATGACCCCTGCCCTGGCAATTAAACTCGGCTGGTCGCGCCTCTCCTCCTTCACCGAGTGCAGAGGCCTGGCAGGCCCTGCTGGTGACAACAAGCAGGGTGCTGAAGACCTGCCTTATCCATGCCTGCTGTCACAGAATCACCTGCCCCATACTACAATGGTCAGCCTCCTGTGACTAATGTAGTACTAAAAGCACCCACTGCCCCTGACAGTTCTTGCAAGCCAGTAGAATTTTTGCTTCCCTTATTCTGCCTCTACATGCCTTGGCAGACTTTATTTATTCCTTCTCTGCATCCTGCCCTTGTCCCCAACCTCTATTTGCATTTTTTTGTTGAAGATGTGTCACAACTTTCTTGCTTCATCAAGCTGGCCTCCTGATGTGTCTCCTTGTTTCCATGAGGATGGAGCATTTCTTGTACATGGAAATTGCTGTTCCTGAAGGCAAACAAGCTTTGCTGGAATTCTTTCCACTTCAGAGACACCTCCTATGAGATCCCACCTATAAGTTCTCTGAAAAAGGCAACACTTTTGTGCTTGAAGTCCTAGGTCTGTTCTCTGATGTTCTCCAGCCACGTCTCCCAAGTCCAGAACAGAAAATCTAGGAGTCGGGAGAATAAAATCCCTAGGTCCACCACAGGAGAGGATCCATTTCAAGACCACCTAAGGAACCAGAGTGTGTACAAGTCCATGGAACCCAATGAGATTCCTCCATAGGTCCTGAGGGAGCTGGCAGATGAAGTGGCTAAGCCACTGTCCATAATTTTTGAAAAATCATGGCAGTCAGGTGAAGTCCCTGATGACTGGAAAAAAGGACATATAACATGTATTTTTTAAAATAGTAAAAAAGACCCAGAGAACTAAAGACCAGTCAGTCTCACTTGAGTGACAGACAAGACCATTAAAAGAATTCTGCTGGAAACTTTGCTAAGGCACATGGAAAACAAAGAGGCGATTGGTAACAGGCAATATGCCTTTACAAAGGGTAAATCATGCCTGAGGAATTTGGTGATCTTCTAGGATGAGGCTACAGCACTGGATAGGAATAGAGTGAGACAGAGTAAAAGTCCCCAGAGTAGAAATCCATTTTGATTTAGGTGAAATGTACATTTTTAAGTCTGTGTAGCCTGACTGCAAGGACTAGGCTCAAGGAAAACTGCTTCAATTAAGGACAGAGATAAGGGGGAGAGACAGAGGGTGAAAAAGAGAGACAGAAACTGCTATGGAAGCAGGTCAGCCTGACCTAGGAATTCTTTCTGATAAAGAAGAACTAGTGGCAAATGTCACGTGACATTCATAAAAATGAATATGTATGAACCTATTGTGAAACTACATGCATATGTATTTGAGAGGGGGATAAAAAGGGACCTGAAGTTCCCAGAGGTATACATGTCATTTTAGGGGAATGATTCCCACATGCATCCAACGCTGTAATAAACATACCGGCTTTACAACTTTCACAAAGTTGTGGAGTTTTTGGCAATATCTCTGCAAAACAAGAGCAACCCGCAACCCCTTAACATTCTGTGATCACCTTCCCATGTATGGAAAAAGTGTTCTCTTCATGTTCAGTAGGTTTGTCATGCACAAAGACTTGCTGCCCTTCTCGGCAGAGCTGCTCTCCAGCAGGTCACCCCCTGATCTGTGCTGGTGCTTGGGATTATTCCTCACCAGGTGCAGCCCCCTACACTTGCCCTTGTTTAGCCTCACTGGGGCTCCTTCCACCCAAATCTGCAGCCTTTGAAGGTCTTGCTGGAGCCCCCAGGTGGAGCAGCCACTCCCTCCAGTGTGGGATCATCAGCAAACTTGCTGAGGTGCATTAGGTGACAGGTGACTTCATCTAGGTGATAGAATCACAAACTATGCTCAGTTGGAAAGGACACACAAGGATCATTGAGTCCAGTTCTTGGCCCTGCACAACACCTTTCCAAAAAGCCACACCAGGGGCCTCAGAGTACTGGCCAAATGCTTCTTCAGCTCTGTCAGGCTTGGTGCTCTGACCACTTCCCTGGAAAGCTCGTTCCAGTGCCCAGCCACCCTCTGGGGGAAGAAACTTTTACTAACATCCAGCCTAAACCTTTCCTGACACAACTTCAGCCCATTCTCTTGGGTCACTGGTCACTGCAGAGAAGAGATGAGTGTCTGCCCCTCTGCTTCCCCTCATGAAGATGATGAAGGCTGTGATGAAGTCTCCCTTCAGTCTCTCCCTCTCGAAGCTGAATAGACCAAGGTATCTCAGCCACTCCTCACAAGGCTTCCCCTCAAGGCCCTTCACCATCATTGTGGTCCTCCTTTGGGGAACCTCTCTAACAGCTTCATATCTCTTTTTTATAAATTCTTATTCCATGAAATACCTTTGAGGAGTGACAACTCCCTCTCTCCTTACCATCAAGAGTTTCAGGAATAAGCATGCTCCTAAAGCACTTGATAATTGGCTTTTTCAGGGTAGAAATAGCAGTAATGGTATCTTTTCCCATTTCTACAGTGCCTCAGACCTGTCACACTCTTTTTATTAAATTTGCAAGACCTTGGGTCTGAAGCTTGTCAGTCTTGTTCTGGCTGAATTTTTGTTGACCTATAGCTTTCTTTTTATTGTCTCAGCTATGAAAGCAACTCCTCTAATTGAGCAAGAGCTGGCGATGAAACTGTTTTACTTGTGTATAGTACAAACCACTCTTTTTTTTACAGATAAGAGTAACAAACAGCCATTCTGTGAAGAATGAGATAGTTACACCTCTGACACAATGGCATAAGGCAGAGAAACCCAGGTCTGGTGCAATAGCAGAGGCCTTGAAAAGCAGAGATGCAGGAGTACAGGCACGAGGTGACAGAAAATGGGGAACAAGGTTGGCACTGGAGAGAGACTCTGCATCTATAAACAACTCTCCTGTGATCAGTTAAAGAAATGCAGAGCTGGCCAGAACTGGTTTTAAAGATAACAAAGAGAACAAATAAATATGCCAGATGTAAAGAGCACCATACATAGTAAATTTAGATGTACTATGATGCTACATACCACTGAAGAAAAAGGAAGATGTAAAAAAAAAGTGTGTAAGTGGCCTCAAGTGACTCCTGGAGAGGGAAAGAAGAAACCAGTGATATCAGTATCATTTTCCTCCTGAATGAGTCATGAGGCTGACAGCTTCTGAGACTGCCCTCTTTAGGGGCCCAAATCTGTTGACTTCAAGATGCAGGGGAGCAGTGGGAAGATGAGCTCTAAGAAAGGGGGGATAAAAACTACAGAATGGGGATATTTCAATTTTAATTTTATTATTACCAAGACTTTTCCATAGGAGGGATTTCATTAGTTCATATTCTGTAATAATTATATCTAGATCACAGAATCACATAATCATTAGATTAGAAAATCCAAGATCACTGAGCCCAACCTTGACTGAACACCACCATGTCAACTAGACCACAGCAGTAAGTGCCATGTCCAGTCATTTCTCAAACACTTTCACTGAGCAGCCTGTTCAGAGCCTGACAACACTTTTAGTAAAAAAATTCTTCCTGTTGTCCAGCCTGAGCTTCCCCTGGCTCAACTTGAGGCTATTCCCTCTTGTTCTGTTGTTCAATGCCTGGGCGAAGAGACCAACCCCATCAGGCTACAACCTCATTTCATGTAGCTGTAGACAGTGACAAGGTCCCTCTGAACAGCCTTTTCTCCAGACTAAACAATCTCAGCTCCCTCAGCCACTCCTCATATGACTTACCCTCTAGATCCTTCCCCAGCTTCATTGCCCTAAGAAATTTTTACTTTTTAAAGAAGCCACTGGCAGACTGGTGCATGCAGCTTCTTATTTGCATGTGTCTTCAGTATTGGACGTTTGATTACCCCACCTTTATCTACAATTGGACCTTGAGCTTACTTAGAGCTTCCAGCAGGGGAGCACAGCTTCCATACCCCTTTGACCAGTGAACAATGGTCTGTTGGGGAGGCTCTATTCATTAACCAAGCACACATCATTAAGAGGAACAACACATGGGACGTTAGGAAGAGAGGGAACACCTGCCTAAGCTAAGCAGATCAGTCTGATCAACCCCTGCAATCAGTGGCATACAGATCCCACAGCCAGGTTACCTTCCTCATATCCAACAGATGATTAAAGATTCTTGAGTTAGTCTTTTAGGATTTCCACCATCCTAATAATACATTTCTAACTTTACTAGCACGTAAGCTATGATTATCCCATAAGCAGGATTTTGAGTATAATGCTGCAAGAGCTGCCAGGCCATAGGGAATGAAGCCACCTAGGAGGAGCATCAGTCCTAAAGTCGATTTTTGCTGAAATCTTTTGGTGGTGTGGTCCAGGACAAGGTGACTGACAGTGGTGAGAGGGAAAAATCACCAGACATCAGCAGCCTTCTGTCAGTCCTAAAGTCAATTTCAATCTTTTGTAGTTTTTGAAAGCACAGCCAGAAAAAAGCTTGTCCTACTAAATCAGGTTGTTTACCATACAAGTTTGAGATATAGATACAGTCTAATTAATCTGAAAATGGTACAATTAGACTTCACGAACAGCTTACCTGTTCTGCTAAAACCAGTTTTTGAAACTAGAGTGTTTGGAAGCCATCTGCAAGGCTAAATTGTGATAATTATGTAGCCATTGTTCTCACAACAGCATTTACATTCTCTGAGGTCTGTGAAGGATTTGAATATTAGCATGCATAACACTGTAAAATAGATTTATCACAGCAGCTAATGTGTGCTTGTAAAAGACATTATTTGTGAGAAAACTTTGCTCCTCAGGTGTTCCCTGAGTAGTGCCTGTCTTGTGCCCCTAGTGTATTAAAGCATAAAGACCATTGTGAAGACACAAACAGCAGTGCATTTTGGTGGTGTTGCAGCTGCTTTTGTTAGGCATCTGTGGATTGCTGTGATGGGAGCAGGCTAACCTCAAAACTTCCAGACTGTATTTACTTATGTTCAAAGACTAGGCAAATGCTTAGCGACTAAAAATTAATCAACATTAGTCAGGCCTTGTGTATATCATACCACATGTCTGATACACCTTTCTGGCTTTTGATATTCACAGGGTTGACTGACTTTAGGTCCCTGAGGTCAGGATGGCCTGGCTCAGGACCACTGTGATAAAAGAAAAGAGAAATAAATTTGGCATGCTTGGCCCAAACTATTATTTCTTCCTTTGGTAGGTCGAAACCAGTCTATTGTGGTCCTTACAGACATGTGTTACTGATTTTCTAGAAGGACGTTACCGATTCCTTCTAACAGCCGCACACTGGATATCACTGTCTTAGTCGTACTGTTTTTATGTGGCAGTACCAAACAAACCTTACAAAATCTGTAGCTTCTGACATCAGTCCATGTTTTTTGTGGCTGCTACACACACAGAACAAAGTCACCAACAGGCCTGATGCCTGAGGTGGGTAAGAGAAGGTAGGAGGTAAGAGAGGCAATAATTTTAATTTCATTTAATAAAGCAGGTTAAGCAATGCATGGATTTTGGCTCAGCAACGTCGTGGCTTAAAAGAATTTTAAGCTAGTCCAGATCAAACCTCAGAAAAGATACAGCTCTGTTTTATTTGACGGTCAAGAGATTCCATCTCTTGATGGAAAGAAAGAAAGAAAGAAAGAAAGATAAAGAACAGAAATAACATCTTTCACCAAATACCTCCCCCCACAATCCCTCATACCCCAGTTTCAGAAGAGTTTGGTGAAACCTTGGGCAGAACAGAAATGTGAAACATGTCCTCAGAATCTAGCACAGGTTTTCTGAGTTCATATATTTTGTTCTCTGACTCATCCCTTTAAATCCCTTTTCATTAATCAAACTCATCCATACACTTTTGGTAAGGAAAACACAACATCATTAATTCAAAGACCAACATAATTATTTAAAATTTTTGGGGTGCAGGTTTTTAAATTGTAGATCAGGCAGTACGGCAAAAAAAAGGTTTCTATTTCTTAGAAAAAGGTCTTATTATACATCTCAAAAATTACATCAGATTTGTTTAAATGGAAGATGAAGATATCAATCTTTAGTTTCCACACAAAATAACTGGAACACCTATAGGCTAGAGGATTTAAAATTATGAGTACTTTTTTAAATTCCAAGTATTGTTTGAGTCGGACATCACACCACAAAAATGCTAAAGGGTATGTGTGTCATGCACTGCATTGCATTTGTGAACTGCAAGGATTAAAACACCATTATAATGTCCAAAGAAGCTTGCACTATAAACTAAAAAAAAGAATTGGATTTTCAGATGGATGGTTGTCTCACCTGGTAATTTAATTTCTGGAAAAGAGCAGTGATAACTATGTCAGTGAACAACTTAGCCTAATTCAAGAAGTGAACCACCAGGCAGCAGCAAGTATTTCCAGAGACAATCCTAGCTTGGGGCTTTAAGGGTTTGACATACTCCAAAAAGAATGAAACTTCAGTTTATATCCCTTATTTTTACAAGGAAATGCTCATGCATCCCCAGTTTTACTCTACACCAGTTTTGGGTGTAGACAAAGAGAGGTGGTCATCAGCCTGTCTGCCCAAACCAGCACTCGACTCACAACACATAATAGGAAGAAAATCTTCTTTATCTTGACTGGACCCCAAAAGCTTCCTTGGATCCCTCAAAATCACATTGAGCTCCCCACCATCTTTTCTTACTTCTACTACTATTTCTTTCTGCTACAAAATTCAGTTTATATTTGCCAGCAATGAAGGAAGGAAAATTTAATATGTTCCTATTACTAGAACAACAAAATACAATTTTTATCAACAGTCCAGAGAATCACTGTAATACTGTGGGTATGATTTACTGTGCCTTCAGGAAAAGACTTTGTAGCTAGCAGCATTGTTCTTCTGTTTCTCTCTCTCCATCAAAATGCATTAATCTGGCACTATGTCCAGCTCTGGTGTTAATACAATCAAAGCCCTGAAAAGGTGAGAACTTTCAGCCTTAAAACTTGATTTGGATTACAGGAATCAGAAGGCTCAATTTCCATTTTGCAGTCATGGTCCGGCAGACACTTAAAATGCAAGTTTTCTCCTCAGCTGAGACTTTGTTCCATGAATTATAGTTGAGTGAACTTTTGTTCTTCCTAAAAAGAGCTGCACTGAAACAGCTCAAGGAAATGCATTATATAGATACACAACAGAATTACTATGGGATCTTTGTTACAACCTTTGTTTGAAGGGTTTTTTCACATTTTTTGGTTGTATACCAGAAGTAGTTAAAGACCTGGAGGCTTCTTTGCAATGTGACTTTGGAAAATGGTGCCCTGTCTATCTTGATACTTGAGCTTCTTCTTTTTGACAAGGCTTTATAAGATAAGACATATTTTCAGATTAACCAACTGAAACTGAGGAACTAAGAGAATGTATGACACTGAGTATAAACACACGCCAAGCTGCCTTCTTTATTCTTCCAAAAAGTACACAATACATAGAAGCAAGGAAAAAACAAAGGAAGATACATTCTCAAAAGCTGGTCTCAGCCATCATAATGATCCTAGACCAGCTAATCAGGTGGAACTGTTACTGCTCCAGTTTTGTCAGACAGAGCCCCATGAAGTGATTGATACCTCTGAGTGCACTTCCTGTAGGCAGAGCACCTCACTCACAGATATCCCTTTATGGTAAGAATAATTTAGGGACATATGCATTTTAAGGTAATACTGATGAGATATACCTGTCTTTATGCATTTATAATGGGGCAAAAGATGTGGAGATCAATCCATGATTTTTTGTGGCGTGACCATGCACAATCCAGGTTGATGCACATGATGTAAGTATCAGGCCTGCAGAAGAACAACTTTTGGGGGATTAGTTGTTAGTGTGAGGGTGATAGCTCACTGGTCAAGAACCCCACTGTGCAGCCCCAGATGAAGGGAGGTGGTGGCCCTTGCTGGGCAGGGCCTGCTTGGGTGCTTGGTGGTGGCAGTGTCACAGCTTTTTAGGGCGAGGCAAGGGACTCCCTTCACCACCAGCAGCCCCCATTCTGTCTCCCCCAGGGCACTGACTCCCTCCTGGCCTTTCTAAGCTGGAGTTCCCAGCACAGTGGTGATCCTGGAGATGCTTCTCAGGTTGGGCGCAAACCTGCCAAGCGCTGGCTGAGCCTGCGCCACCTGTGTGAGCTGCACAGGGCACAACAGTAAATTTCCTGCGTCAAGGAGTCAGCACAGACCAGGCTCCCTGGACACAGGGGTGTTTTTGAAAGTCTTAGTCTTATCTTTCATATGGAGAATGTCCTTTGGACTGTTTGGTCAGCTTTTTGTTTTTTTCCCCAGTTTGTCATCAGACCTGCTGATCACACGTGAGATTAGAGATAACCTGCTGTTGTGTGGCACAAGAACAGCAGTTTGGAGTTAGGCTGAATGGCAAGAAGCTTTTCTATTGGCATCACTTTATGAAGTAATGAAGTTATTTTGGCAAGGTAGCTCTTTTTGGGGGGTTAAGAAGGGAATAAAGCTGTGAAAGGTGACAATCTCAGAATATGTGCAGAAGTTAAGCTTTTCCAGTCGCCATGGTTACTTGCTTCTAAGCCAGAAACGGAGAGGGAATGTATAATTTATATCTTTAAACTGACCTGCCTTATTGAAACTACATTGTGTTCTGAGTTGGACCCACTTCAGTAAAAACTGTTCAAAGAAACAGGCCTGCATTTGATGTGAAATACCATAGACATTAATCAGAATGATTAATTTCTGCACTCTGCAAACAGAAATTGTAAAGAATGAACTGACCAAGTCAGAGTCAAAGTGGGTTTGTTGGGGTTTTTTAAGATGGCACAAAAATAGATTTGATATTTTTCAGAAGGTGAATTAAGACTCCAGTTGTTTGCCAGCACAAGGCCACAAGGACTATTTAAGCTCTTAAAGCAAGTGTTTATGGTACATGGAATATTTTCTAGGCCTTCTGCATTGATGTTTTTGACCTTGTGCTGTTTTTGCATCAGGAAATAAATTGCTAGTAAGGAAGGCAATGTCTGAAAAACATGTCAGGAAAATCTTGTTGAAAACAGCATTTCTGCTTAATAATTTCTATCTACTGGCTAAAGAAAGGACAAGATTTCTCTCTTCTTGTCCATTTGCTCAAACTCTCATCCACTCACTCCTAATTAAGAGGGAAAAGAGCTGGTAGTTCTGGGAGAGGAATGTGTCCCTGCCCATGCTAGGGGCATTGTAACTAGATGATTTTTAAGGTCTTTCCAACCCAAACCATTTTATGTTTTGATGTTACTTCATGTACACCAGAAAGAGCTTTCAGAAAGATTTTTTCCAATGTAACCTCCAGTTCCTAAAACATTGTATTACATCTCTTGACATAACATATTTTGTTCCACATCCATGCACTTTACTTTGTTCCATATACAATTTACCTACACTATGGCCTGTACCATTTACTGCAGAGCCTTTTTCAATTCAGGAAACACTGTGGATCAAATTCAAATATTCCTCAGAAAAAAGCTATTTTCAGCTTTCAATAGAGACCTAGTCACTACCTTATCCATTTCAAAAAGCACTAGGGATATGTCTACTTAGATTAGGTGTCAAGAACCCCTAGATTTTTTCTGTGATAACAAGGACTAATTTTACCTAATTTAACTCAATATTAGTACTGTTACTAAATGAGAACAGTATTAGGAAAGCTGTAGCTGTCAATTGTGTTCTCATTTCATGCTGTTGATTTGGTCTTTAATTATAAATACTCACATTGTAAACCATGGTTAAGCCATCAGTTATGACCAGACATATGTCTGTGACCAGACATTTGATTTTGACACTTTTATGATTAACATTATGTAAAGGAAGAGTTCTTGACACCTGAACACTGCTGGTGCAGCTAATCCAGTCACCACATTTACTGCAGCCAAGGCAAGTGATTCATAGCTGAATTGTGAACAAAAATGAACTTTTTGCCTCTTGTACCAGCCCTGAAAAGTAAAACAATAAAAATACATAATTTGTTTTAAGCAAATCTTAGACTTTACCTATAATGGTTCAATTGCAAATATCTTTCAGCAGAGAAGAGCACTGATGCCCACCCACAATATGATGTTATAAATTTAGAAACACTCTTCTGCTGTTACCATAGAAATCATTTAAGTTTGCAACAAAAATTTTGGGGGAATTTAGGGAAGATTCAACAGATGCTGTTAAATTTCATCTATTTTGTTTTCAATGCACATAATACCCTGAGAGTCAAAAAAACAGTCAAGTTACCAGAGAAGAGATGTTTGAAATCTTTAGCTCTACCTGAGAAAAGTCTAGAAAAACAGAAGAATTGCTGGTAGCTGTCTTATCCAGCTCCTCTGTGTCCACCTGTCTTAGACCATTGGAAGACGAATCCTTCAGCTCCCAAGATTTGGGTCAGAAAATTCACTTTTGGGATAAACAGGAATTACACCTATTTGTTGGGCTGAAAAAAATTTTACCCCCAAATCTACCTTATTTGAGACTTAAGACCTCCTTAGGTACCATGGCCTTTCCGGCAAGAGAAATTCACATCAGAAATAAATACTGCTATAACAGCTTTTCAAAACAGCTTCTGTGCAACCAATTTGGAAAAACAAGGACTTGTGGAAATGCTTGTGAATCATCTCATTATAGTGAGATTCCATGTGAACCACAAGGTCTTCTCAGCAGGAGCAAGATTTGATCTGCGTGCCTGCAATGCAGAAGGCTTCATATTCAAAGTCACCTTTAGCAGAGTAGAGATTGGAAAATGTCTGATCCAGACATCATTAGATTTAGTACTGAGATTCTCACTGATTTTTATACAGTCTGGATTTGATGCAGTGCTTACACAGGACCAGGCTCTTTTCTGCTTCTCACCCCACGCAGCCAGAGAGGGGGCTGGGGAAAGGCACTGCCAGGAGAGCTGAGCCCCACTGGCCAAAAGGATGTTCCACACCACCAGACATCATGCTACGTATTTGAAGTAGAGGCAGAAAGAGGGAGTGAGGAACCTTTGGAGTGATGGCACTTGTCTTCCAAGTCACCATGACCTGTAATGGGGTCTTGGTCTGCTGGAGAGGGATAAACACCTGCCTGCCTATGAGAAGCAGTAAACTAATTCCTTGGTTTCTTTTGGCTTTTGTGTGTGTCTTTTGCTTTACCTTTCTCTTTACCTTTTTGCTGTACATTTTACACTGTCTTTATCTCCACCCATGCTTTTTCTTTTTTACTCTGATTTTCTCCCTTATCCTACCAGAAAGTGAGGAGGAAAGGGAGAAGTGGGAAGAGCAGAATGTGCCAGTGGCTGTTTGGGGTTTAGTTGCTGGTGTTAAACCCTTTAAACTCTTCTTCTTTCTTTCAAAAACATAAATCCAAACCACTGCATGCTACCAACTACTAGGAAGAAAACTAACATTAATCCAGCCAAAAAACCAGGACACCTGACATAAATGAACAATTTGCTATGTCTCAGAAAGTCCTTTAGTACTTCAGAAAGATACCTGGTGCAGTGCTGTTCTGTAAAGATGCTCTGTAGTATTACAGACCTTTAATACTAAATAAAACAACATTCTGGCATGAATTTGAATGCTCTCATGAACATAATTATCTGCTACAGATCACCAGTCAAAGTCTGAAATTAATTGTGGAAGAAATAAGAAGGAGCTCTGAAAACCTCTGAGGAGGAGTGGCCCATAAATAGTTTTCAGGTCTCTATTCCTAAGCACTTATGATTGTACTTTGTCCCTCTCATGACCACTCAAACTCAATGTTCTCCAGGACACACACACACACATGCACATTTGTGAAGTAAAGGGATTGAGGAACCTCCAAAAGAGAAAAAGACAAACCACAAATTCAAATGTTGCTGCTGTTCTCAAACTCAAATTATTCCAAATAACCCTATCCTAAATATTTAGCGCCTATACTATTTTTTGTATATTTTGTTGACAGTCTTCCAGTTGCTGACTGATGAAGAAGACATTAATATAAAATACAGGTTTAAAACACAGGTTTAAATCTTCCTTTCAAGGAAAGAACTGTTTATCATGCATTATACCCCATAGTGAACACAGTGACTTACTTTTAGTCAGAGGCAAACATTTATTTGGATTGGTACATATGGATCCCCAGGTGTATGCTAATCTAGCTTCTTATAAATTTGTTCAGTGTGTGTCAGCAAAGGTTTGCACTGAATGTTTTACAATAATTTATGGTTTTGCTGCTCAGAGCTGAGTTTGCTGTGACACTGAAACAATTCAGAAAGCACATGCAGTACATGAATGTATTGGGTCTGGCAGACATGGAGCTGACTTTCTCTACAGCAGCCCACAAATGTTACTCATGGCAAAGCCCTGCTCTTCTGATAGCAACTAAACAGTTACTGGAAGTGGAAAGTGAATTTCTCTTTTTGATTTGCATTCCCCAATGCCCATTGTTTACTTTATATTTTACTTTCAGGGTTAGGATTGGGAATAGGGTTGGGTCTCAGTCAAGTTGTAATTATTTCACAAGTCTCTTTACATTTCTTCTACCTTTTCCCTGTTGCAGAGAACAAGGCTGAGAAGCAGCTGTGTGAGCATTTGGCTCTCAGTTATGGCTGGCCCACCATGGTGAATGAGCAGGTGATTTTTGAGAAGGAATTTGTAACAGGAAGGCAAACTAACTCTTTTCCTTTTCTACCTATACTTTTTTTTTCCCCCTAACTAAAGAGAAAATTAAAAATTGTGTTGGTCCTGACACACACCTCCATGTCCTCTCAACTAGCAGCTCAGGGTTGCTCCTGAGAATCTGCTGTGGAAAATGAGAGTTTTGGTTAAATGTGATGTGCTGGCAGTACACTTTCATTTTCAAATTTCTTTCTCTCTCAACAACTTTACACCAGGTTCTCCAAGATTTCTGGGGAAATTAATGAGCCGAGCTTAATCTAACTATGTGTAATCCTTTGATTTGTGTAATTTATTGTATTTATGCAGTGTTCACTTGCTTGGTTGGTTGGTGTGGATTTTATTTTTATTTGCATGTGTATGTTCTAATTAATTAAATATTCACATTACGAGAGGCCAACATACAGTATGAGGTCGGTAGCTCTGACTTTTGGAAACTCGGCACTTGCCTACTTGTGCTACTGCAGCTGCAGGTGGCTTAGCCAGGCTGGGAAGTACAGCCTGTTAAGCGTTCCCTACAAACAAACCTCACATTAAAAGCAGGATTTCCGGCTCAGGTGTCTGCCCTTGATCCCGAGCTCCTCCCCTCAGAAGCTTGCTGGAAGTGTAGGTGGTCTGGGTCGCAGCATCCCTGTGGGATAACAGCCGGCCAGCCGGCTCTGAGGAATGAAAACAAAGCCCCCGGAGATGCCCAGCCTGGCGTACCACCGAGCAGCGCCAAGCTAACTTGCGAGCAAACCTTTTCACTTTGTTACAGTGACACCTGGTGTTGCAAGGTGGCTTTTTCGAGAGAGAAACGCGAGGACGTCGGTAAAACCAGCAACACGAAGCTTGTACTTTGGCACTGACAAACAAATGTTCCAATTTGCAAACACAGGGTTTTTTCAGCTCCACTTTCTTCCTTCCACACTTACTAAGTGGAGAAAAAAAAAAAAAAAAAAAAGGAGACTCTGTGACTTCGTGCATCTACTTCAGATGATTTATGTATGCATTATACTCTGGAGCAACAATTGTCACACAGTTTTGGGAACCTTCTCTACAACGAGACAGCAAAGCAGTCCTCTAAATATAAATGAAAAAACTTGAACCCAATTCTTCATTGAAGTATATCAAACATGAAGCCCACGGGGTGATCTTGATGTCAAATCAATTAGGGAAGACATATTTAACTACCAGTATAGTTTACTCAAGGTCAGTAAGTCAAGCTCCCTTCTAACATCATTTACCTTCAAGAAGGAGCACAGTACTCTGTCCTGGTTTCAGCTGGGGTAGAGTTAATTTTCTTTACACTGGCTGTCATAAGTCTGTTTTGGACCTGTGCTCAACAGAGGGTTCATTATACACAGATGGTTGTTATTTCTGAGCACTGGTGACACAAAGCCCAGGCCTCTTCTGCTCTTTGTGCTGCCACAGTGGTAGGGTAGGAGTGCATGGGAGGCTGGGAAGAAACAGAGCCAAACAGGTGACCCAAACTGACCAAATGGATATTCCAGATCATCATCCTCAGTATATTAAGTGGGGGGAAGAAGGAGAAAGGGGAAACATTTGGAGTGATGGTGCTCATCTTCCCAAGTCACCATCATGTGTCATGGGGCCCTGGCTCTTCTGGAGATGGCTGAACACCTGCCTGCCTGTGGGGAGCAGTCAATGAATTCCTTACTCGGCTTTGCTTGTGTGTGTGAGTTTTTCTTTCCTATCAAACTGCCTGTATCTCAGGCCACAAGAGCTCTCGAGCCTGTCCCCTTCTGATTCTCCCCAGTCCTGCAGGTGGGGCAGTGAGTAAGCACTACCCGGGACCTGACTGCTGCCTCGGGCTGAGCCACAACACATTCCCCAGTTGCAGACTAACAAAACTCAGAACTACTTAAGCAGTAGCTGTGTGAAGAAAAGATCTACACTCAACAGAGTCACTAATGGTAAAACACTTTAATGTTAAGAAAACCAAAACAACTCCCAAACCCCAAAAAAACCCAAACAAAAACCCCAAACAAAATCTCACTTAAAAGTTTATCAATTATGAAGGTAAAGTAGTGATAACTGTGTTTTGTCACTGTGAAGGTCTAGCTTCTAGCTATGAGTGGGATTCTTAATCTGAATCAGTCTTTTTTAAGTCATTTCAATTTAGGCCCCAGGAGAAGTATTGAACAGTAATTACTGTCCATTGTAATGTCTCCTTTAAATTGCTTTCATTTCAACAAAAGTTAAGCCATCTCAAACAACAACAAAAGGTATTTCATTCCTTGGAACCTGCTGAAAACCTCAGCTGACATGATGGGAGGCAAGAAACACCAACTTGCTATCAGGCTAATTACGATAAAGCTCTAGGTTTATTATTTGGACTATTATTTCCATGCACACAGTGACAGCTGAAAACTGCAGAGATGAAGAGAGGCAGGCTGTATGAACTTCTTTACTTCCATACTCACAAGTTGTTTCCTGCCACACCCTCTTCCCTTTCTTCCCACCTTCCTCCCTCCATCTGCCTCTAAATGACGTTTTGGACAAACTTGGCTGGACAGCCCTGCTTGGCACTGTCAGATATTTGACAGAGGCCCTTCTCTCCATTTAAAGACTAAAGCATATGCATTACCCTTCCTTTAGAACCACACACTCTGTTCTTATTAATGGCACACATTAGTGGCAAGGGACAAGAATGCCCAACAGTACTCATTCTCAGCATCCTGGGTAAGTGCTACAGCATGGGACAGGAGATATTGTTGTTATTGTTTGTTTGGTTTGGTTTGGATTTTTTGTTTTGTTTTTGAGTTTCATTTCATTTGGGGGAGGTCTTTTTGGTGTTCTGGTTTGGTTTGGTTCTTCTGCAGGGGGGTAGGGAGGTTCACAACCAGTCAGCTGCTAATGTGATTTTTTGAAGTAACATAGCCAGTACCTGTACTTGGTCTCCGTAGACCTGACTCCACGCAGTCATGAGATGAGGAAGAGAAAGAAGCAACTAGTTAGGTGTGGTGATCCAAAATGCAATCCTTTCTTGAAGGGAGAGTTCATAATGTCAGAATTACTAATACCCAAATGCACCTCAAGAACTGTAAATAAAGCAAAACTTCCTGCTGAAGCACAGTGAAAACCATAGCTCTGAGGTTCTGGTCCCGGCATAGTTTTGGGATGGCTTAAACCTTAAGGCCACAATTTCATAAAATGGAAAGATTATAGCAATACAGCTTGAGTCTTTCTAGGTATTTTCTAGGCAAATTCCTTGTGATCTTTTGAAAGCATAAGATCAGTTTTATAACATAAAGATTGTATTATAACTTTTCTCTGAGTAATGCAGGTACAACCTTGCTTCATTCTGGAAGGTTCCATCACTACCTTATTGTCAGAAAGACTAAGCTGCTACTGAAGAGTTATTTTCTTTGGAGAATGAGATATTAGCCATTTCCAGAGAGACTTTTAAAATCTTTGTCATGTAGGTAATAGTAAATCTGCTGTTGCTTAAAAGAATAGAAATTTTCTGGTTTTATGGGGCTTATTTTTTCTTGGATATGGAAGATTTGGGATTATTCTGCATTTCTCTAATACTATAAAAAATATTTTAACACCTTTTAATCTTCTCCCCAAGACCCATGGCTTTATTTCACTTCACATTCACCTCATAAGTGTATTTTATATAGGGTTTGCACGGCAAGGTTTGGCTAGTGTGGGTGCTACAGGGTTGCTCTTTCTGAGAAGCTGATCTACCATCTTCCCCTGAGGAAGGAAGCCCACATAGTCCATCTCCAAGGTGGACCCACAAAGCAGAGCAGTTTGTTTTACGGTTCTGGCATCAATTCTGTTCCTTCTACTGGGAATAACCCAGAGTAATACATTGCTGCTGACAGTCAGAGGCTGTACAGCTCTCATGCAGCTAGAAACTTCCACAGTGCAGCAGCTGTGGGAAAAGGATATGAAATAACCCTAAAAGGAACATAACTTTCCTTTTAGGAAAGTCAGGAGATTCTGAAAGGAAAAAAATCTAACTGTTACACATGTAGCTTGACCACTACATATTATTCAATAAATGCTACAAGTTTGCTGAAACATTTAGTAATAATTACACTATGGATACTTTTCATAGATAGTTTTGACACACTGTGTCATACTTGCTCACATAAGATTAGGGAAACTGCAAGTCAAGCACAAGAAGAAGTGATATTACAATCTTGAGGCCCAAAAATGAAGATGTCCTTAAAAGAAATTTCAAGTGAGTGCATTCAGTAACTGGCATAAACCTTTTTTTGTTTTGTTTTTGTATAAAAACATGATATTCTCTGTTGCAGTTTTAAAGCAAAGTATTTGGTGCTGTTTTCAAAGCACTTATAAGAATGCATCTGACCCCTTCAATTTGGGTTTCTGAAGTTATGTCAGGGGAAAATGCAAGGAGAGATTTTTCAGGTAAAAATCTTAATGCCTTTGGCTCCTGTTTTCATGTCCTCAAATTATTATTGATGATTAAGTTATGAGTATTATTCCTATTATTATAAATAGATGTTTTCTTATTGACTTCAAAAAAAACCAAATAATTTTAATGTGATTTCATCTTAACTATTTTTAGGGGCTCCAGCAGAAAAGTCTGCTATTTGAAATAAGCCAAATATTTCTAGTCTGTTACAGGTAATTTGTCTGCAAATGTGTTATCAAGCAACAGAAAGATCTCACTTCAATTGTTTCGAAGTTTAGGAATCCTACTTTACAAACTCACTGTATGTGATGAGTATGTATGCAGAGTTCATGGCTTGTTTTTCACTAAGACTTTTGAATTGTATTAGCTTTCAGATGAAAGGTAGGCAGGAAATTAAGTGAGATGCTGGCAGTTTGCGTGAGCAGCTCTCTAAACATCTGATAAAGAAAAGCATCTCTCCCTGTCACTTACAAAGCTTTCCTCATTAACTCTGTAAGTCAGCCTGATGCTTCCCAATAAACACTTAGCTTTGCATTTTCTACCAGCATACATTTACTTATGAGAACTCCTAAACAAAGAAAACATACATAATTATAGGGCTAGAGGTTTACAAGGTGGCTCACATTTGATGACCTGCTATATTTTCTTCTATTTTCCTTGCTAATGCTGTGATTTACATCTCAACATCCAAGTACATGCTCATTACAGGGAGAAAGCAAGCTGTACTTTTCTTAATTAACTGGTAGCTCTATAAACCTTCAGAGGCTGGTATTATTACAGTATTTTGGAGGAATACAGATTAACCAGTAGCCAAGACAAGAATAGAAGAGCTCAGCCCATGCAAAACTGGAAGTAAAATCATGGGGCAATGTTGTTTGCATTACCTGATCTTTCAAAACATTTGATGATAGGATGTCTCAAAGACGCCTGTGAACTTTGACAGAGAAGATTGTTAAGGAATTATTCTAGAACGTAGAATAATGTGTCCACTGTGTCCACATCAGACTTTCATCATTCTGCAATGAATCCAGGTTATCTCAAGAAATCCTTATACATAGGAATTTGGTTCCCAGAAATGAGTGCAAGTCAAGCATGTTGAATCCTGGCAGCTCCAGCTATGATGAGCATTTCCCCTTGTGGAGTAAGAATCATCTGGCATGCCTGCCTCACACATACCGGCAGTCCACTACCCAATTAATTACTTCAGTGTTGAGTCATGACAAATGTCACTCCTAAGAGCAACCTGGTAACAGGAACTCAGCTGTCAGCGACATCACTGCATCACTAGTGATGCATCAAGTATTCTTCAGATGACTAATTAACATTTATCATTTTCTTCTTCAGTAATGTACTTGGTGAGGCACTGCAAGGTCCAAACAAATCTGCATCTCAGTACTCTGCAGGCACTGTGGTATTTTTAATTTCCTCTTATGTTTATAGATACAAATTCATTATTATTTGTGAAAGAATAGGCAGAAAGGTTTCAAAATCTCAATTCAAAACTAAAAATTATTCCATCTGGATGACTACCCTGAAGATCTCAAAGATCTTTGATGACTTTTGATCATCTTTTTAAACAATATTCTCATTTCTGTATTATTATACTGAAGATCAGCATTTAAATGGGTCCTACTCCTGCATTATCCTCTGTTCAATAAGTTCCTCAAGAAGAGACAAAACCAAACCCCTGATACCCAGAACTCTTATAGCATGAGTTATAATAGCTTAATGCAGTTCCAAATATATCCTAATCTTCAGTAAAATGCAAACTCCTTTTCCCTTGCAAAGCTGCCATTTTATGAGCTGACTCACAACCACCATGTTAAATGGTGTTGCAGAAATGATTTCCAGCAGTGTATCCTTCAGCCACAGCTATAACCAAAGACAGAAGGCTTGCCAGAACCAAAACTGTCTACAGATAGGCTGGGCTAACACCAGCCAGCCACCACTGCATCTGTGCTCACCCACAGCACAGTTTCATCAGCTATAGTACCAGCTCTGAATAGAGCATCAGGAGTGTGACATGAAGACTTTACAGGACTTTCCCTTTGTACAAACATTTTTGCACTATGTTGCAACACATTGTTTATCTCTGCCACTCTGCTCACTCCTGGTACTGACAGGTTGTGTCACCACTATGAGAAGAGAATTCTTCCCTTTATTTTCTCATTATACAGCTTCTGCCAGTTCCATCACATGCTTTCCTATCATTCCAGGATTTCCTCTGACCTTTCAACAAAGAACAAGGCCATTATAAATTTTTCCAACTGGATGAACATTTCCCATACATATGGTACTTGCAAAAGCCAAAATCACTTTTGGTTCTCCCTTCAGAGAGACCCTTTTTGAAGCTAAATCCAGATTATTTATTAACTTCTATGCACCCTCCTACCTGGTCATCTGCAGTGTGTGCATGGGATATTTTTTGTTTACTCTGCCATTGTTGACGTCAACTGGCAAGACAACAGATGTGACACTAAGTCAGATGTCATTGCTGTCCTGTTGGGAGGACTTATCTGTCAGTGAAACCTTCAGATAACCTTCAGATCCAACACTTCTGAACACACCTGACAACTTCTTTTCTGCCACTGAACACTTCTTGGTGTTTTCCAGCTTGACAGGACAGATATCGGGTGTCTATCTGCACCCAAAGAATCAAGTTTCAGTATTTCCTTCATTCCAAGGCAGGGATGGGCAACAACCTCAGAGCTGAACTTCCTCACAGAGCATTTGAAAAATGTAGTTTGAGAATCAAGTTTTTCCATGCTCACTATTGCAAATCAGGCAAAGGACCAAAGCAGATGTGGCATAGCATATTGTCATAGGTTAATGTATATATATACTATTAGTTAAATGTAAAGAGCAAGAAGACAGAAGAAATCAAACCATCCTAAATCCTGTAAAGACAGTTACTGCAATTTCAGTTAAGTTCTCTGTACAACTTTATCAACACTGGAATAGAAACTGGGAAGGGAGTAACTCTATATGCATCACTCCACTACGCAAGTCTTTTCATATCAGAGAAAACTACATCAGATCCAGATGAATCTCTGAATTCTGAAAATGAAACAAAGGTGTGATGAGAAATTCTAAAGTCTGCAGGTTTCTTCTTTACAAAATATTGGTAGCAACAAGGTCACAAATCTGTAATGCACACTTATACATGGTAAATAAGCTTTAACTGTTCATGAACTGTACTGGTGATGGTATTTAGACACTTGTTTCTTTTTTGTGGGGAAAAAAATGAACAAAACCCCTCAGACCTAGGGTAAGACCCCATTTGGAAACTTATTGACAGAATGCTGCAAGCTCTTCCTCCAGAAAACCATTATAGCTGCTTTAGGTCTTCCTATCTGTGTTTACCCTAGACTTTCAGGCAGGCTTCCAGGCAGCAATAATACTTCTGACGGTCACATAATACTGAATTTCAAACAATTACACAAAGAGACTTTATTCCATAAAAACAGGAAGTTGTTATATGTATGAAATAAATAACTATGCTTACAGATAGAATATTGAATATTTTCTAAATATTTTCAAAGAAATTCTGTTCCTAATACATAAAAATGTGTATTAATAAAAATCCCCACATGCATCATCATACACAGTGCCAAAATTAACATACAAGGATCTTAGATGTCTAATCAGGGTTTGGAGCAGTTTAAGGGCAAGCACTGGTTTACCATATTTGACTGCATATAAATTCTTGCATAAACACAGCCTTTTAGATCTCTGTTTTTTCAAAATTCATGCTTTTAAATTGTTCTTCAAGCACATCAGAATCTTCATCACTGTCAGCACTACTGAAATTTGTATCAAAATCCAGCTCATCCTTCAATTTACTGCTCTCTTGGCCATTTTTAGAAGTCTCACTGTCAGTTCTGCCTTGTCCTTTATCAATCCTGTAGAAAGCAAGAGGGATATTATCAGCACCAACCTCTGGAATTTAAACAAGAATGGGATGGAGGATAGAATATCCTCCTGGCATTCCATCCCAGTGTAGGATGGAAGACTGGCAGGAGGTGGGAAGAAGGAGGAGAGGGGCAATAAAAGTCCCTGAAGTTACTTCACACTAAATAGGAAGGATATAAAACACGGTAAAGTATGCATAAAATAGTATATAGTACAGAAGAGACTGCAAATAAAGAAAAATAAATATTTGAACAGCTTGACCAAGTAAGCAACTGTTGGATTGTTGTCACAAACTAGTAAATTAATATTTTATGCATCATGCTCAATAGAGAGCACCAGTAAAAAAAGCCAAAAGCCTGCTAAATGTACTGTGGTAACGGTGCTCAACATCAGCCCTTGTTTAGTTCTTCTGCTCATTAGTAATTGAATCATCAAGTGGCAGACAAAATGCAAACAGTAAAGGCTTGTGCATATTTTATGATGGTCTACATCAAAACCCATTCTGAAGTGCCTTGTTAAGAAAAAATACAATTTACCCATTGGTGCTAAAATGTCTTATGCAAGTAGGACTTTCATTGTCTCAGCCTCACTAACATCAATAAGCATTTCACCCCCAGTTGCATGTGAAGAAACTGAGGAAAATTACTCCTACTCATTCATGTTGGGATAATTGAGAATATGGCATAAATTATGACAGCTTCTTGGCAGTTTCCAAACAAGGCTTATTACAAGGGGAATTATCAATACAGGACTGAAACTATGTGCTCTATGAGCTACTTACGGAATCACTATTTCTTCTTGTTTCCCACACTTAGCACAAATTTCTAGTTTACCAGCACATGGTCGACAAATAATATGATAAGGATCTTTTACGGTCTTCTGGAGGCATTTCACACTGTGAAGAAAGAAAATACGATTAAAAAATATCGTGGACACTTACTGAACATTCTGTGTTCAAATACAATATACAAAAGAGGAACAAGCACTCACAAAAGAGGAACAACACATCTTAGGCTGATTTCAAATTAAACACTTAGTGTTTTATCAAGTAGCATAATCAAAATCATTGTCATTCACCCCTCTCCCTTACTTTCCTCAGGAAGAATTAGTAAAACAAGTATTTAAAAAGAAACATTAAATAAGGAATTTTATATTTAAGATGACAGAATAAACATTTCTGTTCATTTCAGTAGGCAGTTTTTACTTTAAAATTGCACAATTTCCGGTTTAATGATAAAAGCAGCATATGGCATAAAAAAGTACATGGACTTCCAAATAAAAAGCTTTTCAGCTGAAACACTGAAATTACTTCCTCTTGAACTTCTCAGAGTATAAACTGAGCCAGTGCTAGGCTTTGTTTTCTATGAATACAAGCCTGCAGGGAACAGTATTCTCAACAAATCCAACCTAATAAGGTAGAGGGCTTGGGCTGTTCTTTTGCAAAATTTGATAATATTCTGTGGATTTTGTAATTTCCAAAATTCTATGGCTTAACATTTAACTGACGTTTCTAAAGCCTTGTATTTCTGGAGAATATAAATGGAACAATATACCCCATGTAATCCTGATCTCTTGACACTAATTTTTAATGCCTCAGAAGTTCTTCCCAGACATGTCATACTAAACTGAGGCAATACCAATGCAAGGCAGATCTATATATTTTTTAAAAAATAGTTTAACTTCTACTAATTAAATACTCAGAAGTAAAGTAGGGAATACTTGTGGTTGTACTAAGACTCATAATTTTAAAAATGTTACAAAACTAAAAATAATTGAGGTACAGAGAAGTCCTCCATCCCCATCTCTTGCAAAACAAAGATTCCCTTTTTTTTTAATTGTCACATTTTTAATGTCTATTACTCTTTTACTTCACCCAGAAGCTTTATCTGTTGAAAATTTTCCTAGTCTTGTCCTTTCAGAACAATGGCTCACCCAGACACTGTACTGCTGGCATAGAAATCATCATCTGTAAAGCTAGAATGCTCTGAGGAACAACTTCTTCATTCAAAATCATGAGAGAGAACATTACATATTCTTTTATAAGCTGCTGTTCTAAAATGTCACTTTAGAACATTTAGAACAGTTCTTCAAAACAGTTGTTTAAAAAGTTCTTTGAACAGTTGTTAAGAACAATTAAGAAGCTGTCCAATGCTTCCCTGATTTACATGGGGATTTTCCCTTTGGAAAAAAAAAACAAAACAAGATGCACAAATAACATAGTTATTTGAGAAAAAGTGGAAAACCCAACTTCATCTGTGGTGCACAGAACACAGAATTCTTATTTTTTATTCAGCAAGCCTTCTACCTAATCATTTGTTCTTTACATGAAAGGGTGAAACTGTCTACTAATACCAAAATACGAGGTACTGTGACAAACCTGGCTGTATTGTGCACACAACCCAGCTGCATTTTCTCTGAGCAATATGTTTCATTGCTGAAACACTGTCTGTATCTGCTACCACAGGAGGTAAGGACCTCTGCAACTGAGCAAATAAGAAGGAAGCAGAGAGCATCTCTTTCATAAAACTAAAATAATTTATATGTTTGTGATAGGTTGAGGTATTTATCACCTTTGTCATACAGTTATACAAAAACAAGCAATACAGAACTCTATGCAAACAATGCTAACATTTACTACTTAGGATCATAGTTTCTTACAGAAAAGGAGAAAACATGCTAATAGGTAATGAAATGCATGTATTGCAAACATCAGCAAAGTGCAGAAGTCAAGAGATGTGCAGGTCCCTCTAATACAGATGTTAAACAAGACCTTAGAAAATTGTGTTACAACAGGTTCAGGTAGGACTTTTTGTTCAGGAGGACACTGACAGTCTTGGAAACCTACAGGTCCACAGTTCAACCAGTTTCAACAGCAAAGAAGGAAGCAGTTGCTCTTCCTCTGTTTCTTCTTTTCAGAAGTTTACAACAAAAGACTTATGAATTAGAAAATTGACATTGCTTATATGTTGTCATTGCAGACTACACATTTTAAAAATGTTGCATAATAGCAGCTTCCTATTCTTCTGAGTTTCCAAAGCCAGAATATTTTCCAAAAGCTCACAAACTACACAACCAATGATTAACAAAAAATATATTTACTCACCATTTTTTAGGTTTTGTCAGTAGCTTGTACTTTCTGAATTTTACTCGCCACTCCAAGATACCTTTGCAATGCTGACACACTCCATCATGAAGCTTAGCATTTATTTTCTGAATAAGTAAAAAAGAATACATCAATGACTTCCTGCTGTAAAGTGTAAAATCTTGCTTAGAAAGCATTTTTATCCATCTTAAAATTGATACAGTACTATGAACATGTTTGCTTGGTATTAACATTAAACTTTTCATATACATTTGTCTACAGATTTTCTTCAATGGAAAGGATACCTTGAGATTAAAGAATAGATTATGATGATGATTATTATTATTATTTTAATTGTCTTAATAGTGGTACTTCTTTCTGTTATTATATTGCTGAGAATTAATTACTTTAGTATTTAATTCTTTTCATCTCTAGAAATTTTACAAAATGGATTAAAGAAGAAATAAGCTCTGAAATACATAGCTTTTGTCCAAAGAAGCCAACTTACAATATGTAGCATTCAACTTATTATTTTTACTCTCTGCATCTAAGACAATTTTTTTTAAATGGTAATTTAAACCATGGTATATTTTCGAGACAATGAAAAATTTACCTTAATATCTCCTACAACATTTTGAGCTTTCTCAGAAATATAAAATGTCAACTGGCTAGTAGTATTTGCACAAGAGAAGTTATTCTGAGATGGGAAATGGTATGAAACCACACTTCCACCTTAAATAACAAGCTATGTCCTTGTAGGCTCAATCCAATTTTATTTTCTTCTCTATTTAAGGATGCCAGTACTAATGTTGTCTATCATATGGGTGTTCATATTAATTCAGAAATTTAAAATTGGAAATTTCATGGTTAAAAACTGCATATAATAAAAAATGTATTTTTAAAGATAGTTTAAAAATGGCTATCATATCAACATTGCACTATTAAAATTGTTTAAACCAAATCTACTTCTTAGCATACCTAAAAGGAGTGATTCTGCATTAATCTGGATTTCAATTGATTAGTTACTCTTTCACAAATAAGCTGAAAAGAAATTGTTGTATGAATACAGCATCTTCTGAAGTAATTTCCTGCTTTTATGACTCACAAAAGTTTCTTACTACTCCACAAAGCTCTACTTCAATACATAAGACCAAAAAAACAAGCCAAGCTTTAAAAACACAGTATCTTATTCTATTCCAAAAAAATTATATGGCAGAGGAGATGCTACTTTCAAGTGAAACTATACTCTGGGACTTGTGTTCCATTGTCTCCTTTTTCATTAAATTTGCTCATTCAATATGAGTTTTCCTGTGGTGTGGTTAACGGAATGTGTGGTGCTTTCTGGCTGCTTCAGTTAAAAGAAAATTATTTTCTAAATTATCAAATACAGACTTGGCATATTGAGAAGCCAACCAAACAAGGTTTTGCATATTGCTTGAATTTTGAATACAGAAAGCTGTGGTTCTGTTGCCTTACAGATGTATTTTCTAAAAAATACCAACAACTGCTTAATGTGCAAAATTTCTGAGAGAAGAAAATCATCAGTAAGTTCTCAGTAGATACCTGTTAAAGGCAATTTAATATCTCACAATTCAATAGCTTGCAATTCGAACTGCTGCGAGCAGTGCCTGTGTTCAGTCTTTCAAAATTCATGCAGTTCAAAGACAAGCCTTGTTTTCAGTATGAAGTAAGGCTCCCAGTACTATAGGCCACAAGCTCCCCACAACCTGCAAATTAGCATGAACTTCCCAGAGCTCCCCCTTATTCCCCGGACTTGCATTAACTGGTAATGCAGGAGGCCAGTCACATACACAGATACACTGTAATTTGTTTTTCCAGGTAGGGATATGTTTATTGTTACCAGCTGGTTTTAGTTTTGCTAAGGCACTTTTGACTTCCAGTGAAAGTCAAAAGACTACAGAAGTTTAAGCTGAAGGGAGATGGTTGTCCTTCCAAAGAAGCAGTTAGCTTCCTGGATAAAAATTATATATTTTCCCTTAACACATCCTGACATCATAGCTGGGGCTGGGGTTGGGAGCTGTGCCAAAGAGTGATCCAGGGGCAGGCTCAGCGAAGCCTAAAGCTCCTGGAATGCAAGAGCCTGTGCTCAGGACTGCACACCTTGAAGAATGATCAGAAACTAGTTCAGAAACCTCTCATCTGAAGGAAATCCAAAGGTCATCAAACAGGGAGCCTATTAAAAATTCTGCTTAATATTTGCTATGGAACAAGGAAAAGTGCATAGTTATTGTTCATGGAGCTTTATAAAGCTCTTTCTCACCCCAACACTCATCATCTGGCTCCAGAATACACAACAATCACACAGGGATGCATTTCTTTTTTCTTCTTTTTCCAATCAAGCTGAAACACTGACAATTCCAAAAGCTGAAGATGCCAAAGATGAAGGGACAGTACAGCAGGGCACAGGCAGTCCGAGAGGTTTGTAGCCTACACTGATGACAACTGCCTTCTCCAAGTGAGAGAGGAGCCAACAAGCAGAGGTGCTGTGCTGGACCCTGTTCCCACCAACAAGGAGGAGCTGGTGAATGTGAAGCTTGAGGGCAGCCTGGGCTGCAGTGACCAGGAAGTGGTGGATTTTAAGGACCATGGGACAGTGAGGAGCTTGGGAAGAAGATCACTACCCTGGACTACAAGAGAACAGACTTTGGCATCTTCAAGGATCTCCTTAGTAGAATGCCATGGGCTAGAACTGTGGAGGGAAGAGTGGCCCAAAAGAGCTGGATGATATTGAAGAGTTGTCTCCTTCAGGTTCAATTGCAATGCATCCCTACAAAGAGGAAATCAATAAAGAAAACTGAGATGCCTGCATGGGTGGACAAAGAGCTCCTGGAGAAACTTAAACAGCTAGCTTACAGAGGGTGTAAGCAGGGGAAAGTAGTCTGGGAGGAATACACAGAAGGAGCCAAGGAGATGGTTAGGAAAGCTAAAGTACAGGCAGAAATAAATCTAGCAAAGGATGTCAAGGGTAAGAAAAAAAAAAGGTTCTTTAGGTATGTCAGCGATCAAAGATTCCCCACTTGGGAAAATGTGGGTCATCTCAGGAGAGATACAGGAGGCAGAAAATCTGTTTACCCCAGACATGTAGAAGGCATTTATATATTGGAATTGAGTGTACCCTCAGCAAGTTTGCCAATGACACCAACCTGTATGATGTGACCAACACACTGGAGGGAAGGGATGCTGTACAGAGGGACCTAGACAGGTCTGAGAGGTGAACCTGTACAAATCTCAAGGTCCTGCACCTGGATTGTGGCAAACCCAAGCACAAACACAAGGTGGTTGGAGAATGGACAGGAGTACTCTGAGGAAAATGACTTTGTGGGTGTTGGTGGATGAGAAGCTCAATATGAGTTGGCAGCTTGCAGCCCATAAATCTGGCCAGCAGTGCAAAGGAGGGGATTCTGCCCCTTCACACTGCTCTTGTGAGACACTACATAAGCATTCAGATCTGGATGATGAGACAACAGAAGAAAGACATGGACTTGTCAGAGCAAGTCCAAAGGAGGGCCACTAAGTAGACCATCCTTCCTAGTAGAAAGGACTAGAGCACCTTTCCTATGAAGGCAGGCTGAGAGTTGGGGCTGTTCAGCCTGGAGAAGGCTCTGGGAAGACCTTAGAGCACCTCCCAGTGCCAGAAGGGGGCTACGAGGTAGCTGGAGAGGGACTTTTACAGAAGGATGTAGTGACAGGCCAAGGGGGAATGGCTTCAAAATGAAAGATTATAAGCCTAGACCAGATCTTAGGAAAAAATTCTTTACTGTGTGGGTGGTGGGGCACCGGAACAGGTTCCCCACTGAAGCTGTGGATGCCCCACCCTTGGCAGTGTTCAAGGCCAGGCTGGATGGGGCTCTGAGCAACCTGGTCTCGAAGGAGGTGTCTCTGCTCACAACAGGGGGTTTGGAACTAGATGATCTTCAAGGTCCCTTTCAACCCAAACCATTATATGATTTCATCATCACATTTGTGTGCATCAAAAATCACTTTAAGTATCCTGATCCAGGCATAAATACGCCTGGAAGTTTCAGCATGGTAATAACACAAATCTTACACAGCTGTTCAAATTGCTTCTGCTCAGAAGGTCACAAACTGGAAGAAAGACAACAGCTTTAAGTTCTAACTTCCTCCTTCTAAGGGGCACACATAGAGCACCTTCCCCTTCTTCAGCAATTTCCCAATTTCCTGTATTTTTTACTCAAGTTTGATGCCTCCAGTATGGGGCGTTGTAATTAATCAGCATTGGCTCAGCACATCTGAATACAAAAGCCACTAAGGCTATACAACCCTACCAGGCAGTTGGTTTATAAAGTCAATAGAGAATGATGGATTGACATAAAGAAAGCAGTTGGAGAGTTTAACTTGTGTTTGTCTTTTGAATTTATTTTACTCAGAAAAAAGGCATGGCATTTATGTGCTATCATTACTAAAACAAATTATTAATTTACTCCCCTGACCAAAATAACCCATAACACACCACTTTCAAAAGCAATGCAGACTTGAAGAAGAAAGATGTCCCTAATGAAAGATTTGAATAGTCTGTTTTCTCAGATTTTTGAAAATGCTAAAAAAGCACATGAGAGAAGTTCTCATAATAAACCTGAAGACAAATTTTCTTGTTTCTCAGTTCCCAGCCAGAATGGGCAAGTCAAATAAACTCCTCTGGTGCTTACTTTTCCTATTAATATTTACTTTTTAATATATTTTGTACATTGTTTCAACTTTCACAAACTTGTATTTTTTCCTTTTGTCCATTTAATACCTTGTTTTTCCTTGAGCGTATTAAAAAACCCAACAGCCCACACAAAGCCCTGAAAGAAGCTAGTAAACTTCATTATTCTTTTCTAACTTTTATACCCAGCTTTTATGCAGGTAGGGGGCCTCACACATAAATAGGAGGTAGTGCTTGAAATTAATTTCTTGGTGTGAAAACTACTCCAACATGTTAGATTATGTTTCTGTTGCAGCAGTTTCTCTGGGATTTTCTTTATGCTCATTTCCCTGTTTTAGCAAATAGCTATCTCTTTTCTTTAGCATACTTTGCTCCAAGGAAAAGTGCAACTCATCCAGTGCTTGCAGTACGTCTATACATTCTCCAGGGAAATTACAGTTATGCAATACAGACATACCTAAGCAGCCTTAAGGTATGATGCCACAAAATGCTCCATGTGCACACTATAAGCACATTCAGTTGTACATTAACGAATCAACATCCTCTGATCACATAACCTAACATGAAATCACCTAACAACCTGCCTAAAGCAGTTCAGAATGTATTAAAGTAAACGAATGCACCTACACCTACTAACTTGGCACATAAAATAATCCCTAGCTAAAACTAGCATTAAAGCACTCACAGCTGGGATGTAATGACAGGGCTTCAAAGAAGCTTCACCATCTGTTTGTAAGCTTCTAATTATGTGTGAACCTATGGGTATTTTGATTTCCTCCACTGAAAGCAGATTCCTTCTACTGAGCACATATCAATGGTCCATTCTGCTGTAACTGAGTGTAATGTTAATGCCACCCATAAACTTTTCAGAAACACAGGTGGCACTGCTTCAACCAGCAAGGCTGAATGCAGCACAAGGGTGAATGCAAGGATCTCTGAACAAATGAACTTATCAAAAAAACAAAACTCCACAGGACCTCCAGTGCATGACTACTAAGCAGTTAAAGCAGGTCACTGCAGACTGACAAGTGTGAAACTGAGCCACCAGATGCCAAATTTGAGGGTTCCAGTACACATTACACAGGCTGAAATTGTCCCCCACAGAGCTTCACTTGCTCCTATATTGTATCAGCATTACTTGAAATTCCTTTTTCTACAGATGTTTTTTTCATCAAGTGTATTTCAAAACTTAAGCAACAGATGCATATAGCATTTAAGAGAGCACTGGAAGGACTCTCATCATCTCCCCCAGAAAGAACTGAAAATACACAAAGACACATACCCACACACCAGACACGCCTCCTGCACCCACCCACACATTCTTTCTCTCACTCTCTGCCCCACCTCCAGAGTTAGGTTACAGTTCAAAGCAGACATTATATTTGCTCCTCTGCTCCCTACATGAAAGGCTACAACCCAAGACTGAATGTACTTCTGAACCCAGAGTAACAGGAGTGGCTAGAGAGTAGTCTTCAGCCTACCAAGCTACTCTACGTTGCAGCAAGAACGTTATCTAAAAAACTGCAATATGGTTATCTAACAATTCCAGTTGGCCATTGGTTTATCTCTATCTCCCTTCTGCATTTCAAAATATGATTCCTGACTCAGCATTTAAGCTCTACATTCAGCTGTTCTATTCCCAGTGCCTTCCCACAGTCTAAACCAGTGTTTCCACTAAAACAAGTGATTTATCCGTGCACCTGGCTGAAAAAGTAACTGACATTAACACTCTGGTAAAGCTGAGGTTCAAAGGTAATAACCCCTGAAATTTAGGGAAATATGAATTATCATCTTAATGAAAGGAAAGAAATGGAGAAACAAATCAGTCCTTTGAGTGTAAATACGAATCACTTTGTGGTTTACCATCTTACTACAATGGAATTCTAAATGTTCTCATTAAATGATACTTGCTTTCATTTCTAGAACTACTGCAGCTTTCATGATGATTTATGTAACATACTTTACATAAAATGTATATTCATATAACATAATGTATATTCCTTAGCTTGGTGCTGCTAAGAGCTATTCTGGAATATACCATGTAATGCAAACACCAATAAACAAATTCCAAGATTCAGTAACTAACGAGACAGTGTCTTACCCTGTCCTGGCTATTCCTTCTTCAGGTCATCCTAAAACGCAAACTTTTCCAGCATTGTTGTAGCTGTTTCCCAAATACAGTAGAGAGGCAGTGTACTTTGTTGCAAGGATGTTTCACCTCAACAAGCCTCAAGAGCAGTGCTGTAGTAATGCTGTAGTAAAGACTGATCATTAGAGGAAAGACAGGTGGATCTTCTAGCATGCTCTCAAGTAATCAGGTCTGTGGCCTCTAAGATTAGAAAATGGATGACACAGTCAGTGTCAGACAAAGAGCACAAAGCATTTCAAAAAAAAAAAAAAAACAACTGGATAACGACTGCCAGCAGAGAAAAGTGAAAATCCTATTAGATCAATTTCCTCTACAGATACTGCTTCACTGAAAGAAATAGCAATAACACCATAATTAACTACCTCAACTCCATCCACAGTACAACCTGAAGCTATTGTAGTAAATATTCAACATTGCTAATGCAGTGTACAATTGTAGCAGGATTTTTTTAAGCTGATAAGCATTTTGCAGCCTTTCAAGATAGCATTGCATTGGACAGTGTGCAACAGAAAACAGGCCAAATACAAAACCCCCCATATGTTTAACACTGATTTTCAGGAGATCCATTCTCTTTGAGAGGCTTTAAGCCTTCTTTTGATCTACTGAGCTAATGAGAGATAAAAAGAAGTATGCCCCACTCCTTTATCAGTCCCTATGACAGACTTTCTACAATTTCTTCCTTTTTCTCATCACACCTTGAACATCCATGACATATCTGATCACCCAGGACTGCAGAAGACAGAGATGCAAAACCGCCATCATTCAGCACAGCCCATATCTAAACAACGACCACTTCATCTTTGCTACTCTAACTTCTTTAAAACAGTAAAATGGGGCTAGCATCATTATACTGACCCCTGTGTATCCCTGTCCTGGTTCTGGGCAAGCCAGGGTTAATTTTTCCAGGCTAGGACACTAAGGTTATTCCATACCACCTCACACCATTGTGCAGGAGTGGGGGGAGGGTCCCTTCCAGGTCACATAGCATGGTGTGGTCTGGTACTGCCAGGGGTCCCACACAGTGAATGCCTGTGTGTGAATCATCTCTTCTACACTATTGCTGTGACTGCTTTCTTATTTCATTTGCTGTTTCCAGTAAATTGTCCTTATCTGAACCTGTGATCCTTGCCTGTTGTGCCTCCAATTCTCTTCTCCAGGGCTATGCAGGGAGAGAGGTAGGGGGAGGAGTGAGTGAGTGGTGCATGGTTTAGAGCGTTTCAGATACAACACTAAACTGGGGAATATAATTCCTAAAACACAGCAGTACCTTAGGACTTGAATTTGTACATGACAGGATGCCCTGAGAAAAAGGAACGTATCCTTTCCCCTTACTAAACACTACCTAACCCCAGAATAGGGGGGGATGCACATTCTTCAGGATGCTACTTCCACACACTCAGCTCTCTCCATGAACCAGCAGGAACAGAGAGAAAAGAAACAATTTGCTTTAAATGGAAAGAAAAAAAGGACAAGCTGATGTCCACAGCTAACCTTGACCACCTTAAAAAAAAATAATTTCCTGAGTGCATGACGTTGTGTAGCCAGTTCTATGGGATATCAATTATTTTCAAAGGGAAGAAAAACAGAAAAACAGTCATGTGGGTATTAAAGTGATTACTTCAGTTACAAAACAGATACCAGAATTCAGTTTCTCTTTGAAAACTTTTTTGATAGACCAGCTCTCTACAACATTTTTGTGTGTGTGTGTTTGTACCAGACAGAAAATAGTCTCCTATCAGAGGTCATGCAGTGACTCATACAACAAATAATACTGTCACTGCTTAGAAACCCAGGAAAGCAGCCTGTTCAACTTGCAGAACCGGTCCTAAAAAAAAAGAGTCTCAAAAACCAACCAAAACAAACTCACAAAAAACCCAAACCTCCCTCTTTGCATCAAGGCTTTAACTTACTACTTTGTTCCCCTCCTCCCTGCTCTTTTTGACAACCCAGGCAGGTTCAGTTAAAGGGACATCGATATGACAGCAATAGCACCAGATAAACTCTCCTAGATTGTTCATCCTCCGTTTTGTCTTAGTCACCTTCTCGGTTTAGCCTGCAAGACAAATCATCCCACTTTGGTGGTGTTACTGCTCAGACCACACCACATGTTCTACAGCCCCTTCCATATATTATGTTACCAAAACTAAAAGCACAGAGTGTATTTCAAGAATATATTGTAGACTACCTCCCCTTCCCTGCTTAGTACCAAAAAAGACAAAACAGTCTTCTGGAACAACAGAGTGAAGATGATAATTTTTGTAGCAAAAGTGCTGACAAGACTAGCTGAACACACCTTTCTATCTAATTAATCAGAAGAGCTCCCTTTTTTAAAAAAGACATTAAAGCACACATGGAAGTTATCTCAAAAGTATGCCAACTGAAGCTGGGTATTTATGTGGGATGGGGCAAAGTTGCTCAAAAGAAGCTCAAAACATCAAGACTTCTGAGTTATGACCACATAGTCACAAACTTTGAGAAGACCAAAGAAAAGAAGTCATATGCACAACGCCTTTCAAGAAGTCATATGGATAACATGCCATTGAACATTTGATTGCTGCAGTCACTGCACAAATGTATGCTCTTTATTTAAGTCTTCCTTTTATAATTCTTTGGCTTAGCGAGGTCCTTTCATGTCATAAGTATGATTCAAGTCTCACACTACATTTGCCCACAGTGACAACTGTCTGAAAGGTCTTGTTACGATTCTCTCTCAGCAGCACTGTGCCTGCTGCGGGCGGACCCGGGCCAGCGGTATCTCCATCCTTGAAACGGTCCCTTGGCATCCAGCGCCGCGTGACTTCCTTTGCAATTCCGAAGCCCATCAGGACCTGGCACCAGACCTCACAGGTACAGGGCATGGCTTCAGAGGCCGTGGGGGGACCTGCCCACGCTTTGGCAGGAAACCCTGCCCGGCGCTCCGGCCCCAAGCGCCGCATCACCTGCAGAGGGATGGCTTCTGAGGCCGGGACAGCCCCGCGTGTCCCGGCCAGGGCCCGCCCCCGCCTGCCTTGCCCCGGGCCCGCCCCCCCTACCTTGCACCGGGCGCTGGTGTCGTACTTGTCGTTCTTGAAGGCGCGCGCGTTCTGGTGGCGCTGGGGCCGCGTGCGGGACACGTTCCCCCGCTCCGAGCTCATCGCGGGCCGGCGCCGCGTGCCCCGGAACCGCTCCCCGGCCCGCCCGCGCTGGGCGGCGCCGTCGCGGCTGCGCCCCCATTGGTGCTGCGGCCCGCGGGGCCCCGCCCCGGCCGCCCCCGCGCCGGTGCAGTTTGCGGACGAGGCGAGGCCGGCGCCGCTCCGGAGGCTGCGCGGGGCGGGCTCAGCGCTGCCAGGGCCGCGCGTTCTCCGGCCGGGGCTGGGGCGCTGACGGCCGCCTCCCGCCGCGCCGTTACTCAGCACAGCCGGCGTCCCCACGGCCCGCCGACCCGGCAGTCGGGAGAGCGCGGGGCCGCCGAGCGGAGCGCCCGGTGCAGGTAGGGGCTGTCCTCCCCCGGCGTTGCGGGGATGGACGGTGTGCGGGGAACCCGCTGCCACGGTGTGTGGGCGAGTTATTTCCCCCTCGCGGCTCCGTCCGTGTCTCTTGCCCCGCTCGGACCCGGGCCCGTCCGCGCCGCCTGGCGCAGGCGTGTGGCGGCCCCTGGGGCGAGCGGAAGGGCCCGCGGCAGCCACCGGCGTTTCCTCAGAGAGGCGGGCGGCGCGGCTTCGGTCTGCGGCACGAACCGGGCGGGGAGCTGCCGACCCCGCCAGCCTCCTGCCCGCGTCCCTCTGTCGCTGGGCTCGGGGGTCTCTGGGTTGTGTCGCCTGCCTCGGGATGCCCGGGTGCCGTGGGCGATCTGTCCGGTGCTCCCGTCTCCGTGGTCTTGCCCTGGACTCCTTTGTTGGAAACGGGCGCACTGACTTGTGACACGCGCGTTAAAGCCTGGCTTTTCGGGCTCCGAACAGTGCCTTTGAGTCACTGCTGAGGACTTCGGCGGAGCCCTTTTCAGAGGCGGACACCTGAGGAGTTAATTTAGTTCCCGCCAGCCTGGTTAAATTTATTCCTTCGGCTTCAGCTGTAGAGGGTGGGAGTGACGCTGGCCTCAACATTGCTCTCAGGTATTACCAATACAAAAATTTAAAGTATTTGGTCAGTAATTAACTAGGAAAGTTTATGGCTGCGGAAATCAGAGTAGAAGTACCTGGGCGCAGAGCGGCGTTGAGGGCGGAGCTCGGTGCAGGTGGCCGGCCGGGGCCGGGAGAGGGACACCGGGCCGGGACAGGGACACCGGGACAGGGACACCGGGCCGGGACAGGGACACCGGGCCGGGACAGGGACACCGGGCCGGGAGAGGGACACAGGGCCGGGGCTTGAGCGCCAGCAGCCGGCGGGTGCCTTCAGCAGGGCAGCTCCGGGGGCAGAGGCTTGCTTGGGACGTGCAAGGCATTATGTAATCGGCTTAATCCCGCAGTTGTCTCTCTGGAGCCTTTAGAAGTTTCGTTTGTTCTTCGGTTGATAAAGAATGTCTGGATTTTTCAGTTAATGTTTCCTGTAGTCCCTTTCTTTTTTCAATTGTGCCCTTAGGTTTTGATATATACAAAGTAACCAGCAGAGGATAAATAAATGAGTTTAAATAGATAGAATTTGTAAGACTAGAAGGAGTGTTTATTTGTTTAGAATCAAATTAACCAAAGTAAAGTTTTGGTTTGATCAGGCTTCTCTGTTTTCATGTAGCCTACTTTGTCCTTTGAAAACTATCTTAAACACTTACTTCACACTATTTCTTAACATAGCTTTTTCATAATTGAATATACTTCCTTTGCATTGTTTTCTGGACTTACTGCGTATTCTTTCTTAACAGTCTCTTAATCCTTTTACGTGGTACTAAATCAGTACTAATGATTTCTTTTTCTCTGAACATTTTGTTGCTTTAACTGTTGGACTAGTTAAAGGATGTTCATATCGTTCTGTTGCATTTTTGATATTACACAGGTGTTGAAATAAATATCAGTACTTCAGTAGTGGCTTGAACTCAAGTTCTTATTGTATTATGCCCAATGAAAGTGTGAGGAAAATGCTTTAGCAATTCTTGTTTCAGCAGTAATGAACAATAAAGATGGAAAAAAACCCTATTCAAATGACAAACCCAAAACCAAAATACACACAAAAAAAAAAAAAAACAAAAACAAAACAAAACAAACAACCAAAAAAAAAACCCTAACAATTTTAATATCTTGCGTATCACTATGGTTTGAACAACACTTAAAGTTCCAAACCAGCAGCTATGTTTATGAGTTTGACTTTGTTCTTGTGAATAGTTCCCATGAAATAGGCAATTTAATTTAAATAAACAATTAGAATAATTTATATTTAATGTAGATATAAGATTTCTAGATAAATGTTTGCAAGGTTGGGCTGGTTTTGAGTCTAATGCATAGTGAAGTATTCAAAGATGTAAGTAATAGTTTCCACTGTCTTGTTATTATGTACAGAGAGATAGAAGGACAAGAATAATTACTCGTGTGAAAAAATTACATTTGTTATCCTCGGAAGCACAAGATAAATACTTGAGGTGTTCTTTAAGATTAAATAGACATTTTCCCCCTTCTGTCAGCCTTTATGAAAAGGCTAATTGCCACAGAATGAATTGAAATCACTGCCTGTGGGCAATTTTACATTTGTAATTTTGTATGTTAAGTCTTTATTCATAAGAGAGTTAAAGAGATAAAATTGATAAAGTGCTCTTGCTTTCCTTTTAAAAGCTATCCCAGAAGGGATAGGTAGTGTAGCTTGGGTCTGTTTTATTTCTTAGCCTCTCTTGCTGCAATAGAAAAGTTTTTTGCAGTTTCTTCTACAGAATTTTCATACTTATTTACGATGAAAAATGCAGTATAATTTTAAAGGGGGTGTATATTTCTTTATTGTATTCTTTTTGTTGTTAGTATATTTTACCAGGTGTAGGAACTGTGTTTGCAGAACAGCACTGGCATTTTTATTACTACTGAAATGTCAAGTAGAAGGTGAGATAGTTGTGTTGTTGGGATGTGTTGCTCTCAGAATCTGATTATGCTGTAATGAGCACAGAGATTTACATCATACATGCTCAGAAGGTGTTAGACTATACCTTAGGTATTCACAGCATATCTTAGTCAAATGAGTCCCATTAAAGTTACTCATCTGTACTTGTGGAGCCATATGCTTAAAGTAATCTAGTCAGAGTTGTTTTTGCCTTAGCTTCACTAAGAATCCAGATAAAGCGCACATACAGCTTATTCACGCTCTCATGTGAATACAATCCATCACAGTGAAAGACAAACCAGTCCCAGTATAATAGAAACATTGTTTGTATTTAGTTGGAGCTATTCTCCTGGGGAAGTTCAGAGGGTGTTTTGTATCAAATTGTTTCAGTTAGTGACCGGCTGGTTGTCTTGGGTCTTCTGAGTGAAGAAAGTAGCGTGTGTTTGTTTTAAAGAAGAGAGTTGTTATTAGCCATGATTTAGTTGGAGAATGAATCAGAATCTTTTGTTTCAGTAGGTATATTTTCCATTGGATTAAAAGATCAATACATAAAGCTTGCATTAGTCTAGCACAGGGGAGGAATAATACTTCATCTGCTGTCTTCAGCATGTCATTTGCCATATCTGGTGACAACCCATTTTTAGCACATATAAGCTATCTTGGGGGACCACCACATCAGCTAATTCACTGTGGTTTACTGCTGTACTGCCCTGTGTGTGAATCCTGCAGGCCAGTTTCCAGTCTTCTGAAATTACTTGGGTAAATAGCAAATATTTTATGAGTGAGATTATATTTGTAGTGTTGCTGGGTTGTTTATACTTTCAAATAATGTAAACTCTTGTTCTAATTCTTTCTGACAAGTGGATTTGGAAGAAATAAGAAATTCTTTTGTTCTCATTGTATGCTGGTAAGAATGCAGTCTGCTGTTCCTGGGCAAAACAAACTATTTGTATCTCACTTTTGAAGGTACAAATTCTTTTAAATTTTTCACAAAAAATAATAATCATGTCCTTAGAATAAAGTGTAATATCTAACTTCACCTTCAGCGTTTCTGTAAAGGTGGGAGAACTCATTCAGAATAGATTCATTTAATAGTTTCTCATAGAAATAGAAGTGATTTTGAGTACTGTGTTGTAAGTACTTGGAAAAAAAGCATGTTGAGGCTGGACTGTGATGATGAACTCATTAAGTAGGGGTGAAAGAAGTTGCTTCTTTGGTGCTCATAATTGCAAGAGAAGTGAAGAAGGAACAAATACACACCACCACCATCCCCCAAAACAATAGGATTTTTACTTTGCATAAGACAATCTAAAACTTTTGCTAATAGTTTGACTTCCTCCATAGACTCCTTCCACTTATCCTGACTTGTGGGTATAACTGAAATGTTCACATAGTCGCATCCGGCAGAGGTGAGTTATTCCATATTTGAGTGACTATTTGTGCTGAAACACAGTATTATTGTTACTTCAGCTGGCAGGAATATGGTCCTTATCCAGGGTCTTCTTTAAGAGCCTCTACCTTCTTAAGGGAGCTGATCACTACTTCCTGCCATGTCCTCTAAATTGGAAGAGTTGATCACCCATGTCTAAACCTCTGTGGTTTCCCTCTGTTTTGGAGAAAACTAGAGACCTGGGGTGGAAAACCTCAGCTGCAGCAGCCTCTTTTGTTATGGTATTGTGTGTTTGTCAGACTGTCTCACTGCCTGGTTTTGCTGCTCTAAAAGTGTGCTCCATGTGACATTGTTTGCAGTATGCTTTCATACTGTACCACCAGGAAGAGACCATTCACGCATCCAAAAATACAGATAGTTGTTCTGTGATACATGTTAAAGTGTTTTTGCAGCACTGTCCTTGAAGCTTCTTTAAAAAGAAATTTACATATGAAAACTATGCTTCTGTACAAATTTGAGGACAGAATTTGAAATAGCTAAATATTGTTAGGTGTCATAGTTAGCTGTAAAATTTTAGTGTTGGATGACCCAAATACTTCTGGAACAGCATGGTAATATAGACAACTGAAATCTGCTTGTTTTGTAGCTTGAGTCAAAGTCAGTAGGTAAAACTGTGTTTATGTTCACAGGGAACTGTCAGGAGATAAACTTGAGACTTGTAGGTAGACTTGGTGTGAAAAAGTTTTTTAAAGTTAAGAGGAAAGGTCAGATGCCTTAACACAAGGAAAGTAGAGTAAATGCTTACCTTTGGTGTGCTGATTTCCAGCATGATACATGCCAAATTTCATTGCTTTTCTTATCTCTGAGGAAAAAGTATTGCCGCAACAAAAGATTTCCCCCCACTCCCTTCTCACTGCTCTAAATTAAGAGAATATTATGTCTGTTTTAAGGGCAACTGTAACTTTACCTATCTTGCTTTAGGTGTAGGTGTGTTTATTTTTTTTCTTCCCCCTCACCACTATTAAAACCAATGCTTTGAATTGGTACTATAGATTATGTTGCTTTAACAATTATCTGTGATAGAGCATTTAGTTAGGGAGGTGTTTCTCGAAGCATGGAAAAAACCCCCCACAATTGTGTCATTTATTCAATCCCAATTCCTATGGGCAATACAGCTAAGAACTTCTTTGAAGGTTTTCAAAATATTTATGTCGGCAAGTATGAGGAGTGAAGATAAGTTTATGGCTACATTTTTGTGTACCAAAGCTCTAGAGTGTTTGCTAATCCAGAAGCATCATCTTGTTTTGTCTTCTACGTTTTGACCTTCATGCACCCTTCATACTTCTGATAGTGCTTGCAGGAGCCCATACCCCGTTATTGCAATATACTTTCTTTGTATTTAGGAGATGCTGTAGTGACTTTTAGCTGCAGAAATCTGCATAACCCTAGTATGCTGCAACTCTGCAACATACTTTAATTGTTCTTTTATCACGTATGTATTTGTCAATGGGAAGAACGTTTTTCTTAATGTCTTAAGATGAGGAACTTCATTTCCTCCAAAAAAAGTTGAAAACTCATGCTTGTTCCTTCTCTGGGTAATCATGTTTTACTTTTGATATCTGGCAGGGCTTTAGAGTTATCACTCCCCTTGACTAATATACTCATTGTGAAGTAACTAATAATATAAAATTGAATATTATATGGAAATATACATATATGTATTTAAGTCTTTGTTTGGTTAAATGTTCAGAAGTTAATGCATTATTTCCTAGAGATATTTGTTCACTTTTTTTTTTGTAAATTGTTTTTTTTAATGTCAGATTTTACTTGGAAACTGATACTATTCTCTCTTCCCATTTCAGACTAGAAGATGAATAATCTTTCCTTTAGTGAACTGTGTTGCCTGTTCTGTTGTCCACCATGCCCAGGGAAAATTGCCTCTAAGCTGGCATTCTTACCTCCTGATCCCACATACACACTGATGTGTGATGAGAGTGGCAGTCGCTGGACTTTACATCTCTCAGAGCGAGCAGACTGGCAATATTCTTCTAGAGAAAAAGATGCCATTGAGTGCTTCATGACTAGAACATGTAAAGGCAACAGGATTGCCTGTATGTTCGTGCGTTGCTCACCTAACGCCAAGTACACTTTGCTCTTCTCACACGGAAATGCTGTTGACCTGGGTCAGATGAGCAGCTTTTATATAGGACTGGGTTCACGGATTAATTGCAACATATTCTCCTATGATTATTCTGGATATGGTGCAAGTTCTGGGAAGCCTACAGAGAAGAATCTATATGCTGACATTGATGCTGCTTGGGTGGCTCTTAGAACAAGGTAAGACGTTAGTTGCCGTTTTTCTTTTACAGCATTCTTGTCAAATGGTTTTATTTCACATGCATTGGTAGTTAAAACAGCAATGCTGTGATTTAGAACTAGTGGATTCATATCCAAGCTGACTGGTGGTGCCTGATGTTGAAGACATTGTCAGTATTAAGTAGGATCAGTATATATTACTTACCTACTGGAAAAATTGAAACTAAATTTAATAAGCTGTGGTTTAGTCTTGAACAATTAGAGTATCTTCCTTATTGTCATAGTTTGGAGTCTTCTCAGCTGCAAAAATTAAAAAATTGGGAAAAGTCTATAGTAATTGATACCCCAGTAATTAACCCGCTGTTGTGATGTGGATGTGAGAAAATCCAGGTTGTTTCTTCAGATAATTTCCATCACCTACTTTTTTTGTAGGGAAGGGCAGAGTAAAAACTGGTACAAGAGAACTTGGTGAGACTCTTATTTCTGTATGGTGTTTAGATCACCTTTGTTTCAGAATTCTGACTAGCAGCTACAGCATTTCCAAAGAGAGAAGACATCTTTTTGCTTTATATAGAAAGCTAGCTTCACAAAACATAATGTGTGGGAGAGTTTGTAACGGATCTGTGTAAATACCTTATGGTGGGAACAAAAAAAGAGGAATTTGGAGCAGTGGTGTTAACTCAAGCAGAATAAAAATGGACAAGAAAAAATACAAATAGGAAGATGTTATTTCAGCAATTTCTGTGTTTTAAGCCTCTGGTTTTGTGGGACATAAAATAGCAAGATGAAAGACTGTGAATGCATTCGCTGATATAAGAGAGAATCCTACAGAATCCTGCACCAAATAAGTGTAGCTTCTCTAATTTGAGAGCAATTTCCACCATAATTTTTTCCATTTAGCTCAGGAGTCTTCTCATGGTTACAAATACCCAGGCTATAAATACTATTTTTGAAATAGTGTTCTATCATAAGAATAACTGCCTACCAGAAAATCCCAGCACACTGTGTATTTTATACCAAAAAGGTAGAAAAACCTGACGTGTGTTGTTATGGCTCAACATTGCAACTTGAGCATCCTGTTTAATAATTATAGTATCAGGGATATGACTTTAGTGTAAGGGCATGTGGGCTTTAAATCCTGGATCCTGGTAATTGTCACAGTGGGTTGAGAACTTCATCAATGTGGTACTAATGAACAGATTACCCCTTTCCAGTGCTTTAAATACACATTTAGTCTTGCACTCCTTTTATATTACAACAATAGTATGATACTTCTTTTCAAAGATAATAGTATATGATATTCTTTTCAAAGAAGCATATGTTAGCCATGTATTAAATAGGGGAAAAGCTTATTGTCATAAACCTCATTCAACCACTGGAGGTTTTCAGCTTCATCTATTCAAAAACATGCATACTAGGTTGTTAGATTAGCTTTTGGTATTTCTTTTTTTACAGTGGAAAGTTGAGATATGACTGTTCCATAAGCCAAAAGCTGCAACAGGTGCACTGTTGACTATTTCTTGTAGCTGGTAGGTGATTCGCTGCTCAGTGAAATACCCAGTAACATTTACCAAAAACATAATGTGGTTTGTGAACAGTTTGGAAGACTGTCTGAACTATTTAAATGTAACAGAAAATGGAAGAGAACTAGGTGGTGAAACATAATACTTTGTCAGTTTACAGGCTCTGTTTTATAAACTAATTTGTAATTATTATTTCTTCTTCCTCTTAATGAATGTCTGAATATAAAATCTGCAAGGAAATGTAATTACAATTTGAATTCTTACCTCTATTCTTAAGCAATAAAGTGTATTTTCTCTAAATGTATAAGATTGTTCATAATTGATAGGATGCAGGCTAATGGCTTTAAACTGAAAGAGGGGAGATTGAGGTTAGATATAGGAAATAAATTATTTTCTGTGAGGGTGATAAAGCACAGGAGCAAATTGCCAGAGAAGTTGCCACGAGAAGAACCAATTGTCCAGAGAAATTATGGTCAACTTCCCCATCCCAGGAAGTGTTCAAGGCTAGGTTGAATGGAACTTTGAGCAGATTGGTTTAGTGGAAAGTATCCCTGCCCATGGCAGGGAAGGTGGAATTACAGGGTGTTTAAAGGTCCCTTACCCAAACTATTCTGTGATTGTAATGTCCCATATAAGTGTGCTCATTTGTCAGCAGACATTGTCGGGGAGACCTCTAAATATATCTTATAAGATATTCTTATGTTCAAGAATGACCTCACCTTGGTCCCTTTTTTTGTCTGCCTTTTATTATTATTTCACCTCCTGTAGCAATTAGGTAATTCGGCAGAATGTATAAAATTTACATTGGTCTGCTCAACTTGTGAATTTCACACATGTGAACTGAATTTGGTCTATTGCTGAAAAAGAGGTTAGTATTACCAGTTATACCTGTAGTACTTAGAACAGCTTTCCAATTGGCTGACCTGGTCTCATCCTTGTATCTGAATGTGTCAGGGGGAAGTTCAGCACTTGACTCTGGCTCACAGTTTGGTTATCCAGCTATGGTATTCTCTTGAGCCCTGAGACAGTGCTCAGCTGTGTTAAAATACTCAATGTATATCTGGACTAGAACAGAGCCTTTGAGCATTTGATGCACCCTTGGTTCACTTTCATAGCGTAGCTTGTTCTGTCAGTTTCACATTGGTACAATCTTTAACATTTATAACTAATTCTGCAAAAACAAAGTAATTGAATGGTTTGTTTGCAGGATAAATGTGAGTATAGCTGTAACTTCTTGGAAATTCTTGTTGATGAGATGAGAAAGGACCAGAAAGTTTTAAACTCTGCCTCCCAGTTTGTGATGTGATGAAGAAAAGAATGGAGAAGTTACCTTCAGAGATTGATCACAACCATAGCTCCCTGCACTCCCTGTTCTGAAAAATGAAATCATAGAACCCAACACTAGAAGGTGTTTCTGGGGTAATTGAAATGCTGATGCAGACCTAATTCTACAGTCAACAAAGCCACTTGTGGTAAAGACTTGTTAGTCTTTAGTTAAGATGCTAGTGATAAAACTTAAGATACAAATCTTAAGTTTTGTGTCTTGGGAAGACAATCCACATACTCACCTGTAAATCAGCACTGCTGTCCAGTGGGGACTGGACACCTGGTGTGAAATAGTCTGGAACTCATACTGAGGGTGATGATGAGATTTTGCTGTGAATATTAATATTCATGAAAGTGGATACATAAAACTAGTTTGGCATCTATCAGAACAGGTAAACAGCAGATGTAGATGCTGAGTTGTGTCCCTGTTCTTTACCTCCTTTGAAGATGTTAATAGGAAGCAGTCGCCACCTATGTGGATGATGGCCATGAAAGAAGGTAGTGTGATTCACTGCCTTCATCAATTCTGGAAAAGTTGTACATTGTTGCATATTCATGTGCATGGGACTGTATAAAAGCTGCAAGTAGGACATTCTTTTTCCAGCTGTCATAACTACCAAGTGTTGAAATGCCAGGAGTCATTTTGGGTTACGCCTATTTTCTGCTGTTCTGGTCTCTGAAGGCCTTTGATGACACCCTAGCAAGGGTGGAAAGGTTTAACCAGCCCCAGGCAAATGCAGGGCAAGTGGCACTCATTCAGAACCTCTGAAGATGTGCCAGAGTTGCCTCATGACCAGATTTACCTGTAAGAAGCGAAACAGCCCTTTCATTGTTGCTTATCATGGACTGCATAATAATTGAAAAATTGAAGGGTAAATCTCACCATCAGACAATGTGTCAAAGTGGACAGAATGTACATAAATTGAACAGCCAGGTATAGGAATTATACTGAGTCTCTTCAGATGTTGACCAAAAGCGTTCATTTGTCAATTCATAAGCTATCTTTTTTTTCTTTCATTCAGAAGTAGAAGGGGGGGGAGGGAGTTCAGCTAGAAGTTGAGGCCCCCCAGCTTTGTACATTTGGAGGGAAATTGAGGCTTTCTTTAAATTCATAGGGAAAAGTAGCTCAATTATCATGGAAGAGAAATCTTGACAATAGAACAAGTGTATTGGTAGCATTTTAAAATTTGGAAAGGCCAAACTGTGAGAGAGGCAGAGAAGGTGCAGTTTGTTGATATAATGTGGACAATGGGTTTGCCTCTCATAAAACATAGTTCCTTTTTTCTTCTTCCTTTGTAAAATATTGTATGCACAAGAAGGGGGATGCCTACATCAGTTGAGGAAGAGCTGTATGCTTCTGAATTTTATTCATGGCCTAAAATGTTGAGAGTTACAAGTGTGGATGAGGTTCATGCCCTTCATGTTTTGCAACTTGCAGCTGTAATTTCATGTGTTATGTCCATGATGACAAAAGATTCTGAATGTGCATTGAAAATTCTCTCAGTATGTTCTCCCTTGTTCCATGTGCCCCAAGTGCTGTGTCAGGTTTCTAAATGTATGTGCTGCAATAGCTTTGCAAACTGTAGCTGCTTTAGAGCATGTAGTGTAAGCCTAAAGAGGTACTATGGAAAATGTGCTCTTCTGAGCTTGATCTTATCAATACTTTATTTCATTATTGTAAAGCAATCAAATCTTTAGATTAAGAGCAGTAGTTCAGAAGTAAATATAAATTACTTTGTCTCCTTTATGTATATCCAGATCAAAATGGCAGGTATTTTTTTAGAGCCTAACATTGTAGCATGGTGATTTCTGCTGATATTTGTTTCTCAAAGGTAACTGAAGTTAAAAACCAAAAACAAAGGAAAAAACCCAAAGAAACAAAAAAACTCTACCTACATTGTCACAACCAGACATACATTTTGTAGTTTTCTTGTTTCACATCATGGTAAAATGGTAAATATCTAGTGGAAATATAAATAAGGTTAATATCCAATGTAAGTGATGTACATCCAATTAAAGTGTTTAGGGGTCAGACAGCACTTTGAGCAACTTGTTTCAGTGAAATATTACCTCCCTATGACAAGGGTGTGGACTATATTATATTCCAACCTTAACTGCTCTGTGATTCCATGAAGAGAAAAGAGAATGGAGGGGCAGAGAAAAGGTGGACCACCAGTAAGATAAGTGTTTAGTAAAGTGCAGGAAAGGTCTTGCTACAAAGACAGAAATATCAAAGAAGTGGTGAAAAGGGTTTCTGCTAAATCACATAAGGTTCATCACCAAGGGGAAAAAAGAATATTTCATTGTTGTTTAGCAGTTCTTTTCCTACCCGAAGCTGAAAAGATCAGGCCAAGAGTGTTTAGGATTGCCTCTTTTACAGGAGACCATCTACATCTGGTCAGCATATATAGGGCCACAGAAAAGAATACTGGCTTTATTAGTGTTATCTTGGGCCCTGGTTCCAGGCACTGGAACAGTCTGGCACAGTTACAACTCCTTATTGGCTTGCTCCTTCCTCACCCAGCAGTGGCATGCTGTTTCCTGCCCGTCCCTGAACACAGGCAGCACAAAGGAGCGCTAAAGCAATTGCTCCACTGCTCCCAGACAAGGTTTATTTAGTTCCTTTCATTAACTGTTAAAGCCTAGTGAGGGGGAATGCATTGCTGAAGCTGCAAATAGGAAAGTGGTTCTTTCTGTTCAGCTATAGCTTAGCTTTGTAGTGACATTAACCTGTGCCTTTAGTGTGGCAATGAGGCAGAAATTCGTGAGTGCTCAGACACTCTGTGAGGATGTCAGGAAGCTTACATGAACACAGGTTTTGTGTCAAAACCACTCTTTAGATTCCATCTGCTTTCCAGGCAGGTTACCTTTAAGTGTGTGAACATAAAGGATGAATTGGGTGTTGAAAGGAATTGAAATTTCAGCTGCTCTGGGAAAAAGAAAGATGTTGCAATCAGCCTTTAAACTGCAGAAAATACCAAGTTTTGTACCAGGTTCTGCCCAGAATACCTTGTCCATGAAGAATGGGGCTTTCTCTGCAAAACTAGCATGCTGCTACATCTGTGCATACCTACTTTTAAGGTTTTCTTCCCAAGGTTTTCTTCCAAGGTCCTTTTTGGTGATTATGGCTTTAAAAAAAAATCCCCAAACCTAAAAACACCCTTCATTACCTTCACTCCCACATTGAAGGTCTGTCTATGCTGACACAGGTTATCTAAGATTACTTGAGTCGACAACAGTGTTTACATTAGTCCTATTATCAACATAATGAGCTTTCAAAGATAGCAACAGACTTTACAGCATGTCTTTGACCTCTTGTAACCAGAGGAACCAGTTGAAGCATATGGCTCTGCAAATGACCTGTTCCCCTTCCTCAGGATGGCCTATACTTACAAGGCGCTGATTAAGAGAACAGTGTTACTGTGACTTTTCCTCTTGATCTGACACTCCTCCTTTGGGACCAGGTATGGTCATCTGATAATTTGACACAAAACTTCTTGGAGTTTAACAGACTATGAGTCTGTCAAAAGAAGTAAATTTTATGAGTAGGAAACTTAGAAACAGTTACCTTTCCAATATTTTTTCTGTTGTAGATTGTAAAGTGATACTTTTGAGAAATAGCAACAGAGGGACAGTTGGTCTCTTTTCTAAATACTTCAGAAGCCTATTACATTGCGCTTGCATGGCCAAGCTTTGGTAGCACGGGCCTACAGGGATGCCTTCTCTGAGAAGCTGCCAGAGGCTTCCTCCATTTCTGGCAGAGCCAATCTCTGTTGGCTCCAAAGATGGCTGTGCCCTGGCCAAGGCTGGGCCGATTAGAAATTATGGTAGTGCCTCTGGGATAGCATATGTAAGAAGAAGAGGGGAAAAAGAAATCCTTGCACAGTTGTAATTTCAGCTAGAAAAGAGTGAAAGAAGAACACGTGATGGAAACAGCACTGCAGACACCAGGGTCAGTGGGAAGGAGGGGCAGGAGGTGCTCCAGGCACCAGAGGAGCCCCACACCAGAGCAGGGGGATGCCTCAAGAGAGGCTGTGACCCCATGGGAGACCTGTGCAGAGAGGAGCACACTGGAGCAGCCTGTCCTTGAGGAACTGCACCCCATGGAAGAGCGACCCAACTGCAGCAGTTTGAGGGGGACTGTTGCCTGTGGGACAGACTCACATCAGAGAAGTTCATGGAGAACGGCCTCCTATGAGGGGGATGCCATGAGCTGGGCAAGGACTCCTCACCCTGAGCAGCGAGAGAAACAACATGGGATGAACTGAGCATAACCCCCATTCCCTGTCTCCCTGTGCTGCTGGGGTAGGCAGTAGAGCTGGGAAGGAGAGAGGGTGGGGGGAAGGTGTTTTTAAAGTCTGTTTTACTTCTCATTATGCTGCTCTGATTTTGTTAGTAATAAACTCAATTAGTGTCTCTACATCTAGAGATGATATTTGATGAACCATCTCTCCCAGTCCTTATCTCAGGCCATGATCCCTTCATTAAATTTTCTCTCCCCTGTCCAGCTGTGAAGTGGAATGAGAGAGAGGGCTGCTTTGGTGGGTGCCTGGCACCCAGAGAGGATCATCCCACTAAATCTTTCCAAGAGAAAAGGGAAGACTGGAATGAGCACATGTAATCTGTTTTCCAAGCCGCTTGGAGTTTGTTATTTGGGAGGGAGGGATTGATTATTTAGGTTTCCATCCTATTCAAGCCAGAATATTCAGACGTGTACTTTGAACTACCACTTTGGGTTATTGACTTCTTTAGTTTACAGATTGCAAAGCATGTATTTTCTGGTGGGGACTGTGAGGCAATCTATTTGACTGTGATGAAGTAAGGATTACTTTAATCCAGATATGTAAATGCTTTTCTTGGCTTATTTTTTTGTAGCTGTTGTTTTTGTATCTTCAGGCTGAAGGAATTTGATCAAAAAATGGGGGAAAGAAAAATGAGAAAGAGGAGAATATACGTTCTGAAATATAGTTTTTAAGTTGTGCTTTGAATTCCTGTATAATGGCCTGTATCTTGTAAAACTCAACATTCAGGGAAATGCAAGTGTGGTAATTGGCAAGGTTTATTATTTGAAAACTGTTTTGTCATAATGTGCTGTGCAAACTGCGTACCATACTAGTGATGCAACGTATTAATGCAAGTTTTATTCAGATTATGTTGGAAGGAGGGAAGGCTGTCCTGTACTTTCATAGTGGACAAATGTGATGTGAATTGAGAGATGAATTGTGAAAGGATAGGTGCTATGTTCTCAGGTGTTTCAGAAGAGATGCAGAAATAATGGAGACCTTAGATTTGTCTTTTGTTTCAGAGCTTTTATTTATTTTATTTATGTGTGTTGGAATTTTCAGAAAATCTTGTTAATGCTTGAAATTGCTTTTTCTTTGAGAACTGTTGTGATACAACGGGCCTGTTAGTAGTTCCAGGCTGATGATGAAGACTTAGAGTTTTAAAAGTCTTAATTTGATCATGATCTGATTATGATGAGAAACTCTTTCTAGGAAACACTGATAGTGATTTAGTAGTCATGATGCAGCAAGATTCCTATGTCAGGCAGAGTCTGCATCTGTGCTAATATTTTCAAACCTTTTACATTTCACTTTATCAGAACTCAATTTAAATAAACAGGTGAGTATTAAATTGACAATGTTAGATATGAATAGTGGGTTTTATACCAAATTTAGCAAGTTAATGGCATGTCTAATGAGTTCTGCTGCTGGTAACATGTAGGTAATACTACAATCTTGAAATCTCCATAGATACATATTTTTTTATAAACTATTATATATGAATGCAATGTAGATGACATTTTTTCTGGCTTATTAAGAAGTACTTGTGGATTTGGGGGTGGTGGGTTTTTTTTGGTTGGTAATTTGAATGTCTTGATACACATGAAACACCTTTTTTCCTAATGTTCCTGATCTTTAGTCTCTTAGACTTTACTGATTTTAGTGTTTAGTTACCCATACAGTTATTTACCTGTGTTTATAAGATACTTGTAAATTTCTTTCGTACTTCTGCTCCCCTGACTTTACTGGAGATATGTAAAATATAGTAATGTGATAACTTTTTTGTGGCTATGTGTTGTTATATAATGTTGACGGAAAATATGCATGCCTTTATTGTAGACAAGGTAAGAGGTGCACTTTCCTACTCTTGATTTTTCATTCCTTTTAAAGTGGCAAATGTCAAACCTACCTCCTGCTGTTCTACAGTGATGTTAGGCTAGGCTGCTCTTACTTAAAAAGTTGAACAAGTTTTTAGTAATGGATGAGAACAATGATTTGGGTTTGGGTTTTTTGGGGTTTTTTTGTTTTTTTAGGGGCTTTGGACTTTTTTTAGAGATGATGGGGAGGAGTTTGTTTGTTTGGTGTGTTTTGTGGGGTATTGGGAAGGGTAGTTGTTGGTTTTAGGTTTTTTTGTGTATGGGATTTTCTTGGGTGCAATGTGGTATCCCTTCCTATTCAAGGTAATAGGTCCTATTCCCAAGTTTAGATACACTGCTGCAGTCTGACCTGTGCTAAGAGTACCTGGTTAGGGGTACAGGGCAGTGGATCAGCTCACTTTTTTTGCAGGCACTGTTCTTCGCCACATTACTGTTCCCTTCAGAGGCCTTTCCCATGTAACTTGGGTAGCAATTGCTTTTTGCATTCACACTAATGCTGAAAAATATATTAAAATTACTTGTATGAGTGTTAACTAGATGTTTCTTTTGTTTGCCCCTGTTAATTTCATCTTACTAGGAGGAAGGCTTTGATTTCAATTGTGTATTCCTCGCTGGGCTGTGTTGCTTGTGGATTAGTTTGATAAGAACAAGCTTCTTGGCCATTACATGGAATGATCAATATCATCATACTGATCATTGTCAGTATGGGCAAGCTTTAAGTCTCACTAAACTTATAAACAATGTACCAGCTTACAGGTTTTATCAGATAGCAGAAGAGTAAAGCTGACCAAATTTTTGCAGGCTTGATTATGCTTCATGTGATGATAACCAAAAAGCTATTTAGGCTCTAATCAGTTTTCTGTTGTACATCCACTGGAGTTTATAGTAAAGACTTTAACAAGCCACACTGCATTCACAAATCCGTATTTAAAAATTTAAATCGTTATTCCAATATCATTCAGGCATTGGGAAAAAAATTAGTGCAAATAGAGAAATAAATAATTGTGTGTTTTAGTCAGGAACATCCTAGAACGGCCTTGCTTGTTCTTTTACCAGCTCCTGTTTCATAGTTGATAGCCTTGTGAAAATTTTCATATGCAGAAATGCTTTTTTTGCCTTGCTCTGTAGGTTTTATCTGTTTAACTTTATATGCCACTTTTTAAACATTTCTAATTTTCTAGGTATGGAATTCGCCCTGAAAATGTGATTATATATGGCCAGAGTATAGGAACGGTACCATCTGTGGATCTTGCTGCTAGGTATGAAAGTGCTGCTGTAATTCTTCATTCTCCACTGACCTCAGGAATGCGAGTAGCTTTTCCTGATACAAAGAAGACTTACTGCTTTGATGCATTCCCAAAGTAAGTTGTAGGATTTTTTTTTTCAGCATGTATTTTCTCTGTAACAGAAGTTCTCAACTAGAGAAACAAGTAGTCTGGCATATTCTCTGAAATTTTTTTCAAAGGTTTAATAAAAGATTAGAGAAATTGGAGAAAAATCAGTGAATAACATTGAAGAGGAGCACTTGGTTTGAGGAAGTTTGCAAAACTTTGTAAACCTTCTAGGCACTTTGCATTTCTAATCATTTTAGTGGATATCTGTAAAGAAGTAATTCATTTTCCTGTATATAACATGTGAATCCCTAGATTTAACAGGTAGTTCTGTCCAGTGAATTGTTAGTCTGGGTTATTGTGAACAAAGTCATTTGCAATATGTTTCTATAAGACTGAAAAATTAAGTAAATCTTAACTGAAGAAAATTCCTGTTGTATTTCAGAACTATGCCACTGTTTTCATAGATATAATCTTTTTCTTTACAGCATTGACAAAATTTCTAAGATAACATCTCCTGTCTTAATAATCCATGGAACTGAAGATGAAGTAATTGACTTTTCACATGGCCTGGCATTATTTGAGCGTTGCCAGAGACCTGTAGAACCACTGTGGGTAGAAGGAGCAGGCCATAATGATGTGGAACTCTATGGACAGTACCTTGAAAGATTAAAACATTTTGTGTCACACGAACTGGTGAACTTGTAACTTTCGTTGTGTATTTACATGTTTTTTTCATTTCACTGCAGAACTGCACACTTTGATAAATATATAAATTAAAACCTGAATGTTGTGTTTTCAAATCATCTTGGTTGCCTTTATTAAATCTACAGGTAATGATTTGTCAACATAATTAATGAAGGTTTTAACGTCAGCATTATAAACTGGAATTACATGATCATGCAGTCAGACTTGGCAGTTCATATTTCTCTGTGTGAGGTTTTTTCTTCTTAGATGTAAAGAAAAAATCACAAGGAGTACTGTAAGAAAATTTAATTATATAAAACCAAATGCTGTAAAAGTGTTGCCAAGTGCTTTAGCATATCAAAACCAAGTTTATAAATATTTTTTAAACATCTCAAAATGTACTGTGACTGACTCTGTTGCACAGGTGTAATTAAAAAACTGACTTCTAAACTGTTGTTCTATAAAAATGTAATAGCCATGAAATTTGAGCAAATACTAATGTATGTAGTGAGAATAAACAGTCACTGGATATTACTCATGCCCTGTTACAGGGAGAGGGGGGAAAAATAGATATCTTTTCCCATATTTTTTATTTCTTTTGTGCTTAGTTTTCCTTTAGTTATTTTGTACTCATATTGTCTCTTACCTTTCAGGATAATAAAATGTATCCACTCATGTTCTCAGGAGTCCTAATCTTGCCAGAATAATTCCACAAATTGTCATTGTTGTAGTGCAAGTATCATTCACATGATTTCTACTGAGGCCACAAAATACCTCTTTGAAACCAGTATTAAAACCTAGAAGACTTCTTAAATCATGTAGTTTTAAACACTGATTTTCTAGAGCCACAACATGTCCTTAAGAAGAACCTTGAAATTTATCCAACATTATAATAAAGAGTTTGCCACTTAGCAGTTGTCTGATCAGGCTAATTTTGGATGTTTAACGTAAAAGCTTATTGATTTTGAGTGTTGTATGGAAATTTTACTAATCGGGCCTGTGTGGGGTGGGAGGAGTGACAAGAAGAGAATATTGACATTTTTCTATTAACTCATCATAAAAAAAACTTAAGTTGCCTTTCCCTTGAATGCATTTTACATGAATAAAATGATGAAAACTGAACTTAATTATATGTAGCCTAATTGTGAACAAAATAATATTCCAACAATACACACTGTGCTTTGAAGGCCTTACGTAGTTTAATTGTTGTGCTTGTTTTATGTGATTGAGAGTATTGTATACTTAAATGTAGCTTTGAGTATTGTGAAGACTTTGGTTAAGATGTGTTGATTAACAGTAAACAATATTCCACAAACTTGCAGTTTTTTCTTTTTATTCAAAGGAATAGCAGCAGTTGCTTGTAGTATCAAAATACTTAGCAACTCCCCATTTATTCAAGGAAATCTGACATCAAAAGCAATAACTCATTGTTCTGAATTGCCAGTGCATTTCTTTATCAGCAACTACTGTTCTGATCACCCTTCTATCCCCATGCCTCACCTTACTACAATTTGCTATTCAGGACACAGGCTTTCTGCTGCAAAGCTGCTTGTAAACTTTTTTTTCTGTAATGAATTCTACTATCTCCTTCTTTGAAATTAAAATGAATTATTGTCTTGTGCACTTTGAGTTGAGTAGAAAGAAATTTGTTTCCAAGCAACTAGGTTTCTGCATGATTTTTTGATCAAGGATGTTTCAGCGAGTTCTGAAATTCAGAGTATATTCAGAAACAGCAACATTAGACTTATGGATTTTCATCCTAGTTCCAGGCTTTTGGATAAAGGTGTGTAACTCACCTTTATTAACATCGTATTTAATACATAGTTTGATTTCCTTCTCTTTCTACCTTAGTAAAGAAGTAGCCACTAGCCACTATCTCCAATGAAAATCCTTGCCATTAAATGTTTAAGTAATGAATGGAGCCTGTTTTGAGATTTCTTTGTGATGAATGGAGTCTGTTTTGAGATTCACCTTCAGGAATTCAGAAATAAAGAGTGTAGAAGTGCAATGTTAAGTGATATATATTGGCTGTAGTTTGGTTGCCTGCCTCTTGCAGGCAAATGACCAACTGTCATCACAAGAACTATTTGATTGTACCAGGGGATATTGTGGCACCCTGTAATTGAAAAAGACAGAAAAGGTGTCACAGTAGTTTTGCTGCTTTTGTTTATGTATTTTGTTGAAGCAGAACAAAAGACCTGACTAACAGTGTTTTGACTTCAGTATGTGCAGCTGTGCTGGATTGCACTGGTGCGTGGCGATTCTGTTCTCTTCCACCATTTATGCATGGTTAATTATTGCCATTTTGTGCTGATTTATGTTTTGTACTTGTATTTTTTCAGATGAGTTGTATATGTGAAGGAATTTAAATGGGTTTTAGGCATAGCTTAGCCTGTGGTGCAGATTGTATTATGGCAGCAAACTTGTTAGTGACAGAAAGCAACTCTGAGCTGTTGCAACGATGGGGAAAACATTTGACATCCTGATTGTCTTATCCTTATACCATCCTTTTGGTCAAATTGACAATGGGCTGTTGTTTAATGTTACAGATGCAATTGTCTCCTGATAAATAAAGTTGATTCAGCATTCATTGAAAAGACAATGCCTGTATTTTAGGGAAAAAGAAAAGAGCATTTTGTAAGCTTCATGGTATCATTCCTGGTTTGGGGTTTTTTTTTTTTTTCCTTAAGAGTTGTATTTGACAGTAAGCTGTCATTTTTAGTTCTGGAAACCTTGGCAAATCAGCTTTCAAAACAACTTCATATATGAAAAATATGTGATTACCTTATAAAGGTGGGGTCTATTTGAGACATGTTTTGCTTTTACATTCACAGCTTCATAAAACTCCCCTCTCTTTACTGTCCACTTCTGGCACCAAAGAATTCTAGTGTATGTTCAGTTAGATACTCTTATTGATTGATTTTAAACTTTCCTTTTCAAGATTTTTTTTATTGAGGAAAAATATTGCATGTTTATTTTTGGGCTCCTTTAATTGGGTGACATTGGCCAACAAGGTACTGCTCATATGGAATATGCCAGGTCCTACAGGTCCTAATTTTTCTCACTACTCTGAGTAGTGAGATTATATATTGTTAATATATTACAGTCAGAAAAAAGGAAAATAGTGTGTAAGTAGAAGGCTGATTGGTTGAGGAGTTGGGGACCCTGCTGCAACAGGCTGCACACGAACCAGCAATGCACCCTTATGCCAAAGGCAAACAAGACCATTGCAGGCCCGATAGGCAGAGGTCTGCCAGCAGATCTTGGGAAGGGATCCTACCCCTCCTCTCTGCTCTGTGAGTGCAGATGTGTGTGAAATGCTGAGTCTAACTCTGGGCTTTTGCATGAGGAAGATAGGGATGTACTGGAGACGTCCAGTGCAGGGCCACAGCTATGACTGAAGGACTGGAGCATCCAGCATGGGAAGAGAAGCTGAGAGAGCTGGGGCTGTTCATCTTGGGGAAGGAAAAGTTTGGAGTTTGAAAGGATATTAACTACTATGTGTGAATATCTGAGGGAGGGAGCGGAGACAGCTGAACATTTCCCTGTACTGCCCTCTGAGAGGGCAAGAGCCCATGATGACACAATAAAAACCAGAAAATATAATCTGAAATTAGAAAGCAAACTTTTTTGGGGGGTAGTTTGTTTTGTATTTTTTTGTTGGTGTTTTGTTGGTTTTTTTTGTGAGGCAGATGGAACACTGGGACTGACTGTGTAGTTCTCATCTTTACACATACTCAGAATTCAGCTGAACACAACTTTAGGTAACCTGCTGTAGCTGAGCCTGCTCTGAGCACACAAGTAGATGTTCTCAAGAGGTTCCTTTCAGCATCTGTCATTGTGTGTACACCCGCTCAGAAGTGGAGTGTTTATTTAAAAGAATTATCTTCATTTGGTGTTTCCTACTTTTGAAGCATTATTTTAAAGCAACTTTTTCTCTTGGTCCTTAGACCATCATTGTTTGATGCACTGCTGCTGAATCAGACTAATACCCACTTTTATACCACAGACAGTGTCATCAAAGATCACAGATTGCTACAGTGTACTACAAATGGAAGGTTTAAAAGCTAGAAGCAAAGTATAAGCGTGCTAGCCTGAAAAGAGGAAAAATGCTTGAAAAGATATCTTAAACATTGTCAAAGATGGAAATGTTGCATTCACAGCTTCTATTAAGTTATGAGATACCGTTGTTTTGGGTTGTTTCAATAAAATTGGGTAATAAAGTTGGTTTTACTTCACTTTATTAATGAAATGAAAAATTGTTTGTGGGGAAGTTTGTCATGAGCTAGTAACTCTGTGTCAGACTTGCTCACCATCACTGATACAGTTCAGATAACTGTTGTTAGTGTGAAAACCCATTCAGCTTGAGTACCACCTGATTGAAATGTCAACATGACATTACCTTAGAGCTCTTAACATATTGAGCTTCATATTAATTGTAAAATATCCATAAAAAGAAACAATGATTCCCTAATAAATTCTGTGTATGATAACAATAATGTCTATACTGTATCTGTTTCCCTTTTTTATTTATTTAGTTAAGGTGTCTTCTTTCTGTGAAAGGGAGTAAAATCTTTGCAAACTTCTGGTAAAATGCCAAGGAAAATATTTCAAGAAAGACAGCTTTGTAAAAGACATGATCTTAACAACAGATTACTCTTCCAGTGAGGAAGGGCCAGCCATAAAAAATTATTTCAGTGTTAACTTTTTCCCAGGGGCATTAGTAGGTTGTCTTAGTCTAATAACATCTTTCTAAATAATGAGGAAACCTTGAAATGGTCCTATTGCTTAGAAGAGGTTTTGTGGTTGATCAAGGAGTCATCATACAAATGGTTGTCATTTTAATGTTTAATTTTCAAAATTTTTGGCTTAAAGTGGGCAAATAGCTTTCTAACTTTCATTGAGCACTGCAGAGAAGACATAAGAGAGATGTTGATGAGACAGTCAATATAGCTTCATATTAGGCTAGAAGCTGTGAGCATCTCAAGTAAGTAACTATGCCTTCTCTCCTAGAGCTTTGGGTGAATGTAATATGGATGTAATCAGGCTGTCATACTGGGACATTTTTAATTTTCCAAAGCCACAACAGTTTTTGCCAGGTGTGTTTTTCTGGAGTCAGGTAAATGGTAGATTGATTAAATTCTAAAACTGAACTGTGCCAAAGATCCAAATAAATCGTAAGCTAGAACAGCATTTTAAGTCATTTAATCAGTAACTCATCTAGTAGTTCAAGGGCACATAATGGGACTGTAACTCTTTATCCAGCACCTGAAGTATTGCAAAGGCGCTTGATTGGCCAACTCATCTGTTTTAAAGGTATAAATACACTTTCATCGTAAATGTACATTTATGTAAGTCATTCTAAGGACAGCAAGGAGCGTGTGTATAAAAATCACCAGCAGCTTTGCAAGAGCATTACTGATTTAGAGACATGTGTGATGCATTCTGATTTTGCCCCAAACATTTCCTAAAAAAAGTTTGCTAGGTCCATTTGGTAGACCCTGCACACTCTTCAAAACAAGAACAGAAATATTTGGTCTCTGGTTCAAAACAGCCTCCCAGGATGGTGCTGTTTTGTTACATTCATGGCAACAGTTTAATCCATTAGAAAAATGTTCGCAAAAGATTTGGGTGGTGATGAGGCATTTCAGTTTTCAGACGTCTCTGCTTCTCAAGATTGTACTAGTTATATATATACTTTACTTCTTTTTTATGTATTTGGCCAAATGTATCATAGTGCGCTCCATAGAGAAAAGCAAAGGGATGTATGCCTTACTTATCAGAATTCTGTTTGTGTTGTATCAGAATACTTTTTGTGTTGTAGTATCATTTCTAGTTGGCAAAGAGATTTAATGTAAGTTTCTTCCTGTCAGAGATTTTGTGTCATCTGAAGTGCTGGAACACAAACCACATGTTTGGAGCCAGAACAGGAGGGTAGACAAAAAAATGCAGACATGAACAAATGTATGAGTTCCTGTTCTGCTGTATTTGTAGAGCCCAGCACTGTCTCAGTTTGCCCATCATAGCAGGTGTGTAATAGATGCCCTGTCATTATACCCATGTTACTTAGGGTTCCAAAACAAAGAGAATTTATGTCTTTGTTTAAAACAACGTGAAGGAGCACATTCTGGAATGAGCTGCCTCCCTTTATAGGTTCAACCAATCCCTTTCCACCAATAAATGATGAATACAAGTAGAAGTGAAAAGGTAAGTTTACCAACAACGGGTGCAGCAACAGTCAGGAAATAACAGCAGATAGCCATCAGATACAAAACTGCTAAATCTCGCAGACTCCACAGAACAGAGAGAGCCAAAATGCCGGGGACAGCCCCCCGGGATGACGCTCCACAGCCGAGTGCGTGGTTCGAGGGACAAAGGGAGTGGTGGTGCCAGTCTTCCCCCACCATCCCCCTGCACTCTGCTCATCTCCAGCTGGAGCTCCAGCTGGCACTCTGCGGATCTAGGGCTGGACACTTGCGGAAGGACCCCCCCTTTCTCTCAGCAGGAGCAGTAAAGGCAAGGTATCTGGGCTGGGGTGACTCCATAGTCTTCTCTCCTGGAGTGGGGACCGATGGATCTGGACCAGATTGCTGGAGCGCAGCCACCCTACTCGATGCGGCAGTACAGGCAACACGTGTGGAATTCTCTTCCATGGAGCTCAAAACTGCCAACTGCAGACTCTCCAACACGAGAGAAAAAAACCAAATGAGAATCCCAAAAGGAAACGGCTTTGCCTGGGCAAAGACCAGGAAGTCAGCGAGCCAAAACCCACATGGCAAGAGGGGATGAGCTGCTTGTGACAGCTGACTTAAAAAGCGCCCAATAGCATCCTGCACTGCAGCTTCCCAGCTGCAGGTCAGAAAGAGACAGGAACAGTTTTGGGCACAAATAGATCTGGAATATGACAACATTTTGGGTTACCGATGGCAATTTGAGTAATCTAGAAATTAGGATGATATATAGGCTGTGTTTTATGTATTTCTTTGTAGTCACAAAATCTTGAGGGTTCTGTTTCAAGGAGAAGTTGGGATTCACTTGTCAGTAAATAGAGTTCTTCAGAGGCATATGACATCACAAGGCATGATAAAACCACAAGGACTGGCAAATGGAATATGCAGTCCTGGAGACAACTACAGAATATTGCACATAAGGTAAACATTAATTTTAATGCAGATAAGGTAAACATTAAATTTAAATTTTTCAGACTGCTGGTACAATGCATTATTGTCCTGCCATATTTTCTCTTTCTAATGTAAGGAAATTGATTTTATGCAAGGCATTGTTCATGCTTTATAAAATCACATTGTGTTTTCCCATATGTGTCTGATCTGTGACATTTAGGCTTGCTTTCCACAGAAGTTGGCACAGCAGGTTTTTTTACATGGTTCAGTCTCTTCTTTCAGGCAGCAAGTGATAGGAAAAGAGAAAATGGCCTGATATTGCACCAGGGTTGGTATGGATTGGATATTAGCAAAAATATTGTCACAAAAGAGACTGTCAGGGATTGGAAGAGGCTGCTCAGGAAAGTGGTTGAGTCACCTTCTTGGGGGTATTTAAAAGACAAGTAGACACACAGCACTTGGGACATGGGTTAGTGGGAGACCTAGCTGTTGTGTATTAGTGATTGGTCTTGTTGACCTTAAAGGTCTTTTGCAGCTTTAACAATTTGATGAATTCTATGGGGAGTAGCTATTTTAAAAAACAATCATATGTGAACAATAGCATTCACATGTGTACAAACCATTATTACTTCTGATTATTGCTTTGTCAGTGTTCAGCAGCTGTTCTGAGTCAAATTGTCTCTGTGGCATGTGAGGACATGGCCATAAGAATGTGTGTGTTTAACGGTAATTTGTCTTTTTATTTATTTATTCTATCACTTGTTCTGAATTGTTGCCAGATTGTTTGTTGTGATGTTTTCTGCTGTGACAATACTCGAATCACAGCAACTGCCACCTGCTGATGTGGCCAGTCTTCCCTTGAATTTAGATTGTCCCTTAGCTTCACACAAAGTTCCATTTCTTCCTGCAGGCTCTTTGTTGTCCCTTGCACCCCTTGTCTTGCTGCCCCACTGTCTTAATCTCAGTGCTGCCCAAGCCCATCTCAGAAAGCTTCCAAGCAGCAGCCAGAGGTGGATGAGGCTCCAAGGACTCTACAAATCCATTCTTTCATTTCAGTGGCACAGAGAAGAAGGGACTTGCTGCAACAAATGTTCAGCTATTTCTGCTTTCATAAGGGGACGTCAGTTGCCGAGTAGCCAGAAGGCCAGAGGAAACAAACCCACGAATCTGCTCCTAAGTATTTCTCTTCCATCTTATTGTGGGAAAAGAAAATAACAGGAAAGGGAGGATGTGGAAAATAGGACGTTCCATTGGGAAAAAAAAAAAGGTTAAGGTAAATGTTTGGCCTGGTGAAGGCCTAAAGAAGGATCTGCAGATCAGATGCAAGGAGTTTGTGGTTAGGTAGTGGAAAGCAGAACCAGCAGAATGAGACAGAAAAAGGGAGATGCTGGCAGAAGTGAGAGTTTTTGGCAGAACTAGGAAAAATGAGGAAAAGGAAAAGGAAAAAATGAAAAGAAAAATGGAAAAGGAGCTTAAATCTTTTGTCTTTTCAAAATAAAACACTTTTTGAAAGAAAAATGTAACTAATCCAAATAGGAGTGGAGCAATTAGTAGATGGAGAAGAGCCAAATATAATGAAAAATAGAGAGGAAGAAGGAAAATGTAAAATGAAAGGAAGTGGAAAAGGGGAGGGGGAACACCCTGCATTACTTCTATTTTCCAATTCCTTTGTTTTGTCATATGTTCTTGGGAAATCAGGGTTTTTATTGTGATAAAAGAATTTATGTCAAACAATGGCATATCCTCTGCATTTACTTGCTGATACTATTACTGTGCTAGGGCTAGACCAGTGTCCTCCAAAAGTTTTTGATCATACACTTCTATCAGTAAGACCTTTTTGAGCATGCACCCATAATAGAGGCATATATATTTATTTATAAATTGTACACATGAACTATTCCATTAATGTATTATGTACATTTAAAAAAAAATTACCAAAATAGGAACTAAGATAATGTGAGATAAAGATGAAATAAACAAACAGTATTTTGAAAATTTTGCTTTTTTTTTGCTTTTTTTTCTTTTTTTTTTTTTTTCAGTTTTTAATGCTAGAACCCATATTTCTTCACTCCAGTGTATTGTCTAGCATACATCCTGGGTTGTACATTTCCCTGCCACACATATAATTTGGAGAGCACTAGATTAGACACTAAGGCAATGTCTAAAGCCTAGTGATGAGCTCTCACCAAAGCTATTGCTTACATTTCTGATGGCCTTGCTAGGAAGATGAGGAGGTGGCCTCCTTATCACAAAATGCAGAGCTGCCTCAGTTCTTCATAAGTGTTTTACAGTACTGCACAGAAATGGATTTAGAAATAGCTGGTTAGGACCCGTCAAAATCATTGACAAAAATAGTCATTAGGCCTGATGGCACCTTAATTTTCTATGTTCTATTGTCTTATAATTACCAGCTACAAGGAAAAAAATTATGGTTTCCAAAAATGAAAGGACAACTTACTGAAAGCAGTGGCCATGACTTTAGAAGACATGGCCAGTTACAGCCAAAGTAGACCTACAGCTATTTGATAAAGATATTAAGAATTCAATTTAGTCTTTTATATTTTCTTAAGTTTCTTCTCAAAGTAGATCCGGCAAATTGAGTTGTGGACATCCTTTGAATTAGAACTGCAATCACGCTTTCAGTTGCACAGAGAAGATTAGACCCACTTTTTCAAGCATAACTTGATTTATATATATTGACTCTTGGTTTTCAAATATGTTTGACAGAACATATTTGAAAGTAGTGTGACATTCAAAATTTTAATAATAAATTATACTGGGCTTTCTTGCAAAGGGTAAACCCACAAAAAATCCTCTGTTTTGCTGTTTTCCATGTGCTTTCCTGTGGAAATTGATATAACAAAGGTTTTGGGAAGGTAAGAGCTGTAAGAATATAAGCATAGGCTTGTATTTAAAGAATACTTCTTTATATTTGTTTTACAACTTTTAAATTTAATGTTTGTATAATTCATTTTCTTATGTCTAGAAGCAGCAATTTGAAGCAGTAACAAAAGGCAAACACTGATGAAACAAAACTATGATAAAACTATGGATTGTTTATAGGTATTTTCAGGCTAGTTTATATTTGAATGCTTTCTGACCTTCTTTGTGCCCTCTGCTGACATATACTTGAATTACCAAACATTACATTTAACATCCTAGCCTAATAAATCTTTGTTGCCAGCAGATTATCTAATGCAGTCTGCAGTTTAGTCAAAAGGCTGAGTTTAAATGCTCTAGAAATTATGTAGGAACTTATGCCAGCACAAAATCTGGCAAATTATATTAACCCCTTTAGTCAAATTTACACTTATATTTCAAATATGTAATTGTATTCTGGTGTCAGCGGGGGAGGTTTCTGACTTTATATATTTCCTTGTAAGTCCCATCAGTGCTATCGACTGATCATGACAATGGCTTAAGGACCAGAATGGAGAGATCCCAAAAAAGTGTGTTTAATCTCCCTGTGCCTGACCTTTCCTTTCTGCTGGGAATATTGGAAAAGTCAGTAATGGTTACAAAACAGACAACAGTTTGCATTGACTTGGACTGAGAAGATTGCTTGTCTTCAGTATGGTTCTCCATGGTGGCATCAAGCAATTCTTCTGTGCTTTGTTTTCAACTCACTTTATAAACACAAATCCATTATTCTTTTAATCTGCTAGAGTGTTGGTTGAAGTTGACTCAAACATAAAAGGGTCTGTATCCTGTTGGGCCTCTGCTACGCTTTAAGTAGTATTTAATGACTGTACTGTTTCTGAGACAATACTGGCAGAGTCGTAGGAAGACCCTACTGCATTGTGACCTAGATCATTATCAATCAGATAAACTTTAGAAAGAAAAAGTGGCCTACAGAGCTGGTTTTTAGATTTAGTTGTAAATAGAATGCATTCTATAAAGTTTTGTATGAGATCTGTTTTACAGAGGATGTTTATGAGTCTTTTCAAAAAGGAAGGGACAGTAAACTCTTTAATATACTAATTAATATATTGAAAACATATGTTGGGCCACAAAAAGTCTTGAGTTTATCCTTCTTCCATAATACAAACTAACCCAAGCCTGGTCCTTTTAATTGACCTCCTGTGTTTTGAATTGTCAATGGACACAAAAGTTATATTTCCAAGCTCCAACTTCAAAACAGAAGCTAAAGCACTTCATTTTTAAAAGAAAGCTTAGTTTCTGATGTAACCATAGCATTCTAAAGAGAATAAGAGGGTATAGAGACATAAGGCAGATGTTATTAAACTTCAACATAATGAGAGGGTCATGAGAGCAGACAACACCAGATAAGCTTGAGTTTCCACATTGATTTATGGTGCTGCTTCTTGCAGAGCCAATTTGAAATTCTGCAAGCTGGGTCTTGAGAGTGTCAAGAACAGGTGCATGAGGTTGTGACCAGTGGGTACCTTGGTGTATATGACATGGAAGATCACAGCTTTGGCTTCTATCTGAGTTTAACCCATTTGTATTTCAGGGGAGATTAAAAAGAGAGATTAAAAATGTTTGTGTCAGCCAGACAGCAAATGTAGCAGTCTGCTGCTTTAGATTTACCCAATCCATAGTAAGGTGCAGCTTAAGCCACAGAAAACTTTGTCCTAAAAGTTCTGTTTCTTCTAGTTACTGTGTAAAGTCTAGGAATCATCTTTTTCAGCTATAGAATCTTATTCTATAGCCATGTTCATATCCAAGAAAGCTGCATTCACCTAACAGTTCGATTCAGATCTTAAATACTTCTCTAACTTGAGTTCTAGCTCAAGACTAGTCCAAAGAAAAGAACAAGCCTCCTGTCAAGTTTTGGGTGTTGTCAACTGCATATGAAAAAGTCAGCATTTTATTCACAAAAAAAGAAAGAGAAAGGTTGTAACTGTCTGTCGTCCTCTTTGAGGGAACATTTGAAAATATGGCTAGTGAAAAGGACAGCATGTATGCCAGGATAAAAATTAAATTCCTTAAAAGGGAGGAAGAAATTCCATTTGGCTGGCAAACAATTCCAGTTAGCAAGGAAGTATGTGTTCCACTCCAGGTTTGAATTGGAATATAGCATTAACCAATATTGTGAGGTATTATTTGCCACACTAACATTTCTTTTTCCAACTAGTAATAAAGTGTTTACTAATATTTCCCTTTAAAATGTGGTTACTCAGTTTCAGGATTAGCACCCGTGAGACATACAGGAGCCATTCACATCTCATGTCTTTCATTATACCAGTCAGAAATCTGTTATTAAGTTAATATGCATATTTTGAAACTTAATTGTACAGCTGCAGGCATTCTGAGACAGATATTAAGATTCTTTGAATATATTTTTATAGTATCTTGCAAGAAACTAGGACACTGGATCATAAATACATCAGATAAAATAGGATTCCATTTGGGGGATATGAGATAAATAGTAAATCAAAGTTTAAACTCTGAAGACCAAATAAAGCTATGTACTTTAAAAAAGTAGAGTCATTACTACTAAATAATTCTTTAGATATGCGTATAGCAACATATTCCTGAGTGTTTGCTACACAAGATAGATGGATCAGGTAGTACAGCTTCAAATTCAAAAATATTCTATGAGAAGAGGTCTTAAATAGCAGCATACAAAGATATTTGTGTCTATTTGTGTCTGATTTTAATTCATTATCTGTACATTAACTCAACACTTTGAATGGTGGAATAAGTTTTAAAAATTAATGTGATTTCTGTACACTCTGGCTTTCAGAAAATTTATGATTTATTGTCACATTTCTCTGATTCCAAAAAAGTCTCTTCTTTCCGTGGTTTCACGTGAGAGACTTATGAAGCTGACCAAAGGTAAGCTGTTATCAAAAAAGAAAAAGAAACAGACAGAAGCCTCTTTTAAAGTCTTTCTGTTAAAATGACACACCACAAAGATTAAGTCAATATCCACTTCTGGTGGCTTGACCTTGGCTGGATGTCCAGTGTCCACCCAGCCACTCGATCACTCCTTGACTGACGGAAGTCTGTTCCAGTGCAGGCTTCTCACGGGATCACAGCATCCTTCAGGCATCACTCTGCCCCAGGCTGGAGCTTCAGGAGCCACAGGTGAAGATACAGGTGGATCTCTGCTCTCCTGTGGATCTCCATGGCTGCAGGGGCACCACTGCCTCACCATGGGCTGCACCAGGGGCTGCAGAGGAATCTCTGCTCCAGCACCTGGAGCACCTCCTATCCCTCCCTCTGCAGGTCTTTTTCTCTCAGGTATCCTCACTTCTTCCCAGTGCAATAATTTACATTTATGATTTGATTTTTATCTCCTGAAGGGTGTATGATTTAAAACAGTAATGTAAAAAGCGTTAATTACATAACAAATGAAGTAAAATAACAATCTATAACTATATAATAGTCCTTTCTGCACAGCAAGGTATTTGACTTAAGGCATCCATAAATTTGGGAAATTACTGTATCCTGCTCTTTGTCTTTTTGGTTAGCTAGAATGTGAATCTCTAAGAGTTTATGTGCAATTGCTGAGTGCTTCAAGAAGAGGACACAAATTTTTCCACAGCTTTTGTTCTGACCAGTCTGTCCAGCATGAATCTGGTCCATGTACAGGGGGAGGTTTAGTCCAAAGCCTGCATGAATCTCACCCCTGCAGCAGGGGCTGGTGAAAGCTGCTGCATTGTTTTGGCCTCATGAATTTTAATCTGAACCCATGAAAAGGTCTAATCACTGTGTAACTCAGCACCACTGGTGATTGTTTATGCTTGTAAAAAGTGTAAATATATGGTGGGAAACACCAGGCTTTGTGAAGAATATTGTCCAAATAAGTCTTTTAGACAGCCTCTACCACACAAAAAGCCAGCAAGACCTTTTCTGTGCAGTCATTACCTGTGAGTCTCTAGAGGCTTGGCCATGATTTTTTTCTTGTAGACGCCCTCCCCCAACTCTGGCATTGTTTTTTCCCAGGAGCTGACTTCAGTTAAGCCTTTAATCTCTATAAAGTCTGTGCTGTCTAATTCAGAATGGAGAAAATTGCTTGGAGAGATATTATACCTTCACTGTGCTCAGCTTAAAGTTTCAGTTGAAAAATCATTGTCTAAGTTATCTTTCCTGTCAGAGTTTGTTGTACAATCATAAAAAATGTTTTTATCTGTAGTATTTTTTTTTTTTTTTTTCCTGTTCTCTCTTTTCCATGCAGCTTGCTCCATGGAATTTTGCAGAGGTAAGACTTAACTATAAAATGTTGATGTCAGTCCAACATGTACAACTGCCTGGCTTAGTAAATATGCTCCTACAAAAAAAAAAAAAAAAAAACCAAAAAAAACCAAAAAAACAAAAAAAAAACAAAACAAACAAAAAAAAAAAAAAAAGGAAATAGGCTAAGGGAGTGGACCCAAAAAGCAAGAGAGAAACATAAGATTGGTAGCAAGAGAACTTGAAGGAAAATGAAAGAATCAGCAGAAGAGAACTTCCCTGACTGAGTAGCCTTATGTGTAAAAAGAATGGCAAGCTTGCACTGAGAATGTTGTCTAGCCTTCAGCACACAATCGACTTTGATAGGTATTTTTTCCTGTCTTTTTTTTCCCCTCATTGCTTACCTAAAATCAAATGACAGCATTTGAGGAGAAAGCAGGAAACTGATGGCCTATTTTTTTCAAAGGGCTGGTTTATGGCAAAGGTTATAATTTTTGAGTGGCTCCTATTTTGCAATTGACACAGAACAGGAACTTGCTGTCATGAGCAGAACATGAACTGTCTGAAATGCAGCTCCTTCTTAAAAGCTTGCTGATGTGATTTTGATAGCATATGGCACTTACAGGTTGTTGGGAAATCCAAAGTGAAGCTTATGTACACAATTACAGGCTCTATAGAGTTACTGTTCAGAAATACTACTAAGGAAACATCTGGTGACCAACAAAGCAAAATGATTTTAGGTATGATTTAGGGAGAAAATACAATTAAAAGAAAGCACTTTTTTAATCTAAGGTACCCATATTCTGGAGGATACTGCAATTCTCTTTCTGTCTTCTTTAAATAAATGGGCAGCAAAATTGGCAAAAGAAAAATAAAGATGCTGAAATATGAAACAGTTTCCATGAAAGGAACAGAAAAAGATGTTTTGTTAATACATAATATTATTATCTCAATGGGCATGAGAGAACTTGATAGCGTGTGAAAAGGATGGAGAAGGTGAATAGGGAGTAAGTTTCTTTCAATGTAAGAACTATGGGATATAATAAAAGATAAGTGGAACCTCTGAAAGAGATATTTCTTGTTACAAGATAAGCTTCTTGTAACTCATATGCCCCATGTAGATACTACAGAGCTCCTTGTCACAGGACATCATGGATGTTAGGAACTTACATAGTTCAGAAGGCAACAGATTCTTTAATAGAAGCTGGTAAAAAGCAGCATATCAATGGTGACACAGAGCTGCAAATCCCTTGAAGAAGGGGAAGTAGCCTATCAAGTTTTGATGTATGTTTACTTATCTTTTAAAAATATATTCTTGCAACGTCTTGTCAACAGTTGTTGGAAAGAAGATACTTTGCTAGATGAATGTCTGCTCTAGTGTAGAGAGTCCTATTTTAATGTTAATTTATGTTTTTTGTAAAGAAACAGATCTGCAAAACCAGTAATGATCATGGTGCTTTCACCTCAGTCTCTTGTTTAAAGAATTGATTTTTAAAAGTAGCATGATTTTTAGGATTATTGAATATCTCACCCTAAACCACATGTTTAAGGACTATGTTCTGCAGTATTGCAAATTCATCTCAGAGAATCAAAGTATTCATTTCTCTTGGGCAAAAAAATACTTATTGTTTTTACATTTGGCTGTCATTCATATTAGACACTTCAGTTCCTAGAGCTTTTTTGTAAAAAGGAATCAAAAGGTCAGGATGATATCCTATGCACAGAATCCAACAGATAACTTTTCCTGTAACAGTGATTCACATTTGTATTTGTTCTTCCAAAAAGGAAAAAGGTTCAGTCTGTCATTTGGTGAGACACTCTGTTGGCAGAAAACTGAAAATTTACTGGAAACAATCCCCTCTGACTTTATATACGTGCATTATTACTTTGTTACAAAACAAAGTAAGTGCAAGTGCTTTATTCTACAATGTTACTCAAACACGTGTCAAATGTGTTTCTGCTGAATTTCACAGAAGTTTTTATAAAAGAATGACATTTTGAGGACTATGGTGCAAATGTGAATAGACAAGCCCAAAGCTTTGTAAGAAGATTTACATTAGCAAATCATCATGTGCAAGAAATGTATCTTGTTGTGTTTGATGAAGAGTTCTGTTTTGAACTTTGTTTTAATGCCATGGAAAACAATGTTATCTTAGTGTCCTAATGTTGCACTTTGCCTTTACTGTTTCAATTAGACGTTGTTCCTACCTACATATGTTTCTTCTGGGACAAAACGAGGTACCAGTGAATACAGGTTTTTAGAACTTTGCATACCTGGTTTTGGCACTAATTTAGAAGCATTACAACTTAATTATTTCCCCAATGTTTAAATACTTTAAAAATAAGTAATATTCTGAGCATTTCACCTTGTGAAAATATTTATCTTTCTCCTCAATCAGCTATATAATAAGTAACTATAAGAGCAGAACACTTAAATGCATTTATCTACAGTGGAAGTCAGACTCTCTGTCTCTCTCAAAAATTAAAAGAACCCAGTTATGTCATGTTTCTGGCTTACTAGTATGTGAGTGCAAATCAGAAATCTGTGCTGTAAGCTCTGCTCTTCTTGTAAAATTCACAGAGTTTTAAGCAAAACCATTCTCTGTTAAGACAAAAACAAAAAATTCAGGACTTAAATTCATCACATAGAAACATTATGTGCACAATTTAAAAGCAATTACACCAAGCATATGGGAAAAAAACAAACGGTCATAAATATTTCAAATAGTCTCAACCAAAGTCTGGCAGGTAATTTGTAGGAAATTATGCACTTAACAATTTTTAGTCTGCCATATCGATTACAGAATGTCTCATAAAAAAAATCTGACAGGTCTTAAAAAGTCTGTACACTGTGGCTTGTCTCATGAGCACAGCACTCCAAATTCAACTCTCATGTATCTGACCAGTCTTACCGTGTATCTGTTTACATATTATTTAAGTTTATTGACCAAACAAGCAACTAGAACCAGTAGTCCTTTTGGCTGTGTTTCTGGTCACTCATTTGCCAATCAATTTCCATCAATATTTACCTTAAATACAAGGCAAATTTACTGTTGCACTTAGCTTGTAAAATTGACATAAACCTCAACCCAATTCACATCAAAATAAATGTTGAAGTGACTTTGAAGGTGGACACCTGCTGTGAGAAACTTTCCCAAGGAAAATTTTTTTAAATATGGAAGACAATCACAATCAAATGTTTTTAATAATGTCGAACTAAAATCTAAACACAACAAGAAAGTAGTACCTGTGTTTCTTAGTGTGAATGAATGAATGAATTGATTTGGTAGGGAATTGTGACTTTTATTCTGATTATATTTAAAATTGATGCAATATGGCTATGTTGCATTTTGTCTTTCATCAAACTGCACTTTAGAAGTGTAAAAGGCAAAATACAGATTTCTGGTACCCATATCAGCTTTGTGATTTTGTCATTTTCTTCTTTTTTCCTTTTGTCTCAGTTATGTGCTCCCCTTCCTGCATTCCATCTATGTATATCTGCTTCCCCCTCCCAGTCTTATTTATTCTTGATACTTTTCAACTATTACTTTTACTTGATATTTTTCAACTATTCTTTTAAAACCTTAATATATTTATTCTCCTTTCACTCTTGAGTGCAGCCTATAATACTCAATTACACAATTTTAAAAGTATTTTGCTAATTCATTATCAACATTTGATTACTGAGGAGGAAATCCAGAAGCCACTAAAAGTACATCAGGTTTTGTTGTTGGTTTTCAACAGTTTTTCGTCTTTATATGACCCAGAATCTTAAAATCCTGACAAGTTTTTCCACTGTAAAAATTTTGGGAACATACAATGTGACAGAGGAGAATGACATTTAGGATCTACCAGAACTCAGAAATAGGTCACACTGTTTTGTAAACCTGCAAAAAAGTAAATCAGTTTCATATGGGTTGTCTTGACATACAGAAAAAAACCCACAGTGGCTCTTCAGTGAGCAGGGGAAGAGGATGCACTAAATCTGCTCCTGACTAAATTTGGTTTAAAATTACCTCTACATTCCCCCAATATGCATTTTGCACTCTTGTCTTCTCCCTTAAACTGTTGTTAAATTTTATTAACTGCTGTTACCTTTGGTTGAAGCACAGTATTTCAAAGTAAGATCAAATTTTTACTAAGAGCAAACCTTCCCCCAGCCCTAGGCAGTGTTTGCATTATTTTAATAACTTAACTTTAATTTTGCCACAAGTGCTAAACTCACTGAGAGTTAATTAAAAATCTGTGTGTTTTATGATAATTTAAAACATGGCTACTGTATGGAAAAGGTATTACTGCAGAGTACCTGGGACATATGCCAGAAAGGCTTAGGTCAGAAAAGAAATAGGTACATTTGCTCTCTTATCTAAATAGAAAAACAGCAATATTTTCTAAGGGTCTGCATGGAAATTGAGAGAATAGGACATAATTTTAACTGGCAACTGCCTATTTTAACTGGTAACAACCTAGAAGTTGTAACTTCTCATTACTTACTTACTCCCACCTGTTGCTTCCTAACTTGCTCCTTCCTCTCTCCAGTACCTCTTTTTATTCAGAAGGACAAAAGCTGCTTCCTTCTTGCTCATTTTAAAATCATCAGACTATAGTGATGGCATCCATCATCTCTTTCAAGTCCATCTTTTGTTATTTTTAAACTTTGGTTTGTACACTTTACCAACCATTTGTCTGCTGAAACCCAAAGCAGCATGAAGAAGCAAGTGATATGGAATGGAGATGCACTAATGCTTTAGTGCACCATTTGGGTTTGATGGAGAGATTTGAAATACTCAGGAAATTTCCAAGTCCAACATTTTGCATACTTACAGGGTTTAGGGATTGTTTTATTCAAATGTATCCATAATTTAAAAGCATTATTGTTGTTTGGTGATAATTCCGTTCTGCAAGAGATCTGCAGCTGCCTGAAAGGAGGTCATAGTGAGGTGGGTATCAGTCTTTTCTCCTGGGTAACAAGTGGCAGGATGAGAGGAAATGGTCTCAAGTCACACCAGGGGAGGTTTAGACTAAATTTTTGGATTTCCTTTTTCACAGAAAGGGTTGTAAAGCGTGTTGGAGTCACTATCTCTGGAAGTGTTCAAAAAAACTGTGGCTATGATGCTTGAGGACATGGTTTAATGGTGAACATGCTTGTGGTGCTAGGTTGACAGTTGGACTTAATGTTCTTAAAGGTCTTTTCCAGCCTTAATTTTTCTATGGTCCTATGATCTAGTGCTTTTACAGCTCAAAGGTGTTTGGGGCCTGCCTGAAACTGAAAAGAATGTATTATGTGGGTTGTCTAAAATACACATACGTGTGCACTCCTACAGACGTACCTAATGCAATATATTTAGTTGCAGACTATTTAAGTATGTGGAAATGTTTTACTTTATGCCCCTATATAGTAGTACTGGCAAAAACATCTGTACTTGTGTATAACTAAAACAACCTTTTTTTCAGGCTTCTGGCTGAGAATGTTGATCAGCAGTCTGTATTTCTTCTTTCTTTAGACAAGTGTATTAAAAAAGTAAATACTTTCTGTTCTTGGACTAATCTTTCTAGTAGATAAGCAGTGCTTACCTTCAGTTTAATTTCAGACAAGTAATAGGAAAATGTAAGTATTCAGTTTGCATATGTTTCTTGAAAAGAGGCAAGGTTTTAAAATTACACATGGTAGAATGATTGTGCTCCTGGCTTAACAAAGGAAGAATAGAAGTAGAGATTCAGTTTGCAAAGCCAAGATGAAAAGTCTTGAGTTTTAATACACCCACAGGTTAGAATCAGTTTAATTTCAGACTGTGGTATTAGTTTGACAAAGGCAAGGTTTTAAAATTACACATGGTAGAATGACTGTGCTCCTGGCTTAACAAAGGAAGAATAGAAGTAGAGACACACTGTCAAAGCCAAGATGAAATTGTCTTATTAATACACCCACAGGTTTCCTCTCTGTGGTTTAGTGACAAAGGCAAGTTAGGAACTGTCTCAACCTGTTTTGTGTCTATACAGGCAGATCTCTGTCTTGAGTCAATTACTGCTGTAACTCCTAGGCTTGAAGCTCAAGCTGTGCAGCAGAGCTGCAGTCACAGTCTCTTCCTGAGCTAGTGCAGCTGCTCCTTCCACCGCGCTCCCTGCCCAAGGGCAGCCGCTGTCCAGTGGTGCGATGGTTTGCAGTAAATCCGCTCGGCAGCCCTGGGGTGAAACATTTCGAGCAATGTGTCCGACTGTCATCTCCAAGATTTCAGATTAATGAAGCTGACTTGCAGTCTGTTATTTAGGCGCTAGATGTCTCCATGTGCTGGAGTACACCACACCACACAGGCTGTGCTTACCATGCTTTAAACAAAGAGGAAATCGCTAGAGGCAAAGTTAGCAGGGCAGTGTTCATAGACGTACCAGTGAGTTATCACTTTGACTTCATCTGTTTGGAATATTCCCAAGGAAATAATTATGTTGGGAAATGCTTGTGTTTCCCGAAGCATTTCATTGACCCATCTTGAATCCGATCAGGGAATGCTTTTTTTTTTTTTTCCTACTACTGGCTCATTAGTAATGAGTGTGGCCCAACCTTGCTGCACGGAAATGGTGGGAGGTCCCAAACTTAAGAGAAGCCCGTTGTCAGATTTGCATCAAAGCTGACAGCCTGAGGTGCCCTGAGGCTTCACAGTCCCTCTTGAATGTCTATACCAATTGATGATCTCTGCTGGGTAACAGCTTCAGGCAGGGGTTCCCTGAAATTCAGAACATTTTTGGCTTTAGTTTGATTTTACTTAAAAAACATTAGAACCCGAAACAAAATTAAAACAAAACAAAAAAGCAAATCAGAAAGCGGAATCAGGTTCTCCGGTCGGCTCTTTCCCCTGGTCAGACTGCCCGGACTACAAGCGCCGTAAGTAACTCTGTTCAGCCCGCACGCACCGACAGCCGCCGCGTGTCTCTGCTCTCTGCCACTGCCGCCCCTCATGCGCTCCGGGTGTCCCTCCTCCCTCCCTCCCCTCCGGAGACAGCACAGTGTCTCTTCCCTCGCTGTCGCCTGGCTCTCGTTCCTCTCGCACATTCCACACCGCCCAGGCAGCACCTGCGCGTTTATAACTGTGGAATTATTATTATTATTATTACTATTATACGTATTATTATCATTATTATTAGTAGTAGTACTACTGCTGTTGTAACTATTACTTTAACATGGACATCGGCATCTAACGGTGCGTCCAGTATTTGAACTGAAAATCAGCTCTTTTCACTCTGCCCAGAGGAGAGCCGTAGGTCAGGGCACGGATGCAAAGCACCCCCTCGCCTCCTCTTGCCCCCCAGGCCCGGGCGCTGCAGGAGGCGGCGCCTGGGTCCCCCGGCAGCAGGGAGGCCGGAGGGATGCAGTCCGGCGGGGAAGGAAGCGCCAGGCCCGGGCCGGGCAGCGCGGCTCCCGGGGAGCGCAGCGCGGAGGTGCGGCCGGGCCGGGCCGGGTGAGGGGCGGGCGAGCGGCGGGGCCGGCCCCGCTCCTCCCCCGGCGCGGGGGCGGTGGGAGCGCGGGAGGCGGGGCAGCGGCGGCGGGGCTCGGCCGCCTCCGCTCGGGGCCCGCGATCTGGGTCGCCCCGCGGGGCTTGCGGCCGCTGCCAATTGCGTAAGGGCGGCAGCCGAGGCGGGGAGCGGCGGAGTTGGCGAGCAGCCGGCGGCCTCCCGCCGTGTCCGGGGCGGGGAGCGCTATGCCGCCGCCCTGAGCGCGCCGCCGCCGCCGCCTCGAGCGCGCCGCCGCGCCGGGCCCAGGTGAGAGCGCGCCCGGCCCGGCCGGGGCCAGCGCGGGGCCGTGGGGCCGGGCCGGCTGGGGCGCGGGCCGAGCCGCCGCGCCCGGCCGACCGGGCTCCGCCGCACTGGCCTCTTTTGTTCCCGGGGCCGGCGCGAGGGGAGGGAAGGAGGGAGCGGGGCGGCAGCAGCAGCAGCCGGCGGCGCGGCGGGGAGGGCCGGGCGGCGGCGGGCGCGGCCGCCCTGAGGGGCCGCCCGGGGCCGCGCGGGCCCGGCAGGTGTGGGCCCGGCGGGGCCGCGGCAGGTGCGGCGGCGGGGCCGCGCTCCCGGGGCCGCGGCTTTGTTGGCGCGCCCGGTCCGGTGCTGCCGCGATCGCGGTGGGGAGCGACGGGGCTCGGGTCCGCATCGCGGCGTGACTGCGCTGGGACTTGTCACAGGCATCGCCGAGAGCTTGGGCTGTCGTGGAATGCCGTCCTTGTGACTGATAACCAGCAGCTGCTTCGCTTGCCCAGAGGCACGGAAGAAGCAGTGGGAGCTGTACATCACCGCAGCCTCTCTAAGAAAGGAGGGTGTGCAGCGATTAATGAATGCACTGCATTTGTGCTACATCACAGCTAGACGAGGGCTGTGTGCTGAAGATAATGCCCTTGTTGGTACTTAAGTGTGCATTTATTGATACAGTTTCCTTGGAAGGGAAGGGATTTTATATTTTTGAGTGGTTCTAACAGCAGAATAGCAGACAAAGACAATGTAATATGGAGGAGGAGGATAAAGTAGTACTTGGTACTTTTTTGTGGCATTAGTCTGTTTTCATGAATCATCGAAAAAGATTTGCAGTGGCTTAGCTACTGATGTGAAATGGCCCATGGTAGCAGGAAGGAGAAGGGAGGTTCATCTTTGTTCTTAGGAGTCTGCAGCTCTTCGAGGTGCTTTGTCTACATGGATCTTGAACACTGCCTGCACAAATGCGAAGTCTTCTGCCAGATCAAGTTTGTTGGGCCTGCTCCTCCTGCACTCTCTCTACTAATACAGCATCCAACAGGCTATGTCAGGGACTCGGGCTAGGCAGGGAGGCCAGAGAAGTAAGTTACATGTTAAGCATGAGAAATGCCCCTGAACACAAAGGGATTCAGGAAGAAGAAAGGGAGTGTGGAAGGGAAAAGGACAAAGACAAGGGGTCTTGTGAGGTCCATGCTAAGATGAATGTCTTCTGGAGTTCAGCGTCTGGTCTCAGCAGGAGCTGGGGTGGTGTGTACTGTTTGGAGATGGGGATATATGTTTTCCAGTGGCACACTGTGTTTTTTTAATTACAAATATTAACACATTTCCCCATGGTGTTTTTGGGGAAAGTGGTGTTAAGGATTGGCAGAAAGCTTTTAGCCAGTTTGTCTGACTTGTTGCTACTTGATAGAGACACTAACTAGTGGAAGATGATGGCCCCTGTGTTTAAAAAACATTGATTACTGAAAGGCCTATGAAATCCTCTGAACTTTTCCTAGCTGTTACAGGTTCTGTGGCTGGAAGTTGCCTTTTGGTGGTACAGTTGACTTTTCTTCCAAGCTTACAGGGGACCAAGAAAAGGTTGTTGTTACCTTAAGCATGAATATGAAATTAGATAGAACACAAGTTGTGGGACTGCTTTGGTTATTTTACAGTTTTTCTTTCTTTTTTTTTTTTTTTTGTTTGATACGTATTTGAGTAGTTTGTACTTCAGTGGAAGTTAAGTGATGTCAGGGGGCAGTGGGATAGGTGCTTTTCAGTCTTACTTAAATACTTCAAAACAACATTCTTACCGAGGCTGTGTAGAAATGTCTGCATGCCTTGGACAGTTGGGACTAGAAAGGTTATTTAATTATGGATAACTTTAAATACAAAGGACAGTCATTGACTTCCTTTATTATATGTCCAGTGTTTTCAGAAGTTTCATTAAACAGTTTTAGCAGACTGTTTTTGTATGTTTTGAGGTATCTCCAGTTTCTTGCTGTGGAAGAAAATGTTGCTGTGTGCAGAAAATGAGCAGTGACTCAGTTTTGTTTATCTTACCTGTTGAATAGGATGGAGCTGTTTGTTTCTGGCTACTCTCTGTGCTAGGATTGGAGCTGCATGTCCTCTTGATTCTGCCTTGTACTGGAGCTGGGGGGAGCTGGAGAGGAGAGGGACTCTGGTCCCCATTGTCTGCTGGAGGCTGATGCGGCAAGGGACACCTCTGCTACCTCCGCCCTGCAGCTGAAGGAGCCCCTTGGCTGACGGGCCACATCGTGCGTGACTTCAGGGAAAGCTGTCCCACAGTGCTTGCAGTGAACTGTTCTTTACCGTCTGTGTGCATGCACCAGTGATTAAAAAACTTCAGGTAGAAATTAGTGGGAAAATTGTCACCTAGTAAATCTTGCTTTCTGTGTATTAAAAAATTAAATAATAGGAATATAATCTGAAGTATATCAGTAAGGTTCATGCTTTTCATTAGTAAGGCTGTTCCATAGAATCACCTACAGTATGCATCAAAACATGATTAGAATCTGTGTTGTAAATTGCAGTTTCTTGTTTGGAGTGAAACTGTGATTGACTTGATACATTCTCAGCTTATTTTTACCAAAAGGGATTTCACTGTTGATTTAATTGAGGTATTTTTGGCAAGACAAATGGGAATGATTTATTTGTAGATGTGGGTGTAGAAATCCACAGAAATATTTTTGTGGAATGGTAATACTGAGAAAGTGGAAAAGGAGTACAAAAGTTGAGCAAAGATCTGAGGGAGAAAAGTGATGTATTTGCCAATATGGAAAGAAAATACTGAAGGCATTAAAGAATGCATATTTTAGAACTTGCAACTGCTTTGTTGTGAAGTAGGTTAATGGAAGGGATGTGCTAGTAGCTATTCTATCTTTTTTGGCAGATGGGATTAAGAAGAACATGTAAAAAGGAGTAGTGCAGTTATGCAAGGTGACTAGCTATACCTGGCAGGATTTTGCAGTACTCGGCAGTAGGGTGCGGAATTCTTGGAGTTTCCTAGAATGGAATTCACTGTAAGTAAGCCAAAATATGAGTGTAGCCACCAGCTCAGTATTATGCATAACTAATGGTGGATTACAGGGCTTTGTTTTGCTGTTTGAAGATTGAGATTTTGCTGTTTTGAGATACCCCAGATATGCTCTTTGTTTTTTTTACAAAAGGAAAATTATAGCATGTTTTTTCTTTTACAAAATTCTACAAAGGTATTATGTTGCGTAGGTTAAGTCACTGTTCCTTTTTCACTGGGTTCTCAACTCATGTAGTTCTGTGATTTCTGAGATACTTCAGAGCCATGGATTATGTTGGCATTCAGATACACAGTCGAGTTACTCTCCTTAGTTCATCAGTAGAAACTCTTTTCACAAGACTTTGTGCCCTCATGCCTCAGCTGGTATGTGCTGTGCCCTTCTGCTACATTGTAAAAATGTCTACAGCTAAATGTACTGCATTTCAGCTACTGGGTATCATTCAGTGTGGCATATTAACATAAGCAATCAGGTAAAGGTTTATTTTGTGTTGCTGATATCCGCGGGCAGTTGGAGAGGCTGAGTTGAGGGGGATTTGGTCCTTAGAGGAGGAGAGGTGATTTTGGAAAAGTGAAGGTGAAAGACAGGTAAATAAGGTCTTAAAGTGTAGTAGAAGAATGACCACATCACATCAGGCCAAGTGTCCATCCAGGCAATTACCCAGGGTCTGACAGTGGTGAGTGATAGTCATCTGGTGAAGCTACTGCATTGTGATGCTATGCTTCCAGCTTGTGTTTCTAGGACTTCCTAAGCTCGGGGCAGTGTTATTTGTCCAATAATCCTCAACTGAATTATCTTCTGCAGTCTTGTTGCTCCCTGAACCTGTGTAAATGCTTGATGTCCAAAGCATATAGTACTGAGACAGGTTCAAAGACTTTTGTGTCAGCTTTTTTTTTTTCCTTCTGGGAGGAGGCATGAAATGTTTTTTTGCATTCTATCAGATACTTCTGATTCTATGGACCTAGTGACATATAGCCTCTCTCTTAATCATCCATCACCAGTATGAAGAGTCCTTTGGGGATTCAAAGAGTTCTTACTGGATGTGATTTGCAGCTCTTAATTATTTTTTAATGCAGACTCATTTAACTTGGCTCATACAAAGGCAAGACAAAAGAATGTGGGTGTGCAACTGCAGCAATTCAGTTTTTCAAGCAGCACTTTTTTTGTGGTTGATGCACAGTTAAAATCTGCTGAGGCAGTCCTTAAAGTATGCAGAATGAGGAGTGACATATAATTTACTGGAGCTTGAGTTGGACTGAAGAAAAAATTCTAAGAACTTAACAGCTTTGCCAAAGAAAGAAATCCACATGCTGATATGGAAGAGAGTGTGTTATTATGCTGATTCTTGTTATAAATATAACTTAAAGATGACAACTCTTTGATGATTAAGTGATTATGTGACTACACTCAGGAATGCTTTGCATATGTCAGTTTACCAAAGCTGAATATCAGATCTGATTCTTTTCCCCACTGCATGTTATAGTCTGTGCTTTCATATATGCTTATAATCTGTTTATAAATGCTTTTCTAATTTACTAATAGATATCTAATTTTACTGTCCTTCTCTTTGGAGTAGGGTTGTAGGCCCAGTGATACAAGGTAGTGCCAGAACTCAACTTCACCTCTCTGAAGTGTATTACCATTACATAGAAATTTTCTGCTTTGAAGTCCTAGGCTGTAGTTGTTAGATTGTGATTTCTGTTTTTCTATAGACTGCAGATATCTGTATACCACTTCTTATTGTCTGTATGAGAAGTAGTTTAAATGCTTTTCCCTGATTTTTATTTGGATTTTTCCCTACCATCTTATTCAGGTTCCCTAAGGTGAATGTGGCAAATCCATCACTTTCATGTGAAAGTTGTTGACTTAAGTGTAGCTATTTATTTACTTAAAAGTAGACTTGTACTCAGATGCATCACTGAGCTGAGGCCAAAGCATACTCTGAACTAATCCTCACAATGTCCCTGTGAGGCTGGTGACCACTTTTTTGCTCATGTTACAGGCTTGGGGCCCAAGTAACCTGTGACTCATGGAGCAAGCTAATGACAGATGGGTGACTAAAATGCAAGTTTCCACTCTTGATCTCTTACACAAATTATTGAACATTTCATTTCTGAAAGTGGAATAGTAAAAATTATTCCATTCATTTTGCCTATTTCAGCATATGCCGTATTTCCTAGTGTGCTCTTGGATGTGCTGTATTTAAGTTGTTGATAATTCATTTGTTTCTGCATGGTTTCCTCTAGCAGAATATGCTATTTTTTAAACAGTGAATGAAAAACAGAATAGACTTCCACCAATTTATAATTTACAAAGATAAACTGTGTCAAAAAGAAACAAAGGGCAGGAAAGTAGAAGTCACTGGAAATGTCAGATACTGTTTCAGAAATGCTGACTACAGTTTTCTGTGGCTGCTGGCTTGTGTTTCTTTGTTTCAATGGGCAAAATCTGAAGCTACTACAGTTCTACTTGAGCCCGCTGAAAATTGCAGCGTCTACCAGTCAATTTAGAATTCTTGAAAGCTTACCTACATGTTTGCTGTCTAGGAACTGGAAAAAACATGTCTCTTCAGTTTCTGCAGTAAGATGCATATCTGCAGCACTACAAAAATCCCCAAGTTTTGTACATAAACTTTCTGCAAGATCAGATACTTCATCTGCTGCATCAAATGCTCTGTAAGTGAAACAGGTGAGTGCTGCAGAGCCTGTTCACACAAGCTGTATCTCAAGGACAAAAACCCAGTTTTCTTTGGAGCAGGGAACCATTTTTATTGTACAAATACCCTCTGATCTTTGTCTCATCCTTAATGGTGATCTGCCAAACACCTGCACAAGAAGATAAAAATGAAATTCATGGCCCTCCTGTATGCTGTCAGCCATGGACGTGGGAGTGGTTTTAGCTGACCATAATTTCGTTCATATTCCCACAGACAAGTTCTATTCCAGAGAGTCTAATTTACCTTTCTCTTGGAATGCAATCTTTTCACATCCTCTGCCCCTCACTTCATCATCCTTTCTAATCCATAGATAATAGCATAATTATTTTGCCTATCACCTAAACATATGTAATCCAACTTTCCCTACTTGTATATAAGTTTGAAATTTCTTCTGAACTGGAGAGAGGCTTGTGTTTTCCAAGATTTCATTGGACTAGCTGACAAAGGTTATTTCTATCTATAAGCCTTCTCTTATACTGTAAATATAATGCATGGTTTCACTTCTGTTTCTTGATGTGGTTCTGTGATTCTTTGAAAGAAATGGTTTAAGAAATATGGACCTTGCAATTTTACATGTTTTCTACATGCCAAAAAATTCACTAAAGATGATTAATTGCTACACAGGAAATTCAGAGCTTATCTTCTAAGTTTTGTAACTTTTACAATTCTTATATCTCTGTTTCTTACTGGTTTATGCTCTAATTTTCTTCTGAAAATGTGGAGCTTGGGAGAAAACTTGTTGGAGGCATGCAGAAAACACATATGTGTCCAGATGTTGGTAGAGTTTCTAAAGGTTTTCCTTTGTAACTCAGTTGAGATTTTTCGCTGTTCTAAGTATTGTGATTTCCAACAGTTACTTAACTTAGCAATGCATTTTATTGTGCACGTATTCTTTCCGCTTTTGAACATGGGTGGAAAAGTAGGTTCCTTCCAATATGCTGTCTGTTGTCTTAATGAATAGGTGTAATTTCAGAATGAGGCAGGAGAAGAAAATGTGAAACCAGGAAAGAAAGCATGTGGGCACCCTGTCTGGAATTGTTCTTACTGGTGAGGTGATTTGTTGACCTGAGGACTTCCAAGACACTTGAAGCATTGAAATTTGTATTTCTGTTGTGGTTGACCAGCTTGTAGGTTTACAAAGGTGTGCATATCTTGCTTTAGGAGCTTGCCTGACATCACATTCTGTTCAGTAATTGTTTCTAATTAGGAGCTTTTAAATACTGATTTCTTGTCCCTTTCCCTGTTCATGGGTTTCTCACTGCCCTTTGGTTTTATACCAGACAAGTGCCTCTACCAGGAAAGCAGTAATAACTTCTGTGGTACAGAATCATTAGGCTGGAACAGACCTTCAAGATCATCAAGTCCAACCTATGCCCTAACACCTCAGCTAAGCCATGGCACTGAGTGCCACATCCAGTCTTTTTTTAAACACATCCAGCGATGGTGACTCCACACCATTCCAGTATTTTATCACCTTTTCCGTAAAAAGCTTTTTCTTATAGCCAACCTATATTTCCCTTGGTGCAGCTTAAGACTGTGTTCTCTCATTCTGTCAGTTGCTGCCTGGAGAAAGAGACCAACCCCCACCTGACTACTGCCACCTTTCAGGAAGGTGTAGAGAGTGATAAGGGTGAGTCTCCTTTACAGTAGAACAGAGATATCCTTTTGGTAGAGAGCGAGTCTCCTTTTCTCCAGGCTGAGCACCCCCAGCTCCCTCAGTCGTTCCTCACAGGGTTTGTGTTCCCAGCCCCTCACCTGTTGCCTCCTCTGGACGCGCTCAAGTGACTCAAGGTCCTTCCCAAACCGAGGGCCCAGAACTGGGCACAGCACTCAAGGTGTGGCCTCACCAGTGCTGGCTGCAGGGCAAGGATGGCCTCCCTGCTCCTGCTGGCCACACTGTTCCTGATGCACGCCAGGATGCCACTGGCCCTCCTGACCCGCAGGGCACGCTGCTGGCTCATGTTCAGCTGGTTGTTGGCCAGGACCCCCAGGTCCCTTTCTGCCTGGCTCTGTCCAGCCACACTGTCCCCAGCCTGTAGCATTGCAGGGGGTTATTGTGGCCAAAATGTAGGACTTGGCACTTGGACTTATTAAACTTCATTTTATGGGACTCTGCCTACCCATCCAATCATTCCAGGTCTCTCTGCAGAGCCCTCCTACCTTCCAACAGATCGACACATGCACTCAGCTTAATGTTTGCAAATTTCCTACTGTGTTGCATGGGAAAATATTTTTTTGTGTATGTGTTTTCCTCTACCCTTTGCTCAGTCTTTTCCTTAGCAGTAATTGTATACTCTGAGACTAGACAGTGTGGTAATAGGTCAGCACTAGAGCTGGTGTAGTTTGATAGCCCAGATCAACAGAAGTGTGTCATTTTTTCTGGTTTCTTTTATTTTAATTTTAAGACTTATAACCCTTAAAATGTGCTTAAAGAGATGCATGAATTATGAAGTAAGCAAACATTCTGTACAACATTTTCAGATGGTGCAGGTGTGGGTTTGTTAGCATGTTTGACATGTTTTATTAAACTTAGCATTTGACAACACAGAAGTGTAAAATATCTTGGGTTTTTTCCCACTTTTTGGGTGGTGTCATGTGACGTTTTGAATTATCTGGTAAAATAAGCCAATTTCTTTCCAGGAAACAGCCCCAAAATGAGTAACGGATAAGCATGCTACTTGCTTCCGAGCGCACAGTCATGTCTCAGGAGGTTCATATGTTGTGCCCTGGTTGTACAGTGCATATGTTTCCAGTTTCTGACCGTGTGGAATAATGTGGGCTTGTATGAGAGTGTAGTAGTGGCACAAGTTAAAAGTGGTGAAGGAATACTTGAGGAGACGGGAAATGTTGCAGCCTGTTCAGTGGCTCACTGCTGTCTGCAAGCTGGGGTTTGCTGTCCACATCTGTTTGCTCAGTTGCTCTGTTGACGTATACAGACTTGCAGGTATTCACTGTTTTCACTTGGAAGGTTTGCAAAATAAACCTTTTAATTTTTTTTTTTTTTTAGTTTAAGTTACTTTAAGCTGGCTTGGCTGATGTGACCAGTATGAGAAGTAATTGTTTGTTTGCTCATGCTGTAGGAGGGGGTGCATGAGCAGAAATCTGGATTGTGTGGAGTTGCACTACTCTTCCAAAAGAGCGATATGCAAGTAGTGCAATCATCCAGCTGATGGGTGGCAATGAAATGTCTGAGATACTCCAGATACATCGTGGGCTGAAGCATCTGAGATCCTCCAGCTGAGTCTGTGCAGGGAAGCTTCCCTCTTACTGATGGGCTTGGAGCACATGCTTAAGTGTGGCTCTGACTAAAAGCTGAGTTGAATAATGCATTTAAAATCTTGCATAATACTATGTTAAAAGCTGATGTGCAAAAAGTTTGGGAGTAGTGAGAAAGCAGCATTTTTAAATGGCACGACACATAACACATTTGTACAGATAGAGCTCTGTACAAATGTTAGCTAATTGGTTGTATATGGTGTGAGAACTTGACTTAGTGAAAGCACTTTGAAGCAAGCTGCAAAGTAAAATACTGCACCATTCTGTGTACCACAGTACAATTGCAAAAGTGGGAGATGTTCTTGTCTGGGACTGACCATCTGGAAGAGATGCCCAGATCATGAGTTCCTTTAAGAGACCATGACATAGGCACAGGTCAAAGGGAAATATGGCAAAATTCGGGTGCATAGGGATTTTTAATGTGGTATTTAAATAATTCAACAGTTTGGGTATTTTGTCCTACATTTCACTCTGTAAATGCATTTGCAGAGTAAAATTTGTGCTGTATTTGTGAGACACAAATTGTATTCGTGCAGCTAAATAATTCATTATTCTCTGGTGCATAACTGGCCATACAGACAATTACTATACTTGCTTTTATGTGGTGCTCTCTGAAGGCTTCCACAGAGTGGAAATAAACAAGCCAATAATTTGAATCAGATTATCAGTCTATCTTTCAAAAAAGCTAGTAGCTGCTCTACAGGATAGAAGATATCCTTTTTCAGCTAGAGAATTTCAAATAACACATTATGAGGGAAGGAGGTATTGCAATGGTCACTCCTGTTGTAATGGAAAACTGTATGGTGAGTTTAGAATACACTGAACATCTCCTTATTGGCTTAGTGTAATTGTTTTTATTTTGTAATGGTTAAGACAGCAATTCTACCATCTCTTTCCCACCCATCCTTGGGGTGACCTGTGTTTTCACTTGAGTGGGACAGTTGAAAACCTTTTACAATTGCCAAAATGAGGGTTGCTAACAAAGCATTCTGCTTTGTACAACACAAAATATGTTTGAAATATGACACAAGTGTTTTCAATGTCTTCTGTAATGAATGTTTTTTGTTTGGGGTTTTTTTTGTTATTTCTTTAGAGGTCTGGCAGTACTTTAGGAGGCCTTGGTGGGAAGAATTGTGGAAAAATTATTTTGTAAAACTGTTTCAATTCTTGCATCTGGATTCAGTTGCTATAGCTGAGTAGTTTAAACACTTTTTAACTGTTGATATTACACTATAATGAACACTGTAATAATTTTGTCAGTGTCACAGAAAAATGTCCTAACTGAAAAATTAGCCAAGTTTAAGGAGTTGGGGTTTCAAACCATAAAAAAGAAAATCTCAATGCTGGATCAGATTTCTTAAAATGTTTAATTAAGAAGCTAGTCCAGCATTTGTTTAGCTAGACATAAATACTGTCTTTGAACTAGCTGAAAAGCTCCATCTCTACCCAGCTTTTAATACCACATTTAAAACACAGAAATTTCTTTCATTTCTGAGAGGTGATAAGTTGACTAAAAGCTCATGAGGTTAAAGCAAACTGTTCCACAATGCACATAACAGGTTGGGCAGTTAAATTTAAGAGCAGAGGATTGGGTTTCTCAAAGAACAGAAAGGAGAATGCAGAAAATTAATTTGTTATAATGAACAGGTGCAAGAAACACTTCTGGAGGACTTGGAATAATTTTTGCACTCTGGGATAGCTACTCCAGTTAATGTTTCTGTGCCTTCATTGTCATTGTGCATGCATCTGGAGATGCATTGTCTCGCATGAAAGGGTAATCTAGCCTGTTCTATAGTAACAGCTCTTTTTCCTGGAAACAGTGAACTATCAGATTTTGCGGCATGTGGAACAAAAGGCTCCTTTGCTGCGTCTCAGAATAAGATTACAGTTGTTACATTTCTCCTTCATCAGCGTGCCTGACACTTCAGAATATGGCTCAGACTTCCCTTTGTTAATGGAACAGAAAGAGGATCTTTATACTCTTCCGTTATCAGTAGTTTTAATTTTTCCTACACTTTGCTGTTTAATGCACATGACCTATGCCTAAATCCCGCTCAGGATTTAGTTTCAAAAGTTAGGTTTCAGTTAACTGAAACTTGAGCATCCTTTGCAAAAAATTTCATCTATAAGTGTTAATCATAATGAAGGTAAAAAAAAATTATGCCAGCTTTGTGAATACTTTGTGAAACACTGTTGACTGGAAAACAAGAGAAAACATCAAACATCAAATGCAGGTTTGTCTCTTAAACTAGATGGTGAGTTAGGGCTGCTGCTGAGGATGGGCCAGGCAGTGATGGCGCTGGTATGCTTTCTTCTTGGTATGCTTCAGAAGAAAGATGGACAATGCTAGTAACTGAAATAAAAGCAGCACTCACTTCTGGGCAATAGGTACAAAGATCTGGAGCAGGCATGTTGCTTCCAGGGTTTGTGTCCAAACCCAGGTATCTCAGCAGAAAAAATCACAAGGTTTCCTGAATAAGATGTGGGTGACTTACAGAACCATTCCTGATGTACCTTTACTAGCAATTGAATCTTGCTGTGAGTAAATCAAGAGTTTTCTGGCTCTATGCACCTCAGCTTATTAAAAGTGTTGACTAAGTTGCATCAGCATGACTAGAAATAAAAAAGTATTTAGTATTTTAATTTAAACAGCTTTTAGGGCTTCCAGTGTAGAAGGCAGGCTTATCTTTTAAAGCTTCTTTTCCATAAGGGAAAGTGAGGAGTTCATTCAGCTTCTGTGTACAGAAAAAAATACATTTAGACATTCTTTGCATAACTGTGGGGAAGCAGGGGTTGCTAGCTTTCTAATTGTTCATCTGATTTCTTAATCTCATAATACAAGTTAACTGTGAAAATACTCAGTGAAAAATACCCACTGGAACTATGAAGAAATGGTCTGTGTTGTACTGGGTTCCCACACCACGTGCTTTTGAGTTTGTGTTGGAGACATGTATGTAGTTCCATGCACTTATACCATGGCGAGTGACCAGTAGCGACTGAGTAACAGATACTTTGTAAATATTCACAGCTTCAGTGGCAGGCTTGACACAGACTTAAAATTGCCTTTTGCTGGTGTTTTGTTTTTTTTTTAATTTCATGCATTTTGATCTGTATTTTGAAAGCCCGTCTCTTATTTTTTCCCCTCTGTGTGTGTGTTCCAGTGACTTTATAACATGCAAGGCGCTGATACCAGGGGTAGCTCCCCTGCATTCCTCCGTCCTCAGAACGGGAGCAGTCACAGGTCTTCGGGATACGTCCCGGGGAGAATTGCCCCTCTCCGTCCCCCGCCGCCTTCGCAGAGCCATGCTGCAGCAGAATTTACCTCGGCGAGACAGGAAGCCCAGACAAGACTCCCGTCCTTACCAGTGGAGCAGCACCGCCGGCAGGCAGAAGCCAACAGACACAAAAATACTCTTATTTGTTCTGCCGTTTCTAGCCTTTCACTTTTTGTTGCACTGGGGATTTTTTTGGGAATAGCTTCAAAGTATGCTCCAGATGGTAAGTTCATTAAGAAAATCATCCTAGAAGTTATGCTACCTGTGAACATAACTCAATAATTTAGCATCAGGATTATTATTGAAAGATAATAGGACACTCACTGTGATTTTAGGATCAGAGGAGGCAGAGATTGGGAGCAAAGATAGCTCCTTTTTTGTTATCAGTGTTGTTTTTATTACATATGGTTTAATTTACTTACATGAAACAGAAGGGCATAGCAGTAAATAAAGATTAGTGGTGAGGGGAGAAAGAGGCATGAATGTTTTATAAGCATAGTTATTTTTATCTGCAGAAGCTGTCTCATCTGTTCATGAATTGTAGACAAAACTAAGTCCTGTCTGTTTCAGCTGTAACTAAGGAAGATAGTAAAAAAGTTAAAATAAAATAATTTTAAAGTCTTTGAGAACCTATGCTAATAGTATGTGTTTGTTTTGTTTACATGCAAGTTGGGCAGGGAGCTTTTTTCATATATAAGCCCTGATTTTTTGTTTTCAGCTCATCTTAGAAAATTGGGCAACTCTTGGAATTTGGAGAATCTCTGAAATGTGTTAGTGGTTTTAAGGCATTAACAGGTCCTGTGATCACAAAGTGTACATCCCTCTAATCAATTACTCCTAGAAGATGGTATGAGGTACAGTTGCTAAATATTGGTAGTACAGTTAGGAGTGTGGGGTGATGTCCCGGGAGAATTGCCCTCTCTGGGTCCCCCGCCGCCTTCGCAGAGCCATGCTGCAGCAGAATTTACCCTCGGCGAGACAGGAAGCCCAGACAAGACTCCTGTCCTTACCAGTGGAGCAGCATGGCTGGCAGGCAGAAGCCAACAGACACAAAAATACTCTTATTTGTTCTGCCGTTTCTAGCCTTTTCACTTTTGTTGCATGGGGATTTTTGGGAATAGCTTCAAAGTATGCTCCAGATGGTAAGTTCATTAAGAAAATCATCCTAGAAGTTATGCTACTCTGAGAAATAACTCAATAATTTAGCATCAGGATTATTATTGAAAGATAATAGGACACTCACTGTGATTTTAGGATCAGAGGAGGCAGAGATTGGGGAGCAAAAGATAGCTCCTTTTTGTTATCAGTGTTGTTTTTTATTACATATGGTTTAATTTACTTACATGAAATAGAAGGGCAGCAGTAAATAAAGATTAGTGGTGAGGGAGAAAGAGGCATGAATGTTTTATAAGCATAGTTATTTTTATCTGCAGAAGCTGTCTCATCTGTTCATGAATTGTAGACAAAACTAAGTCCTGTCTGTTTCAGCTGTAACTAAGGAAGATAGTAAAAAGTGTTAAAGTCAAATAATTTTAAAGTCTTTGAGAACTCTGTGCTAATAGTATGTGTTTGTTTTGTTTACATGCAAGTTGGGCAGGGAGCTTTTTTTCATATAAGCCCTGATTTTTTGTTTTCAGCTCATCTTAGAAAATTGGGCAACTCTTGAATTTGAGAATCTCTGAAATGTGTTAGTGGTTTTAAGGCATTAACAGGTCCTGTGGGATCACAAAGTGTACATCCCTCTAATCAATTACTCCTAGAAGATGGTATGAGGTGTAGTTGCTAAATATTGGTAGTACAGTTAGGAGTGTGGGTTGTTTTGGTGACATTTTTGGAACTTTTGGCTGTTTTTAAGGCAGCAGTCAGAAACTTTCTAGAAGCTAAACAAGATTTTGAATTGAAACTGTGGGCTACTGTAATAACAGACTTGTCAGTGGCTTTTGACATAGTAATGAAAAAGACGCTGTTTCCAAAGTCAGTGCAACACAGGCTGAACAAATCAGATAACCAACTGAAGGTTTCAGATGACAGTACAAAATAAATGCACATATCCAACTGAAATGCTCTTTGTGGTGGCTTGCTGAGATACGTCCGTGGGTGAAGTTGCTGAGCTTTCCTAATAAATTACGAAGGAAAATAACAAAACCTTGGGGACTAGTAAGTGGAGGATCATTCCTCTGTTATGATATATACTGCTGGTAATGGGTACATATGCATTAAGTACTTTCGTTGCAGACAGATTCCAGAAGAGACTGGAGGGTGACTTACCAGTTAACACTCTGAAGTACTTTGGAGTGCAGCCAGGCTCTTCTCGGTGCTGTTGTGCAGTAAGACAAGAGTTAATAAGAAGCTCCACCTTAATATGAGGAAGAATTTTACTATGTGGGTGACCATGTGCTGGGGCGGATTGCCCAGAGAGGCTGTGGAGTATCACTGCAGATACTCCACAACTGTCTGGACACAATTCCATGCAATGTGCTCTGGGATGACCCTGCTTAAGCAGGGCGGCTGGACCAGATGACCCACTGTGGTCCCTTCCAGCCCTGTTTATTCTGTGATACTGTTAAATCCTGACACGAGAGAAACTCCTACAGGGACTAAGGAAAGCCTGGCTGATGTTTTAATCTTGCAGTATGGATGTTGCAGAAACTCCACAAAAGTTCCCCAATAGGTTGAAATGTTAATGTGCATAAACATAATAGCTCTGACCCAAGCACATGTGGTACTGCAGTGATCAACACCAGTTCCACTTAGGTGTGCTGTTCTTCAGGACTAGTTGGAAATCCATATTGTCAGAACTTTTAATGGCTGTTTAAAAGGCAGTGGAAGGAATGTGGTGCTTGGTAGTAAATGCATGTAAATTCTAAACCTCCACCATACTTTCTCCAAAGGGAAGATGCTGCTTGTCAGCATTTCTGAAGAATTCTTGCTTATCAGCTGGTTTCTATTTCCTCCATACTTCTGTATTCCTGACTCATCTAAGGAGTCCTGAACACTGGAGATCAATGAAAATGCAATTTCCTTCCCCATTTCCCCAGGCCTCTGATGCAAGGTTAAGCTGGAAGACAGGGAAAATTTCTTCACTCTTCCAGCTCTCAGCTGGACCTTGCCTAGAGTAAACAGGATCCTCAGAAAATTTAGCTGCCAAAGTCTTATAAACTTCTGCTGAGCATAATATAACACTGATAAGCTTTTCCCAGAGGCCTTAAGAGTTCTAGACATGGTGTCTAAACAAGTAGAAAGTAACTACTTAGTTGTATCTTGAGAACTGTTCCCTGCTTGTCTTTTTCTCCTGTCAAATTTCTCTCCATGAAAGTTCTAGTGTTGGACCTTTTTTTTGGTCAGGATGCTTTCTTGTGGGTGGGATGGTGTACTTATCCTCCACTACTTGCAGAAATTTTACTTCACCCCTCAGCTCCAATAGAAGCTACTAAACCTGAAGGAATGCTGACCCATTTTTACAGAAATGTTTTGAAGCAGAGGCTTGACTTGAAAAATTTTCAACATGAATGCCTAAGTTTGGCAAGGTCATCACTACCTAACAGTTTCTGGTCCGTACTTCTGTTTTTATTTAACTTTAAAGGCAGTAACTCTTATCTGTAAAATCTACTTCATAATTCTGGAGATAACATATGGTGAAGTTCTAAATATTTGATGTTTTCGTGCAGCCCACCACAACTGCTAAGGGAGAAATTCAAATTACTTTTGCTAAACATCTGATTTGTTTGCCAAAAAGTTGACCCACTGTGCCCCAAAAACATGTTTATTTTACAAGAGTGCCTGGTTCTATTCTGATAGCTTTCTTGCTGGATTGTAATGTTAAACAGATTTTTAAATCTTTTTTTTTTTAGTCACTGTTTTATACGTCTTCTTTCTGATTCAGCAGGAAAATATATGTTCACTAGATCTTTTCTCCTGTGAATCACAGTAAGCAGAAGTCATCAGGTTGCTGACTCATGGTTTCCTCACACTGCCCTTTGCTACCAGCCAGGAAATAAGTGTTTCTTCACAGTGCTTGTGTGTGGTGTCTGGGGAAAAGGGATTAGGGACTCTGCATGAGTCAGGCAGTAGACTTGCCTTTATCTGGTGAATGCTCAGCAGTCTTGCTGATTGCAGCTCTCCTGGCTTTTCAGTTTTCCTTCATGTTGAATTACATTTTCTAAAAGCTGTCTTCATAGGATCCTCCCAAAAGATTTAATTTTTTTTTTATTTTCACAATACTACTTGTCTGCCTTCTGCCCTTTCTGCAGTTTCCTAATTTTTCCCCACTGGTAGTCAAATCTTGGTTTATGTGGCTTTCCTGAGTGGGGAGGGATTTGAAATGTGGACAGTTAATACCAAAGGAAAAACATTTCTGTTAGCAAAACTAAGGCTGGCTTGTATTAAACTTGTGGATAGGTTTTGGTTTCTTTAGTTATTGCAAGAATGGACTATTTCTGATAGCTTTTTGCCTCCAAAGTAGCACTTCAGAAGTGTGGGTCTATTTCTTCAGAAGACAGGATGTGAAAAGGCAATTTTGGCTGTTAACCTCAGCTGGCCTGTTAACATGTTTATTTTGGCAACTTTTTGATTGTCTTTTGCACAGGAAAAATATCTTCAAATTTTTTTAATATTAATTTTTTATTTTGATAAGATAATCCAAGGAATCTACTTTCCAGTTTTTGTAGTGTGTCTATGCTTCCACATTACTCAGATGCTTGATTTGTTAAAGAGGTGTATGGTACTACATTGCTGTAACTTTGTCTGAAATCATACAAGCCTGTCACTTCTTGCTGTTGCCTCTCCTTCTCTGGCCTTGTAGCTCAGTTTATAGCCTGTGTAGTGCCACAACTTTCAGCAAGGAGTGCGTGTGTCTTTCTCTTGTTTGTAGCCTGATATTTAAGCTGACTTCCTAAGGGGTAGAAATGTTTAAATTAGATCCAAATGTCTCATGTCCCAGGAAACTGCTCTAGCTAGTTAGGTTTTATACTAAATATCTTCAGGGAGTCTTATCTCTCGTGCAAACTTCCACTGAGAGAATGATTTGAATGCTTAAAAGTAAGAAGGGATCAGCCTTTCTGACAGGGTTGAGACCTTGAGGAGGTGGGATATTTAGATGCTCTATAACCATGTTAGCCTAGTTAGCTGGCCTAAGGCTTTCAGTGCTCAATGATTGCTCTCTGTCTGACTGCATTCTGCTTTTCTCTTCTTATCTACTACAGGTGACCTAGCAAATAAGAGAAAATCAAATGGCATTCCAGAGTATCTATGGTCAATGTGTGGTCAATAGTATTTTAATTCAGTAGAGAATGCTTTCCTGGCCCTGAGACTTCGGCTGTTTTTCAGGTGTCTTTTTGGCTATTCAAATGCAGTGACTGCAGTGTCTAAACCACAGAAGGATGTGGGAGACCTTTGTGGGTGACTGACCCTTTCTTACTTCTGTTCATCCTAACGCTGCCTTGATTGATGTGATGATGTTTGTTTTTTAAAAGTTGGATTTCACATTGTATTGCAGAGAATTGTCCTGATCAGAATCCTCGCCTTAAAAACTGGAGCCCTGGAAAAGATCCTGAAAAACGAGTTATTATCAAAAAAGGGGATTTGTTTCGTCTGAACTCAGATGCTACAGTACACTCTATAGTTATACAGGATGGAGGTATGAAATAGCAAGATGAACACCTTGTTTCAGTGTCCTGTGTATTTTTTACATCTGTGATTGCACAAAAATATGTTGAAACTTCTGTCTTGCAGCTTATTGACCAGTTCCCAAGTTTTTTTTACTTTTCGGCCTGCTGCCAGGTTGAGTCTATCATTCAAAAGATGAATTCTCATGATGATACTCTAGTATCTTTTTCAGGGCAGCATTGATGTAGTTTTCTGTGCCTTATAGGAAAACAAGGTTGTTTAGTAACCTGTGCAGTACTCAATGTTTGTCCTCCAATGGTAATCTTTATTGTGTATTAGTAATGCTACCAAACAGACAGAAAAGAATAGGAATAAACCAGCAAATGCTTAGAAAGATGAATCACAATTGGTAAGTTACTTTCTCAAATATTCTTAAATATATGTAAGAACATAACAGCTTAATTCATGGGTGAAAATAAATCTAATTTTTCTGTTGTTCTTTCTGCAAAAATGTGATTATTTGAGTGTTTCTGAATTTTGCTTTGATGTACAGAAATATTTTTTTTTCCTTTAGGTTTACTTGTTTTTGGTGATGATAAAGAAGGTTCTAAAATATTACCTTGAGAACTCGATTTATCCTGATAAAGGATGGTGGAATGCTTCATGTTGGAGCAGAGAAATGCCGCTATAAATCCAAAGCAACTATTATTTTTGCGGGGAAGTCAAACGAAGGTGCTGATGTGCCAGAATTTGCAAAAATTTATTATGGCCCTGAAGGAACGCTGGAGTTGCACGGGAAATGTCTCATGTCCCAGGAAACTGCTCTAGCTAGTTAGGTTTTATACTAAATATCTTCAGGGAGTCTTATCTCTCGTGCAAACTTCCACTGAGAGAATGATTTGAATGCTTAAAAGTAAGAAGGGATCAGCCTTTCTGACAGGGTTGAGACCTTGAGGAGGTGGGATATTTAGATGCTCTATAACCATGTTAGCCTAGTTAGCTGGCCTAAGGCTTTCAGTGCTCAATGATTGCTCTCTGTCTGACTGCATTCTGCTTTTCTCTTCTTATCTACTACAGGTGACCTAGCAAATAAGAGAAAATCAAATGGCATTCCAGAGTATCTATGGTCAATGTGTGGTCAATAGTATTTTAATTCAGTAGAGAATGCTTTCCTGGCCCTGAGACTTCGGCTGTTTTTCAGGTGTCTTTTTGGCTATTCAAATGCAGTGACTGCAGTGTCTAAACCACAGAAGGATGTGGGAGACCTTTGTGGGTGACTGACCCTTTCTTACTTCTGTTCATCCTAACGCTGCCTTGATTGATGTGATGATGTTTGTTTTTTAAAAGTTGGATTTCACATTGTATTGCAGAGAATTGTCCTGATCAGAATCCTCGCCTTAAAAACTGGAGCCCTGGAAAAGATCCTGAAAAACGAGTTATTATCAAAAAAGGGGATTTGTTTCGTCTGAACTCAGATGCTACAGTACACTCTATAGTTATACAGGATGGAGGTATGAAATAGCAAGATGAACACCTTGTTTCAGTGTCCTGTGTATTTTTTACATCTGTGATTGCACAAAAATATGTTGAAACTTCTGTCTTGCAGCTTATTGACCAGTTCCCAAGTTTTTTTTACTTTTCGGCCTGCTGCCAGGTTGAGTCTATCATTCAAAAGATGAATTCTCTATGATGATACTCTAGTATCTTTTCAGGGCAGCATTGATGTAGTTTTCTGTGCCTTATAGGAAAACAAGGTTGTTTAGTAACCTGTGCAGTACTCAATGTTTGTCCTCCAATGGTAACTATTGTGTATTAGTAATGCTACCAAACAGACAGAAAAGAATAGGAATAAACCAGCAAATGCTTAGAAAGATGAATCACAATTGGTAAGTTACTTTCTCAAATATTCTTAAATATATGTAAGAACATAACAGCTTAATTCATGGGTGTGAAAATAAATCTAATTTTTCTGTTGTTCTTTCTGCAAAATGTGATTATTTGAGTGTTTCTGAATTTTGCTTTGATGTACAGAAAATTTTTTTTTTCCTTTAGGTTTACTTGTTTTTGGTGATGATAAAGAAGGTTCTAAAAATATTACCTTGAGAACTCGATTTATCCTGATAAAGGATGGTGGAATGCTTCATGTTGGAGCAGAGAAATGCCGCTATAAATCCAAAGCAACTATTATTTTGTATGGGAAGTCAAACGAAGGTGCTGATGTGCCAGAATTTGGCAAAAAATTTATTGGCGTGGGCCCTGAAGGAACGCTGGAGTTGCACGGGCACCAGAAGGTATCATGGACTCTTCTGTCAAAGACTATATATTTCTCAGGGCTGGCCTATGGTCATTATACATTTAAAAAGAATTTTTCCCGAGGACTAAATGTTAGAGTGATCGATCAGGATACAGCGGAGGTTTTGGAAGTGCTGAAGTTTGATACTCATGAATTTGCAGAGGAAAGCTTAAAGCTCCAGAACTTACTGAAAAATGGGCATCCTGGTCGCATTATTGCTATTGCTGTGGGAGATTCAGCTGCTAAAAATCTTTTGGAGGAGACGAGAGTGACTATTCAAAATCTTCTGGGAAGTAGGTTTGTCAGAGGATTAAGTTACAGGTAAGTAATTTATTTTCCCCTTTGTCTTGATTAAAGATGACATGCAGATTCTGCTATGGGGGATTTGTTAAACTTTGACAGTTCATAAAGTTTTCAGAGAGTTCTTGGTGTTGTACATAGTGCTGCAGTAATAGTATTCAGTTAGCAGTACAGTGCAGAGACTGGTGTCTGTGTGACATACTTTTTTACTTACTCAAAATGACTTGCTTTTGCTGTTCTTATAGAAATTAAACTAAGACATAGATAGGTAACAGTTGCTAGGTGAAGCTTTTAATTATATGATATTGGAAGAGCAACGAGTGCAACTAAAGGATCTCTAAGGTTTCTTCCAACCCAAAATGTTATTTCTAAGGGATACTAATCCCAGGTATCAACATCTTATTCATACTCCTGCACTGTTGAAATAAAAGTATGTTACCTCTCCATAGAGTTTTCACAGGAGCTGACCTGCCAAATTATTTTATGATTGAAATGCAGTTACAAGGTGTTTCCATGTCTTTTGACCATTCCTTTCAATTGGCCAGGATTTGGATGGTGAAACAGTAGAAAAAGTATAACAGGAGTTATTAAAGCAAGAAACTTACACTGCTCCTCATTGCTCTTCATTTTGTTGTTGCAAATGGCTTTTTGCAGTACATGTTCTGAATTTGGCTTTGTGCCACAGAAGGTTGTCCACTCTGCTCTGGGCAGCACAAAGCAATGTGCCCTCATGGCCAGGAAGGTCCTGGCTGCTATCAGCAATAGTGTGGCCAGCAGGACCATGGCAGTGCTGTACTGGGCACTGCTGAAGCCACTCCTGGAGTCCTGTGTCCAATTCTGGGCCCCTTACTGCAATAAAGACTGGAGTGTGTCTGGAGAAGGGCAGTGGAGGTGAGGAAGAGTCTAGAGTGTAGTAAGTCATATGAAGGGCTGCTGAGGGAGCTGAGAATGTTTAGCCTGAACTAAACCAGGTTCAGAGGGACCCTATTGCTCTCCACAAGCCTGGTGGGGGTCAGCATCTTCTTCTAGGCAATCAGTGACACAACAATAGAATGTAACCTCAAGCTACATCAGGGGAGTTTTACAGTTAAACGTAGGAGGAATTTCTTAAGAGAAAGGGTTATTAAGCATTGGAACAGACTGTCCAGGGAGATGGTGGAGTCATCATCACTGGAGGTGTTCAAGAAATGACTGGATGCTTGGTACCATGGTCTAGTTGACAAGGTGGCCATAGGTCAAAGGCTAGACTTGATGATCCTACAGGTATTTTCCAGCCTATTTTTCCAGCCTAATGAATCTGTGATTCTGAGTTGGCAATACAAGTGAAAAGTGTACCCAGTCTGTTGTTGTTCTATTGGGATGGTGTTGTATAACCTCTTTGCATTGTCCAGTGTTTTCCAGGAAATGGTCATTTGGTTTTTCCGTTCTATTCTTATCCCTCGTTTTCCCCTGACGTCTGGATTCCAGTTAGTTTCCTCCCTGTGCTTTGGCAGAGGTGTGTCAGTCAGGATGGCATGTTCTGACCTCAGTTCCCGTCAGGATTACATTTGTGTCACTGGCTGTGTAAGCACAGGGGTGTGGAATGGAATGCTCTTGCCTCTGAAGCAGTTTGGCCAAAAGGGCCAGGACCTGGATGTTCTATAGTAGAATACCAGTTCTTGAAAGCAGCAAAGCCTGTGTGGCTTCACATTGCTCAGGCTGTGGTGCAGCCAGCCCAGTGTGTCCTGAGAGGTGTATCTTTCTGGGATTTGTCTCTGCCCATGACCTCCACAGTTTGTCTGAAATGAGGAACTGCATCTTGTAACTGGGAAAAAGCAGCCTTTTTTGCCTCTCTGCTGAACTGATACTTGTCTGCTTTCCTTGGTTGGTAAAGGCTCTGTAAGCGCATAAAACTGTTATGTTCTGCAATGGAAGATAGGCAAGAAGCTGTCCCTGATGGGTTGCTCAGGAAAAGCAGGGTCATTTTCTTAAACCTCTAATGGTAGTGAAAAAGATGTCAGCATGGGGATGAATACTCCATTATAGCCCTCTCCCCTTCTAGTTCTTCGTGAAACATGTGGAATGCAAAGCATGCATCAAAATATCTTTATTTTAAATGTCGGTATGTGAAATGTTCAGCTTGTTTGCTGCTGCTACTAAAAAGCTGGCCCAGTATAAACATGTATGTATATGCATTTCTGTGAACATATTAATGCTAAAGTATTGTTTGGCTTTTTGATCCCAATCAACAAAAACATCAGGAAGGGTTAAAATAAAGGCAACTGGATTGAAGGTGGGTTTAATATCTGCCTTTGAATTAATCATTAGCAACAGACTGCAGTCCAGCTAGCTGACACTGTTTTCACTTGGGGTGAATGATTCAACTTTAATGATGCAAAATTGTCTGGCTTTTTTATAGATGATCTCTACTGCTTCCTTTGCACACATGGTTATGGCATTACAGAGCAGTAAAGGACAGCAAAATAAACTTGTTTTTTTGAACTTGGTGGCAGCTATCTGTGGTGTGTGGTTTGCTTTCAATTTCCAAACACTCACAACATATGAGTGGTATATTGTATGAAGGTTGTGTAACGGCATGCATTTCCTTTTCTGGGTCTGAGCACCCTGAAGGATTCAAAAGCTGTTGCCTGTCCGGCATGGGGGAGAGCGCCAGTGGCTGTGGTGGTGCTGGCTGTGTCCATCCCTCCTGGCCTGAGGAACCTGTGATCCCCTGGAGTCTTGACTGTTCCTTTGGGGTGTTGCTGGCAAATGGCAGGAACATTGGCGCAGGCTCCTGCTTCTCCTGGACCCTGCTAAAGTTGTTTGGGAGTGGGATCCTATGTGACTTTTGTCACACATCTTTAGCAATTCACTTTTGGAAAAATGTGTATTTTGTCAAATGTTTTACTAAAAATGTGTATGAAAGCCCTCCCCAGTAAGAGCTCTTGTTTGCCAATTTGTGTGGAGGATTCCCAGTTATTTTAAACTTTTTTTCTCTGATGTTACGTCTGCCCATTTCCTTCTACATTTTGAAGTTGCATTTTAAAATTTATTTGAAAGAGCAAGCAAAAAGGTTCTTTATGACTTCTATACTCCTTGCCTTTCCTGGTTTTGTAAAGGATTTTAAAGGGCCATTATATTTAAACATTTACTTTTGATTTTCACAGGCAAGCCTGGGCTTTAGTTGGTGTCATAGGTGGTGGAAATTCTTCCTGTAATGAATCAGTGAGAAACTATGAAAACCACAGCACTGGTGGGAAAGCTCTTGCTCAAAAAGAGTTTTTCACAGTGGATGGTCAGAAGTTTGTTGTGAGAGCTTACAGCGAATGGAATGATGGTAGGAAAGTGTTTTGTGAAATTCTGCATTTGAGGGAAAAAGAAAAAATACTTCATGTGCTTTTTTTTTCACTAAAACTTCTGGTTGCAATTTAAATTTTTGAGTGCTTCTGTAAGTTGTTTTTTCTTGCTATGGATGAAATAGGAGGACACAGTTCTTCAGTACTGCCTATTTCTCACTCTTTTGTATACAGTATTTCTCACTGTTTGTATACAGTATGTGAACAGCATAATATCTAGTCTTAAATTCTAGTATATTTAGATGAAGATAGGAGTCTTATAGGTTTTGACACTTTAGCAATTTATTTTCATAATTTGGCAGATCATGTAGATTTTAAATCTAAGCTTCTGAGATGCTGATTATTATGGTAAAAAAAAAAAACAAAAAACAACCCAAACTTCAGAAGCCAAAAGAAATTTTTTATTCTTGTTACAATTTTTGGTTGCTCTTACAGTGCTGAACTTTAGGCAGCTGTTCAGATACAAAGTTGAATCTGTGGTACAAAAAACTAGAAGACCTGCCACTTGCTTGCTTTTATCCTTTATTAATTTTTTTTTACAGTTTAAGAAACCTTTGATCTGAGTTTTTATGGGTAATAATCTCTTTCTGGTTTTAGAATTACTAAATGCTATTGTGTTTTCCTCAATATTTTTTTATGGTAGTTTTAAATTTATTTGTTAGGCAGAGGAGCTATTTGGTACTACCCCTTTTCTGTTCTTGATAGCCCCATGAAAATTTAAATACTTATATTTTTTAAAAAATCTACCAAAATACGTCTTTTACTTACTGATGCTGTAGAGTTAGGTTCAAGAGTTAGCAAAAGTGGCTGAACTTATGCAAATTCATCACGAGCCAGTGGAATTCTATGTGTGTGCAATTTAGTCTGCCAAACTGTTCTATTAGTTGTGCTTAAAAAAGAAAGTCCTCTGCTTTGTTTTCCATGTCCTTGATTACACCTGTACAGTTTAAAATGGCAAAAAAATGTCACTTGAAACAAGCAGAGCTAGCTGGACCTACAAATTACTGCCATATGCTACTAGAGTTTTTTGAAGGAAAAAAAAAACAAACATAGTTTATTCCAGTCACCATTAGTTTCTGTGTTTTCCCTTTGTTTTGTTTGAGATCCAGTAATTAAACAGGCTGTAAAGACATCTCACACTGGCATGTTTGAGGGCAGAGCTGTACCTTGGAGGGCTTTGTGGCCTGCAAAATCTCCTATATATTTTGTTAGTATCTTCTTGGGAGTTGTTTCATATGAAAGTGAGTATAATCTTTGTTTCTTTTTCTTTTATTTTTTAATTAGGTGTCCCAATATCAGGCTTCCAGGTGGAAGCGGTGGGTGGAGTAATACTGAATCTTCTGGATGATGTTAGTAGTTGGGAGCCTGGAGACAGGATTGTGGTTGCGAGCACAGACTATTCGATGTATCAGACAGAGGAATTCACCCTCCTTCCCTGCACGGAGTGCACCAAGCATCAGGTCAAGGTCAAAGGTATGAGAGCAGTCACCAGCTGAAGATCTGTGTGAAGTATGTGTTTGCTGCTGGACTGGCCCTTGCAGTGTCAGCAAGTAAAGCGCAGCCTTTTCTCGAATCGCTGTGTGGCTTTGTTACCACATACACAGATGTGTAATTCTCCTTGTTATAAAATGACTGTATGTCAGGTCTGCCTCACTGCTCACCATGCTAACTTTTCTTTCTCATTTCTCCCCAGGCTCATTGAATGCCTTACTTTTTTTTCCAGTAGGGTTAGTCTTGTTTTCCTTCCTTGGCTCCTTTCTGTCTTTTCACATGCTTGAATAGCTGTTGTGGTCATTTCTTGCTTTCCTTGCCTTTAGTGTCATTCTCATCTTTTAAACTGTTATCATTATAATTTTTTTCTGTTATTAAAAAGTAGAAATGAAAACAGGAAGGAAAAAAGAAAATTGCAATCTTTGAACCAGTACCTTTTTTTCTTTCTTCTCTTTTCCCTCAGTCTCCTTTTTACCACCTCCCCAACAAAATGTTATAAAATAAGTGGCCTTCCAATATTCTGCTCTCACAGGATATCCCTGAGTAGTTGCAATCTGTTTTTCCTTTGGGTGTGATGCACAAGTAAATGGTCATGCATGTTGTTGACCATTTCCTTTTTATTATCTGAGTCATTCTGCTTGACATCACAAGAGCCTCCCATGGGACTGGCTTGCCAGCTATGCTGGCGTCTCTGTTTTCCTTCTGCTGCTCCACACCTGCTCCATGGTACCACCCTCCCCCTTGGTGTCCTCCAGCTTCTGGTCTGGAGCTTCCCCTCTCGCTCCTGGTGGGCTGCAGCATCAGTCCTTAGCACAAACTAACAAGTGTTGTTCTGCAGTGTTAGTTCGCAGCAGCTTTTCTCAGTCTGGTTTTGTCCCGTTAATTTCTGCACAGTGCAACTTCCTCTTCTTCAAAGTGCTCTTCTTCATTCTGGGAAGTTTTTTGTCAACACCCTCAGATTTCCCTGTACACCTCTGCCTTAAGGGACTGCCAGTCTGGCTGTCCTGCTGGTAGTGAAATTTGCTTCTCTCACATTTGTTAGCACAGGTCATGTATGTTGCACTGTATTGAGGAATCTCAAGTGTGAGGAAGGTGTATCTGTGTTTGTGTGATTGCACCATCAGAGAATACCAGTTTGAGTGAAGCTGCAGAGCTAACCTAATGCTATTGAACATATTTCCTGGGCTTTGTTCTTAAGTGTCATGTGGTGTGTTTTATTGGGCACAGTGTTTTAAAGAGCAAACTTAGCTGAAAGGTTGTGGTATGAAGTTTAAGAAGTTTCTTGTCACCGCTGAGTAGTGTGTGTGTAGACTCTGTTTCATCTTGGAAATCATGTGCTGTGAAAAATCAGCTGCTTTTAAAGGTTAAAAAAATCCCATTTTCACAAGATATAGTGTAAAACACAAAGTCTTGGCTTTTTTTTTTTTTTTAAAATAAATCCCTAACCAAAAAGATATTAAAGGAGTTGAATGTACAGTCAACTTTCCCAGTTGGGGTTCTTTGCCACCCTCAATGTAGTTTTCTTTGTCATAGTAATGTATTCAGTTTTAAAAAATCCACATGCCACCCTACATATTTGTTCCACAAAGAAATGAATTTTCTCTCTAATGGTAAACTTGACATGCTGATGAATGTATAATCCTTTGAAATTATTTCTTGCATTGTTTTACTAGGATTTTTGCTGGTTTCACCTTTCTGTAGTAGGAAAACCAAAAAGTTGTAGAAGCCCTGGTTGCTCTTTCTGCACTTGATTTCTTGAATTTCTAGTCAAATGTAGGGAAAAACAATAGGCAAGCCTTTAGGGAGAGGAATGCAGTCCCATTTACAGATGTCTCTTGTCTTTTTAAATCCTCAGAAGCAGATATAATGTTGGTGTCACTCTTAGTTCTGCTTCACGTTGTGGTATTTTTTTTTAAGAGAGATAGTGATAATCTGTATTCAGGGTATCAATAAATGCATAAATGCATTTTTTAAGGTTTACAGAACGAGACAATTTTCTTACTTTCAATGAGAAGTTGATTGGGTTTTTGAAGACAGGTGTAAAACCAGACTGTCTTCTTTTCCCTAATTTCCTTTTTCTTAGGTAGCTGTTCTGAAGATACATGAAGAGGAAATTTACTTAGGAAAGCAAGTCCTTTTTTCTTTTAGGAGGAGATCAATACAGCATTTTCAAACAGTGTTTTGGCTTCACTTTCAGTTCTTAATTTGTGTTTGAAACAGATTAAGCAGCCAGCGTATTTTTTTCTTTTTAAGCAAGTTTGCATCTGTGTTTCACTAAAAGTTTGATACATTGGATTAATAAACTCTTTTTTTTTTTCCCACTCTGTTCACAACATATTGGATCGAAACTATAAGATGCACTTGCAAATAAAATGTCGATATATTTTGAGGATTGATTTCTTATTAAAATGAAAAATACATCTACCATAAGAAAAGCTGAGAGAGACCAGCATGTTAAGGAAGAGGAAACATAGGTTTTGTTGCTTCGGTTATCTTTCTTACTTGTGTAAGTTGATTCTGGTTTTAATCAGTGGTGCCTTTTTTTTTTTTTTTTTTTTTTTTTCCTTCTGCTTTGGAATTTGTTGGACAGAAAACCCACAGTTTCCTCATGTAGGAGAAGTAATTGATGGTGTGGACATGAGAGCAGAAGTTGGAGTTCTTACAAGAAACATCCTAATAAAGGGGGAGACAGAAAATACCTGCTATCTTGAAAAGGAATGTCAGTTCTTCAGTTATGATACATTTGGTGGACATATCAAGGTTTGAAAAACATTTTAAATTAACTTTCTGTCATATAAAGGCATATTAAGGACCAAAAGATTAATGTTTAACTTCAAGGGATTTACAAACTTAAAGAACATCAGTTCATTCAGTTGCTTTTTGTGGAAATTCATCCTCAGCTTTACCCAGATTAGATTTAACTCCTGAAGACTGAATTTGCAAAATTAAAGGAAGGGGTATAATGCTCAAACTGTTCTAGAAACATCCAGCAGGTACTGTAACATTGTATGTCAGGAACTGAACAAGTGACATCCATGCATGTGCATCCTATAACATTACAGAATAAAACTTGACCTCCCTGGTATTTTTCTTCCTTTCTTTCACTGCCTTTGTACCTCCCCAGGTGATGAGCATTGAATCCTAATTCAGATCTCCCATCTGAACCTGAGCACTAGAGAGGCAGGGAGGGGGAAGAAACTGACTTGTACTGTGGGGTTTTATATTTAGGTTCTTAAAAGTCTGGATGTACTAAGACTTTATAAGGGAAACTGCTTCAAATTTCTTGCGTTATGAATAAACAAACCCGAGAGAAAGGAGTGTTCTAGAAACTAGTATTTAAACTGGTGTTCAATTACATTTTTAGATAAAAGATTTGAGCAGCAGTGCTTCAGTGATGCTAGAGAAGTTTGAGGCCTCAAATTTTTAATTTCAAATATATTTGTGTTCATTATGTGGTCAACACAGTTTAAATCTCTTTCTAATGTATTTGGATACAGATTTTAATTTCATAGTGGTCGTCATAATAGTGGGAAAGAAAATAAGCCCCATTCTTACTATGTGGCAGCTTTTATTTTGTGGAAGAAGGTAGGTGGACTCAAGATGTGAAGGGTTCAAGATAATGTAATGAAAGAAGATAATGACAAGCTGTGAATCTTGCCTACTGTGACTGAAGTGTAAATAAGCAGACCTTCAGTTGCCTGGAAGGTAGAAAAGAAAACAAACATTTTGACTCATCAAAGTTAAATTGTTCCCAGGAGACTGAGTAGCGAGTGTCTGCTGCCAAATCTAGACTTCAGCACTGAAAAGTATTTTTGGCTTATGCTAATCTTATATGCTCAAGCAGAGGCATCCTAGATGTTAAGAAATGTAATAGCTTTTCAACACCCTGAATTTCCTACTGGTCACTAGTTTGGTAGCCTAAAGGGGGTTTAGTAGCAGTGAGGTGAGGCAATGGTTTGCAGTTTTGGTGCTTCTCAGTAGTTAAGAGCTAGAGATTAAGGATGCCTAAAAGGTCAGGTGTTGACCATCCCTCTATATGTTAGGTATACAAACCCTAAGGGTTCAGTTAGAGGAGGAGGAAAAAACCGTACTGATTTCCCTATGAAAATAGATATTTTTGGTAAATATTCAGTACAGCTAAGTTAATGAAATGAAGTTACAAAAAAGAAAATAGTGTTTGTTTTTGTTTTGTTTCTGGGTTTTTTTTGTTGTTTGGTTTTAACTCAGGTTAGCTCCTTGCAGTTTAGCTGTTGCATTTGGTTTATGCTTTCATAGCAGGTTAGGTGGCAGAAAATACTTTCCTGCATTACTGATACAACCCCATTATGACTACTTTGTACATAGTAACATTACTGTGAAGTTGTATGATTGTGAGGATTGTTTCATATATTCCTTAGTAAAGACATTTCTCTGGAGTGCAGTGTCCAGTTTTGGGTTCTCATTGCAATGAAAACATAGATGCACTGGTCTGAGTCCTGGAAAGGTGGTGTGGCAGTGTGTGATGATGAGTGATGGGGAGTTGAGAGGAGAGATCTTCTTGCTGTCTTCAGGTACTGGTGAGGGTTCAATGTGGCTACAGCAGTTCTTGGAGGTGCACAGCAAGAGGACAAGAGCAATGGGTCCAGGCTTAAAGAAGGCAAATAATGCTCACATACTGGGAAAATGAAAGGGTGGAACCAATTGGTATAATGATCATCTCTGTGACTGGAGGTATTCTCTGAGCACTGTCTTATGAAGCTGACCCAGCACCGAGCTTTCAACTGGGCTAGGTATCTCAGTAGGTTCATTTGAATCTGATAATTCTGTGGGTTTTATTCAGCTAAGCCTGTCCCAGATGGACTGTGCTGGTGCACCTGCTTTACTGACACACCCAGATATGAGTGATTTCTGTTTGGTTGGACAGTACATGGAAGAATATTTAATCTGACACCTGGTAAAGACCAAACAGTAATTTGGCAATATGTCTGGTGGAAATTCCTCTGTTGTAGCCACATGGAGATTAAATTTTGAAATCATATATGAAGGATACAGTTTTGTAAGGCTTCTTGTAGAGCAAGACAGTAATGTTTGTTATAACTTGTATGAAGTTGCCACAGGCCAACACAATAAATCTTCTGTATATCTGGGGTAGATGATGTATTAACTTAAAATTTCCATTGATTAAAAAGCAAAATGGTTTTTCCCTCTGAACTTATTTTTTTTTTAGATTTTGAAGAATTTTACATCTGTTCACCTTTCCTATGTGGAATTGAAGCAAATGGGCCAGCAGCAGATTGGAAGTTATCCTGTTCACTTTCACCTTTGTGGGGATGTGGATGAAAAAGGAGGATATACTTTTAAAACTTATCTGGAAGGTCTTTCCATTCATCACTGTTTTTCCAGATGTGTGACTGTTCATGCAACTAATGGCTTACTGGTAGGTGCATGAAGAGTAAAACCTATTAGGTTGGAAAAAATATTATAAAAAGCATTTAGATGCCAAAATAATCCCATCCCTTATGCAAATCCAATGCTCAGCAATGGTTTTCTTATTTCAGTGGATAAATAAATTACTACAAATAGTAATTTAACAGTTCTCATAATTTTGGCTTTTTGAGATTCTTACAGCAACTAACTGTAAGACAGCTGCAAGGCAGCTAAACTCTCCAGACAGCGCTGTGTTTGTAAGAAATGAATAAAACTATATGCTTGAATCATTTGAGCTGCTGATACTGACACTATACTCTGCAGCTGTGCCAAGATAGTAAAACTAGATGGTATTTGTCAAATAAATATCAGTAAATGCTGTTACTACTGACATAATGAACTTGTATTTCTACAGATAAAGGATACCATTGGCTATGACACACTAGGTCACTGTTTCTTCATAGAAGATGGCATTGAGCAGAGGAATACTTTGTTCCACAACCTTGGGCTAGTCACAAAACCAGGCACTCTTCTACCTACAGACAGAAACAGCAGCATGTGTATTGGGATTAGGGATAAGGTGTATGGAAGTTATGTCCCAGTGCCAGCCACAGACTGCATGTGAGTATGCCATGATGAAAAAGTAAAACCCAGCCAGCTGTAGCAGTTAAAGTGCTGATGATTTTTTGACAAAGTACAGGTGAAAACATTTTTATCTATAATTTAATTAATGTAGTTCATATAGTACTGCTGTTTAAAAAATAGCAATAAAAAATAACAGTTAGACTTCTATAAAACAAAAAATTATTTTATAGGAACATTGTTGTTGCTTGCAATACTTGGGACCTTAGAAGTCGGTTGCGCATCCTCACTATTGCATAAATGTATGCATAATCTGAAGTTGTCACTATTTTTTTCTGAATGCTACTTGTTTCTTGGGAAAGCTTCTTAAAACAGTTTATCATTGCATGGGATAACTGCACAACATTAAATTACAATACTGTGCACTGAACTAAAAAAAAGGTATTTTTGACTTCTAGATATGGAAGGTTTTGTGATTTGTGTTTTGAATGCGAAGCAGTTACTTCATCGGTTTATGTTTTCCTGGTGATGTTAAAAAGGAAGATATTTCTGTTGGAGATAGAGGTTTTCTTTAGTAACTAGTTTCTAATAATATTTCAGGGCCGTTTCAACATTCTGGATTTCTCACCCCAACAATCATCTTATAAATAATGCAGCAGCAGGCTCACAGGTAAGGCACATGGGTGTAATTCATGACAAACTACTTATGTCACTAGCATTTGTAAAATCTGTAAAAATTACACTGCCAGATATACGTTTTCTATTTTTATATATGCATCTTTTTATGTTTGGCAGAATATTGCCATTGCAAGTGCGGGGTATGTCTAGGTGTGCATTTAAATGACACCAAAAATCTTTGTTGTGGCTGCAACATAGGAGATCTTGTCTTTTGTTTTTAATAGACCTGACAGTAGTGTCAATGTACAAATGTAGTACTGTCTGTGTAAAAATCCTTTTATTTTCACAGAATTGGTACATTTCATATTAAGTCTTCTGTATTTTCTGTAGGTTGTCATGAGTTTAGTGAGAGCTCTGCAAGATCTGTAGTGACTGGAATGAAAAATTGCTACAAAAAGGTGTTCATTGTGTAAGAAACAGCTAAAATGCTTCTTTTCTGTCAGTGGTTAGGGAATTGATTTCAGCCAGTGACTGCTGATAGGCTTTTGCTTGTTCTGAACCTTATATTAGTGCAAACAATCTTCTCATAGCTGCCTGTGATATAAAGATCTGTACATACTGTGGAGGAGGGAGCTGGAGTCTGTTCTATATTGTATGAGAGGCTGAGAGATGTAAGGTTTTTAAATTGGATTTTTCTGAAGTGATCAATGGGAATGGAAAATGGGAAAGGTTGTTGATTGTTGTTGCAAAGGCTCTAGTGTTGGAAGAATATGAGCCTGTGTATTTTTAGCCACAGATAACATTTATCTATAAATGATAACATTTATATAAGTAAATGATTTATTTATTTGCAGGTAACTGTTATTATCTATTAATAAATAGAATAGGATTCAAAATACTTAGCTGAATTGAAAGATCTGGAGTAATAAAAAAGTCAGAAAATTTTGTTCTGTTTTTTGTGTGGTCTAATTCTTGTTGCTTTTATTGTAGTGGGTTTGCTTCTGTTTGGTTTTTTGACTGTCTATCACTAGGAGGGATCTGGACTCACCTCCCAATTAAACCAGTTCTTTTTTATCCAATACAATGTCTTTCTGTTTTGCCTGCTTTGTGTAATATACCTGGTTTAGGCTTTGCAGGCTAAGTTAAACAGCTTTTATTTGCTTTTCTATCTGGTGCTTAAGTCCTGTAAAGTCTTTTTCTGCCTGTGTAGCTCATCCCAGTAGATATTACTTGCTTTTGTTAGCGGGTGTGCCTGACTGGAGCACACATTTGTGTTTTAAAAAGTTCAGCCACTCTGATGTGCATCCCTTGCATGGATGTAGACACATTAGTGTAAAGGGACCACAGCTTATTATTTCGGAAATAGAATAATTCAGCCGTGTTCATACAGACTCTGCACTATGGAATTTTTTCTGGTATGAACTGGAGCAATTCACAGCCAAATAATTCCATTCCTCCCCAAGATCCTTAATTATGCAGTGAAGCCTGTTGAAAGACTCTACAGGCAGTAGATGCTTCTTTTTTTTTGGTGTGTATGAGAGAGAAGAGGAAAAAACTCAACCTTTTTCATTTTTCTGAATGCTGCAGATGCTTAACAAGCTTTTAAGTTTATCTAAGTCTATTTTCAAGCATCAGGGGGTGTTTTGGGTAAAATTTATTTGAGTCTGCCAAACAGAGAGCTGTACTTAATTATATGTGAGGTAAGATTTTGGTATTTTTATTAATGGAACATCCATATTTGCTTTGTAATGTAATTTGCTTTTTAATCACCAGAAATGTCAGTGCGTCATCATTGCACACTGGGACAGGAACATTACTGTAGAGTAGAATTTCCAGTGCTCATTGGAAAATTACTATATTCTTGGAGTGAAATGCATGAAATCTTTTAAGGCAGGGTGAATTGGCTTTATCTGTCATTCTTGAAAAGGTTGATGACTGTTTTTTATGAGATAAAGCACCCAAAGTTTCTTTAGCTACCATTTAATTCTTTAATGTGCCTTGTGGGGTGATTCTTTTTTTTTAAGGGCACACGGCCTATGGTCAGACAAAAGTTTTGATGTTAGTAGATGTCTCCAATGCAGATGTTGTCATGATCCCACATCTTGCAAATGCAGATGTAGTTGAGAGGAAAGTTTTGTGGGTTTAATTTAGCAGATAAATCCAGTTTCTTTAAGAGCAGAGATATTAAAGAAGTATAGGAAATGAACAGATACTAAAATTATTACTGCATGTCATTGGCACAGTGCCCCAAACTGGCCAGATTTCGTGATGTGCTTTTTTTTCTGTCTACTGAAAGCTCTTGAGGGTTTTTTTGGCTGTGCCATTTAAATTTTGATGGGAGCAGAGCTGAACCAACCTTAACAGACTGAACGAGTAAAGATGGGAGGAATGATTTTGAGTATCTTACTGTGAGTAGTATTATCTACTAGTAAAGGAAAATCTAGTGTGTGTGATGGCATAACTGAAATGCAGAAGTTACATTAATTTTAACACTTTTCTACTTTGAAATATTAGAACATCTCAAATATGTGGTGTTGAATGGTTCACTAAGAAGCAAAACACTTTTTAGTTGATATTGTCCACTAGAATGTAGCCTTATTTTCAAAATGTCACGTTTTCACTGGTTAAATTTTTGTTTGGAGACTTTATTTTAAAATACATATCAGCACCAATAATAGTATCAGAATCACTTATAAGTAATATTATTCTCTCATTACTTGCAGGATGCTGGAATATGGTATTTGTTCCACAGGGTTGCTACAGGAGATTCTCATAGTCTAGCCATCGAAACCAAATCAGAGCTTACACCCCTAGGAATCTTCTATAACAACAGGGTTCATTCTAATTTTAAGGTAATGTAGTATGTTATTAAAAAACAAGTGAAGTTTTTATCTCTCAGTATTCTATATTACGACATGTCTGTTTGCATTTTAAACTGGGTAGGAGATTGTTCTACAGTAGAGTTCATACACAGCACAAAATCCAATGTATAATCAGCATGGGTGTATTTTTTAGTTGGATTTTGGATATTCAGTGCTTCAGAGCCTAGTAAGATACAACTAAAATAAATTAATACTTCTAATAAAATACTTTTTTCAGAAGTAGCATTTCAGATGCTACTGTTTACAGCTTTGTTTCCTACTCTGAAGAAACCTGACCCTTGAAAAATCAAGTTTATTATAGCAGTGATTCATCTAATAGCTTGCTGCAGTTGCTGCAATTTATTTTTCTGAGTCTCAGGTGTTTGTTCATGGTGACACAATCTTGGCTAGAGATTAAGGTTTAATATTGCCTTCAGGAGCTCAGTTATTTGCAACAGTTTTTTTATGAAGTTCTCAGCCTGCTCACATTGAGGAGTGTTCTGTTAGTATGACTTTTAAACCTTTTCCACATCTCAGCTAAAGTTTCACTTCAGCTGAAATCCTTAAAGTATTTCATTTGGAATCTAGTTGCTGTGTGTATGTATAAATATAGTGACATTTACAAAGCCACCTAACTCTAAATAATTACTTGTGTTTGTTTGCTGCATGAGATTCTCATAGTTTAACAATTGAAACCTCATAAAATCATTATTGGATTTTTTTTTTTTTGCCAAGTGAAACTGATTTTGCCTTACAGTTGTCTGGGATACCAAAAAATGCAGTGTTTGATGGAAGTTGTGTTAATAATGTGTTTGGGACTGTAGGGCATTTTATTCAGATTGGAATTAAAACATACTGAATACAAAAGTTCATTATGAAGAAAAGATTTTCACCTGTATATCTATTATCATCTTTAAACAAGGGTAGCAATTTGTGTGCTGAAGTTCCATGTTCACTAGCAGGTCTGAGAATCTGCTTGTGTATGATTCAGTTGCAATCCTGATTTGGATCAGAGGTGAAAGTAGTCACAGGTATTTGTAAGTAACTCAGGGAAAAGAGCACAAATGCTTCCTCATGCTTTTATTTTCTCAAGTAATTTATTTCATACTGGATTATTCAAGCTTATTACTGGATGGACCAAAATAATCTTTTATGGTAAAGGTAGTTTAGTTTTTAAGTAAAACACAAAGGATTTTTCACAGTGGGTTTTGGGGTTTCTTTTCTTTTCCATTTATGAGAATAATTTGAACTCACCACAGGATTGGCTTCCAGATTTTCCAGCATCTGGTAATAAATGGAAAACCTCAAAGAAAGGTGTGAAAGAAATCTGAAGTGAACTTTGATTATTTTCCATTGCCTTTTTTAAAAATCACAGATAGTTCGTATCATTTAGCACTGACTGGTTTATTAGATTAATTAGCTTGTTTTCCATTAGACAATATGTCAATTTAAGCCAAATGGAAATATCTAAGAGTTTCTAATGTATGTATAGAATGCAATGCCTAAATTTTCAAAATTTCATTTTTACTCTAATTTTGGATATTCTCTTTTTTTGCTTATTTCAGGCTGGTTTGTTCATTGATAAGGGTGTTAAAACAACTAATGCTAGTGCTGATGATCCCAGAGAATATCTCTGTTTGGACAACAATGCAAGGTAAAGGATATTTTCTTTCAAGTGGGTGAAAAATGGCAAAGTTTTGAGACTGCTCTTATATCCAATGGGGAAAAACTCTTTTAAAACAATAAAATAGATTATAAATTATAACCAAGCAGTAAGTTTATATGCATTATTTTCCTTCATTTATTAATCTGTTTTGGGAACAACAGAGATGGTGTCTCTTAAAAGATTTGGGTTTCTTCTGAGCTTTTGCTCAGGATAGTTTCCATCCCCTTAGAGGACACCATTTTAAACATGCTCTACTGCCATGCTTAAAATGTTTTTTGGAGTTGCTGCTGCTAGGAAAATATTCCTTTAAAATCTAATCTTCTGATTTATAACTGAGTTTTAACTAATTGTTAGAAAAAGGCTTCAGTAGTGCATCCACTCACCTTTCCTACTGCTGAATGTTTCTGCTGTTCCTTCTAGACTTGGAAGTCATAGCTCGGTAGTACAGTTCTACTGAAGGCTCTTTGCAGAGGTGGTACTATCAACCACATTTTCTTCAGTTTACAAAGTGAGAGAAGGTAATGGAGAGTCTAGGAAAGTTGAAGGTTTTATTGTACCTACTTAGTCTTGTCCTGAACTTCAAATAAAATAGCCTGGGATACTGGTTATTTGAATATTGGATAACTGTATCTGTCAACATTTTATTGTGCTGAGTATTAGCACTGCAAATATGGTTCATAAATTCTTTATTGTCAATTGACCTATGTTTAAGACAAAGTCAGTTAAATGACTTGTACAAATGCAAAGAGGAAAGTTCCAAATTTTGATGATACTCAATACTTCATAACATGGAACCTGCTAGTTCCATGTTTTGACAGAAAATCCGTATAACCCTTGCAGTTTACCTCAGTCATAACAGGTAATTGAGAGGAACTTGAGAGGGGCAAGATGCCCTCTGAGAGCCTGTAGTGTGTTGAGGATGCAAGAAACTCAATGCATGAAATGGGGTTGTGTTTCACAGCAGAAAGAAAAGGAATGAGATGCTGCATAACTATGTGAGGTCCCTAATCATTGTACATGGAACCACACTGGAGGGATTTAAATGTTATTTGACAAGACACAGTCTATCAAAACCTAGCATTTACTTATCTTCTCATTTCTCCCTTGGATGGGGAGGGGGCAGATCCAAATCTCAACAAGAGAGTATCAGGTGATTGGGATAACAGACATAGGTATCTTTACCTGCTCAAAATGCCTGTTTGCAGTTTTTAAAAATGTATTACTTTTTGTCTGGGTCCTGGGGGTAATCAAATGAAAATGTCAGCAGTTCTTAATCAGACTGTTTCTTCCTACTATTTAAACTAGATTCCAGTCATAATTTACTGTACAAGACCATCTTGGTAGCAATGCAATAAAAAAAAACCTCCGGCATGCCCAAAGAAGCAGCACTGCTGTGTGTCAGAAAAGCTTGAAGCATTTGAAGGATCAGTTAGACAAATTCCAGACTGTTTTTGCATAACTAATGTCAGCCCTGTATGTCCTTCTAAGGAGTTTATAATTCCCTTCATCAAAGTTTCACATTTATGCTTCACTACAAGTGGGGAGGGCAGAAGGAGAAGGGAGATAAAGGGAGGCTAAAGGCAGCTAAAGAAACTTAGAGAGACTGAGCAAGAGCCTGTGAGAATTATGGAAAAGAGATGCTTCACTTTCCTGCTTCATGATACCCCAGACGTCTTTCTAGTACTAGTGAGGACCAGAGATGTACCTGCTTTTAGCTTCTTTCATTCCAAACGTTAAGGAGAGTGAAATTAGCCCATCAGATGATTGTTTGTCTTTCAGGTTCACACAGCGCAACATATATGGCACATGTAAAACTAAAAAGTTTTCTTGTACTGTGTTTATCTCTCCCAGGTTTCGACCTCATCAAGATGCAGACCCTGAAAAGCCCCGAGTTGCTGCCCTGATTGACAGATTAATCTCTTTCAAAAACAATGATCATGGAGCCTGGGTCAGGGGAGGGGATATCCTCATTCAGAACTCTGGGTAGGTATTTGGAAGCAAGTAGCTGCATGCTGTTTTCTCTGAGGCTTTGTTTATGAAAGTGCATTACAACAGGATTATAGGAGAGGATTGATGGTTAACTTTAGGTACTTCTCAGTATGACCAGCTCTCATACCATCCCACAACTTAAAATATGCAAGTTTATATGTGATTAGATGAGAACCTGCCTTAAAACAAAAAAAAAAACCAGCTGTTGTAAAAGAAGCCTGAGAGTTGGTAGAGACAGTAAATTCAGACTGGGATTTCTGTTGTCTTCCTGACGCTCTCAAGTCCTGTTTAAAATGTGTAGAAATTTTATTACTTTTTAACGAGAATGCTTTTAGAAAAGTTAACTGTGTGGTGGTTATATGTTTCATTAATAGAAAAATTCGAGTTTTTTTCAGTGCATAACAGGATATGCTCTTACATTAACCAATTGTAGGATAATTCGGAAAAAACAATTGATGTTTTGGACTTTCTTGTAGGTTTGCAGACAATGGAATAGGTTTGACATTTGCCAGGTGAGTACTTTTAAAATTCTTTCTGTATTTCCTTGCATAGAAGCTTAGAAAATCTACATGTATATATTAAAATTATTAGGTATGCTTTCATAAGGTTGCAGTTTTGGTTTGGGGCCTGGTTATATTTCCAGTCATGCAGATGATGTTATAGAGGCTGTAAACTGGCACAGCTGCCAAAGTTCCTGCTTTAGTTCAGCCTGTACTTGGTTTACACCACAGTTTACTGCCTCTTTACCAGAAAGCATATATTTATCGAGGTATTCTTGGTAGTGTATGATTCCTTAAGCAGTATTTTTTTCCTCCTGAACAGTTGAAAGTGTGTAAAGGAAAAGAAAGAGGAGTGAGCATTTAGCAGGGGTAGAGTCTCTTTCTAATGAAGAATATCAAGTAACTTAGGTAATGAGCTGAAATTACTGCTGTTGAGATTATGACAAACTAGTTCTAGGGCTGGAAAAGTGGGCTGTAAATAAAAATGCTCCACTACAAAGGGAGATAGAAATTTTGATGTTTGGCTCTGCTGAACATTTCAGTGAGTTAGCCTCTATTAATGTTAAATGATTAAATCTATTGTTTTGTGTACTGTCCATGAAGTCTATACTGCTTTGCTTGAGGAGGGCTGTTACAGAAGTAAAAGTGGTGTTATGACTTGGTATAATCATCTGCTTGAGAGTCTTGGCTAAAGATTTGTCTTTAATGTGCTTTAATAGTGATGGGAGCTTCCCAAATGATGAAGGTGCCAGCCAGGAGGTATCAGAGTCGCTGTTCATAGGTGAGAGCAAGAATTATGGGTTTCAAGGTGGACAAAATAAATATGTGGGAACTGGAGGAATAGACAACAAGACACGCACTCTGCCTAGAAATCGGTAAGTATGTCAAGAATGCAGGAGGTAGAAATATAAGAAAAATTTGCTGTATCAGATGTAAAAACCCTTCTTGGTTGAGCTGTCAGAGATTAAGACTCCATTGAAAGTGATGCTCTCTTTTTCTTTTTAATGCTATATGTACAGCTTTTTACTGAAGCAGGTTCATCTGATACTTCCACAGGTTACTATTCTGTAGAAATTTAAGTTATCCTACATAAATTGAATCTTAGACTTAAAAAGTATTTGGGTCTAGAAGAGAGCTTTCAGGTAAGAGAATTTCAAAGGTCAACTTGGGACTAGAGACCGCAGTTTGTGACAAATCACTGTCTGTGACCATGATCCTTCTCTTTTCTCTTTGACTTGCATTGGTGCTTGTTTAAGATAATACCAAGTCCTACCCTTGCTACAGAATTAGAAAGAAGACTGTTTTGGTTTAAGCCCAGCTGGAAATTGAGCCCCATGTAGCCACTCCCCTTTGCCCAGCTCCTCAGGTGAGCAAGACAAAAGACAGAGATCTCAAGGTGACGCAAGAACAGTGTACTGAAAACAATGAGATTTATTAACAATAATAGTGACAGTATTAATAACAAAAGTATACAAAACAAAGGTGATTTATGTGCAAAAAAAAAGCAAAAATGCTCACCACTCAACCTGGCACTGGGTAGCCCTCAAGACAAAGAATAAGATGGCCAAGAGACCAGCAGCACCCCAAATGTTCTCCTGGTGGACAAATCCTCTGGCCAGGACTGGTGTTACCCCACTGCTTCCCCAGAAAAAGGAATGCTCTCCCTTGAGAAAATGGGAGACAGTCCGTTTCCCCCGCTTCACAGCCATAATGTCAGATGGTATTGAGTAGCACAGTGTATTGGCCATGCCCACATGGCTCCAGGTTCTGTCCCCACACATCCTTGGCCAAGTAGGACAAAGGGTGAAGTGGGCCCCAAACCACCCTAGTTTTTTGCTGTTCAAACATTTGAAGAGGAGAAGTTAATTGGTAGAGATATGAAGTATTCAGTCTTGTTGAGTGGAATCACCTAACAACTGAGGCTGGAAGGGGCCTCTGGAGGTCATCTTGTCCAACTCCCCTGCTCAATAACTGTCACCTGGGCCTCAGGTTCCAGGACAATGTTCAGGTGTCTTTGCTATATTTCCAAGGGTGGATTCTTCATAAATTTCCTGGGCAACCTGTGCCAGTGGTCAACGACTCAGTGAAAGGTTTCTCCTCTTGTTTGGCAGGGACATCTTATTTTTCATCTTGTGCACGTTGCTCCCAGTCTTGTCACTGGGAATACCCTGGCTCCATCTTCTTTGCACCCTCCCTTCAGAAGATTGAGATTCCTGCCTGAGAGTTTTCTGCTCCAGGCTGAGCATGTCTTCTAGTGTTTCTTCCCATGAGAGATGCTCCAGGGATTTAATCATCTTTGTGGCCCTTTGCTGCACTTTCCAGTATCTCCATATCTGCCTCATACTGGGGACAAGCACTCCACATTGTTGTTTCACCAGTCCTGAAAAAATGGAAAGTATCACTTCCCTCAGTGTGCTGATAACACTTCTCACTGTGCAACCCTGGATACTTTTTGCCTCTTTGTGGCAAGGGCAAATTGTTTGGCTTATGTTTAATTTTGCTTCCTCTAGGACCCATAGGTCCTTTCCGCTGTCACAAGTGTTTGTTGCTCCCAATGTACAAGACCTTGCATTTTCCTATGTTAAACTTCATGAGGTTCCCATCTGCCATTTGTCCAGCCTGTCAGGGTCTGTCTGGGTGACAGCACAACCCTCTGCTGCATCAGCTGCTTCCCTCTGTGCTGTGCCCACTGCAGGCTTGGCCCATAGACTATACTTGGCCTAATCATCCAGATGAGTAATGAAAATAATGAGCAAGACTGGACACAATATTGACCCCTGGGGTACATCACCCATTTCATTATTGGTCACCAGGTAGACTTTATGCCATCACTTTCTGGGCCCAGCCATTTGTCCTCTCATCCTGCCCATACTTCATGAGGATCTTATGGGACACAGTGTCAAAAGTCTTACTGCAGTTTTGGTAGACCCTGTCCTCTGCTCTCCCACTGCTCTCCAGGCCAGTCATTTCATCGCAGACATTTATCAGCTTCTCCTTGGTGAATTCATGATGATTATTCCTGATGACTTTCCAGTCCTCCAGGAACATGGAGGTGGTTTCTAGCATTAGCTGCTGCATCATCTTCCTGGGGGTCAAGTTAAGCCTTACCAGCCTACCATTCTCTGTGTGCTCCATCCTCAAGTTAGAAATGACATTTGCTTTCTTCCAGTCTGCAGTCACTTCCAGTTGCCATGATCAATCAAAGAGCAGGATGTATTATTTTTCTGCTGGATTTCTCATATTGAAAAAGGGGTACATTTGCACATGGAGAGTGATAGCCCTGCTAACAGAAAAATTCAGGAGTAGGGCATTTTTTGACTCATAGAAGTGCAGAAACTGTATTTCCTTTGCTAAATTCTATCTTGTGAGTCGTTCTGTAATTATTACTTTACTGATTTCTGAGAAGAGATGTATTTGACACAGATTCAAGTGTACCATGAATTTTGTTACAGGATGGTATAAATATTTGCTTACATCAACAGGACATTTCCAATCAGAGGCTTTCAGATTTATGATGGACCTATTCACCTTACTAAGTGCACATTTAAAAACTTCATGCCAACTCCAGACAGATTTACCAGTGCAGTTGGATTCTTGATGAAAAATCCATGGCAGATGACTCCAAAAAATAACATTTCTCTTGTGAAGTTTGGTCCAAACGTAAGTTTACTACAAGTTTTCGTGAAGTCTTGCAAATGGTTTTCTTTTCTTGTATTTAACATACACAAGAGTTGTAGGTGATCCTTTCTATGCATACCTACTTCAGAGTTTATCTCCTGGCTGGAGGTCACAGCTCCTTTGTTTCCTCACCAAAAAATCGAATACCAACAGAGATGTAGGATATGTTACACTAAATGATTCATGGCTTGTGGTAAAGTTGAAAAGAAATTTTTATAAGATTTATAAGGTTTGGCATATATCCTTAGTAATGTATTTTCTACAGCAATTATGAACACTGTTCAGAAGCAAGAGCTGGCCTGGGCCTGTTAGTAAAACCTATCACGTCTGCTTTGCAAGATTCTGCTATCCTTGCTGTAAAGTTTTTAATCAGCTTTGTCAAATTCCTGTGTTTCTGCTCATGTGCAAATGTAAGTCTGTGTTTCAGCCTCAGGAAAAACAAAAACTTTTATTGTTGTTGTCAGGTTTCTTTGAAAGCCTTCTTTGGGAAGCCTGGTCCCTGGTTTGAAGAAGGAGATCTGGATGGTGACAAGAACTCAATATTTCATGATCTAGATGGCTCAGTGACTGACTACAGGGATACCTATGTGGGCCGAATGGATAATTACTTGATTCAACACCCCAAATGCATTAACATCACAGAATGGAGTGGAGTAGTTTGTAGTGGGAACTATGCACAGGCTAGTACTTTTGGCTTTCTGTTTGGGGCAAATCTATAGTATGAACTACTTGTGGAGTCAGGTAGTGTAACAAATAAAAAATGACCTGTCTCTTGCAAATGGTTTTCTTTTCTTGTATTTAACATAGACAAGAGTTGTAGGTGATCCTTTCTATGCATACCTACTTCAGAGTTTATCTCCTGGCTGGAGGTCACACCTCCTTTGTTTCCTCACCAAAAAAATCGAATACGAGATGTAGGATATGTTACACTAAATGATTCATGGCTTGTGGTAAAGTTGAAAAGAAATTTTTATAAGATTTATAAGGTTTGGCATATATCCTTAGTAATGTATTTTCTACAGCAATTATGAACACTGTTCAGAAGCAAGAGCTGGCCTGGGCCTGTTAGTAAAACCTATCACGTCTGCTTTGCAAGATTCTGCTATCCTTGCTGTAAAGTTTTTAATCAGCTTTGTCAAATTCCTGTGTTTCTGCTCATGTGCAAATGTAAGTCTGTGTTTCAGCCTCAGGAAAAACAAAAACTTTTATTGTTGTTGTCAGGTTTCTTTGAAAGCCTTCTTTGGGAAGCCTGGTCCCTGGTTTGAAGAAGGAGATCTGGATGGTGACAAGAACTCAATATTTCATGATCTAGATGGCTCAGTGACTGACTACAGGGATACCTATGTGGGCCGAATGGATAATTACTTGATTCAACACCCCAAATGCATTAACATCACAGAATGGAGTGGAGTAGTTTGTAGTGGGAACTATGCACAGGCTAGTACTTTTGGCTTTCTGTTTGGGGCAAATCTATAGTATGAACTACTTGTGGAGTCAGGTAGTGTAACAAATAAAAAATGACCTGTCTTTGGATTTCAAAATTTTTTGACTTTTAAAGATACTTCTATACATATCACACTTTTGAGCCAGTTGTGTATACATCATTCTTTCTCTCAGCAGACTGAGGGTACAGTATCAGATGCTGCAAGATAAAACTAAATGTGTTTGCCAAGAATTCTGTGTTGCAGCTGTATCTGCTAAAACATCTGTGTGTTGAAGGTGTCTTCTTCCACACAAGTTCTGTCTGCCTTTTTTCACAAAGTGGATTTTTAAGGGGTTGTTTTGTTGGTTTGTTTTTAGGAGATGTTAAATACCACCTTCAGAATATGAGTGTTACAGGTTTGATTCCCATTCTGGTTCCTGCTCTATGTGGTCAAGTGTTATAGGTGATTTTTTTTCTCCTCCATACCGTGTTTTGTCTGTAAGATGGGAGAAATCTATAATAGTTTTTAAATAGGACTTTTATTCAGCCCAGATTTGTGCATTACATAACTCAGAACACCAGATTGCAGCATTTTGGTTAATAATGTCCTGATTGTGCTTCACAACTTTGTTTTCTTTTGCAAAAGAGACCAAATCTTCCTGTTTTCACTTTCTTAAATATCATATAGGTTTATGTCCAAACCTGGAATGGACAGAATCTTTCCATGACTGTTGTCCGAGATGAATATCCAGCCAATCCCATGGTTCTTCGAGGTATTAATCAGAGAGCAGCTGCCTTTCAGCAGTACCAGCCAGTGGTGATGCTCCAAAAGGGCTATACACTACATTGGAATGGAAAAGCTCCAAATGTCACCTATCTGTATCTCATTAATTTCAACAAGTATGTTTACTTTCTTTTGTGGCTTTGATTCATAAGGCAATACTGAAGTTATGTCCTGCAAAATTATTGTGCATGAGTTTGCAACCATCTGGAAGACCAGAGCTTGGGTTTGGTTTTTTTTCCTCATAGTTCCAAATACAAAAGTATGGGATTAAAAAACAGATCTGCATCTGAAGTTAAACACTTGTCCAGTACAGTGTCTTTAAGGAAAAGCCTTTAGAGAGTGAAGTCAAGCAGAATTGCAGTTGAATAGCTTATCATACTTGATTTTGTTGGCAGATGAACTTATTAAATATCTCTGAAGTATATAATCAAATATATCCTGAGACAATCAGTTACTAAAATGTTTAATGAAAAGCTGTGCAGATTTGATCATCTGGTTGAGGGTTTAGGAGGTTTTTGTATTCCTGTTTATTTTTTTTTTAATGATCTCTTTGCTTTGTATTGACACCTAAATGTTCCTGCAAGGACTCATACATTTTATATTGGTTTTAGGAACGACTGGATACGTGTTGGTCTTTGTTACCAACCAAAGACGGATTTTCTTATAGTGTTGGAAACCTTTCAGAGGCGGTCATCTGCTCTGTCAAGCAAGGTGGAGCGCTACACGCCTGTATCTTCAATGATGGAGCTTGAAAAGAATCGATCAGACAAGAAGTTTTACTTTGACAACAGTACTGGGTAACTCTTGTCATTTGACTCTGCTAGAAAATGTTGTTTAACTTTGAAATGTACAGTTTGAAAATGTTAAAAGCAACTGGTTGAGGCACCTGCCGAAGATGAAAGCTGTTGAGAAGGACTCCAAAACTCTTTGGAAGAATGTTCATATGTCTTTAAATCTCCAAACTACCATGGTTGTCATTGAAATAATTTCCATGAGCACCACACTGGCCAAAGATATTTCCTACACCATGTCTGTGGAAAATACTACTATTACTGTGTACTGCACAGCAGTGCCTTTTAGGATTTAATTTCTTAGTCTTCAGAGAAATTACCTGTTTTCTTCTTAAGCAGAAAATTCTATAAATTTCCAAGAAACTTTATTTTCCAACATTTAAAAATTATATCTTTGAAAATCCTAATCTGTTTTCAGCTGTCTCAAAAGAACTTGAAGGTCCTAGTCTCTCTTTCAAAAGTACTTCTCACAGATGCCACTAAGATCCTTCTGAGAGGTTTTAGATATGGTCAGCTTGCAGTAAATAAATCCTGTGTACATCAGTTTTGAGTTTTGCAAACATTGAGTCTACATTTATAATTTGTTCTCTTATTTATTTTGTTCTGTTACCTGCTATTGTGCTTGTCTATAATAAATACACAAATGAATTGTGAAAATTCACAAATTAATTTTGAATAGACATTTTATGTTGCTTTGTGTAAGAGCTTTTCACCCTAAAATGCCTTACCAGGCTTTTGAAGTAGCACAACTATATTGTTCAGTGTTGATGGGTGAAACTGAATATTTCTGCTGCATGTCTGCAAAGATCTATGAGCAAGGAAAAAATTCATGCTCTGCAATTTGGTTTTTGTTTCCTGTAAGCCACTGATATGAGGACTGTTATTTCTTTGCAAAGCATCTACATTTATATTGATATCTCCTTTGTGGGGAATTTTAGATAAGTTGCTAGGGCTTTCCTAACTCTAGTGAACTAGTAAATACCTTCAAACATTTGGATAGTGGTGCAGAAGTGAATACTGTAGTTTTTCTGCTTCTGAAAATCATGAAATATAGCTTCTAAGATTGAATATAAATACCTATATTTCACCAGTTAATTTAGATTATTTTTCCCCTTTTTGTATAGATTACTGTTTTTATTTCTTCAAGCCAAATATAATAGGGATGGTCACAGTTATTGCTCATCTCAGGGATGTGAAAGGATCAAGATTGTGACCAAAGATTCATCAAAAGGGATAAGTAATTGCATGGCAAAAGCTTACCCAAAGTACTACCAAGTACCAACCGTCATAAAGCAGATGCCAGAAAAAACTACTGTACCATGTTCAAAATGTGGCACAACTCAGGTAAAATAAAATAAGTTAAAACTTTCATGAACTGTAGGATTAGTAATGCTGTCTATTCAATTTAAGTCCAAATTTCAGTCTTTTAGTACAGAATACTGCACTTATCAAATTACAGTGGTCGGCTTGTTAATCTTCTTGGACTCCTTGATGGTTTGGAGTCCTTTCTGTAGCATGAAGGTTTCAAGGGTTTTTTTTTTTCTTCTTTTGTGCAACTCTTGCTCCAAGTGCTACAGAAAAGGGACATAGGTGGATTGAGGTCTTGCACTGCAGTATTGTCTGTACATGGAGAGCTTTGATGCAGAGATCTACATGGCAAACCATCTCTCTGTTTGGATCTTTGCTTATTAACATGAATTTGAAATTGTCTCAGCTATACAAGCTGAGAAAAATAGTGAAATTAAGAGATGAAATAGGTTCCACTAAGTATCATTATATTTATTAGGATTAGTAGTACCATAAATAATGCCATTGACAAATGGATATATTTGCTTTGGAGCATGGGCTGTTTGTTGTAAACTGGCATGATAAAGTGTTGAAGAAACATTAATATACGTGTACTTCACTGTTTTGTTTGATGTCCAGATGGTGTTCACCAGTGACCCTCACAGAAACTACCTCCTTGTGCAGATTAGTTCATCTGATGAAAAAGAGTCAATCAGAGGTCAGCAAGCATTTATATATGTAAGTATTTTTTACGGTTTTCTTCTTAAATATCACTATAGCAGTATGTATTGTAGCAGTTGTACAGCTCTTCATACTGCAGATCTCAGTTTTCTTCACTTGAATGAGAAGATTGGTTCATTGTTTAAAAAATAAAGCCAAAAAACTTATGTTTAAACATTAGAAAGTGAGGCTTCAAAGCCCCATTTTATATTTGAGTCCTATTTGCTGAAGAGAAAAATGTTTAAATGTTACTTAAACATAAACTGAACATGTTTAAACATGTTAAACATGTTCAGTTTATGTTTAAATCTGTGTGGGCATACATTTATGGCTGGTTTTGGAAATAAACAGGAGACATAAGCTAAAAACTTGTTAGTTAAATCCATTTTGTTGAAATTGTCCTTGTGCAAGCAGATTAGTAAATTAGTGGGATGGGTCACATGTGCCATTAAGCTTTGCTGAAGTCCTCTAAATTGCAATTGCTAAAGAATCAGTAGATTTCTGTATTTGTTCTGCTGTGGCCCAAATAAGCCCAGTGATGTGATACTGTATAACAAGTTTAGTTTGACTTTTCCATTCAGATGCTGAAGTAGACTTGCATGTGAAGGTGAAGTACCACTTAGTGTGCACATGCCTTACATTCTACAGTGTCATTGTTGGCCTGGCTGAACCTTCAGTTATTCAGGTAGACAAATGAGCAGCTTAACCTTTGCAGCTGCAAACTTGTCCAGGAATGTATGTGCCAAATCCAAAGCAGCAGGAAGGAACTGGGCTGGAACTAACCTGCTGCAGGGATCAATTAACTGTATTACTGTAAAGAAGTCATTGGGATTCAGTGTCTGAGTTTTAGCTTCCCAAAGCAGGAGCAATGACTGAGGCAGGTAGTAAGTCACCGGAACATGCAGTATTCCTGTAGAAGCTACAGGCTTAAGACTCCTATGCAATTTCAGAAGTCCCATTAAGCAGCATCCTTTCAAAGGAAAAACTGAGGAGTTGCTAGGGAGAAGCAAGTATTTGTAAGGAAATTACTGTGTCTAAACTAGAGTAATATTGATTACCACTGAGTGCAGTAGAATTGCTGTTTGATTCATATTGACTTCCTTTACTCTCTCTTTTTTTCTTCCCATTCAGGTCAATGACACCATGTTTTCCTTCAAGGGTAATGGAATACTTATTGTTGTAGTAGATGCCTGCACTGGCACAGTCTTGGGAAACAAACTATTTTCTGGAGTAGAAATTAGGCATGTAGATGGATATTTAAAATCTGGAATTCCACAAAGGTATGTGCAATGATCAGTCATTTCCAGTATGTCCTGCAAGCTGTAGCTCTGCTCTCTGATGAGGGTTTAAAAATGAAAATAGGTAATGATATCTGAGGGCTGAAAGTGAACAAAACATATGTCTGAATTCAGGCAAAAGAGGAAACAGAGGAGGAATTTATTGGACAGTGTATCCTTATTTAAGAAAACTAAGCAGATTTTGAGCACTTAAAATTTTTCTGCTGTTGCCTTTTTCCTCAAAAATAATTTTCTTGAACAAAACATCATGTAATAACACTGCTTTGCTTAAAACAAGAATAACTTTTTGTTTAATAAGAACAGTGGCAAGGACTATGTGAAGGATGTCATAGTGTTTTCTCCCTATAGGGAGAAAATTATTTAGGACTAAATAAAGATAGAGGCTAGTGTCAGAAAATAATCATGATTTTAATTTTCTAATTTTGGATCAATATCCAAACTTGATTTTTTTTGATACAAAATACTAAACTGTATCTAAATAACACTTTCCAAGATTTTGAAGTTAAAGCCAGTTTAAAACCAAGAAATTCTAAGCACTACTTTCAGAAAGGGTTGACTATTTCCATGTCATAAGCATTCATAAGGAATTGGACACTGAGGGCAGTTAGCTGGAAAGGTATGTAGCCAGAATATTAAAAAAAAAAAGTGTTTCTAATAGCTGCTATGTCATGCTGTTCCTGTTGCAGGTCTATCATTCTGCTGAGCACAAGAGGTGATGTAGCAATTCCTAATAATTTAGGTGAAGCCTTAATGTCCCTGGGGACAGCAAAACCACCTTATCTTCAGAACAATGGTTGGTGGAAATGTTGCACATTTCTTTGACTTCACCTTGGTCTTTGTGTTTATGTTGGCATGGTGGGTTTCTTATGGGGTGTGTGAGAAGGATGCAGTTGGAGCTGGTGGAGGGGGGTTGCCAGTTTGCACTGGTGTGGCTGCTGTGTGTCAGCTCTTGTTGAGAGGGGAGGTGGGCAGCCCTTTAGCAGATGGGGCAGAAAACCCCTTTATCCCATTGTGTGAACCTTCTTGCCAACAGAGAAGTAACTAGCAGTACTTTGTGCCTGTAGATCACGCAAGAGTCCCAGGCTTTTTTTCCTAAAGCTTGTCTTTTGTGCCTCACCCAGCAAATATATCTTTAAGCAATCTCCTGTGGCTGCCTAGTATTTCCTGTTCTAAAATAACTTGAAGCTAGAAATGAGAAGCTATTGGTATTTTGAGGCATGATGAGTTTATATGCCACATGGGGTAGCTCTCATCTGTTCAGAGTGATGCCACAAGTTGTGGTTGAGAAAGCAGGTTTTATAACTGTCCAATTAGCTGTGTTTTCAAATAAAGATTTTGGGGTATTTAATACTAAATATCGAGACAGGAAATTGCAAATCATTATTTCTTTGTAAGGTGCACGTAAAGCTGAGAGTGGATAAATGTCCTGAATAATGTGGAGGAAAGAATTTTGCCTTTGCCTACCTAACCAGTCCTGTATGTATGATGCTGCAGTGAGCTTGGCTGGTTTGCTAATGCTGAGCTTTTTCTGTCACAGGAAGCTTGGCCTTTCTGGGCTTCAAAGGAAACATTAAGCCATCCTGGATTAAGCTGTTTACCAGTCCTGCTGGGCATGGGCTCGTTCAGATAGAAAAGTATATCCCTCTGCAACTGGAAGAGTATGGCTGTGCCAGAGCAACTAAAAGCCGTCAGAAAGACCTCGAGCTTCTGAAGAAGGCTGCACGATCTCATTAAAGACTAAGATGTACATAAAATTTGGGGAAAAAATGTGAACTAACTTATTTTTTAATTTATGGCATTTTAAACTATATTGTTATCCAAGTAAATCATGTTATTGTCTGAGAGATGTTTGCCAGCATTGACTGCTTGAATGCCAATCTGTGCACCTTCTAGTTGTACAAAATATTAAAGAATTTATTAGTATTTGTATAAACAGGTTTCAGAGATTTTTCAGATGTTTGTATTTACTGTAAACAAGTTCCTTCTGTTTAATACTCCTTTTGTATGTAAGAGGGTATTCATAAAAGCCTTAAGTTTTTAGTAACAGGTGTTGGGGTGCATTTTGGTTACTTGAAAGATTAGCATCAATGCCTTCATAAGCAGCTTGAATTGGTCATTATAACTTAAGCATTTTTCCCTCAGCTGTTTGGGTGTTTCCATGGGAGTTTTTCTGTCAGCTCAGTTACATTTTCAGTCTGCTTTCCAACATGTTAAAACCCAATTTCCCTTATGCATGAGGCCGACTCTAGGGATTTTTAACTGCAGTAAAAATTTTTGCTTTCCTGTGTGAAAGATGGAGGAAGGAATTAAAAGATCCAGCCTGGGGCTGGGTGAGGATTCTGTTGCAGAGCTTTACAAGGCTTTGTGTACAAGCATGGCACACAGAGCAGGAAATGACTCCTGTTCTTTAGGATCACTGTTTATTATTCTCTCTAAATACACAGGTGTGTCTGTAAGAGTTACCTTAATAAAGAGTCTAGAAGCTAAGGCTGCAGTCTTGAGTACAGCTTGACTTCAGCTTAGTCTTTTAAAGCTTTTAGCCAGAAGGGCAAAGCTGAGATACTGTTACACTCAATTTGTTAGGAAATGAGGATTCTACTCTTGCAGTGGTGAATTTTTTTGTTTTGCTTTGATTTTTAAATTTTTTTGTTGTTGTTTTGTTGTTTGTTTTGTTGGTTGGTTTTTGGTTGTTTTTGTTTGGGTTTTTTTTGGTGTTGGTTTTTCGTTAATTATTTTTAAGGCTATTTCAGCTTTAACTTCTAAGTGAATGGAAAGTGCCATTAGTTCATTAAATCATACCTTCTGCCTTAACTTTGATTCTCTTAGTATACTCATGTTAATTCCTGTTGACTTTCTATTAGGTCCATTGATTTAATCTGGTTTTGTTGCAATTATTTGTCTCTGCCAATAGTGTGAAAATCATTTAGAACAGCGGCACAGCTGCCCTTTTTCAGGATCTTTGTCTTTGAAATTAAATTTCAGGGACAGTAAAGATGCATTTCATAATAGGGAACAATAGGTGCCATAGGGCTAAAATGTAACCCTAGTTCTAATAAAACTGACATATTTCCTCCTTCTTGTATATGTTCTCATTCATTCGAGCTGGTGTAATGTATCCACCATTCATAGATGCTTTGTGCTTTGAATTCAAAATAGAGTGGCTGTTGGAAATGAACTATATGCCTGTCTTCTCCAAAGATGTTGAAAAACTGTGGGGATTTTTTTTGTGCTTTAAAGGAGAAGAGGCACAATATCAAACATATTGCTCTGTTCAATTAAAATATGCTACCTCAGTGCTACAATTGAACTGCCTGGTCTAAGTGAGAAAGGAGGGGGTAAGGAGTATCACACAAGAGTTGAGGTTAACAAATAGATGACCGATACTATTTTTATTGTAAAACCATGCCAAATGGATGATTATGTATTTTGCAGTTGATTTGATGCACAGTTCTCTTGTTATGTTTAAAAGAAAAGTAATTTTGTTAGGGGAAGCTGTGATAAATCTTTACGACTAACTGTAATGTTTGGTGTTATTAATGCAGGGCAGTGATGTAAATGCTCTGAGTGCAGTAGTGATAGTGTTTGGGGATTAAAATGGCTTTAAGGCTTCCTCTATTCTCATGCTTGGCAGAGAAATAGTGATGAGGTGGTGATCCTCAGGCTTGTGAAGTTGGCCATTATTTTATGATATTCTGCTGTTCTAAGCGTCTTGTATAAATTGTCCTTGGAAGTGTCAAGGGTATTCTGATGTAGGGCTTACTGATGAACAATTGGACCTGAAGTTAAAGTGTTTGTCTTTTGTGTAAATTTAAACACTTGACAAATAGCATAAATAAATTTTTCCATCTGACAAGGCAATAAAATTTTGGGTGTCTTCTGTTCTTGTATCAAGTAATTTTATACTATGTGCTGTGTCAATAATATAAACAATCTTATTTCAACACTGGTTTACTTGTGGAGTTTGCAGAGTATATCCTACTCTTCATTCAGAGACAAGCTAGCAACACTGGAAAGGAGACACTGATGGTGACTGAAGTTATGGGTCTGTCTTGGCAGCCAGATATCTCAAAGCTGGTCTGAGCTGCTGAGTCTACAGTCATTTCAGCTCAGGAGAGCAAGGAGCAGCATTGTTACTGACTCAGGGGCATCCTATCCATGTCTTTAACTACCCAGTGGGGAGTGAGGAAGGTGAACACTGTTCTCAGTGGGGCCCAGTGGCAGAGAAGAAGAGTCTGTGGGGATGCATTGAAATATAGGCAGTTCCACAAAAACAGAAGGAAAGTTTTTATTGAGTAAGTGGTCAAGCACTGGAATTGATTGGCAGTGCACCTGTGGAGTGTTTTTCTATGGAGGAGCAGCTTTAACTGACCCTGCTTTGGGACAGCAAGTTTCCTGGGCCCTCTCCAGTGGTGATTGCCAGCCAGGTGATGCTGTAATTGTGGGAAGTTAAAGCCACTGGTGTACCTAAGCCTCTCTCTTCAAGTGCACCAGCTATTGCAGCCTGCAAGGACTGAGCAAGATGCTTCTCATGTCTGAAACATGGTGAGTCCCCAAACCCATTCCAAAAGGCATTGTAATTGCTTCTTCATGCTCAGGCTTTGTATACAAATAGATTGATTTCCATTCCTGCCTCAAATTATGTCACCCTGCAGTAAAGAAATTAAAAAAAAAAAAAAAACTAAGGAACAGATTTCTTGGAGCCAGTAGCAGATTAAGCGTGCTATCAATAAGGCCCTGTCTCTGGCCAAAGGCACCACTGGAAATCTAGTATATGAGGGACAAGAGACCCATCCCCAAAGATGATGGCAAGGACATGCTTAGGAGAACAGAGACTTTAATTTTGTATATTGTGGGACAGCAGTGACAGCTGAGGCCCCAGATAACTTCTGACCCAGGCCATGAGTTTTCCTGTTCAGGGCAAGTCACATAATTTCCTCTGCTTCCCCTCAATTCCTTTTCACCTTATGTAGGAAGGATGTAGAGCTAGGGATAGTCATCCAGCTCTGACTGAAAAGCTCAGTTTGTTGGGTTTGATCCTATCTGGATCTGTAGCTGCACTGGTCAGTGAAGGTCTTAGTGTTTGTCATGGTTGTATTTGTTTAAGGTAATTCTAATATCACCTTAGTGCCAAGAATATCTGTGAAAAGCAGTAAATTTTCTTACTTCAAAGTCGTTTTATCCAGTCATTATTTTTCTATGTCTTCTGGTCATACTTTTTCTAGCATTAATGGGAAGGTTTTGACCCTTCTTAGAGTTCACAAACATATTTTTCTTTCCTACTGCCTTTTCTTTTCTCTGTGTCTTCAGCTAGTTAAAGTTCTAAAATAGTAATCAGTATTGAAGTAGAAAAGGCCACCTCTGGTTTGAGAAAATTTATGAGATTTTTAATTGTATGGCTGGAGACTACGGTGTAGTGTGTAACTTGGTAAATGAAAAAATGGCTTGTCTGGCCACTTACTTGCATGACAGGGAGTGATGGGACTGGCAAGTCATAGAATTCCCCTTCAATTCTTTTTCCATTATGAAATCCTGGGGTGGGGGGGGGGAGGAGTGGGGGGAAGTAGTTTTGGATCTAATAGGAACAATTTTAGACAGAGAGGATACTACCACTACCTCCTAGTACCTGAACGTACAGGATTGCTGGAGGGGACTTCCTATAAGGGCACGTGGTGATAGAACAAGGGGGAATGGCATCAAACTGAAAGAGTGTGACTTTAGGTCAGATATGAGAAACTCTTTACTGTGAAGATGGTGAGGCACAGGGAGAGGTTGCCCAGAGAAGCTGTGGATGCCCCATTCCTGGCAGTGTTCAAGGCCAGGCTGAATGGAGCTATGAGCAGCCTGGTCTGGGGGAAGGTGTCCCTGCCCATGGCAGGGGTTGGAACTGGATGATCTTTAGGTCCCTTTCAACCCAAGCCATTCTATGAATCTCTGAATTTTGGGAACCGGCAGTCTTGGGATCTTCTGAGATCAGCCTAGCCTTTTGGGTACATCACCTTGTGCTTTTAACTCATAATGAAAAAATTTAGAGAAACTTTAGCTTTTCTTGAAAGGTTTGTAGCTGTCATGTTTGATATATTAGTGAGAAATTGGCGTGGTCAGATCATAGAGGAAATTCAAAGTAATCAGTCTGTATCAACTTTCTCCTTAAACTTTGAAACTTTTTCTACTTCTGTTGTATTTGCAACAGAAATAGAAAGTCTCAAAGCAGACTTAACTGCTTTGCCTGGAGAGGGAATTCTTTGTTTCATCTTTTTCCAAGCTGAATAGGTTGACAGATGAATATTCTAATTTATAATATTTTTTTGAGAAATTGTTTACAGAACATACAAAGTCCTGACTTTATATATAGTTTATTTTAAATGGAGAATAAAAACAAAGTAGTATTTCAGGATTATTTTAATGTGTGCAATTATTCCATGTAGAAAAGTTCTTTGCTAGAGCTGCTATAAGCAGATGAAAATACAACCATGTCTTTCCATGCAGCATTTCCAGTGAAATGCTTTTTTTTTCCATTTTTTCAACAGATACCCTAAACTCAGTTCAGGGTGTGTTTTGTGTAATTGGTAGCTATTGGGGATGGATCTCAGATGATATCATCTTTTTAATATCTGTGAAGTTCATGAGCAGAAGATGGTTTATTCCATCTGTAGGGTGTGAACCATGATCTAATAGTTTTCCTTGAGCTCCAGTGCAAATGACTGGTGTATATTCATAGTAACAGCAAACAGCACTGTAGTTATCTGTGGTCTCATTCCTACTTCTGAAAAATTATTCTGTGATGAGCATCACTCACTAGTATATATTGCACATTTCTGCTTTTTAATTTTTTAATAGTATAATATAAATTTCCATATGCAGCATGTTTTGGTTACGTTCTTCTTTCTAATGTTCTTCTATTGATATCAGGTTTTACTGTCCTTCACTGCAGTGAAATACAAAGTGTTAGAAGACATGAGTATTTATAATCCCATGAATCATAGCAGCATGCACAATTGCCACTGGGTTGATTCTGCTAGCCAGCAGAAAACATACAGTGAGAACTGGTTGTGAAGATTTAATAGCTAAACATGGAAGAAAGTGAAGATACAAGAAAAAGTTGTTTGCAGTCTCTATTCCCTATAAGCTGTTCACACCTTTCTCTTTTTGCTTTGTACTGACCTTCACCACTTTCCTCTCAGTCCTTGAGGGGCTGGGATGCTACTCTGGTTAAGGATCTTATTCCCATAGAATTTTCCATTTCTGATATTTCCAGTGTTTTGCCTACAGATTTGTCTGAGTAACTGTCAATCCTTCTTTTCCATTAAATCTATTTACAAAATTTCTTAGAGAGTGGGTTGGACCTCTCCTGTTTTCCTACCCTTTTTGAGTTTCAGGATGTAACCTGTCTCTTTGTGGTGGCACATCTCCTGCTGCCTCCTCGAGCTCCATTGACTTCAGAAATGCCCATTAGGCCTTGGCCTTGATGTGGGAAATTACTGTGGCTAAAGCCAATTTTCTTGCAACCCTAAAAATAGTGCTGCCAAGTGAGACCCTTTGAACTCCCCTGGGCCACTGTGGGGTGTGACCAGAAATCTCCCTGGGAGTGGGCACCTTTTGGAGCCAGTGAAGGATACTCGAGGATTGCAGCAAACACTGACCCCATCCTCAGGGCTCAACCCTTCACCCACTGAGGACACACAAAGGCATCCCATGTGAGTACTTCACTGAACTTGAGGGCAGTTTTTCACAGGTATATACCTTGTACATATTCCTCTGGGTCATACAGGTGCATACAGGTGTGAATATGTCATAGTAAATGTGCTGTGAATGCTCTTAGATGCTTGGGTACTTCAAGTTTGTAAGTTAGACCTATAAGTAAGCTACTGTTGTGCTTTCAGTAAATTCTATAGAATCTTCTGACAAATTATTTAAGTCAGGCTATTAATTGAGTGCTGTTGAGTGCTCTTAAGTTTAAGTAATGTTAAAACCTTTAGGCCTAAACATTTGATCAAGTCCAAGGCTCATTTTGGCAAAGGCATTTACTCTGAATCTTGTGATTCTATAGAGGAGTCTCCCTTATGTCTTTTAATCCTTACTCTTTTCCATCCTTACCCTTTTCCCATCCCTAGCCTCTATGTATGTAATTTTAAATCAATTTTATTTTTAGACTGATTGATTCAAATTTTAGTCTGATTTTTCTGTTACTCCAACTATTCAGTAAATAATACAGTGAACTTTGCCAACAAACTTTTTTATGCTTTCACTTCTATATTAAACTTGCTTTACCAATACCTTTGCCAATGATTCCTTGAGCTCTCTATACAGAGTGATCACCCAAAATATATTTTCATAAAATTCTTTGCTCCTTGTCACTCACATTGTAACAATATGTTCAAAATCAAGGAGATACATAGAAATATCTTTGGTGAATAGCAGGTAGGGGGACACTGCCCATGTCACAGAATCACAGAATCAGTCACCTTGGAAGGACCACGGCAGCCTCTCTGCTCAAGCAGGGCTGTTCTGGAGCATGTGGCATTGTATCCAGACAGTTGTGGAATACCTCAAATGACGGAGACTCCACAACCTCTCAGGATCAAACTGAAGGAATTAATAGCACAGAACCTGTGTAAAAATGTTGGTTTCCCCTCCCTATTTTTGTGTACAGTATTGCTTGCTGACCATCAAACAGGCCCTTCGTAATCTGTGAGTCAGGGTGGGTTTCAGTTCTTCCGTAGGCATCATGTTGAATTGGCCAGATTAAACACTTTGCAGTGCAGATTATGGAATTAGAATGAGGTCGATATGAAGCTTAGAAATGTTGATATACCCTCTTTGAATAATTGGTTGGGTCTTTTCCTTATTCTTCATTTCCCTTGCTTTCACATTTCAGTCACTGTGCACTCTTTACCCCCAGCATGCTCCCACCCTGGGCAGTTGTACACAAATAATATCACAGTTTGTAGTGGCATGAAAGATCACTTTCCAAAATGAAGATAATAAATAAACTTCACACTAATATGCATATGTTTAACAGTTATTGACTATAAAAGTAGAAAACAATGGTCCTGAGTGAATTGCAATTTCTAGATTTATGTATGTTTCATACATACATGTGTAAACAACTGTATTACTCTATTTTTCAAAGAAGATCCTAAAAATTACAAAAATATTTTTGTTTGCAAACAGTTCCCCTGTTTGCCTATGAAAGCCTGATCTGTGAAAGAGTAAATGATATTACAAATTACCTAGAACTGAAGTTGATAAAGAAGGTCACTGCTGGATCACTCAGAGCATGAAGTCTCAATACAGAGCTTAATAGGGAAGCAAATGTTCTGTTAGGAGCACAACATATGGTAAATTTGAGTAAAAATCCTGGTTTTTCTCTCACAGGTGACTATACATGCACTATAACCAATACGTGAACCCGCACATACAGTTAACCAAATTCTTGTCATGGGTTTAAAAGACTCAAACACTCTGTATCTTAACTGTAAACATTAAGAATTCTCAGAAATGTTATGCAAAAGTAATGAAGCTATACAGAGATATCTTATTTGCCAGAATTTACCTGCATAATGAAAGTACAAAGTGAGATGAAGTTTCTGACGGGGCAGTGATGCAACAATACAGGTACAGGCAAATCGTTGATCTTTAGAGACAGTAATTACCCTGGCCATCTTTGTAATTTTTTTAAGCTGTCATCCAACAAATGCTTAACCTGTGCACAATCCTCTATGGGAGGTTAAGGTCATAGGAACAAGTGTTTGAATAGAAGTGTGGGGTTTTGTTCATAATTGTTGCAGAAGTAATTTGGCCATTTGACCTAAAGTGAGTGTTTAATTCTGCTTTTCTTTTTGTAGTCCATTAATTGTTGCTTTAAATTCTACTCCTTGTAAACCAAGTTCTTATATTGTGAACTTTCTTAATAAACAATTAATGAAACCAACTGCATCCGGAGGAGCCATCAGTGAGATTTAGAGAAAAAAAACAAACAAAACCCACCCCTCTCCATGTAACAGTGGGTAGCAATGTGTGGGGGGTTTGTGTGTGTGAGTATTTTCACTGACTTTTCACAGATTTCTCTGTCCTTCCTTGGCATTGAAACATTTGCTGTAATACAGCTTGTCTTTTATGTGTAAGTTACAGGAACACAATTGTGCATAATTTTTTTAAAGACAGGAAGCCAATGATACTGATACCAAGAATATGCAGTCCATATAATAATCCACTTGAAATGGGATGTTCAGATCTTCAGGTCTGGTTTTGAAAGCCAATGCAGTACTTATATATAGACACATTTTCATTTCCAGCACAGTCACCAAAGCTCATCCCCCTTCTTTTACTGCTTGTGTAGAGACTGTCCCAGAGAAAGTGTGGGGGGGATCACAGGATAGAGAAAGAGGGTTAATTTATCGTGGAGGAGAATTAGTTTAGGAAAGAAATATTTGTAAATCTTGGCATGATTTTTCTTTTTGAGATAAAGCATGTCACAAACAGGAATAGGTTTCTGTGCAGGAAACAGCTCTTCCGTAAAAGGGGCCAGGGAACAGAGTGTGTTAGGCCAAGACAGTGGCAGAGCAAACAAAACAAGTACAGTGGCTACTGATTTCCTTCCTCTGTCATGCATAATTCATTGCAAAACGTCAGAGAAGCAAATGCTCCAGCTTTCAGCACTCATCTGATTCAGTCAGGGTAATGTATGCTCTCATCCTAACAGATACTTAGATCAAAAGGTAACAGATATGGAAAAGCAAAAGCGGGCAGATGAATAAATTTGCCAGCAAAATAAATTTCCCAGGAGTATTAACAGAAAAAAGAACGTTCTCTTCTGAAGGAAGTTTTTAAAGAAAAGATTGGCATCAGGCTGTGGGTTGCTTTGACCAATAGAATTTACATTTTTGTGCATCCAGCAAGGTAATGCTTGTGAAGCTAGAAGTGGTATGATCTGCAAAACTAAAATTTACTCCTATTGATTTTACAAGCACTGCCATCAGAGGCAGAGAAACCCTTCATGGGCTGTGGTCTCATACTCAGAGAAACCATAGACAAACTCACAAAAGAGAAGTGTCACACCTGCCTGGCTGGAGCCAGCAGACAGAAAGAGAAAGGATATGGCTGAGCAGCTAAGAAATTCAGTTCAAAAGAACCTGTAGCCAAGTATTTTTGGAGTGAAATATTTTGGAGTGAGGCTTCTTTGAAGCACAACTTTTCTTGAGCCTTTCAGGAGTGTTAACCAGTGCATGGTATCTTAGACCCTGGGAGGCTTGTGACTGTTTGTAAAAGGTGGTTTTGGTGTGTCTCAGCTACAGCCTGTAATGGTGAGGGGTCCCTTGCTGTGATATTGGCAGCTCCAGCATGTTTGGAGCCAGAAGAGGCAGTGCCAAATGGCAGGGAATGTGGATTGCTTTACCTCTTGGCACCTGTCCAGCAAATACTGCAATTTCAGGAGATCTCCCTGCCAGGCAAAACAACAAAGAAAGACTTGCCACCACATTAACTGGTTAAGATGAATTTGTTGTAATAAAAAAAGGGTCACTTTAATTAATGGTTTAGTGTAAGCCTCTAAATTGAAATCTTGATGGAGGGAATTAGAATAACCTTCAAGTGAACTTAGCTGGAACTATCATTTGAACACCACAAGGAGAAACATAAAGTGTGCATTGCCGTCAGCACAGATTAAGGAGTATCTTGGATGGCAGTGCTGGGGGAATGGAGAAAGAATTTAAAGAGACAACACAATTTATTGGAGAAGAGATTTTTCTTGCCTCTTAGCTCCCACTCCAGCCTGAGAATTAAAGTGCAGGTGTTACCCACAGAAAATCTCCACACGTGTCCATCTTCAAGCACAAACCTGAGAGAAGGCGTTTGAGTAAAATCTGAGGCTGACTCTCAGCATGACTGAGGATCATGGTTTAATCAACCAGCAGAGATGTTCTCAGATATCTCTGCCATAGCTCTCATGCCATTTTACATTGCAATTAAAAAACACAACAACAAAACCTCATAAGCAGTTGTTTCTTGTATAAAACATGGCAACAATCCACTGGAGACAGGAGAAATTGAACTTGGTTGGAGGTAGGGGTCTGTTTTTCCTGTCTTGGGGTTTTTTTCTTTAAAAGCTATGCTTTCACCAAACAGCATGTGGGCTCTGAAGAGTAGATACGCACAGCAATAAAGATAGCTTCTGCCTTTCAGTAGCAGATTGAAAGGTTCAGATGGACGTAGAGGACAACAACTGCATTGGGATATTTGATGCCAGCTAATAATTGCAACAGCAGCTTGCTCCAAACATGGTTGTAGCTGAGCCTGTGGAGTTTGTTCCTAACCAATTGCCTACATATCTTCTTTAAATGTTGTGCAGGGGGTCAGGCCCCAGGCATTGCCCAGCACACCACATCAGGAGGGGCATCTGAGTACTTTTTTCCTTGCCCATTACAGAGTTTTTCCTTCCAGATCAATTTTTTTCAAGAGACGTCAAAAGCATAAAGCTCATTAGTTGACATTAGTTCAGATTTAATATCTATTAGATATTTTTCTCTCTCCTCGTCTTAGCTATCATTTTTCCCCTCAGCCACTAAGAAATAAGGCTCAAGAAAGTGCCAGAATACCTGGGCTGACCCTGTGAGAATGTGCAGGACTCGGGTGGGACCTGCCAGGTCACTGGAGTGGCCACCATGAAGGGGCTCCAGTCCCAGCTGTGACAGTCCCTAGCAGTGGGAATGTGACTGCCAGAGCCTCATGAATGGTCAGGCTGGGAAGGTCCCTTAACAAGGCTCTCTGTCGTTTTTGCTGTGAGCTGTACTGCACAGTTTTCACAGCAGAGCAGCAAAACTGGAAACAAAATGTTTCCCAACATTGCTGTGAAGGGAAAGCCTACGGTCCCAAATAGCTTTTCAAAACTATTTTTATCATTCATATTTGAATAGGAATTATGTTATTCTTATGCCTATTTGGGTTTTTAAACATTGTTTATTTTTTCATGTAGGGTCTTATATTTCAGCAGAGGGCACTGTGACCATTCATAGAATTCAATCCTTTGATTGGGTCACATGAAAATGCAAATATATTGTTCTGTTTTTCCTCAGTCCTTAAACCACTGGGCTATATATGTAGAATTTACTTATTCTCCAGTTTAATCACTCCCTCTTTATCATAGCTAAAAGATGAGAAGCAGGCAAGTGAAACAACTTGTTGAATTAATATATCTAAAAATAAAATTATCTCATCACTTTTCTGTAGGGAAAAATTAGCAAAGTAAAGGCTTGGCCACTTTTTTTAGGGTACCATAGTTTCCCACAGTACAATGACATACTGAGTAGACATTTTAACAGTAAAATGTAGGCATTTTAATGAAGAATTTACAGTAGCTTGTATCAGAGGATGTGAACACGAAGGGCAAAAACCCCAAAACCAGCAGTTTGTCCCTGCTGTAGCCCAAGGTACACTGGCCACTGCACCTCCAGCATCTTCAGCTGCCGGGCTGCCCCTGCTCGGTAAAGGTCTGTGAGCTGAGCAGCTCCTGTGTGAACAGGAGCAGAGGTGTTGCTATCAGTTGCACTCTGACTGATCCTATTCATTCAGCTGCTACACAGACAGTGCCAGTAAAAGGGTAGCAATAGAGATCTTTCATATGAGGCAGTTTAGGGAGCTGATAATATTCCCTGAGACAAGTCAGTCAAATCTTTCAGGACCGTATGTTTATATTTGTGTGAAAAAGTGAGGTCAGGATAACAAAAAGAAACTAATATAGGCTAGTACAACCATGCTTTAAATTGTCTTCATTGAGTCCAAAACTTATGTTTATTTAATGCTATTTTATCCAAAGGTGGTATTTGTATTTCTCACAGACCATACATGACTTGGCAGGATTGCTTTCAGCTCTCCAGATAGAAGATCTTATTCAAGATATCTCCAGTTGGCTTTGATGGTAGCATATGTCTGAGAAAAAAACAACTTGTTTTTTAAGAATGATCCTCTTTCCCTTCCTCTCTGGATTAAAAACGATATTTTTGCAAAACAGAAACACGCGCACTTTGTGTTTTAGACATCAGGTTTTTAATCCTGGGTTCTGCAAGGTGCTGTGGTGCTAGATGCCTGTTATTTTCCATGGCACGAGATCCACTCCCTTTGGCTGTCCTGCTGGTGTTTTCCCTGGTCCATTTTACAGGGCTTGTACAAAAACACCTTGGGGAGGTTGGGAGAGACTGTGGGAAGCTCTCTGTGGTTTACAGGTATCTAATGCCAGTACTGAAACAGGTAATACCAAAAGGGGGCTTCCCTGTGCGCTGTGTGGTAGAGTCCTGCCCTGATGGAGCCATATGTCCTGAGAATTTTTTCTAGCCCCATGGATATGCGATACACCTGACAAACACAATAGTTATGCACTGTTTTTAGGCAAAAGTTTATGGTGTTCTTGCCCACCACCTTGTTGACAGGTTGCCTTAACAAGAAGCTGTCAGCAGGATCCTTCTAATGAGAGAACTTTTTTCCTTCAAAATATACTATAATAGAAAATCTTCCTGTTTGTAGAGGTCAAACAACAGTGACCTCTATCTAATTATTGTTCCTATTCCACCCACAGGAAGTGCTGCAGTAGTACAATTTTTCTGAAATTGTTTATGTCTTTTATTTGGGGGTAAACATGACAGCTGAGGGTATCAGAATCCTCAGTGACAATGTGAGAACAATGCCTTTTTTTTTTTAAACTTGTGCTCTTCATTTGACATGCTACCACCTTTGTTGCTTTCAGTGGATTGATGGGTTTTCCTGTGTGACTCCATTTGTCCCCCCACTGCCCCACAGAAATAACCTCTGTGGCCATTCTTCCCTGCATGGCCAAACCAAGCAATTAAAAAAAATTGCTTACCCCCATTTGTGATTCTAAGTGATGCCATTTCCATTGTGTTTAAAAGCCTCTCTCTGGTGTAATTTTGTGAGCCTGTAGGTAGTGCAGGTCTCTAAGAAAGCAGTGTTGCCTTTGTATGCTGACATTTACAATATAGCTGCCACTTACTATTCCTTCTTTTTGTCTTATAAAATACACAAAGAGATCCTACACTGCCTTTTGCTTGTCACCCCCACGCTTGTATAAAATGGGAAGCATGGAAAATAAGGTTAAATGTTTAACTTTTTCAGAATTTTTTAAATTATTTAACATTATGTGAGAAAAAGGAGGAAAGGAGACAACACTGTGCATTTGTACTGGTTTGAAAAGAAACAGGTGATGACCAGAATGATGAGAATAAAGTATGGCATGATTGGTGTAAACACTTTCCTTCATGTGAAGATGGACTTTTTGTAACCATGTTGCCATTTATATCTATGGATTTTAAAAAAACCTAAACCGAACAAAAAATTGTTAATTGAGTTCTAGTAATTTGTAGCACATCCATTGCAACAGAAATTAATCAGAACTCCAGTCTGCCAGTGTAAACAGCAGCTCAGTCATCTAAGATCATCCCCTTGTACTTCTGTTGGGTAAAACTGCAAATTGCCCCATGAAAGCTCAGCCATGCCCTGTCAGGCTGCAGCAGACTGCAGACAAGAATGAGTTTGCCAGAGCTGCATTTCATGGAGGTGTGTCCTGGATGAAGCGCTGACCTGAGAAGGGGCAATATTGAAGATGAGAAGCAGGTACTGGAGACATGGGAAATACATGTGCAGATTTGAGTGGCCCCATCAGCCACAGGAGTGGCTGGTGGGGGCCATAAGCAGGAATGGGGGAAGCAGCATTGCTCACAGTGGCCATGGATAGCCGTGGCTGGCCATGGAACTGATTGTCCCAGAGCCAGAGTGGGATGTCCAGGTCTCCCAAGGGTAGGAGTGCTCTGTGGCAGAGGAGATTTCTGAGAGCCACCCTCATCCACACACTTATGGCACACTTCTGCTGTGGCCATTGATAGACAAAGGACATCCTGCAGGGCAGAAGAGAGGCTGGGGAGACTAATGTGGGCATGTCAGGAAAGAGAAGTGTGATCTGGTTCATCATTTGTTCCCCATCAGGTCCCTTCCTCTGCCCATTTCCTTAATTTCCTTCCATGCTTCACCTTGGGCAGCCTCTCTCCCAGTGTCCATATCAATCATGCTAGTTAGACTGATGACTCTGGATAAACTATTTAATTTAAACCATCGAGCCTATTTGATTCTTGCAGAGCAAATGGCTTAAATTACTCCATTCTGATCTTAATGCTCTTCCCTTCAGAAATATTGCAGACTCTCTGGGCATGCTTTTGATTAAGTTTTGATTTAAAAGTGATACAAGCATGTCACTAGATTGTAATTATTAATTTCATAATCAAGTTTACTGAATTTAGATCTGATGCCTAAAGATAATTTCTTGCCTCACATTTAACATTATCTGTGGCATCTCATTTTAATTTGTGCACAAATCCAGCAATTTTTGCTGATTTCATTATGGTTTTCTTCATCTTCTAATCTTTGATACAGATTTTTTGTTAGCCTGCCCAGCGCTGGTTTTTGCAAATTTTTGTAACACTGCTGCTGTGGGGTCACACCTAATATAGCAGTTAGAAACTCTCAGGATGACCACACATACATGTCACTGTGTCATAAAAAGGTGGGTAGCTGAAAATTGTGTACCTGTTTTCTTTATGCTGAGGTGCTAGTAAATGTTTTCTATGTAGTAAATGTTGTCAGGCCCCAGATCTTGTGGTTTAATATGACTTGATTCTCCAAGACGACTTTTGCTTCTGTCAGACAAAGCCGGTTACAAAGCAATCAAGTGTTTATGAAAATTTATTGAGATGAATATTGGCTGGAGAAGAATTGTCTTTGTGCTTAGGCTTGGAAACTTTGACCTGAAAAGAGTGGTGTGGTAGGGAGAGTAAAATCTTGAGTCAGCCCAAGAGCAGCTGCCTGTAAAAGTATGTCAAACCCACCAGCTGACAATCTAAGCACATGTTTAGCCCAGCAGGCAGCACTGTATTATAAACGCTCTCAAACACAGCTGAGAGCCAAGAGCAGCAGACTATGTTTACCTCAAGACCCAGCTTTGCTACCCTGCAATGCTGATGGCATGAGGATCTGCAGGCCGGTCCACAGAGAATCACAGAACCACAGAACATCCCAGGTTTGAAGGAACCCATAAGGTTCATTGAGTCCAACCTCAGAGAATTAAACTGGTCTGACTCAGAGCATCCAGGTGCTCCTTGAACTCTGTCAGCCTGGGACATCTGCTGGGACCACTTCCCTGGGAAGCCTATTCCAGTGACCCTGTTTAGTACTATCAGGATCTGATGAAGTTATTACATTTTGAAAAAACCTTTTGGTGGAAAAGGCATTCATTTTGACATGTCCTGCTTTGTAACAGCTTTATTTCTCTGGTAGCTGTTCTTGCTTTGTAATTGGTGGTTTTGCATTCCAGCAAGAGTTTTGATGGCTACTCTTACCAGGAGAAAAGTGTTAGACAAGTAGTCATTACAACACAAATATTTTAGAACATGTTATTTTGTGCAGTTCAGGTACTGAGACACGCTCCTTTAGGCAGAGTAGAAATGGACGCAGACGGATAGACACGTAAACACACAAACACTTGTCGGGATCACGGTGGTAGCTTTGGCTCTCAGTCCTCTCATTCAGCATGTACCACAGTGGCTCTTTTGGGCCCTCATTTGCTCTATTTTAAGTTTCATTGGATTAATGAAATTATCTCTCGTACATGGGAGATAAATACATGAAAGGTTTTGTATCCAAACTCCAATTTCAGTCTTTTGTTGGTGCAGAAGACTCTTCTATGTTCACCTCAATCCTCATGTGTCACATATAATGTTGATGAGAAGACTTCCTTTCCTGAGAATAAATTTTCCTGTCAAATCATTCAGCATCAAGTAAATAAATCTTGAATGGAGAATTTGGGAAAAAAATATTTTGAAGCAAGATTTATTTTTTCATCAGCTATGTTAAAGCTAGTCAAGTTAACCATGCATGTCATTACTCCATTGCCTCTTACGTTGGACTCCATAAGTAACTGAATTTTTCTTATGATTTATTTCTGGGGAACTTGTGGACCAGATCCAGTAATGCACCAGTACAAAGCTCAACCGAGCTCTGCCAAATGTCCTTGTAGCCCATAAATTCTGCATTCCTTGTGTCTGATATGGTTGACACATCCTCCTTCCTAAGCTTTGTTAACTCCCACCTAGGTCTGAGATCATTAAACTATGTCAAGCCCTAAACTTTAACAAGGCAATTCTACCAAAAAGTAATTTATCTTTCGAACACTTGGACATCAAAAGTACCACCAGCCAGCAGAGACTTCAAAGAAGCCCTGATGAAAACCTGTTGTGTTAGTATGGGAAAGAGCTTTGAGGTAAACCTGGTGCATGAGGGAGGAAAAACACCCACACCTGGGAGGATGTTCCTCTCAGGACACCACAGCACTTTTGCTCGCTGCGCCTCACCTGCTCCTTTTTTTTTCCTGATTTTCCTCTGAAAGTAACTTAGAATCATTAAATGTCACCAGTTACAGAACCTGACAGCATGTTTTTGAGCATGGAAATCTGTCTGAAGACATTTTCTGTAGCAACTATCTCCCACTTTTGTGAATTGCTCTGAAGAGGTTTTTATTGACCATTTTGTGAGAGGTTTTACTTAAATTTTGTAAGAATTGTGAATATACTATATTTGTATGGCATGCTTCTGCCATGCCTGCAAAAGAAATACAGATTTTTTTAAAGCAAAATAAGGGGCACCCACTGGAAACCTGTCATATTCAAACTTGTTAGCCAGTTAAATTACACGCTGGGCTGCTGCCCCCACTAGCTAGATTTAGCAGGGTTTTGCTTAGTAGGAATGCTTCTGCTCTTTGTCCTATCAAGTCCAGCTATCTTATCCATTCTTATGTGTTCCTTCGTATCTGTTAGAGTACTTTAATAATTAGTACATTAATCTGTGCTAGTGGAACCTTTTTCTATTCAATAATAAAAAGAGTAATTTTGTTTAAATTTTGGTAGGTTAACAATCTTTGGTAGCTTAACCAATCTTAATTGGTTGCAGTGTAGCAACCTGTTTTTATATAAATGAAAAATTACACACAGAAGCCTACATATGTGTCTGACCCTTCAGATATTTTTTCCTCAAGTACATGTGTTAAAAGTTTTGCAGTGCAGCTAGAGAACCCCTCTGAAAATTTGGTAGCTTGGCAGAAATTATTGAACTATCATTCTAGATAACCTGAACTTGTTTATATTGCAGAATGCTTAAACTGTACAGCTCATCACAGTCTTCTGGCTCAGTCTGAGACATATTCAGAAACTAATAATATAATTTGAGGTTTTGGGTGAAGACAGAAATGTAACAGACACATGATAGTCTCCATTTGTTCTGATTGGAAGGTAGATTTAAAACTTGTGTAATTACCTCAGGAAGAACATCAGGCAGCAGAAACATGGGTGGTTTCAAAGATGGAAGCATAAATCAAAATTTCCCATTTTTTTTCCAGTAGTTTTAAATGTCAGGAATTGCTAACTTGCACATGGCTTTTAGAACTTTTCAATCTAATTAAAATAATGAGGTTTTTAGGTATCACTAATTTTTATGTGGACACAAGCCTTGAGTATGCAGTGAAAGATCCATTCATAAATGTTTCATGCATAAGCATTAAATCAGAGTCATATTGGCAGTCCAGTTCCTCCAGAGATACAATTTCTTTGTTTTGGATTATTTTTTTCTTTTAAAGTACTTTAACAACACTTGGAAGCCTGCATGTACAGTTTCACAACCAACATCCTCTCTCTGCCTTGTTCTAATCTCACCACAGTATGCTGACAATCACAGTTGCATCTTATGCACGAGAAAGTTTTGGTTTCCTGAAGATATCAACCACTAGGAAGAAGATAGTGGAAATGAAGCAGCCATGGTGGTCTAGGTACAGGAATGAGACAAAGTTTGTGGAGAATGGTGAGCAGTTTTGGGGGAGGGAGGACACAGGCTGTGAGGAAGTCAAGGTGAGAGCAAAAACTGTTTGCTGTCTTTCAAGAAATCTTTGGTTACCTGGAGATGGAAATTTCTCTTCCTCCAGAGGTACTCTTTGAATAGAAAAGCATGTGCTGCATGTCTCCTTGGGAGGGGATGAGAGGCCTCGTGGTGCAGCTGGCACAGAGTCTCACTGCACCACTGCCATCCCTCTGCTCACACCCTCTAATGATGGTTTGTTTTCTGCAGAGCTCCAGAGGTTTGATCTGACTTCCTGACTTCCTAGTCTGGCTTTTCCACATGGCATGCTTATTTCAGTTTTTTATCTCTGTCTGGATGCTTCATTAGCCATCCTGAGGAATTTTATGGATGGCAGAAGAAGGGATCTACAGTTATGAAAAAAAAATAAAAAAGGTGGCATTTTGAAGATAAATTAAGTATAAAATAGAAACATCTGAAGAAAAATGTTTGATATATTCCTGTATGCATTCAAACATTTCCAGATTGATGGTAATTTTATAGAGGATACTCTGTTAGGGGGCCCTTATTGTGGATCTAATAAGGATTGTGGATCCTCTCTGTCCTCTTCCGTTGGCTGATTGTTGATGCAAATTAACTGTATTTTCAATGCATGATCTAGTTTTTTCTTTTGGGCTTTTATTCGACATTATCTGCAGTGCCAGAAGCACCCTCTATCCTGTGACTACATGCTGGAGAAGGCAAAACAATTTCCAATCTGTAATTACTCTTCACTTCTCTTTGATCTTTTAATCAGCAGAACCCACAAATGCAAAAGAAACTGTAAATATTTGTATGCATAGCGTGGTCAGGACATAGTAGATCTCTTATCACACTTGTAAAGTACAAGTAGAGGGAAAAAATGAGAGAGATTCAACATGGATTTCACAGAAGCCACACATCCTGGTATGTTGTTAAATAAAAGAGTGATCTCTGTGACCTTTTTTGCATATATGCAGGGTGATTCAGATACCTTCTGCTTGATGACTGACTTTTCCAAGTCCTCCATAGTCATAAAGTAGTTTCAGGGAAGGTTATTGAAAATATACAAAACTGATTGACTCTCTACAGAACTAGGCAAGTACCTGTAATTAGTGTGCAGAATGATGCTGAAATGTTATTAAATATTTTTTAAAAAGTAATTCTGGTCTTGCTAAATGACAAACTTAGTAGTAGCCTAATTTTTTAATGAATCTATTTTCAAGTTGTTCCATCAATATTCAACTGTTAATTTGAAGCTGAAATGAAAAACCCTATTAACATTTTGTCAGCATCCTCTCACTTCTGATATTGAGAAACATTGTTCTGAGAACAGGTGGGCAGTAAGATATGTGCAGTCTGGGATTCCTTGAGGAATGCATCCCCAATAATGCCAGCCCCTCTTGAAGATTTCTTGCACACTGGTGGTGGGTTAAGACAGCTGCTTTTCTTGTTTCACCACGGGCAGGATTCTCCTTTTGCCACCCAAAAGCAAACCATGGGGTTTGAAAAAAATCCTGAAAAGGTCTGGATGTGTGTGTGTGTGTGTGTGAGTGCCATTAAAAACCAACATGCCATCTAGCTGGCTCCTTAAATCTTGGTCCTGACTCTGTTTAAAGGATAAATTCTATGCATGTTAAAACAAAATGAAATAAGATTTCCAAACAAATTTCTGATTTTAAAATAATGGAAAAAAGTGAAAGATCATGAGTGACTCATATTGTCTATCCAAGGAAATGTATTTCCTACTCATTGTGTAGTTGGAAAAATGAAGTATTTAACCAATACAAAGTGCTTGCTCTGTCCAGAAGTGAAAACAGAGTTTAATTTTCCGGGTCAAAAGAGGGAGTAACCCAGATAAGTTTTTTGGGTGGTACAAGTTACTTTGGTTTTGCTCTTTTAATATACACATTTTATTTGAAGAATTTAAAATTACTTTATAAAGCAACACTACTTCCATGCCAGTGCTGGGAAAAAAATTATTTCCTGCAGTCACAAAATACATCTGAAGCAGAGTCTGTAGTGTAGCCAGTCCTTGTGCATCTCATCTTCTCCACCTGAAAGCACTGAGAATCTGCAGAGGTCCTGTCGTTAGGAAAGATATAAGTGAAATTCAAAACTGCATTTCACAATTCATATTTTTTATTATTAAAAAGGTTGTTTTTTCCTTTATAAATAAGATAAAAATAAATCAAAAACAAAAATCCCATTAAAAAGAGAGGCACACATCTTTCCTTGCTATTCAAACAGCTCAAGACACTCAATACCTTCAATTTTTGTTTTATGGACCATTCACAAGACTATTATGTTGATATTAACAATTTTATTACTTTGATTATTTTGATTGCTTACTCTGATCATGTTAGAATCAACCACTGTTCAGACAACTCCTGGTGACAAGGAAATGCAATTCATATATGGGGCTGAGATACAAGGTACAAAGCATGTAGTATAAATAATTTGTTCACATCTCTTATTTCTGTGGGGAAGAGTTTGTTCAACAAGTGCCCTTTAATGTTTCAACACTTGAAGTCCATTTGAAGTATACTGAGTGGCTGAGTTTCTTCAGTATGTGTGCTCTGTCCTGCATGAAAAAACATAGCAATCTTTAGTGCATATCCTACACACAATTTTGTATACAAGTAATAATTCTTAATGCACCCTTTGTAAATTTTTTTTGCCCTTCACTTTATTGATGGACAACTGGAAGCAGAGAAATGTGTGATGATTTCCCCCATAAAACACAAGAGTGTGTTGGTCACAGCCTGGAGATGGGACTTACAGGTCCCTGACCCTGGGCTCGGCAGCAGCACAACCTGCCCTGAGTTTCCAGGCTAGTTATGCTGCAACAGGAGAGGCTCATGGACTAGAATAATGTTCTGAGAAGAGCCCTAGAGGTTTCTGAGATGTCACCATAACCTCTGTGGGGCACAGAATGTTCATGGATGACATTCTGTTCCGATGTGGCAGTATGAATGTATTATTGGAGAAATGGTTCGGCTGCCATTAGCTAAAGAAGAAGCCAAACCCTCTGGCTGAGGAGGGTGGCTCATGCCTTGCTGCAGTGAACCCCAGCTCTGCTCTGATCTTTCACACTCACCCGTGGCTCTGAGCACAACCAGCCTTGGGCAAGGCTCCTAGGAAAATAGAGGGAACGCCTGTCGGCTGGTCTCCACGCAGATTTGGGGACATGTTTATGTTGATTTAGAAAGGTCTGTAGCTCTTTGGTTTGCATCAGTGAATTTATATTATCATCATGTGGCTTTCTAACACAATGGGTGATTGTTAAGATTCTCTGTTGGAAAATAAAATATGGAACATTGGCTAGCTAAAGAATTCCTCTTGCCTGCTGTTCTTCTGTTTGCCTAAGATTGCTGCATTTTTTTGTGAAAAAGGACACACCTTTAAAATAAATCCCAGCTGGAATATTTTCACTAACCTTAAAGAAAGGAAGGGACAGGATAGCAGCCTGGAGTTTTCACTGAAACTAATAAAAGTGCAAGCTCACGTGGAGGGAAAGGCAGTTTAAGGCCATGTAAGGAAGAAGCACTTACCATTTAATGGATCTATCAGTTTCTCCCACAGAGGTCACAAAATGACTGAAAATTGCATTTCTCTTTGCCATACTTACGTATTTTTGAGTAAGGAGAGCTTGCAAGCTAGAACAATGTCAAGGGTTTTTGTTAAAATAGCTAAGAAAATTGCTGTAGCTTACTGATGATACAAAAAGCATTCCCCAGAATTCAGGGCAGGTAAAACAGCCCAACAGCAAGAACGCAACGCTGGTTTTAAAAGCTGTAATAAAGCCCTGATCTTTTAGTACACTTGTTTGCATCTTCTTCATGTCATCTTGAAGTGTTCAAAGTTAGAGAGCTCTTTCCCTCCTGGTGCAGAGTGAACACAAGGCAGGGGTTCTGCGTTGGCATGATGAAGTGCCTTGACAGCCTCAAGCCAAAGACAAAGGGATGGGGAAAGGCATATGTCAATATTGATATGATTTTCTTTGAACTTGAGAAATCAAACTGTCAAGCTGAGACAATCTAAGTGTAAAAAACCTTCAAAAATCCTTCTCATTTTTCTGTCAACAACATGGCCACCACCTTTGCAATCCCCAGGAAGACTGCTCTTGTATCTTTTATAAAACTGTATTACTGTGCAACAACAACAAATGCACCCCCCATTTTTCTTTTTATTCACTCAGGATTAAACATGAGGATGTCCCTATTTAATTTTGAACCTCTCCAAATCTAATGGCAATTTTAGGTCTCAGCTCTCTACTCAGCATCTTCTCCATAAAAGCCTGCATAGCCAGCACTTTCTTTTTAAAGGATTCAAGTCTTGCCTCATCTTCAAAGTGCAACTACAGTACCTTATCTAAACACTCAGCCCTGCTTTTCCCCGCACATCTAGATTGAGCAGGCAGCTGGAAATACTGTAATATGTTTAACTTAGGAAATAAAATAGATTTCAGCTTAATTACTTTATATTTACTTTTCTTGTCAAGTTTTAAATGTCAAAAGATAGAATCTTTTGGCCCAGAGGCTGGCCAAGCCTTGTCTTCAAGACCTACTTGTTTCTAGAACATCAAAGATAAAATAAGAGAAAAGGATATTCATCACATCTAACTTAATTTCTGCTTCACTGGCATGTAATGTAAATGTGCTCTCCTGTTAGAGGGATTTTGCTTTTTGATTTTTATTATAGATATGAGCTATATGCTAGTTGCAGAATTTTAGCTCTGTGTGTCTGTTGGAAACAGAGATTTGATACGAAAATAGATGTTTCTGGACAGAAAGTATTGTTTTAGCTTTCTGGCTCTGTAAGAACACCATATTCAAAACTGTCTCAAATGAAAGGTATTTACTCTGCTTAACCTATAACATTGTGTGGATCAACACATACAGGTAACCAAGGGCAACATCAAATCACCGCCAAAATGCTGAGCAGATTTATGTCATTACCTCACTAACAATGCTGGATGGGGACACAGGCTCTTATTCCCTGGGGACACAAGCTCTTGTTCCCTGGGAACACAGGCTCCCTGCTCTCTGGGACACAGGCTCCTGTTCCCTGGGGACACAGGTTCTTGTTCCCTAGGGACACACTCCCTGCTCCCTGGGGTCACAGGCTCCCTGCAGGTAGAGGATGAACAACATTAGGCATAATAAATGGCATTTTTTCATACTGACATTTTTAGCATTCCCAGCTGCAAGGTCACTTTGAGCTAAACTTTTCCCTCTTCCTCCCCAAGTCCTCCAGGTTTAGTTTTTTTCTCCCAATAAACATTAAAACCTTTGTCTATGTGTAATAATACATCTATGCAGCATCAAAAAAATTTTGCCTGCATTAGGTAATTTTACCTTTTTTGTGCCTTTTTAAACATTTATAAGTGTTTCAAGAACAGTATCTGTCATGTGAAAATTCCTGACGAGTTTTAGGCTTGCTAAACAAAATTTCATTCATAACAGAATTTCAATATATAGTATTTTGTGACATGCTACACCTGATACATTTCAGAACCTGGTTGTATGGTGGAGAAAAGGAAATGTGTGTGTTGAAACTTCCCAAGAGCAACAGGTAAATCCAAAAGCTTGTGTCTTTTGTATCTCTTGAGGCCTGAAGGAAAAACTGGCTTTTCAGAGTTGGTAACACAAGTCACCATGTGGGCATGGAAATGTAGTATGTGCAAACAGGGTAAAACAGCTTTTATTTGCTTCCCTTACTCGCATTTATCTTCCAGCAAGCTCAAAGGTTCTGCAGAAATTCTCCTTGTGGCATATATAGCGGTGGGTTCAGCTCCTGCTTTACCACAGCCCAGGAGTTTGCACACACTCAGGTGTTGGCAGAAACTTTGGTCTTTTTGTATTGAAGCCATTATTGCATCCTCATTTATTTTTCTCATCTGGAAAAGATCCTGGTCTAAGTTTTTTCCCTTGTTTCCTTTTCCTTTTCAAATGCATTGAGAGTTGATGAAATTGGTTATAATTGAGTTAATCAGAGCTTTGAATCACACCTGAGGGTTGGATTAAACACAGCTTTGTCCATGTGTCACAGACTCCTTACCAGAAGCTGGATTTTGATGTCTGACTCAGCAGAAGCAGCCACAAGAGATTCCGGTGTGCATGCTGTTTACTCAAGGAACCACAGCACGTTAAATATTAAACAAAGAAGTTAGGCAAAAGATACAGATTCAAGGGGAGCTATTGATAAAAATAGCCAAACTGCAGACAAGATGCAGCACTACAGCAGAATAAAATCTGAGGGAACTGGAGGGCTTGTGGTAATCTAAGAGCTCTGTGAATGCTTGAATTTCTTCTGTGAGCTGCAGCACAGCTATTTGGTAACTACTGCTAATACTGTGATGAATTTGTATTTGAGTTTGAATTTTGTAATCCCAAATAGACCCAATTTGTTAGTGTTACAAAGTGCGGTACAGAGGAGCTGGCTCCCCTCTCACACTTGCTGTGCTATGCTGTGTTGAACCATTTGGGCAGAGCAGATACCTACAGAATCTCTCTTTTTGGAATCCAGGAGTCTGAGATCTTCAGCAGCTGCACAGAAAATCTCTTCCTTTCAGCATGTTCCGACAGCTAATGAACATGCACAGAGAGAGCAAAAAAGAAAAAAAGACAGAAAAAGACAGACCTGACAAGTGCTGTATTTGCCACAAATAAAAAAGCCCCCACAATTTTGATTTAGTGTCACAATAAACAGAAAAAATGTGCAAACTAATGCTCTGGTTTGAGATGAGAAGAAAGAGCTCAAAAATATTGAGATTGCTTGTTTCAGAAACTAGGCAGAATGAAACAAGTTTGCACCTGTGTCTGTGGGTCGTGCTCAGAGTCAGTTAAAATAATAGAAGCCATTTTCAAATTGAAGTTCTATTTAGAAGAAAATGTTCTCTGACTTCCCCTCTTCTGATGACAATTCTTTTTTTCTATAAATAACAATACCTCTCTTGAATGTTCATTTCCTCATCTCTTTATGTTCCTACTACTTTTTGGGGGAAAGAAGGTAACTTTCAGGTGAAAGCTTCTTCCTGACTTTTCCACCATGCCTATATCCAGAATGTAACATTTTTACATTCCAAGGAAGAAAAAAAAAGCGCCAAGAAATATGAAGACTGATTTTTAAAAATCAGATCAGGCAAAGTCTGACAGCCCAATTGCTTTACAAGGCTGTATATTCAGTGGGTCCTTCCCTTTGGAAAGGCTCACTGTAGGCTCTGGGCTTGGCAGAACTTAGTCTAGAGGCATAAATCCTTCTTTGAGTCCCGCTATCTCATGACAGAATGCAAGTTTAGATAACTCCAGCAGTGAAGCTGTTATGTTTCATAATCATGGAATCACAGCATGACCAGGGCTAGAAAGCACCTTAAAGATCCAAACTGCTGCCTTGAGAGCTTCAGGTAGTGTGACCTCTTTGCAGATATTTGCTGACTCCTTTGGTTATCCCTGTTCACACCTATCCTTGCTTCCTCTGTGTGGCTGATATCCATGCCCTGAAACCTTCTCTTCTGCCCTTTTTGCTTGTGACTCCCACAAGTCTGCACCTACACTGGCCTTCTCTTGCCTTCGATTATGTCCCATCTCTGTCAGACTGTGGCAACAAGCGTTCCTGTAATTGGTCAGTCCTGCACAGTCCTACCAGCACTGATGCAGAAACAAGGGGGTTAGTTTGTCCTGCAACAATAAATTCATTGAACTATTTCCTTGGAAGCTAGGGGACAGGAAGCAAGGAAGGAGGATGGGCTAGTGTTGGCAGGTTAAGCTCGTAGGGGGCAATTCACAGATTTGCATTTTATTTCTGAGGTTCCAGTGATTCCTTCTTCATATAAACTATCAGACAGGATTAAAAAGAGAGAGGATAAATAATGCATGGTGTTATTCACTGAAAAAATATTGCTAAAATTCACTTCAAACAGCATATTCTATTATATACTCAGATTTTCCAGACCCCTTCCATTAGTGCCCATTTAAACATGTAATATTTTCCAATTAAATGTGTTGGTAGGAATTATTCATTTTAATAATTAAAGCATTTCCAGAGCTCCCTGAAGAGCGTTACCATGGAGGATTGGACCCTCTGCTGGGAACACTCACAGCATGCTAGTGTACACTGGAGGCCAGCTGCTTAATCAGTCGTGCAGGAGCATGAAATCCAATCCTGAGGAACATTAGCATTGGTTGCATATAGCTGTCCTTTCTGTGGCTCTGCTAAAGTCAGATTTTTGCGGCAGCTTTTGAATTCTGGGGCTTTTGAAGCACCTTGGTGTAGGCTGCAAATCTGTGTATCTCCTGCTGTACCTTATGGTGATGTCTTCCTCAGAGATTTGGTCCCCTTAGGTCGTTCATCAAGGACAAAGTGAAGCTTTTATGCTCCAATCATTTGCCTTGTGTCACTTCTGGAAGACACTACCCCAGACTACTGACAAGTTGGTCTTTCCTCTGCTTCCACTAAGTCATGTTCTTGGCATGAACGATCAGAAATTAAGACCCCTGCTCCTCATGGGTATTGAAAACCTTGTGGGGTACTCTGCAGAGGAGGGTTTGATGTAGCATCCCTGGCCAGTATTCCATTTGCCACCGCCATGCAGTGTATTGGTTGGCTACCAGCAGGTTTGTGTGGCTGTCACCCTCCCACTGGAGATGGCTGATGCTCTGTATTTGTGTGTGGGTGCATGAAATGAGACAGACAGACTGCAAAGTAGTTTAGAAACAAGAGATATGATACAAAATTAAGTTTTGTACCATCAGAAGATCTCCAGTTCATATGGAAAGACTTCAGTTAAACTGAAAAGAAACCTGACAACCAACTGAAGATGAGAATCACAAGGTCTATGCATCTTTCAAATTTTATAACTCTGTTTCTGGTTTTGTTTTGTATAAATAAAGAAGGAGTAGGATCAGAGAACTGGTTAAAACATCATGTTGTTTCAAGAAAGCATAGAAACCTGAAGGGAGTTTTTTTAGCTAAACCTAACAACCAGAAATAAAAAACAGTCAAAGTGTCACAGAAAAGCTGTCAACAAAATAATTTAATTGTTATTATAGATCTCTTTGCACTATTTCCTTATCTACAGATAGAAAAATCAGATTTGATAGAAATACTAATATCTCTTAAAAACATGCCAGCAGTCTAGACTGCTTACATTGTCCTAGGGAATCAATAATGCTGTGAGAGATTTCACATTAATATAAGAAAGAAACTGTTCACAGTGAGGATGACCTATCACTGGAACAACTTCCCCAGGTATGTGGTGAAGTCCCTGTTGCTGGAGGCTTTCATGCAGCTTTTGGACAGGACACTCATATAGCTTCCTTTTCCCACAAATATTGGACCAGGTGTTCTTTTGAGGTCCTTACCAATCCGGATTGTTCTGTGATTCTATGATCCCACGGAACTAGAGAAATATTAAACAGCCAGAAAATTTTGTTTAGATAAATCCATTCATGTTTTGTTTATTTTGTATGCATCAACTACACAACTGCCTCTAGAATGTTACTTTTTCTTCATGTCATTGCAGTTACTTGAGTGTGCAGAAATAACAATATATTTCATACTCAGCTTGGTGTCTGTGAGATGCAAGACAGAGCTAGAATTATTTAACAAGCATATTCACTAAGGATAACCAGGATATAGCTCTGGATCTGCTCTTCTGTAGCCTGAATAAGTGCACTGTGTTTCTGATCCTTTCTTCAATGTTTCTTTGCCAAAGAAGCGACAGTCCATAACTGTGCATAAAAACTGTGTTTACCTGCATTTCAGTATCACTTGGTAACTCTTATGAAACTAAGTTTGGAAAGTGCTGGCACATAATTCTTCATGTTCTTTGTGTTCCTTAACTTATCACTGGCATTATCTGGTGAAAACAGACTGAGCTTGGTAGCACTGAATGAAGTAACGGATAGCAAAACTGGCTTAAAATAATTCTCATTTACAATTATCTGTATTGCTAAAATGACATTGCACTCATTGATGAGAGCAGAGCAAGCAACTAATGTCACTTAAGTATCTCAGTTTTAGCCCTGAGCACTGATTTGCACAATCAATTTCCATCTTCTCAGGAACTTAACTAGTTGTGCAGCTTGTGGTATCATTTAATATGCATTAGTTAAACTGTGATGGAATTGGAAGAAGTGACTCAAACTAGGGACAAAATTAAGCAATTGATTTATAAGGTTTATAATACATGATCCACAAAACTGTCTTATATGTTTCCCCCTCTGCTTTTATTTTCTGAATACTGCAGCTGACTTCAGTATGACAGTACTGAAGCTGCCTCTGTGAGGCAGTACTCACTGGTGCCTCACAGGTGCCTGATGTAGCAAGGTCACAGGTACTTGGTCTTCTCTTTTCTGAGGGAGGACCTTGAACGTGGGCCCATGACAGAAGAGTCCAGACTGACATCACTTAGGCAGCCACACATTGCTGGTAAGTATGGTACAGGAGTGCCAGCAGCTGGATACTCAAAGCAGCTGCCCAACTAGAACAGAGCAATCTTCTCCTGCCCACCTCTGGAAACCAGAACAGGACAATCAACTGTTGCCTTCTTGAGAGTCTAGGGGCTTATTCCTAGTACACATCCAAGATGAATATGGCTAAATTTAAAATCATATCCTTGTCTGTCCAGTGCTAGGATCCTCTGTTTCTATTGCCCTAGCTGTCAGCATTCAGTCTTCTGGCACTGTGCCTGTCACGACCACAGTCAACTTTCTTCCCTGTTCAACCTACTCTAAACTGTCCCTGTAGCTGAAAGAAGATGGATTTCAGTGTGTCTTGGCTCAGGCATGAGCAGGAAAAGCTCATTGGAAAGGCTGTGAAGGTTAGTAATCCTCCAGCATATACCTGACAAAATCTGTTTGCTAAATTGTTCTCAAACCTCTGAAGTTAACAAGTATACAAAGTATACAAAGGCAGACCAGCACCCATTTCACTATCTCTGCCTTAATTCATCATAGCATGAACTACAGCCAATAAGGAACAAATTTCTAAAATCTTAAGTCCACAGTAACAGTTCTGATTTCACAGGAAGATCCTGTATCTAGTGCTCCTTTTGTAAGCCCAAAGCTTGCAAATGCTCTTGGTTTATGATTAGATCCTCAGACATGTGAAGGTGCATCAACTGTGACTTGGCTAAAAAAAAGACAATAAACAAGCTTTGTGGCTGATAACAAATTAAAATGTTAGGCAAACCCATGTATGTCTCTGCAAATATTTTTCTTTTCTTAGGTTCTCCACAACCCTTGGCCATGGGTTCCTCAGGAGTCCAGGACCCCCAAGCCTACAAGGAGCTTCCTTGCCAATGTGCAGTCTCAGTTTCTCTTCTTGCCCCCTCATTTTCAACATTTTTCCTTTGACAGCCAGTCCCACCATTAAACAAGAGCTCTGTACCAGGAAAGCACCTTTACTTCTCACTGCATGATCACCTCCTGGCTTGTAAGACTAGTAGTTATATCTCAAGCTTTGCCTAACTTAAAAAACCTCAAACATTATTTTGGACACCACTTTTTCTTGAAACTCCACCTGTCCTGTTTCACCTCAGTGGGAGATTTTCAAGAAAAGTGTGAGTCTGCACCATCACAGCTTGCATGAATGCCATTGTGTGGGAGAAGTTAAAGATGAAAAGTTTGTGTTCTGACAGAATAAAACTTAAGGACCAACTGCATCAAAGAGAATTTTACAGCAGTCCATCAAGATACCCTCAATGCTACTGCACACTTTATTCTCTTTTTTTCACAATCAGAGTGTTGGCAGTGGCATCACTTGTTGGCCAGTAAGGGCAACAAATATGGGAAGTGTTTGTGCAGGAAAATGAGGAGAAGGGAGAAAATCAAGGATAATCGTGCTGCTTGCCAGCTCCTGGTCTCAAGCAAAAAATGTCTGACATGAAGCTTGGCTGTAAAGGCTTTGAACCCGGTTGTCAGGTGCTGCCAGAGCTGGTTCAAGGAGATGAGATGTTGAAGCAAGAGATGTTGCTCATGCTGGAGAGCTCAAACACATTTCTCTAATGCTCTTCTTGGTATCTACCCTGACAGCTAATGAGTTAATTAGAATACATGTATATATAGTCATTATTTACACCTTCCCCCAACTTTGTGGTATGGATCTGACCTGTTTCTTCTCCACTCATCTCCCACTCCACCCACCTCCAAATGGCTACCAATCTGTGACATTTTTTGCTCATTTGTTAACAGTTGTGCAAGCTGGCCTTCCTGTGCACGGAAAAACAAAGCAGTTCATTTCCTCTCTGCATTTCTACCCCATATGAACAACATCAACACGGGGCTCTCTTGAAAAATATTACTATAGCAACTGCTCTCAGGTGTCTCTCAGCAAAAGCACTCAATACTGTGTAAAAGCTATTCAGCTCAACATATTAATACATTTGACCTCATTGCCAGTTTTGCCCCTGAGAAGAAAATATAAGTTTGAAATTAGAGAATTCATAAAGTTTCTGCTTACCTGGTAAAAAATAGTAAGACAAATACATAAATGAGCAATCAAATAAGAATTAGTATCTTTTACTTTCAAACTCTTACTTCAGGTGAAACATTCCACTTCAATTTTAACTGTTCAGTAATCATCTTCTAGCAACCTTTTCAAAGCTACTTTTCACTGGCAATAATTGTGCAAGCTATGACAAAGAAGACTGTGCTTTATGAATTCTTGAGGGGTTTTTTCATTCTAAGTCAACTACTTAGTCTATCTCATGGTATTTAGTTACATGATTGCAATGAATGTTTCTTGGAGCACATGAGGATTAAGAAAGAGATATTTTCAGTTTCAAATCTAATATATGAGTTTGACAGGAAAAAGCTTTCTTAATGTAATTATTGTAAAGCAGATACTTTTGACTGCAGTTGAGTATCTAATAAGATTATTTCAAGGTTTTGTACTAATTACACTGGTGGATCAAAGGCTTTGTCAGCAGGGGAAGGACCCAAAAAATATATCAGACTTAAACATGTATGTGCACATTTACATACCAAGCATAATTTGAAAAAAGCAACATTGAACACAAGAAAAGTAGGGGTTTATAAAATGGTAGTATAAAGAAAATTGTAGCTTATTCCTATATGCTGAATCTGCCAGTGGTCATCTCAACAAATCTGGAACAGTAGCAAAGTCCAGAGATAAATACAGTGCACACCTATGTCTACTTGAAAACATAATTGATTTTTGTGTGACTAAAAAAGTAATGGAGTGAGTTATATTATGTGTTGCCTCTTTCTCATGTGTTACTTCTGCTGTGTTAGGCTGCCACTGCATGTCACTCATAACAGCAGTGAGATTTTAGCAGGGTTTGTGAAGTTGTGGTGGGATTACCCTGCTGCTTGCAGGGAAAAGACCCACCCTCATTTAAAAGCAAGTATAATTTTGACTTCTACACAAGAGTAATTATTCACAGCATTATGTTATTGTAATTTAAATCCAGAGAACAGCTAGTGGCAGTCTGTGCTTTGTTTCTGGAGTTTACCATATCATTTTCTTTCACATTAAAATTCCAGTGGCTACACTATAGTTAAGCCATTCTCATTATTGTCTTGTACTTTATATTCCAAACAACTTAGAAGTCAGTCCACCAAAAAATGGAAGTTTGAAAACAAGCTTTAAAAACCCTAAAATGCTTTAATTTTTCCCCACTGCACTATAAATACGTAAGCATACATAAAATTGAAAACTATTTCTCAAATACTAACATGTTTGTAACACAGACATTGCTGCATAACTGAAAGAAAACATCATAAATCATACCATTATTTTCTTTCATTCCTGCAAGTTATAAACTCTAAGTCATAAAGAGCACACATTTTTTCTGGACAAATTCTTAGCATTGATTGACTTTATTTGAGGTGGGAGAGGTAAAGTGTATTTTTGTATTGTAAATTTTTAAGTTTGTACTGTAGCTTTACATATTAATAAAATAAACTTCATTATGTAATTTTTCTTACCAATCCTGCTATCTTTTGTTTTAAAATAAACTAGATTGTACTTGTTATTCTCTCCAGGATGAAATTTGGAGTAAGGTCTGACTCACACCTGCTGTTTTATCCACATGTTATCTTAGCTGTCAAAACCTTTATTGGAAGAAAATAGCATGAGTGAAATGAAAAGGATAAAGAACCTTGTATGTCATCAAGATAATGTCTTTCTCTTTTTTCTGTTTTCTTCAGTAATCATGTGATTTAGAAATTTTTACTTTTTACTGTTAAAAATTTAAGTTTTTGCAAATAGATAAAAAAGTAAGGCTTTGACTTTCATCAATCTTTAGGAAAAAAGGGGAGAGGAGGGGGGAGGAGAGGAGAGGGGAGGAGGGGAGGAGAGGAGAGGAGAGGGGAGGGGGAGGAGAGGAGGAGAGGAGAGGAGAGGAGAGAGAGGAGAGGAGGAGAGGAGAGGAGAGGAGAGGAGAGGAGAGGAGAAAGAGAGAGGAGGAGAGGAGAGGAGAGGAGAGGAGGAGAGGAGAGGAGAGGAGAGGAGAGGAGAGGAGAGGAGAGGAGAGGAGAGGAGGAGAGGGAGGAGAGGAGAGGAGAGGAGAGGAGAGGAGAGGAGAGAGGAGAGGAGAGGGAGAGGAGAGGAGAGGAGAGGAGAGGAGAGGAGAGGAGAGATGTAGTGCAGAAAGGGTCTGAATATTCTGTATCTGGAAATTTTTTTTTTTCTTACCTGAAATCCAATTTTGTGTTTTAAAATAAACTAGATTGTACTTGTTATTCTCTCCAGGATGAAATTTGGAGTAAGGTCTGACTCACACCTGCTGTTTTATCCACATGTTATCTTAGCTGTCAAAACCTTTATTGGAAGAAAATAGTATGAGTGAAATGAAAAGGATAAAGAACCTTGTATGTCATCAAGATAATGTCTTTCTCTTTTTTCTGTTTTCTTCAGTAATCATGTGATTTAGAAATTTTTACTTTTTACTGTTGAAAATGTAAGTTTTTGCAAATAGATAAAAAAGTAAGGCTTTGACTTTCATCAATCTTTAGGAAAAAAGGGGAGAGGAGAGGAGAGGAGAGGAGAGGAGAGGAGAGGAGAGGAGAGAGGAGAGGAGAGGAGAGGAGAGGAGAGGAGGAGGAGAGAGAGGAGGAGAGGGAGGAGGAGAGGAGAGGAGAGGAGGGAGAGGAGAGGAGAGGAGAGGAGAGGAGAGGAGAGGAGAGGAGAGGAGAGGAGAGGAGAGGAGAGATGTAGTGCAGAAAGGGTCTGAATATTCTGTATCTGGAAGATTTTTTTTTCTTACCTGAAATCCAATTTTGCATGAAAACTCTTTATGTATGCTACACTTTAGACCTCAGTTCAAAGTCAGTTCACACAGAACAGCAAACTAACCCAGAAGAGCAAACTAACCAAGAAGAGCAAACTAACCCAGGACAGCAAACTGACCTGGAGCAGCACACCAGCTCAGAACAGCACTGCCCAAAGTTAGTCAGGAAGAAAATGCCGATACGAACAGGGGACTTTCATCAGACCTTTTAAATACTACACTTAAAACTGCAGAGAGATGTATACATCTGCTCCAGAATAAGTTCTTGGATGGACATAGTGCTGGTATTCTGGTTTTTCAAGGCAAAGTTGCCAGACTGACTTAGAGATGTAGAAAGTAGTGTTTGGCCCTAACTGTATATAGTAGTGTCTAGAATTTCCTTAAAAAGAGGGAGCATTGGTTCATCTCCTTTCTGTGCTGTGGAGATGCACACATAGAAATCCAAATGTGTATGAATGGATGTTGCCTGCTGTGGGGTGAAAATCAGTGGTAGGTGCCTGTGGAAACCCAGGAACATCCCAGTGGGAGCAGGCTGAGAAAACATTCAAGGTCTGCTGGGACAAAGAGATATTTTACAAGAACAAGTGTTATGTGAGCAGGAAATTCTGCTTCCTATTTCCAGTGACGAACATTTCTGGTGATCAAGGTAGCCCCTGGATGTTATGGCATACGTAATAACACTCCACATGGGAGTGAGAATCTGTACCTGCTCCAGGACACCTGGAGCTCACTGCTGCACTGTCCAAGGGGTTCCTCTCAGTCCTGCATCAGCCTTGACTCATTCACTGCAGTGAAGTGGTTAGGGTAAAAGTTGTGAGATGGGAGAGAAGTTGTAGATATGTAAAAGCAGAGAGAAAAAAGGAATTTGGTTTTGTTATATAAGACGTGGCCCAGCTTACTCGACGGAAATGTTTTCCTCCTCGCCAGTTCTCTGTGATTATTTTAAATGAGGGCAGTTTACCAGTGTGTTCTGAACAGAGAGAAGTCCTTGCTAAAAGGTACTTACACACAGTCTGAAGTGTTGCTATCTAGCAGAGGGCACTGATGTGGAAGCAGAGGTCGGAATGCTTCTGGCTGAATGTCACAGTCAGACCAATGGTGCACAACCTGTACCCAAGGTTCTTAGAGCTTCCTGGTATCTAGAAGATTCTAATGGTATCTAGAAAGTTAAAATAAAAAATAGAGACATTTAAGGAACTTTGTAAAGTTTTGGAGAGTGACAGAGAAAAAAATCACAGGTCTGGGTTTACTGAGTCACTGAACTTTTTCATATTTGATAAAATAAAATTAAATAAAGTCACATACAATATATGGGGGGGAAACAGTCTCATTCTTATTACTGTTTCCGCTCAGGGTATTATTTTTAGTACTTGTACTTTTTACAAGTATGTTCTTCAATATTCTGATACCTGTCCAAAGGCACTGTCAGGGAAACTTCAACTTGAACAAATGATTTTGTTTTTCCTCTACCAGTGACTTGGAATTTCTCACAGCTCTTTCACCTGCTTACAAAGAGGTGAAATGATTTAATGAGTTTGTTGATTTTGAGGGCAATAAGCAATGCCTGAAAGCAGAACTCAGGCTGCAGGGGTGTTTCGTCTGGTAGCTCATGCCCCTCAACTTCTTAAGAAACCGCATCTTCTCCATCTCTCTATGACACTGGAAAAGCTGATTCAAGCCTCTATTTATACAGCCATAAATAAATAAAGCGAATTGTTAAGTAACCACCAACTGTTTTATTGTAGTTTGCCATTAGTGTGAAAGGTTTGCCAATTTATGCATCTAGCAAGTAATGATATCAACTAGGAAAAGAGGAAGCTCTTCTCACAGGGGAAAACTCCTACTCCCCCCCTGAATTCAACATGAATGTAAACAGAGTAAAAATAATCCAATAAAACCAAATAAACTCATATGCCACAATGCCTTTCACACCAGTTTTAATAATCATGATCAGTGTCATTCAGAGGCTGTTTTAAGAACCAGCTGGGATAATTATCGCTTGGCTTTGAATCCAACATTAGTACTAGAATTAGGAAATTGATCATTTTATCCCAGGTGCCAGGTGGCAAAACTTCTTTCCTCCCCAGGTATTGATAAACCCCCGGGGCTTACTGCAGGAGACAGCCTGAGGTGCACAGTGATTAGCCTTCCTTTGCACTCCCCAGCTCTACAGGCAGCAATGTCAGAGGAGGGGAGATCAGCTAAAGCCAGTCATAGCGATCTGCGGCAATAACAACATGCCAGAACTCTTAAACTGCTGTGAGGGCTGATTTTTCTCCTTCCACCTCTGCTTTTTCTGCCTCCCTGCTGCAGAAATGCACCAGCATTGCACTCTACTGATGGACTTGAACCTTTCACATCTCCTCCATCTCCTAGAATGAGGGAAAGGCAGCTGGATTCATAGCATCTCATCTGCAGAGTGTTGGCTGCCCAAATGAAGAATAAACAGGTGAATTTGGTGAGTTCCTTGTTCTATTTAAATGTGTTGAAAAGAACTTAGAGGGTTTTCTTAAAAGTTAATTTCAGATGTTGTGATGGCTATTTCCTAAGTCTCTAGAGCGGTATGGCTAGGAAACTCTGGAAATTTACTTTAATAGCTTATGTTGAACCTCTGAGATCAGCTACAGGCCGGAGTAGAATGACTGCAAAACTAGAAATGCCTGAAAATATCACTCTTCTTGACTGATGCAGCACCAGGATACTAGTGCTGTATCATACAGCAATTAGCTGTTTGTAGATTTGTTGCTCCAAAATGGGCAAACAAAGTGATCAATACAGAAAAGGTTTCAAATGTCCTAAATACATTAGCACTGTCATGGAAGGGAAAAGATTAATTTCAAAGCTACCACCCACTTTAATGTAATATTACTGCATTAATTAATTCATGATGCTTTTAAATAATAGGGACAAAATAAACAAAAGTTACTTTTTTTCAGTTATGAAAGAATAGTAGTGTTTTGACTTCTCTATTCTGATTGCTCAATGCTTAATTCTTGTGCACAGAGTGTATACACGGAGTGCCAGTATTTTGGGTCTTTGTTGCCTGTAGAATTTGCCTACTTTTTCAGCAGCATTTGTTATATGGGGTAGGAAGTTGATTAAATGACAGTTGGTTTCTGCACCCTGTTCTGGTACCAATATGCAAATGCATTTCAAGGGCTGATACTTAACTGTGTTGAGAACTTTGACCAACCGGAATTGGTTTTGGATAAGTGAGATGTTTTCATCGGGGGTTTTGATTGTTGTTGCCTTGGACTTCACAGTTTATTAGACCAAAGAGACAAGGGTTTTCAGGTGCAGTAAAACTTTTTATGTTATTTGGGTGACAAGAATTTAGAATTTTCTTGCTCTATGAAATGGATTTTACACAGAACATGTCCTTTTGTGACTAAAACTGTACAAATTTTCCCAAAGAAGGCTGATTTGGAAAGGTGCTCCAACTATGGTAAGTGATCTTACTGCTTCCTAAAAGGTTAACTGTGAAGTGAAATGTCTTGCTTCCTCTATTTTCCATGTTATGACTTTGGTTTAGAGGCACTCTAAGTGAGGTAAGTGCTGAGAGATGATGTCTGACAGCAATGTTATGTGTGGGGGCAGAAGGAGCTTCTTTGGGCAGAGTAGGGCACAGTAGTTTGAGAAAGTTTAAAAAAAAGCATTATATGGAACAGCCACCACAGACCTCTGGCACAGAAAAGTGGGGACCTGCATTTTATTTTTGTGGCTTTCTGTAAACATACAAGTTGATTTATTGACAGCATTAGGACGTGTCTATAGATGGCTGGAAATGATAACATTCGCATTACTGGGAGAAGGGACAGATGAAATGTAAAATGGATTCTCTAGGTCTTTTCCGCTAATGTTCAGGTTTAAGAGCAGAAGTATTTTGAGATGGAAAATATGCAGGTCTGTCTTGGTTGTGAGCAGCCTCAGAGGCAGAGATGCAGAGGCTATTTTAATATTTTAATGCATAGCAAAGGAGATGGAGACATCCAGGAGTATTTCCCCAGCAAGTGAATAGCATGGTCAAAAGATCTCAGTGTTTCTGAAGGATTCTTAAAAATACATGTTGTTTGTGTTGTTAGCTATGCCAGCTGAACTTGTATGGAGAAGATGGCTTGAGAAGAAGTTAGGACTGGCATTTTGATTTGTAGTTTCTGGACCCCAACATAGTATGTTAAAATTATTTTAGAGATCTTATTTTTACAACCCAGAGATAGAAAAATATTTTTTCTAATTCCACTCTCTTCATGCAATTATAAATGTACAAATACCCTTTGAAAGTCACTAGCTTTTCATGAAGTTGTCTTGTGAAGTTCTGATATGCTTTTTGTATTTTTTAATATTTCCTCTTTTAATGTAAAAAATTGCACATAGTTAAGGTGTCTTAACATCTGCTGATCTCAGTGTTCTCTGCAGCAATCCTGTGACTGTTTTGTTACAAATGGTGAAGGGAATACATACATGGAGTACAGTACTGCTAAAACAATAAACATAAGTTCACTTGGGAACAAAGTAATATTAAAAAAGAAGAAAAGTAAAACCCAGTGTTGTCCAATGTCAGGAATTTTTCTGAATTATTAGACTACTGCCAGAAAGACAACAGTATATTTTAAAATGGCTAGGAATGTAATTTGGAAGATATAATTTATAATAGAGATTAAAGGGTTAATTGTTTGCAGATTTTGTTTCTAGCCACTGAAAATGATAGTTCAACTGTGTGATGGCATTCTTCCCAGCTTAAATATCTTTATTACAAAAAGAGCAGGTGTAGTCCCTATCTGTACTGCTGTATTGTTGACTTTTAGTGGTACTGTATGTTATTAGCATGAACTGTAGTGACCCTATCTTCACATACACCCTAAAACACATTGAAAATTGTTATTGTTGCTTAAAGTAAGCATCTTGGAAAAGGTCCTCCTGATGGTTGTAACAAAATGAGCATATGATTCAAAAACTCCTGTTGTTGCATGACATCTCCAAGAATTTGAAGTGTCAAGGTTGGCCAGGGAGGACCAATTTGCCTAGGGTGGCTCTAGTAAAGCTTTCCTGTGACCAACACAAAAAATAAAATGGCAGGCTTTTCAATATCATGTATCTTTAAAGTAGATTTCTGCTGCTTTAGTCTTTTGGAGTCTGTTTCTATTGGTGTCCTCCAGGTCTAGCTCTGACCAGGACTCACCAGCCCACAGAAGGTCCTCCAGAAAATCACCTAGCAAGGTACCTCAAGGAACACATTTTCAGTGCAATCAGGCCCAAAAGCATGTGTGGATTAGACATCACAACATTTTCCATCCACAGATTTTAAATGGATGGGTGCATCCCTGAGCACTACCAGGTAGATCATTTTCTAGACTGTGGGCAGAGCAGCCAATTTTCTTGCAGTCATTGTTAACTCTGGCATTTTCCACACATCTGGGTATCGATCTGCTCCATTTTCTGACACTCTGCTCAGCTGGATGAAGGATTGCCTTTCTGCCTTTGGAGTGCTCATTGCTGCTGAGGTACGTTTCATGGATCTTCAGTGCAGATGAGATCTTATCTCACTGGAAAATAAGTGCTCTACCAACCAGGTGAATCACTCTCTCAGCTGGAGGGGTGATATGTCAGTGTCTGGGTCAGGAGAAGTTTGTCATGACTGAGAACCAGCTGTGGTGATGGGCATGTGAGTGTGGCGTGGGAGTTGCTGGTTCTCTTGAGAAGCAGGTGTGAAGTTTTCATGGCACGCAACACCCTCTCCTCACTTTGCTAGGAAGGGCTGGTTACGGGACGGCATTGCTGCCTGAGATGCACTCACAAAATTATACCTAGAGTTACATTGACTGTGCCGATCATTGATTGTTTTTGTCTGATCACCAATTTTATTCAGTATGAATAGCACAGAGTCTCAAGGGAAAATGTAAAATCTTAGGAAGATTTCTGGTCTGCTGATCAGAAAGAGAGAAGGGAAGCAGACTTTATGTGAAGCACCTGGATAGGTGTTTTGTCTGAAGTACAGTGAGATGCAGCTGAATTTTGGTTTTCTTTAAGTGAGACCTTTCTTTTGAAAGACCAAGTGCATGAATGGTTTGAAATACATTTTGGGGACTGAATACTTTCTATGGAATAAATGCGTATTTGCTAGGTTTTTCTCATCAGCATCAAGTGAAAGGCATCCTCTAATCATAATTTTAAATAGGGTGGATGGTCCTGTGATAGCTGGCTACCCTATCATGATTTTAAATGTGCCATATGAACAGGATGACAGTGTCTTGTTGAAATGGAGACTGCATGCAGGCCTGAGGGTCACTCCAATATAGAGCCAATGCTTCCAGAGATGAAATTGCAATGCTTTTTCTCTCTAAATACATTTCTAGACCAGAGTATCTTTTAATGAGTTCAAAACTAAGGGTTGAAATATGTAACATGAATTATTCCTTTAGTTCTTCTCATATTGTTCTCCTTAATTTCTTAAAGCAAAATTTTGGGGATTCCCACAAATACCAAAAAGGGTTACTACAAGGTAATGAAGCTGTTTTTTAAATATGCTGCCAGGCCTTTAATTTAACATCCTGGAGATGCAGCGACCTTCCCGAAGACGGGTTTTTGGCTGGTGATTGCAATTAGCTGCAATTAGTGTGTGAACTGTGAGCGGCTGCTCCTGAAGCCCCATCGCACTCCGGGCTGCGGGACTGAGCCGGGATGAGCTCGGGTGTTCCTGATCCGGCTTTGCCCTCTGGTGGTACCCGCTTGAAAGATTCCCTGAGCTCGAGAGAGATAAAGCCTCAGGAGACCCTGAAAAGATCGGGGCAAACAGCAGGTGTGCGTGATGGATACTAAAAGAACACTAAAAGGAGGAAAGGTCCGCAGACATCAATGCTGTGGGCGCCAAAGAGGATGCCAAGGAAGTCAGAGGCAGCAAGGTTCTGTGCTCCTTCATCGAGGTAAGCCTAACCAGAAGGAGTTTTTCTCTGCCAAAAATGCAGTTCCTCACTGCTCTGACCAATCCTTTGTCAGGAAAAATACATACACTTGAAAAATATCCGAAGTATTATCTTACTGAAGCTCAGTTCCTTTCCTGATTATGAGGGCACACACCAAAAAAACCTGTCCTATATCTTGTTAATGGAGAGAACTCTGGGGAATTGGGAACTTTAATGGGAGACATCCTCTCTCCAGCCTTCAGAAAGCTCTGACTAATTCTAATGAGTTTTCATGGAGTGGCTTTTCATTTAACTGCAGCTGTTTCTGATGGGAGACAGTTTTTTATTTTTACAACCTGGGTGTTTTATGTGCTGGCAGTTCTGCATGTGTGTGAATAAGACTTCTGCTTTTCCTCTTGAAGAAAAAACTACCAATTACTTATCACCTATAAGGGAAAGAAATGCAAAATGCTTATCTGAGAATACAATTGAGGTGTAAATCAGGTGTTGAACTGCAATTAGAATAAAGATTGTTGTAGTTTGAGGCGAATAACTGTCTTAGGCAATATCAAAAAAAGATGCACATTTTGATGTCTAGATGCAGATTTATTTAATGTTTTTGCTGTTTTCTTTCTACCTTAAATTAGGAAACAAGGAGATTTATGCCTTTCAGGGAAAGATGTTTTTTTTTCTCCCGAATCAAGTTTTTTTTACTCTTAGGGAAAATATTTGGAACAGTTGTTGTTATACCTAGTCATATAAAAAAGCAATACAGAACTTTTAGCATTTACACGCAGAAATTACCACTAAAAAGAGAAGCAATGTACTTACAGAGGACATGCAAATGTAGGGTTAATCACCGCAATTATTTTGTGGAAATTGCTACTAAGAAATTACTAAAAATCTAGGACATGGCACCAATTATGTATTTTGACATATTTTTCTCCACATTCTGAAAGAGCCTGGTTATAGGAGACAGGCCTTGCATGGACATTGTAGTTATTATATCCTGTATCATGGGCTTTGAAAGAAAGAGCAGTAAAATGATCCTTCCCATCATCTATATGACCACCCTTCATATACCACCCTTCTTTCAAAAATTTGTTTTCTCTTTTTATGTTTGGACCCTGACTTTAGTTACTTAAGCCTTGCAAAGCACTGTGCTGGAAATGGACAGTACAGTACAATTTTGTTATTCCAGCAGTATCTCATTACCTGAAACCAAGCATCCCTATGGTCAGAAAATGGAGTCCTGAGAAAGATGTCAAAGCACTACTAAAAAGCCAAAAGCCAAAAAACTTTGGATGGCATTCCCTTCCCACAGATCAGCAGTTTTTTGTTTTTACACCAGAAATTACAAGATTCTGTGTACCCAAAATGATGCTGTCCATTTAACTGCAACGGGATTCTCAAAGTATTTTGTACCCATGGTAGAAGAAGGAATAAATCAAAACCTGAAATACACATATTTGTGAATCTTTTCATGTCAAATGAGATCTTTGTTGCTCTCTTCAAATTTTCTAGTATTTAGCAACAAAAGAAAAACTACTTCTCTTTTATCTCAGCGCAAAGGATCCAGATTGTTACCAGTTCTGATTTCAGAATACAAATTTTTGATGCTCTCTTTTAGTAAACAGGGCTTCTTCTTAACACAACCATGCCTGCAAGGCCCAGAAATAAATAATTACCAGAGATATAACCTGCATTACCAGAGTTGATATATTGGATAGCATCTGTATATTTGGCAAGAATCACTTGCATGCTTTAAAATGTAAGAATTTATTACATTTTTTCTTACATTTCTTTTAGTTTCTTACATTGAAATTCTGGGCAAAAGCATGAATGACTTCTTTAAATAATCTGTTCAAAACACAGCAATTTTTTTTTAAGGAGAAATAAATTTGAAATGCTACTCTCTTTAAAACATGCTTTTTCTTCTTGTTGAAGATGAATAAGCAATGTATTTCTGATTCTTCTTTTTTCTCTTAAACTTTCATATGTTTACATGGCCATTTTTCTCCTTCAAAGGATAAAGAAATATAATTATGATTATTAACTGTATGAATATAGGCTTTCAAAGCAGGCAATAATTCTGGATTTCTAAAGTTATTTGGTAAGAATAACACATATCTTGTACTTCGGGAGCACTAGCTTTGGTAGCTAATATTTATGCAACTCACTTCCAAACAAAAAATACAAGCTGCTTCTACTTACTCTTTGGAATCACTTTCAGTTTTCTTAGTATGTGTCTTCTAAAACTCTATTAACAGTGGGGAGATTTGTGGATACTTAAAAGAAAGACTTTCTATGTTTAGTGTACAGCATCTAAAACCATGTGAAAAGGCTGAGAAATGGATAAATGAGACAGAGTAGGAAGAAAATTAGGAGAGATGAAATAAAGAATTGAAATTAAAGTTGGTGCTAGGATGTTTACATTTTGGTATCTGTGTGGTTGGAGGGTTCAAAAATTAAAATATGGTGAAAATTGTGGATGAACTAAATGGCTTATGACCAACACTTGAGTGGGTGTGGGCAGGATGGTGGGGAGGAGAGAAAATCAGGACAAACACTGAGACCTGCAAGACCCAGAGAAACAGTTTGGTAATTGGGATTTGGTTTGGAAAGCCAAGCTCATTCTCTCCACTGCAAATACCTACACACTTCTATCTGTAAAATCCCTTGCCATTTTCTTTAGCCCCGTTCTTTTTCCAGTTCTGCAGGTTACTGTACAAAATAGTGTAGGAACAGTAAATTCCCTAGTAAGATCACTTAAGCTTAGTGATCATTTCCACATCATAGTTTAAGACATCATCCTGCATATTTTACCCAAGTATCCAAACAAAGAATTCTCATAGTTCCCTGCTATCAAAAAACATTTGCTGGAGACTTGAGATGAATCTTATAGCTCAGCTGTTTAATCACAAACAATTGTAAATAGAGTATGTGTTGGCATTTATACAGCATGTAATGGAAATCTTCCTTCTCCGAGAATCTGATTTAAACTGTTGTCGGTTTCCTAAATATCCTAATAGGTGTAAATATTTTTGTCTTCATATGGTTCTTATTTTGTGCAACTTTCCAGTTTATACCCTACACCTAATAAAAGGTATTAAGTCCTTCATCTTTGAAGGACTATCAATGAACCTTTGGCTTCAGGATTTCAAATTTGCTGATTTGAAATTTCAGTAATTCAAAATAGTCACATGAGCAACCTGGAAAAGACTTAGGCCTGTTATAAGCAGTTGATATTAATAGTTTAACTGTATTCCAGTTTGAGATGGTTTCAGTCCTACATAAAACTACATGGATGATAAACTTGAGAACATTATTTACAGTTCTGGGATAAAATGCCGCCTTCTTTTTTGCCTATAGAGAAAGGCTGACACAGAACTGAGTAACACTAACTAACTTAAATACTGTAAACTGTTTCTATTTTTAATTTTAAATTTTTTTTAAATTTTACTTTTCATGTTGTTATTATGCTCTTAAAGACAACACTTTCCATTTGAAACCACAGAGCAGAGCAGACTTTTTTTTTTTTTTCACTTTGGATCAGGGACAAAATTGTAACTGACGAATATTCCACCAAGGAGTGGATAAATAAACTTAGAGGTATGTGAAGCTGCTCACCTGGCTGTTTTGGCTACATTGCCAGATTGCTTCCTGGTCTGAATCTCTCCTAGTTCACTTTCATGCCAAAGCAGGTTGAGATCTGTGTTACAGACACCCAAGGGTCCAGCAGGTCTCATTTAGTTATTCTTCATAGTTGTTCTCACACAGACTTGCAGGATTAAAGCCTTCCCAAAATACACCATTTCTGAGCAAAATTTCTTAAGGAGTGTGATCACTAGAGAAGGGGTTGATCGGCTTAACACCACCGGTCATGTTCGGTGTATTTACTCTGCCCAGGCTAACATGTTTTGAATACCCCCTGTAATCCCTGGGGGAGCCCTGCTTGATGATCAGGAAACTGGTCTGTGAGGGGGCAAATCCTTTTCGAGTGTGCAAGTGTGTAGAGTTGGCTTTATAGGATGTAGGATGTCCACAGGTGGGCTTACTTCCTACTAGAGTGGTTTTTGTAAAGATCCCTGTGCTCTCCTGGATGATGCTTTATTCACAATTCCATTGTTCTCTGCCTCCTTATAGAGGTGCACCTACTTTTTTATCACATTCTCTTTAATATCCTGGTAAAACCTGTTTTAGAATCAGGGAATGGAATTTGTCTCTAAAGCAGAACATGCTCAGTGAAGCAAACCTGGCTCTTTCAAATACACATGCCATGAAGTATCTTGACCTTACTTGTGATAAACTAAAAGCCTGTCAGACACAAAACTGCTCTTAGCTTCATAAAATCCTTGTCACAGAGGGTCTGGCATACATTCTGATTTAGAGACTAAAATTCATTTTGGAGCATTAAGCTTTTTGTGAGTCATTAACCTGTTAGAAAAATCCCAGATGCAATAGACTAACTTTTAAAAAGCTAAGCTATTTCCTCTTCAGGTACAATGAAGATCTAAAAATAATAATTTTTTAAGTTTGCAACTTCTGGGAAAAGATAATTGGTTTTATTAATGTTAAAGATTCTGTGAAGTACATCAAATTGTGATGTAATATTAATGCATAATGATGTGAGCATAGCTGTTAGCCTACAAAGTAGGCAGATGCTGGAATAACACTTGAATCTCCTAGGAATGGGCTAAAATTTAGTAATCAAAACACAAGATGAAAAATAAGCATATGGAGAGGCAACACATTATCCACTACTCTATGCTTTAGTTAGAGCTAACTATTCAAAGTGGGATGTTTCAGCTGTGGTCTCATAACTCTACATCATCATAATAAATAATTGTGGACAAATTAAATTTCCCATTTTCTATGGCAGCATGTTCTGTGATTTAAACTGTAAGCACCTAATTAACTGTAGCTAAGTAAAATGCAATAAAATGAAGTGAAATGCTGTTAAGATAATTTTTTTTCCATGGATTGGGATTTTCTCTTATAGCTTCTACAGTGATTGCAATTGTAAATAATGGCAAGAGGGTTTGTTTAACTCTGTCCTTTAAATATAAACAGGGAAAGACTTCAGATCTTCATGTAATTTTCTGTGAAATTTGGATAAGATTTTTAAAATTTTAGTCAGAAGTGCTCAGTCTCCATGCTGAAGAATGGTCTTACAGGCAGATGGTTTTCCAACTTGTGTCACCAAATGAAGTCTGGCTAAAAGAAGTTGCATATAAGCTCAATTTATGTTGGCTGATGCAACAAAAAGTACTTGCAGCTTTTCTAGCATGTCTGGGTTTTGGGTTTGTTTTTTTTTTTTTTCAAACCAGAAATTTAGACATTTTCAAAACTGAGGACTTGGGAATTGAAGTTTTCTTATAAATTGACACTGAGCATGTAATACATATTTCAGGCTTTCTGCTCTCCTGCTGATGAATAACAGAATGTAGATGAGAATCAGGTGTATTTCTTTTAGCTTTAGAACAAATGTGTCCTTCAAAAGTGTTTACATATCTTTCATTCTATCTGTTAAGCATGCCTGCAACCTTTGTAGGGTGGGTTTTTTCCCCTCCTTTTCTCCTTTTGGTCTTCCAATAGACAGCAGTTGGTTTGCCAGTGGTGGTTAATAGAGCAATGTTACTGCTGCTTTTGGAGAGCCCAGGTAGGACCAACAATCTTGCAACAGTAATCAAATTTTCCTATTTCTGACATCTTAGCAGCAGGTCATTCTTTGACATCAGAAATGGAGAAAAGTGAAATTGTTTGTCTTGATTTTGACTTTTGAAATGATAGAAGCAGATGTTAAGGGGAATGGTCTTCTCTTCCATCTTTCTCCCTACTCCTACCTGAACATAAGGAAGTCTTCAACCCCCAACCCAAAGCTCGTGGTGTTTTACACGGGTTGTTGCATCAGGGTTAGTGCATGACCATGGCTTGCTGATTGATTCCTAGGAGTAGAGAGGATGTGAGTATCACAGAAACAGCAATCCTACAGAGGATGGAGGGAGGTCAGAGCATCAGTGGATTCATCTACAGTATATACACCTATAGAACTTGATGTAGATAGGAGTTTATTCAGAGGCATCTGTTTCATTAGCTATTATGATAATCAGTACCAGTTTAATATTACACGATTATAGGTTGTTTTGAAATCACCAAAGAATACTTATATCACTATATGTCATCTCTAAGATCCTAAAGCATACTACAAAAAATATTATTTTCTAGGTGGTGGTTGTTGGAGGTTAGGAATACTAATTACTATCACTGAGGCAGAGGTAGAAACTTAGTCAAAGTGCACTTTCCTAACTGAGCTACATGCTGTTACTGGGAGAAGTTTTCAGCCTGGAAGTGCTCTTTCCCCACCCTCAGTGAGAGCTGCCTCATCCTTTTGCAGCAGGTCCAGAGGAGGGCCACAAAGATGATTGAAAGAATGGGGCATCTCTCCTGTGAGGAAAAGCTGGGATTGTTCAGCAGGCAGAAAAAACAGTGCAGGGGAGACCTTACTGTGACCTTCCAGTATTTTTAGGGGGCCTTTAAGAAGGATGGGAACAAATGTTTCATCAGGGTCTGTTGGACTGGGACAAAGGGAAATGTATTTTTACCTAAAAAGAGAGTTAATTTGGACCATTATAAGGAGGAGGTTTTCTACAATGAGGGTGGTGAAACACTGGCACTTGCTGCCTAGAGAGGTGGTGAGTGCTGTATCCCTGGAAACTCTCGAGATCAGGTCGAACCAGGCTCTGAACAACCTGATCTACTTAAAGATGTTCCTGCTACTTGGGGGGGCCTTGGGCTAGAAGGCTTTTGAAGGCCCTTTTCTATTTTATGATTCTGTGGCCCAGCTAAGAGCACTGGAGTAGCAGAGCATCAGCTCGTCACCCTTCACCTTGGTGGAGGAAACAGGGCTGAGCAGAAAAGTCATAACAGACAGCTTCACACTTTCACATAATGGACCTGGCTTTGATCATTCTCTGCCTGGGGGACCCAAACCTTTGAGGTACCTACAAGTAAGGGAAGCCTGGTTCTGCCTTGCTGCAATTTCATACACTCAGAATTGGAAATAAGAAGACAAAAGGCTGTGGGGGCTCTGCCTGTCCTCCTCTCCCCTCCCGTTTTGCTTTTTAGAGTCCAAACTTTGTAGAAGAAGAAGTGGGGAACAGCAAATAGTTGATGAAATAGTTGTCACATACCTTTCTGTAAACTCTGGGTGTTCTCAGGAACTTCTTGGTTAAAAAAAAAAAGTATGAAATGAGTTCATTATAATCACAGGATCATGTAGGCCAAGTTCTAAAAAGTGCCCAGTAGCTAATGACCCTTTTATCAAATGTCATGTTGTTTACTTCTGTCATACTTAGGTTGTACAGGCTCCCTGCTCCTGGACTTGTTAGGATGATATATCATTAATGTAACTCCTTTTATGCTTCTATTTCTTTCTTTTGAATACAATTTGCCCCTGATTGGAAGTAACAGGCAGACATATTTACATTTCCACTGATACATATTTCCTGCATCATTATTCTGTTTGCTAGCAACAGTTCTTTTTGTTTTTTAATGATCTGACTCACTGTTTATTTTCCACGCACCTTTGCTAAGGAGAAAAACTTTTTAGGCCTTCCTTACTTAGGAATAAACATTGTGGTCTTAGGAAGAAACATATGCTGTAGCATTTCTTAGATCCAATATTTCTTGTAACTTCCCACACAGAGTTTAACCTGCTCATCAAAATAGTGAATTACCAGAGTTCCCTCTACTTTTTCCAGAAGAGATGAGGAGAAAGGCAAGAACTCCTGCCTATGAAAGCAGACCTCATGTTGTCAGAGGTTTCCATTTACTTTCATAGTTTAGGAATCACAGAGACCATCAGTGCTATAACATAAATGGCTTATCCAAGCCCAGAAAGGTTGGCGTGGCCCTCTAGAATAACCTGTCCTGCTGATACTATAACACAGCACTGAAGCTCAAAATACCTGTCTACATACACCATACATCATGGCCCTCCAAGCCAGAGAGCAGATCCTGTCCTTTGGATCCATAACTTCTGCCAGGTATCTGAGCTGTGTTAATTGCCAGCCAGTCTGTGCTTACAGGCAGTAGGATGTGTCCTTTGTGGGCTTAGCACACATTAAAAGGGTAAAGATGACTCAAATTGATGCACACTCACCTTATCCTGTAGCTGAAAATACAGGCACTCAGGACAAGCCAGCTTCATGAACCATGGGTAAGAAACCACATGCTGAAATTCAGCCAGAAGAGTGTGCCCCAAGGATGTAAACTGGAACCTGTTTTTTTTATTTCCTTCCACAGTGAATTCTGGTTTCTGCTGCTGCAGTCACTTTTGAAAGATATGGAATCACTAAAATCCTGTTTAAACACAAAAGCAGTGGACTTCTCCCATGCAAACATATTGGCATACTGCATCCTTCTACTCTCCTATTGGAATGGCAACTCCTACTTGGCATATTGCACTCTTCTACTCTCCAAGTAATGCTTTTGCTGTTCACTGAAGTAGCTAGCATACTAAAATAATAATGTTGCCTATTTGCCCAAAGTCACTAGCCATGACTCCCCTTCTTTATGTACTGTATCACTGTTAATGGCCAGTTAATTGCATCTTTCCCTTCTTCTCTGTGTTCTGAGTGAAAGGAAATCACAGCCCTGTAAAGGGCGTATGTCATAATGTGCCAGACTGTTATTTCCACTGCCATTTAATTCCCATGCCTTTCTAATGCTCTTTTAAGACAGCGGTTGCATCTGATTCACCTACAACTACAATTTTTACCCTTTTGTAACAAAAACCTTTTAAACTCTTTGCTACATAATTTTGCTCCTACACTAATTGATAGAGTAGTGACATTTGTCTTGCATTTAGGGTTAAGTGACCAGCTGCACAATTTTCATTTTAGTCTTTCATGAGTTTTAAGATAGACCTCACTTACTGTGTGCCTGAGATTAATCTGTGCTGTAGGTAAAGAAAATATGATTGTATGTAGTTGCTATGATAAAGATCTTACTGATGGAAAGGAACTAGGGGAGGGTGGGGAAGGAGAGGTCATACCAACTCAGAGCTCATCTGTTTGGATGAATGGGCCCTTCAGGTTTGAATTTGCTCAGATACTTCAATTATCTTAGTTCTTTGTGTTCTAATCAATTTTAATATCATGAGACAAGTGAACCTATATTTTGCAATATTTTATTTTATGTCTATGAGGGAAAATTATGTTTTTAAACTCAGTACAGCTGCTGCTCAGTTAGCCCAGATACATCTTTTTCAGCCTTTTTTTTTCCTGAAACATACTTGCTGGAGAGCCTTATGCACAAACATGTGGAAAAAAGTTTACCAGAAAGCTGTTAAACATTCAATGTCTTTAATATGGAAAGATAACTTTAAAAACAACTGCTCTGGAAAAGGACCAGCTGAAAGAGATTCATTCATGTGAATGCTGATCCAGGTGTAAATGTCCCCTACAGAATGTGACCCAAAGAGTGCAGGCAACAGTCTGTAACCTCTGTGAGAAATGTTTCTCTCAACCAGGAGGTATCAAAGAAGACTGAGTGGATATTTTTCCTTAAAAGTGGACTGTGGCAACTGGCACTTTCATAATGTATTTTCCTGAGAATGCTAAGAGAGTTTCTTAGATAAATTTAGTGATACTGACGTTCTTGATCACTGTAAATCATATTTAGTCATGCTAAGATGGTGTTTTGCCTTTGTGTTCCTTGGTGGGTAAAAGCTCTTAATTCCTGTCAAGAAGGGTTACTGTCCTCCAGCTCCTAACCTGGATGAGAGGTATGGAGGACATTGATGACATGCTACTTTCCTCTTTAAATCAAGAATAGATGAGATTTATTCCATTCACTTTTTTTGTTTTAGGCCTTGCAAGTAATGACAGAGGTCTCACTAGAGCTCAGCATTAAGTATAAAAAAGAATGGGGGATAGAAAGATGAAATTGAGATTTTTTTTTCTCTGTGTGTTTAAGACAGTATATGAAAAAAGAATTAAACAAAAACAACACAAAAAAATACTGGAGCTGTGCTGAAGGATTCCAAATGAGAAGTGTGTTAAATTAGAGTGTTTCAGTCAGTGCAAACCAATTCCCACGTTGACTACTATTTAAGCCTGGCCTAAAACCAGTTCTCCATTTGAGGCCCATTCTCACTATGCTGGTGAATGCCCCTTGCCGATGTCAGTCAGACTCTGTGCTGCCACTGGAGGCTTTAAGTTCACCCACGCCCTGACATAGAGGTGAACGTTCTGCAGCACAGAAACTTCCTGTGGGCACAGCAACATGAGACAAGAGGAGAGCTGAGGCATAGAAGTCTCACAAATTGTTCTTGTGGACAGCGCGTTCTATGTCATTTCACAATAAGTCCCAGAGCTTTTTAGCAATAAAATAGATCTCTGTAATGACCTACTTTCCAGAGATACAAATTGGGGTGGGGGCGGACGGGATGTCCTTCTCTTTGCTTCAGCAGGAGATTGCAGGAACCATCCCCTTTATTAAACTCACTGAACTTACTGAAAGCAGAACCTGTGAGTTACTCCAACTAAAAGCCACAATATGGTGCCCTCTACTGAGGCATTTCACCTCTGAAGAGTTTTTGGGAAAGCTGTGGGAAGTTTTCATGTTTACCAGGGCTAGCTCTTAATTGTAGCAGCTACACTGCTTCATTTGGCACCAGTTAACAGGCTCAGCAGAAGAAACACAGCACAAGTCCTCAGACCTGGATTATTTTCACTGCTTGATTTTCAGCTGTGAGCCTAAAAATCCCAATATGTATGCAATTTTTGTTTCATTAAGTCCTTTTAATCATTCATTCCTTTTTCCTTCTACATCTGTAGGAAGGATAATCTCAGCTAGGAGCATTAAAAATAAGCAGGCAGGACTCTAATGGGAATTGATCTGTGTAAACACAAAGGAAAACTGTAATGTATTAGTTGTGTGAGTCTCTGCATGGGTGATTATTCTATACAAAACATCTCGCCTCCTGTTTTCCTTTTGCAAGTCTATCTTTTTTTTTTTTCCTTTTTGGATTGAAGTCAGTAAACTGTCTTCCTCATGCTTTATTGCTAAACTTAATTTTCTCCTAAATTAACAAATATAAATAAAAGGGGTTTGTTGAAGAAGGAAGAATGCAACCATCTTGAAATTATTAAAAAAAGCTCTTAAATCCAATTTTTAAACTCCTGTGACTGGCTGGTGTTTCTCCCCCACATACCTCCTGCACACTGAACATCTGTATAGGACATCTGAACATTTGTCAGTTTTGAAATATCTTTGCCTGCACATCAAACATGGGCTCAGATGCATTCTGGTATGTATCAAGTTCTCCAGTACTATCAGTAACAGAGAAACCTCCCATAACATCTAATTATAGAAGGCTTAAATTTCTTATATTTTTTGCATGTCTTTCAATTCCAGGCAAATTTACATAATTTTTGAAAGTGTTCTGTACTAAGTCCCCCTCAACTACTACCAAAAAACATGCTGAGTACAGAGTTTTTTGCATTACTCTGTCAGCATTATAAAGTATGACAGAAGTTTTGCAGTCTGCATGAATGGAGTATCTTAATGTGGAGTTCAACACAGCCACACCTTTAATGTTGCTTCTTGTGAAGAGGCAGACTTGATTCTTGTTTATTTTATTGAAGAATGTACTCCTTTTTTCCTCTCCCTCTCTTTTTTTAATTCTAGTTTAACTCTTCACAGGTTTCTAAGAAAAATCTCTTAAAAACTCTTTCCTTCTTCAAAACATGATCATAAATAAAGATTTTGGTGTAAACAGTTGAGATTTTTTTTAACTTACAATGTGTAGTGGGAGACATTAAATTAAGAAAATATTGCTAGACTGTAGTTTTTACAGTAAACGAAATATGCAGTACTTTCTTACATTGGCAAAGAACTTAGGAAACATATTTTCAAATAAATCTAGGATAAATTCTCCTGAACTCTAGTCTAGAAGCATGTCAAAAGTTGTTGATTTATTACTATGTCTAAATTACATTTAAAAATTACTATTTCTGGAGGTAAATATGAATCCTCTTTTGTGCATACTCTTTAAATTCTTAACATTTCTGGATACCGGGTCTGTTGCAACAACAGAACCAGTAGGCATAAAACCAATTTATTTGAATGACTTTATTTTCCTTGAGTATATAGAAAAAATATGTTCACAATAGGTAGCTTAGGTTTTTGTGTGTTTGGTGGTTTTCTTTACCTTCTGAGAGCTTCAGCAGGTTCTCAGATCAACATACTAATTTTTTATATGCAGACTGATGGGGATCAGAAGAGGTTAGAGTAAATTATTTGCTTTGCACGCTACCATTACTTCCCAAAACTGCTCAGCTACAGAGTCATAAATAGATGTTATTCATAACAAGAGCAGGTGGCTAATTAAAAAAATACTGTAGAAGGTGTTAGGAAGTTATGCAAATCAGTGTTAATTTTTTTGCCTGGTGTCAAATAAAAGCATAATTGTATTTGTAAGCTTTTATTTGTATAGGGCAGAATCATTCAGTAAAACTAAAAGCAGATTTATCACCTCTGATTAATGGATTTTCAAAAATAACTTCTGTTATATGGATTCCAAAGTCAGTGCAATCTGGCATGGCTTAATCATGGCTTAGCCACAAGCTCTCCTCTGTATTTTGGGAGGAGATTGCAGGAGTCAATCTCAATATTTCCTCCAGCCTCTATATTTGCCATGGAGTGGTGTACTGGCCATGCTCTGGACATGTAGGGCAATGACACCACCATCAGTGCAGAGTTAACCATAAGTTCCTCTGATTTTCACTTTTTTCTGTTGAGAAGTATGTACACAATCATTTTGGCCACAAATAATTTCAGAAACACCAAATATCCCTTAAAGAACAAATACCCACTTCACTTCCTTTTTATATAGGATGGGAATTCTGGGGTGTGCAAGATCCCTTGAAGTCTGAAAAACATCTCTTTCCTCACTCCTCTGCACCATGTATTTATGACAGCTCCTCCCTGGCATACCATTCTTCTCCTTGCCTCATGTAAAATTATTTTGGCTTGTCTTCTTTTTTCATGCAGTTTATCTTCCTTTCTTTCATCTCCCCATCTTCTCCCTCATGGCCCCAAGCTCTCTATTTCCTTAATAAACTAAGCTAAAATAGCACTGTCTCCCCAAATTCTGTCACACACCCTCCACCACCTCCCTTCCTTCTTATTTCAGTAGATATAATACAAGATTAGACCTAAAAGAAGTCAGCCTCAGTGCAATCCCCTTAAATGTTTATAACATCTGAATGTTTAAAATAACGTCTCCTAAGATGCTGCTGGTGCTAGGATTTTTTTTTTTAAGAGAAATCTTTAAAAAAAAAGGTTTAAAAAAATTTAATAAATTTTTTATTCTGCTTTTTGTATTCTGGCACTCTCTGGAAGAAAACTCGCACACTGTATATTGAAAGCTCCATACCTGTAAAATAATGAATTGCTCTTTTTGTCCCACCCTCTACCAGAAGCTCTTGTTCCAGCTTCATTTTATGTATGTTGAAACAGATCCTTACCGTCATACGGACTGCTCATTTTAAACACTAAATTCCTTGGCTGAGTGACGTAAATTTTAGCAAAAATTAAAGATTACAATATTTGTAGACTTTGAAGTAGAGGACTGTGGCACAGATTCTGTCTTCTCTATCTTTTTTTCTTCCAGCCCAGGTCACCAAGTGGCTACAGGGAATTTTAGACTCTAAGATCTTTCTTCTTCCTTTCAAATAATCTCCAGTATCCATGCTTACATGTTGCAGGAAAAGTAGTGCAAGATAACACAGCATGAAATATTTTGGATAGAAAATATGATACTTGTTTATGAAATCTTTAGGCAAGCTTGTTTAATGTATTCACACTTTTTCTCTCATGCTCTTCATACACTCACTCTTTTACACACACACACACAAGCACATACTTGCAAGCACCAAGATGTGTGTGGTCCAAGCGGACATGCAGGTATTGCCATCCATACCTACTGCATTCATACACCAACTTTAATATTTCTGTTAAAAATCTACAGCATCAAATAGCAAAGTATTTGGGGGAAAAAAAGAAAAAGTCTGGAAAACTCTGCTTTTTTTCTTTATACTGTAGAGACTATGTCATAAGGAGAGGTAAAAAAGTGAATCACCTGTATTTTAATGTGACACATGTCTCTGCTCTAAGATCACAGTGACTGTCACTTCAGTAGAAAATAAGGCTAGGTGATAGCAAACATTCTCATCTTAATATAACTCATCAGTCTTTTTGAGTATGTGATCATATTAAAACACACAGAAGTCCCAAATATGAGAGAGAATTAAGCTGCTAAAAGAACATGAGTACCATGGTAACTATTATTTCCAGAATTCACAAGTTACAATTGGAGCTTAAAAAGATACCTGTCACTAATTATGGAAGATACTTTTTATAGGGTAATGAAATAAAGTCCAGGAAATCAATTTTATTTTTTTTAACCCAGTCATGAAAAAATTTCAGTCTTTATGCTTAAGACTAAAAAAATTTTTATTTTTAACTGCATTGAAAGACCAACAGCTTTTTCTTGCAGTGTAACATTTACTAGTTTAAGGTTTATAGATAGATCATTAACTAGAAACAGCCCCAATAGGCTCTTTCTTGGCTTTGAAGGGTGCATAAAATAATGCTTTTTTCTACTCATTATGTCAATTCCCCCAAAGTGCTATAATCAAAGGAATGAATACAATAGAGTAATGTTAGTGGGTTTATTTTGCAAAAGTTTGCAAAGGTTCAAGTGCTAATCTACTTAAATATGTATATAGCTCCAGAGGTAAACTTACTCATGCAGAGCAAGTAATTATTGTATTCAGGGTTTGTATCTAATAACACTTTTTCTGAATACAATGTATAAAATCAGCCTTCTCATCTAAAACACTGGTGATATGAAAATCAAACGTTTCATAACTGGCACATTAGTACTACATGTAGCAGTACTTGCATATTCAGCAGTACTTCATGAAGCTTCAATAAAAATCACTAGCAGTTCTACTGGCTTTGAAGTTCAGCATAGGTCCCAGTGCTTTTTTGGGCTAAGATCTTCATTTTATTTGAAAGAAAATGTTACGATGATCAACTCAATAAAAGTCAAAATCTTTATGTATGTGAATAATAACTGAACTGTTAAACTCCCATCTTCCAGGTGTCAGAAGTAAGAATTACATTAAAGGATTATGAAATTTCTCTTATATAGATTTAACAGCTTATGGTGGCTGGATCATGTCAATATTGATCCTGCTCGGGACGTCTCTTCTGCAAAGAACGGTGCTTGCTTGGCAGTTCTGAGGTCACAACCATTCCAGCTTGGCAGTAAGCCTGGCAGAATGTCTAGGAGAAGGAAGGCACACCTACAGTGATGGATAAAGATTATGATGTGGTTATCTACAAAGGGGAATTAGTAACTTTCCTGGGAGAGATAAACCAGTCCTATCTATCAGAAGAATACACACCTCATTCAAGCTTGGGAATTCTCGGTGTTGGAAGGTTTTCTGTGGGAAAGGGCATTGAGGTGGCCTTCACTAGGAATTCTCTTATAGACATAAAGTGAAAAAAAAAAAAAGCTTAGGTTTACCATCAAGATTTCCAGAACTTTTGAACTGAATCTCTCTACTTCTTCCTTAAAAAATTGAAAGAGTGTTGCAGGGACCAGAGAACTTCTGTACACTGTACGGGAAGATCTGAAAAAGTAGTCAAAATATATTATCCCTCTTTTCCTAAAAGCTTTCCTTCCTTGCTTGCAGATATTTTTATGAATTGTGTAGTGCTCTGCTATTCAAGCATTTGTATGACAGATTTCTACAGGGGGAACAGAACAGCGAACCAGTTATGATTTGAGGCATTGATAGCCTAAAAGGGAAATGGAAATGCAAAATCAGAGAAAGGACCCAACATTGAATAGACTAACTTGGCACCTCTTCTGTTCCCCTTGGCATTTAGTGTTTGATCCCTGACAGCCAATTATACAGCCATCAAAGATCTCTTATTCACAACTTGATTCACAATTAATTCAGTGATCCAGAATTATCACAGAGTGGAGCTCAGCATTACCACCCATTTAGGCTAGTGTGTCCCAAAGCTTTGCATATATTAGCAAAAATGTAATTTCAAGAGTGAGGTACAAAAGCAAAAGAGATAAATTTGCACAGATACATCTTAGTTTGCTATATTTTTTTTTAATTGAGAGGAATTAATTCAAAGATAGAGTGGAAGAATGAAAACAACTCCTCACAGTTGCAGATGTTTTTTCCCATGTTGGTCATATGGCAAACTAATATACCTGGGATTTTTAGGCAACAATATGGGGTGACTAATTTATGTGCTGAAGAAATGCACTCAGTTTTCAAATACTGACCTGGGTTTTCAAAGCCAAGGAATTGTACTAAGGTTAATCTCAGTATGGTGCCTTACTTGGTGACTGAAGAGATTAAATACTGTGGACTCATACTTGCACAAACTTGTTGTTTAAGGCTAGGATCATAATTCAGCTGGCTGGTAAAAGTATGATTTATTATAGTGACTGTATAAAGAGAAATTGTAGTTTTTAAAGAAAGCGTCATTTTTAAAACTATAACTCTCCTTATTGTCTTGAAGTTTAATATTGGTGAAGAAAAACTACTGAAATTTGTGTCTAATAATTTGGCCCAACCTATGATGCAGACCAGTGTAATCTTTGAGGTGCCTTCCAACCCAAATAATTCTGTGATTCGATGACTTGCTATATTGACTTCTTTACTTGTCTCCATTAATTGAAATTTGCATATTTTAAACAAAACCACAAATATTGTGAAGATGTCAGGATGTACCTTGATATTTTGTCCTAGGCATGAGACCTAAGAGTAACATTGCTTCCATACATACCTGAACTCTAAAGGCCCCTCACCTGAAGGCAGAATGAGAGTCTGTGATGGCACAAAAATTGTTCACTTCTTGGGTTACAAGCAGGTTTCATGGTCTAGGCATAAATATCTTGTGTCATCAAATGCTGTATTACTAAGTGCCAAATGTGTCTTGAAATGAATATTTAATTTAATGTTTATGTAAAAATAGGCTAAAATCCAAGCTGAGCAATTCTTTATTTTGTTCTGAATTTGTTGCCTGGTTTTTTTTGCATAATGAATGACAGCCCCAGGAAAAAAAAATAGTGTGGAGTATTTGTTTGTGATGTCTGCTCACATTCTAAGGTATTGCAAATGTTTCTCACAATGTTATAGTGGAGACTGTGAACTTTTGATGTGAACAGATGGGAGAAAGAAAAACTGAGTGTAATTAAAACTTAAATGTTGAAAGTTGATCTTGCAGTCTCTGCTCAAAATGACTTCCCTGTGTAGAGAGAGTTCAGCTTGAATAAGCACCACACTAAAGGCTTCTAAGAAACCATAAAAATTTTCCCATTGTTTGTCTTTTCATGCTTCAATGAGGTGACCAGGCATAATTTAGAAAAAGAAGTTATTAATCACCAATGTTCTATACAGCTTCTTCCAGTGGTGACCCAGAAAACAATCTATCTGTTCCCAGTGTCAAGGGTGCCTAAACACTGCAAGGCAAGAATGATCAAGTGGCTAAGACATTAGATGCACTTAAAAAAATAGACATTAATAATACCTGATTCAGTTTTAAAGTTACTGTGACACACCAGGGGTCACTTCAATGTTATTTTCCAGACATAAATTGGCAAGAGTGCTTTTCTATTTAGCCCATTATCCTATGAGGATGACTCAGATAAACATAAAAATACAGAGTTCATTTTCTAGTGATCTGGTAGCATAAAGCTCTACCTCCATGTCATTGACATTGAATAGAAAAAAATAGGCTCAAAAAACAAACACGTTTCATCTGATGTTTGGTCTGTTTGTAACAAAAAGCTTATTCCTATTTAGTTTATAACTTTTTTTCTGTGAATGATACAAATAATACTTAATTTAAAAGGTTTCACCTATAAACTTCAAAACCCAGAGACTGCTGTTGATTTGTGCTTTAGAATATAAATTGTACTGTGGTATTTTCCAAAAATTTCAATAGAAATAGATTTATGACCTAAAATCTAGAATTTTTCATGGCAGATTCAGACTATGAATTCTAGGTGAGTTTCAAGGTTGATTTTGTTGTCTGACTTTCAGAAAAATGTATGATCACCTTCACTCTTTCTGTAAGCAAGTTATGACTGGTTACTGCTTTCAAAATCAAAGCTGTATTTTGTTGAGGCTTGCCACTCTCAGAACATGCTTTGATTGAGCTAAACAAGATTTTTATTAGTATCCATCAAAAAATATAGTATAGGATAGGATTTATTTGTCTCTCAAAATGGCAAGGTATAAAAAAAGAAGAACACTTGTGTTAGAAAATAAGAACAGTATGCAGCAACTCTAGTACAGAACTTCTAAATACAACTCTTGCTGGCTTTTGATTTCAGTGCATTCAACTTCTTTGACTAAAATTCTGTAAAGTGGAGAATAGAAAAAAGATCTTCCACAGTGCAGGTTATAAAAAGCAGAGGTGTATGACCCACTCCTAGTAGTAGATATATGAAAGAAACTACAACATTTTTCCCGTTCCAAGGGAAGTGAATCATTTGCATCAGTTATTGGGGTTTTTTCCTGTACTAGTGGAAAATTTTGAGCGGAATTTGTATACTAAAAAGAAAAAAAGTTTGGCACAGTACTTGGCCTTTGAAAAATTTATATTTTACATTTTGACCCACACTTTGAAAAGGAATCTCATGAGTTTGAGGCAAAAGCAGATGTACTTTCAAGTCCAATAATCAGTTGTTTGTGCCCTACATCATACAGCAATGGCAAACTTGCAAAGATGACAGTTGCACAGAAAACTCAGTAACAGCTCTGGAAGCACCATGCTGCTGTGACAGCAATCTGAGTACACCTAAAGCAGATATAAATACCAATTCTTCACTAACAGGAAGAGGACTGTTCTCAGAAACGTGGCAAGGAATAGCACATTTTTACATGGTGCTTATGATTGCTTTTCTGTTTCTTATACCATAATTATGAAATATCCACAGGGCCTTCATTCACAGGTCTTTCCTCAAGACCCAAGAGCAGCTGGGCATCAGCTTTCCTGATGTCAACCATTTGTGCTAGAAGATGCTGGGATCTCTGCATTCCTCCCAGGCATCCTGTTACTGCCTTTGCCTTCTGTACACTTCCCTTACATCCGTGTTTTGCCCCAATCTCCGTGCAGGTCTCCTGGCGTTTTCCTGAATTTCTTGCTCATCAGGATGGATTGCTCTGGAGCATGGGGGAGGCCATCCTTTTCTTGCTTCCTTGAGTAACAACCAACTCTCTTGCACCCCTTTTAACTTCAGGTGCTTGTCCTCTTTCAAGCAGATTAATGAACAGGCCAATGCCTGCTTGTGCCTGAAGTGTAGTGTGCCTCCAGCAGACATTGGTGTGGCTGAACCTCCCCCATGAGCACCAGGACTGAAAAATGTGAGGCTACTTCCAGCTCTTTGCAGAGAGTCTCATGCATATGACTGACAAGACTGGGAGCATGAGGTTGTCCAGTCTCAAGGTTAGAGACTACAGGGAGTCTGAATTGCTGCCCCTGACTGCTGAATGGGAAGGTGTAGAGAAGACAGAGCCAGGTTGTCCATTAAATTGTATGGTGAAGGAAACACGCAAATGTGGGAACAAGAGAAATCCCAGACAGGTGTAACAGAAAGCCTTTTGACTGAGACCATGCTTAAGCACTGAAACATTGTCTAGAGGAGCAACAAAATCTTCAGTTCTGGGTTTTTTCAAGACCTGACTGGACAAAGCCCTGAGCAAACTGATATACACAAACCACAAACCTACTTTAGGGAGAGGCTTGGACTAAGTGACCTTCAGTGGCCCCTTCCAGCATAAATCTCCCTATAACTTTTGTTCTTGTTAATGGAAAGTGAAAAGAAAGCTTTTCATCAGCCTTGAATGACTGCTCCCAAGCTTCTCAGCAGTTCAAACTGTTCCAAACACTTCAGTGGGTCTTGGACTCTGCTCAGTCAGAAGATCTAAATCAGACAAATGTCACCACCCAGTCACCACTTACTGACATGCTTTCATGTAGTTCTTGATAAATATTTGAACATACTAATGAACGACTGTGAAGAATAAGTTTTTAGGTGGAATGAGAAGGGCTGAAATGACAATATCAGGCAACTGTACTCATAACATGCAGTAGTGCCCTTCTCTGCCAGGAATGAAAATACTTTCTTGCAAGGCATATAGTATGCTGATAAAGACCATAATAGCAGCATTCAAAAGTGTGTGTAGAAGAGCCTTGTGGTGTGTATAATACACACATGTGTATAAATATGTGTATAGGTGTTGGAAAACAATCTTGGGAAGCGGTCATTAAGCAAACACATTGCACTAAAAGTTGTCAGATCATGTAACAAGTTGAAACTTTTGAGAGTTTATACAAAAGCTGGCTGGCACTTAGATTGTCAGATTCAGTCTAATCATGGACAGAAGTAAGAAGAAGGAAGCTGTTATCTGTGCTAAAGGTTTAATCCTAACATCAGAGCAAAAAAATATTTCTTGTCTATTGATGTGTGAATTGCTTTCCACAAAATTTGTCTTTCTGATATTCTTCAAATGACCTGTGTTGTATATTAGACTTACTGAAGTTTAATTGCTTTTGGCTATGATTTTGTTCTATTTTAGTTTGAAGCTTGTATCTTATTTAAAATAGCCTTTTTATTTTTTACTGGGTTTGGTATATTTGTTTTAAATAGGATAATTTTTTGCTTTTCTTAAATCTTACATGGTACTGTGAGCTGAATAAGTAGCACAGTGTTGTCTGTGTAGCTAAAGAGATGAAGGCGGCAAACTTCATATTCCAGCTGGCAAAGTGTTAAACAAGACTAGTGACAAATCAGTAACACAAATATGTTTTTATCCTGTCCTTTAATTCTTTTAATGTCTTGAGATTCCTGTTCCCCATTCTCCTAACAAGAATCCATAAAAGCATGTCTTCTGAGTTTTATGTAATTTGACTTTTTAACCTGCTTTTAGATTTTTGTGGGATTTGAAAATCACCAGATTCCTCTAAAGAATATTTTAAGAAAACATGGGACTTGGAAAATTTAATAGTTACTACTAAGAGATAGAGGAGATGTCAGAGAAATTAGTCTATAGATTAATCCATTAATCTATTAAACTTTTAAAATCACTGTTAAAATGATATAGCTAATTAACACAATCAGAAAGCTGACCAAATGCTGATGTGCTCCAGAGAGGAACAAGTGAAGATAAAAGCATTCATGACATATAATAATTCACGCAAACGAAGTAACTTTTACTATAGTCACAGGTATTGGAAAAACAGACCCTCCCAATAATTCCTGTCTCCACTGAATGGAAGTCTGGAGTGTGACTAGTGTTTGCAGAGCATTAGACTACCTAAAGTCACAACAAACCTCTTGATAATTTTCTTCCAGCATGTATTTAGTAAGAAGTTTAACATGTTCTTTGGAAACTCTGACCCAGATTTTTTGTTTAATACTAAGACATTAGATACACTGTGAGGAAAATATATGCTTTCATAAATAAAGATAGAATAATATCATTCATTATAATGTCATAACATCTTTTTAGAATAGAAAGTTAAGCCACTTAAGAAAGGAGCAGGGATATGTCTGACTTTGTCAGTAAAATGGTCTTTCAACAAATCCTTGAAAAAAGGGTTAAATCATAAATGCAAACCAATGGTTTAATACCTGCAAAACACTCACTGTGTTTTTAATCTTGCCTGGAAAAGAGAGATTAGCTGTCTTGTTATTCCAGCTGTGGACACTTGAGCATCCTCTCCCTTTGGGAAGAAAAACCAGCAGTGAGCTCAGAGGGCAGAGATGAGGCAGATTTCCTCGGTGGCACTGCAGCAGTGTCCTGTGCTCAGCGCACACAGATGATGAACCCCTGTGTTTGTTCTTAATTGCCTGAAAGGGCGAAACAAACCAGGTCCTGACCAACACTGCAGGAAACCCTTTGGGTACTAGTAAAGACACTAAATTTCAGAGGTGCTCCTTCTTGATCTTAAGAAAGAAAAGCAGGCCACGCAGCCCCCCAAGGTGTGTCACCGTACAACAGGTACTTTGCCATCTTTCCCCGACTTGCTGTTTTCACCCTTTGATGCGCAAACAGCAGGGGAAAACGCTTGGCTTAGAGTGGAGGCTGCGCACATGTGACTGTTGCTAGACATTAAGAATGAACATCTTTTATTATAGAAAAACTACTAATTAATTTTCCTAGAACTATTAACGCAGTGTATTTGGAAAAAGCCCCTCCTGGCACGATTTTGGCACGATCCGGACGGGAGATGAGCAGGTGTCATAACTTGTCGCGTCTGAGCGCAGTAACAGTACACCTACCTGTCCCTTTCTCTTCCTGTGCCTGTTCTCCAATTCGCGCTGCAGACCGAAACTCGGTTTCGCCGCGGGCCCGGAGCCCCCCGGGGCAGTCCCGGTGCCGGGGATGCCGCCCCCCGCCCCGCCCCATCCCGCCCCTCCGCCGCGCCCATAAAGCGCCCGAGGCGGGCGCGGGGCGGCCGCGGGGCTCAGCCGCGCCGCGGGCATGGAGCAGCGGCGGCTGAGCCCCGGCAGGGCCGAGCGGGGCAGCGCCGCCGAGGGCGCGCCGAGCGGCGGCCGAGGGCGCCTGGCCGAGTCCTGGCGGCGGCTCAGCTCCCGGCGCGGCTCCAAGCGCACCGGAGCCTCCTCGCCCGCGCTGCCGGTGAGTGACCGCGACAGTGACAGTGACCGCGACAGTGACAGTGACCGCGACAGTGACCACGCTGCGCCCTCCGGGCACCTGCTCGCTCCGGGGGCTGGGGCTGGGGCGGGGGTGGTGAGCACCAACCTGTTGCGCTTCGGGAAGAGGAATCGCCTTTCCCGTGCGCCGAGCCTGACTTTGTAGCTGTTCCCAGGTGCGGGTGTCCGGTTCGGCTCTGTCCTTGCGCTCCCTGCGGAGCGGCCGCTGGCGTGGTGGGAATATCTGCCTGCCACTCGCGCTCTCGGTGTGCGGCTGAGCCAAAGACCCGAAGAGATATAGGCAGAAAGCACCCCCTTGGGAACCGGAGGTTTTCCTCTTGGGTGGGTATCCCCTTGTTGGTGTATCTGCTTTCAGCCAGATCGATGGGATGTGCCGGGAAACTCTGGGGTGGGTAGACAAACATTTTAATGCATGCTACAGCATAGATTTGCAAGTTAGGAAAACGAACATCTTGACCATAAAGGGAAATTGAGAGAACAAATTGAGCATTCAAACAGAAGTGATATTTATTAGAGTGCTTGATGGCCTGTCTCCTTGGGATCAGAATCCTGTAGGTGAGTACTGAACAAACACACAGAAACACAGCTTTTGGAAGAACTTCTCACTGTCCAAGGACAATCTCAGTTCTCATGTACTTAGAAACAGTGTTGTGTATTCCAACCTAAAGCAGACTGTCTGAGGTCTGGAGTGATATATCTAATTCAACAGATCAAATGTATAATTTTGAAAATAAACATATAGTCACAAGCTTTTGACCTGGGGGTAAAATGACCATGGGTTGAATTTCAGTAGGGAAAATAATGTAAGGGTAAAGAGACCTACAGCATAAAGGATGTCATGGCAACAAGAAAGCATCATACAAATTAACAATATTATCTTGTGGAGGGGGAACAGGAGTAGCATTGAATTAATCTGTACCATGCTGTAGATTAAGATACTGTAATTTAGGGTGGGGTTTTGGAGTGGGTTTTTCTAATAATACACAAACTTTACAATAGATGGCTTAAACCCAGGTAAGGATCGTATGGCTAGAACTCATCAGTAAAATGCACTGTGCAGTTGAGGGCTGGTGTTGGTTGGTTGATTTGTTGGGGGGTGTTTTGTTTTTTCTGAGGGCTTGTTGAGTTTCTGTTGTTCTAAACAAAGTTGTTGTTCTTGTGGCTTACAGCTGAGATGAATTCTTACTCCAGCCAGAACCCTGAATGGCATTCAGGTTGCAAGTGTTTCGGCAGAATGGAAAGGTTGTATTAATCTTTGCTTAATCTTTGCTTTTGCAGAATCTTTCTGAGAGGATGAGCAACTTTTTCCTTTCCTTTTCTCTTCTCTAAAGCGGTACTATATTGGTGGTTTTTATGATAATGAATTTTCATTACATTAAGCCCACTAAACTTCATAAAGTGCAGGACAGATGGGAATGACAGATTCTGAATTTTTTAGTTTGGTAATTTGTTAGGTTTTTTTTTTTAAATTTTTGTCAGGTTTTTTGAAGACGTGGTTTTTTTGTTGTTGTTGTTGAGAATGGGTAACTATTAGTTTGTCTTCTTCATTTATGCCTTTTTTTTAGGAGAGAATAGGGTGTCTGAAATCACATTTCAACACTAAGAATAAATCACTTGGAACCACTTTCCAAAGCAATGCCAGAACATAGTAATTTTTAAGACATTTTCCACCAGCACCTTTTTTTTTTCCCCTTCCCACTTGCAACCACACTATCCTGGAGAGGGGCGGAGGGGTGGGGTGGGGAAGGGAGGGAAATAAAGTGAATATTTCTTTTAACATCAGTGTTCTGGCCTCATCCCCCCAGCCTTGTCCCTTGAATTATTTTTTTTCTTGTGATAACTTCTGTTTGTCTGCCACACTTCACTTTTTAAAGGTTGTGACTTGTCTGAGGAGAATTTTTGGGGTGCTGAAGTAGGAGTTTGGTACAAATGATGCTATGCGTGTTTACTTTATGGTTGTTTTTTCCCCCCCCAAAATCTATATATTCTGGCCTTCCTTTTCTTTACACACTTGTAGAAATTGCTGATACTGATGTTTCACACTTATTCATCACATTAGTTACATTTCTATTGAATAATCCTAAGGGTTGGCTGCTGTTTTATTACTTTGCTAATTCCTGAAGAATAATTGGTAATATTTCTTTACCAAAATGATCAGGAAAGGGTTTGGGGGGTGGGGGTAGGATGGAGGGGTGTTAAATGTTATTTACCTTGTTTTGATATTACTGTTTGAGTGATAGAGAAGAAATTGCTGCACTGACAGGAGCTGAAGAAGTGAAGAATATTTGAGATAGAAAAGGTTTGCAAGAGCCAATTCTGCATAGATGGCTGACTCCAATGTGGCTGACTCCAAACAATGTCTAGCTGTGATCTTAGTTTAGAATAACACTGGTTTCATTTTGAGTGAAGGTATTATATATTGAAGGAGTGAAGTACAGTTATAGCGTTAGAAATTAAGCCTTTTCTGTGTTTTTCTTCTCTCCATCATCTGCTTGTGTAAGTCTGGAAAGGGAAAAGAGTGTGGAACCCCCCTATTCAAACTGATAAAAATTTTGCCATGCAAACCAGCAGATCACATTTTGGATCACATTGATTTTCTGCCTATAAAGGGAATTTGGACGTTTTCTGCCAAGATCTTGAGAGTCATTTGTACTTGCAGCCTCTGAATTATATGAGTTTTCCAACCCATTTTAAGAGGATGCTGCACAGTGCTCTAGTTCAATAAAAACTGAGATAACTGGCTGCTCTGCTCTACAGTTTCTGATCACAGCAGATTTTTTTCTTTTGTTCAAAGATTAAATTGCTTTTGAGGTGAAATTTTCCCCAGGATATTTACAGTAGCTAAGATACAAAATGACAAGTGAGAAACATAAGACCACATGACATAAAACTTTACTTTGCTGTGGCACCAGTGAAATTATAGCTGTGAACCAGGTCATTGGTCCTGTCTTGGATGCTGAAAATCAGATGGGCGAGTACAGATGACTGATGAGAAGTAATCTCTCCCAGAGATGGCAGAACAGAGAACTATGTGTATGTGGGTGAGGAACATTATATAGACAGGTGTAATCCACGGAGTCAAGGCTGAATTTCAGGTTTGTTATGGAGCAGATTGAAGAAAATTTAGCTTGACCTGTGAGTTTCATATTTGTGAATTTGAGAAATCAGATGTTATTTTTCCTTTCTCATTTACTGTAGTGAAAGCACCTTTGCCATGAGGCTGGCCAGTCTGGTGAGCAGACTGTTAAACTAGCGGTGATATGGGAGGCATGTTACAGCCCTGAGTTGTATGATAAAATGGTGGAGCAAGGACAGAAAGCAAAAGTACAGGGTGTGGGGGGAACAAGGCAAATGCTAAAGTAGGGTGCAGGGTGTGTACCTGTCTGCACACTGCTTGGGATTCGAGCAGCAGGGGCAAGGGCTCAGCCTGTGCTCAGAGCTTCAGCATTGCTGGGATATTGCTGGGATATTGCTGGGATACCTGTGATGTGGTAGTGCTGTGATTGATGGAGACAAGCCCTTCAGGAGAGGCAGGCAGGGAAGGGGAGGAATAGGGCTGCCCTTCATGTGGAAGGAGCAGCTCAGATGTGTAGGGCTCAGGTCTGCGTAGAGCTTGTGGGTCAGGGTCAAAGGAGGGTTTGTTGAGTGTTTTGGCATGTGTTACAGATCACTGCCCAGGGTAAGGAAGCAGATGGAGCTTTCTCTGAGCACCTCCATCCTCTTTGGGAAATGTAATACATCAGAGCACCAGCCATCCAGGAGATTGCTGGAGGTTAAGGAAAACATTTTGTTACTGAATGGTGCTTAAACAGCACACTGTGACCCTGTCCATACAAGGCTGACTTGTTTGTTCATTTCAGCTATTGTATGTTTCTTTTCCAAACAATCGCTCAAATATATTTTTCTTTTCTGCTGGCAAGCAGAAACAATGTACTTACAAGAATTTATTGCTGCAGTTCTTGTTGAAGGCATGGTGGTGCAGGTGCTGCAATTGCTGGTGATGGGGGGAGCTGTCTGAGGGCCCCTGTCCTAAAGGAGTTTGTACAACCCAGGAATTCGTGCAGCACAGTGCAGCTTGAAGGCCAAGTCGTGTGTGCAGTCCAGCACAGCAGAGGCCAGGCTGTACTCAGGTTACCTGGTGTGCAATGGTCTTCCTGTCAGGATCCCTGTAGGTGATGCAGTGACAGCAGACGTGGATAAGGCAGGTCCTCACCTCCCGTGTCTGCCAGGCCTCTGCACTCACTGACTTGGCTGGAGGAGGAGGAAAGCTGGTCATCGGCCTGAGGTAAAAACAAAGGAGACCTCCTGGAACCCACATCCGGGCACATGAGGGAGCTGACAGTGGCAGGAAACAGTGAGTGAGGATTTACCAAGGATCAGTTGAGCCAGATCCAGCCCTCATGCCTTCTGGGATGTGACTGGGAGGAGAGGAGAGCAGTGGATGCCAACAGCCTTTGCTCTAGCCAGGCTTCTGTAGCTAGGCTGTGACATTGTAGTCTGGGAGGGATGTTGTGCTGTTGGGGGAGGAGTAGTGATGGAGCCAGGGCTGGTGGAAAGGTGGCTTTTTCCTGGCTTGGGGGTTTCCCAACTGGGTGAAGACCTGAGCCACCTGATCTGTCCCTCTCAGCAGCAGCTGGGACTAGAAACCTCCCCAAGTCCCTGCCAGCCTGAGTTACCTTGGGATTGTTTAAATCTACATCAGAAAGTCCTTTGAGAACTAATTTACAAGATGTGCATTAGCACAGATAGTAACTGTTGCCTACTCTTTGTCTGCTTGAAAATTTTAGAAGTGTGTCTACCCTGGTTATCAGATGTGAAAGCACACTTCTTAGGAAAAATAAAAATGGTAGTTCTACCCAAGGGTAAGGACTGGTAAAATAATTTCTTAATACTGTAAGATGGAAAATAGCACACTGTCTCTGAAAGAAATGTTTATATTTATTAATTTTTTTGAGTTCTTGGTAGCAGAAGGGAGTCTAACTTATCCTGTGCATAAGCAATTTGTCATGTATGACAAATTGTACATTTTGTCTAGCTTTTATTTTAGGCAGATGCTTCTTTCTTCTTAATTTCTGCAACTTTAAAGTGGTGTCAAAAATTTTTATCTAGGATATAGCAGAGTGTTTTCATGCTTTCCTACATTTGTTTCTGTGTGCCGTGGATGAGCAACACTTTTCCTGACTGTTTATTTGGATGCTTTAGTAATAAAGCTAGAAATCATGACTATTTAAGCTTCACTTTAAATGAGGTTTCCTGAACCTATATATGAGGTTGCCTTTTTATAGGATCGCTCCTGAATATATTGCCTAGTGCCTCCCTGCAGCTGGTCTCCAGTGAGGAAACCTGTCAAGAAACTTCCTGTGATAGACCAGTCCTAAATACTTGTCTGAATAGTTGCTCTTGTGTTTGTTCCTTTAGCGGGGGTGGGAAAAAAGTTATATTCTATGCGATACTTCTTTGATGCATGTGTGGACTAGTCTATTAAGTAGTGTGATTTTTTAAAGGTTTCTAATTCATTATGATTTTAGGGATCAGGTTTTTTATCAGAAATGAAAATGTTTTTGCTTTCCTGTTAACATTTTTGTGAAGGTATTCTCTAAGACGTGGACCTAATACTGCCTGATGCTGGAAAAACATTCATAAACCTCTGTGATTAGTCTGAAGTGATTTTGAAATAGCTAAATTTTGTTCTGAAGGAAAAATTTCAGATTTTGGATTGAAATAATTATTGAAAATGCTTATGTAAGACAGCCCTCAGAAGTCCTGTCCATGCTAATTTATTCTATGACTTTAGCTTTTAAGAGTAGTATTCTGTACCTGGTAGAGCAGAATGTCAGATTGCTGACTGCAGTCATATGTGATGCAAGTCATTGCAGAGCTATAATGTGATTTTTAGCATTAAAGATAAGAAAAACAGGGAAAAAAGTTCCAAAACTAAGTGAAGAGGGGAAATGAATTCTCATTAAAATAAGAAAACTGAACAGTAGTTCAATTTCCACAATTCTCATCTGCTTGTCTCTCCTGAAAAGACATAAGGGATTATTATATTGAAGGCATAGCATGTATGAAAATCTCAAAGACTCAAGTTATTTTGCTCTTTTTCTTCCTTTCTTATGGAGATAATAATCATTAATTATTAATGTATAGCCTATTCTGTATCTGAAATGAAAGTACATGTATTTCAAAAGAAGGTGGTTGTTGAATAATTAGAATGATAGAGTCAAACTCCATGAGCAGAATTTAAAAATTATTCGTAATTGGGGATTTCTGGCTTTATCTGATTTACTTCTTTGGGGCCTGATAATTTTTAAGTGGTGGCTGACCTGCCTTTTTATTAAGAGATTGATTTCCAGAATATCCAGAATCAATAGACTTCTTTTAAATCTTGAGCACATGCAGTTGTATGCTGGATGTGGATAAACTTGTGAGTCTGAGAGTTGCTGGTGTAGGACGTGCTGTTGTCCATGACCAATCCACAAAAGGCAAAACAGCTTTCTGAAGGCTTGCTTTCCTGTAGGGTGCTTTGTCTGTTATATTTCTGTACACTGGCTGAGGTCCTCGAAAATAATGGAATTAATTAAAAAGAGAAACATCTTTAAATTACAGAGAAGACCTAGAAGCAAGGAAAAAAAAAAAAAAAAACAACCATGCAATGAGATGAGAAAGCTGTGGACCTTTGGCAAGGAGCATGAAAACTTCTGTCTAGATCAGGGGACAATTTTACTTTTCACATTTTTTTTTTCTCTATGGTTTTGCTTTTGCCATAGGATGCAGCTACTGTGAGGCATGTATGTAGGCTTTTGGAATTTATATGAGGCTTATAAGAGGTTTTATTCATCACAACATAATACAGAGAAGGACTTCTTAATCTATTGGAGATGGTAATATTGGTTATAAAAGCACTGCTTAGTCTAACCTGGCTGGACAGTGATAGATGTGTCCTCTTATAACCTGTTTTCTGTGTAGCTGAAAGCAACTCTTTCCAGACACAATTTATTTCTTCTGATGAAACAGCATTTCAACAATCCTGTGACATTCCAAAATGAATGTGGAAAGAAGAAGAGTCTTATTATTTCCTGGTACATGTATTTTTTCCTGGTACTCATGTTCCTTTTGCTTTTAGATAACATAATTGCTTTAATGACATAATGGAAGTGTTTTGTGGAGAGTATTCAAAATAGGTAATCTCCTGTTGCAATTTTTTTAAGTTTACTGTGAATTGCAGAGAAACTGACATGTTATGAAACCTTGTGAATCACAGTGACTGCAGAGGTGAAGGGAGAAAAAAATTAGAATGTTTTGTCTAAATAAACAAGCAAATGAAAAGATTCTGCTTATTATTGCCAGATTATAAGTACTTGCTCTCTAGAAATACTAAAATAAGAAAAAGCATCTAATGGTAATATATTAATTCATTACAGCTATCTCTTAATTTCTAAATTTTTCCCCTCAGTGATTAATTGAATATACTCAGTTGGAAGGGACCCATCAGGATCATCAAGTCCAATTCCTGACCCTGTGCAGGCCATCCCAAGAATCACACCATGTGCCTGAGAGCATTGTCCAAAGACTTCTGGAGCACAGGCTTGATGCTGTGACCACTTTCTTGGGGAGCCTCTTCCAGTGCTCAGCAGCTCTCTAGGTAAAAAAGCCATTTCCTGATATCCAGCCTAAATGTCCCCTGACACAGCTTTGTGCTGTTTTCGTGAGTCCTCTCACTGGTTGCAAGAGTGAAGAGATCAGTGCCTGCCTCTTCACTTCTTCTTGTGAGGATGTTGAAGACCACTATGAGATCTGCCCTCAGTCTCCTCTTCCCCAGACTGAAGAGACAAAGCACCTCAGCCACTCCTCATATGGCTTCCCCTCCTTCACCATCCTCCTTGCCCTCCTTTGGATGCTCTCTAACAGCTCAAGGTCTGCTTTGTACTGTGGCACCCAAAACTGCCCCCAGCACTCGAGGTGAGGCTGCCCCAGAGCAGAGCAGAGCAGGACAATCCCCTCCCTTGCCTGTTGGCAATGCTGGGCCTGATGCCCCCCAGGACACGCTTGGCCCTCCTGGCTGCCAGGGCACTGCTGGCTCATGGTCAACTTGTCACTGAGCAGGACCCCAGGTCCCTTTCCATGGCACTGCTCTCCAGCAGCATATTCCCCAGGCTGTGTGTATAGCCAGGGTTGCCCATCCCAGTGCAGAATCCAGCACTTGTTAAACTTCCTGTGGTTGATGTTTCATATGGTTGATGCTCAGCTCACTAATTTCTTGAGGTCTGTCTGAGGGCCTCTCTACTCTTAAGGGAATTAACAGCACCTTCCAGGTTAGTGTTATTGGCATTGGCATGCCTTTGAATCCCTTGTCCAAGATGTTGAAGAGATGTGGACTGAGAATGGAGCCCTGTGGAACCTCACTAATGAGCAGACTCCAGTCTGATGTCACCTCATTCACCACAACCCTTTTGCTCAATCCACAAGCTCATTCATCAGGTAATATTCAGCTGTCTGCTGGACATTTCTCAAGAAGGAGAGACAGTTTCCAAGACTTTGCTGGAGTCCAGAAAAATTACCTCTACCGGTTTGCCAGTAGAGGTAGATCAACTCAGTGGGTTACCCTGTTGTAGTAAGTTTTGATAAGCAGGAGTTTCCCCTCATGAAGATGTGCTGGCTGTCACTGATGACTGTGTTGTCCTTCCAGTATTTTTTCAAAACCTCCCAGAACAATCTTTTCCATGGTTTTACCAGGCACTGAAGTGAGACTGATAGCCTGTAGTTTCCAGAGGCCTCCTTCTTGATCTTTTTGGAAATTAAAAAGAAATTTTCCAGCTTCCAGTCAGCTGAGACCTCTCTGGGTTTCCAAGACCACTCCACAACCATCGAGGAAGGCTTTGTGATGGCATCAGCCAGCTCTTTGGGTATTGTCAGATGAATCTTGTCAGGCCCCATAGGTTTGTAGGGATGCAGGCAAATAGTTTAAAAGTAGAGCTAAGGTGACTCTAACCTGGAATGCTGAAATTGTTTTCTCATTGGAAAAGCTGACTGGTTAGACTAGATTTCCATATTTGCTCTTTTTATTTTTATTTTGAAGGTTGTTATCATGGAGGGTCCAAATCTGTAGTAGCTTTACTCATTCAGATTTCTCTGCTTGTGCAGTGTAAGCCAACTTTTGCTGTTAAAGGTTTCCCAGATACCAGTTCTTAACAGTCAGATGTGCTCCTAGGTAATTTTGCTAGTCGTCTCTCAAGAGAATAGGGTACAAGAAAAGGAAATACCTGTGACTGGATGACTTAGAATTTCAAAGGGCCTGGTAGGAAGCTCTGGTCCTCAAAAAGTTGTCATAAGAAATGAGTAAGACTATAGTAGTGTCACAAGTTGTGAATGAACTTGGAGATAAGTGGAAAGCTATTGAGGCAACAGGGCAGGCAAGTGAGACTTTAATGAGCTCAGTGGTGAGGATGGATGCAGTGAGATTCACCTCACAGCATGAGCTTATTTGTTCTCCCATTTAGTTATCAAAATTGTGACAGGGCTGCATTTGATTCAATAAAACTGTTTTGAAGATGGCAATCCTTTGGTTTTAATGCACTTTTTGGTTTCAGGTATTTTCCTAATGTTTAGGTATTAGAATTATTTTAAAAATTATTATTAAAAGACATCTGTCAACCTCTTACACTGGCAATGGAAGAACACAGATGCTGTGTTGTATGAAAACACAATTTAATCAGAATTCAAGCTTTCAACCCATGTGGACAAGAGCTAAAAAGTCTCAAATTCATTTTTGACACAATGTGTTTGAAGTTGATGGGATATGCTCTCCTGCTGAGCATATGAAACCTTTAAATATAAGAATGTGAAAGTCTAGGGGTACTATAAACCTTTTATGGGTTCATAAAATTAGTTCATAAGCCATTAAGAAGGCAGGCTCCTTAGTTATGATTTTCCTCTGTAAGTAGATTTGACAACCTTACTAAAAGTTAAGGTATTTATGTCTCTGGAGTTCTGAGAGGACATTTGAGGTGTCTTATTTCACTCTGTTGCATCAGGCACATCTTGATGCAAATACAGCAGTAATAATTTATTCCTCTGTCAGTGTTGGAGTGTGACAGTATAGAAGCCATTTCGCATTCCAGCTAGGGTGACATTGCTCAGACTACAAACAGTTACACTGCCTACAGTTGCTGAAAGTCTAAGCTGAGTAATTAGGAAAATGCAGAATACAAGAGGTGGGTTGCAGTGCACAACAGCCTTAATGGTGCACAAGAAAGTGGTTTCATTAACTGAGACACAGTGCTGTTAATAATGTGAGTTTTCTGAGGTGCTTTAAAGAGGGTACAGCTAGCAAAATTGCAAAACAATCACAGAAGGAAATTTTTTAATACCTAACTAATGAAGATCCTTTCATTAGTAGATTATCAAATAAGTGTTCAGTCTTAATGCAGTAAAGAAACACATGTGTGATTTTGGTTTGTCAAGGTTTGGCTTATCAAAGGTTTTTCTCATTGTTATGAACAAGATGCTTCTAGACTACAGAGGTGCTGGTTTGGATTTTTTTTCCTTACAGAGACAAGGTAATTACTGCATGCCAAATAAACAGTGACTATGAAATACAAACACAAGTTACTACTTGCAGCTCTGTTACTAACTGAGTACAGCATTGCCCTTTCCTTGTGGTACCTCAGTGAGAGAGCCATAGCAAAGTAGGAGCTTTGTACAAAAACGTCTGTTCAAGCAGAAGTTTGCCTTAACTGTTTAATCTGTCTTTTTAGAAAGGGGTGAGGATAAAACCCAGCATCCTCACTGCTGCATATTTTGGAGGGGTTTCTAATTCAAAGAGGAGATCAGATTCCTATGCATGATGACTTAATTTGGCTTAAGAAAAAATGCAGCTCATCCAGCTTCTGTAGATTGCTTTTTGCACTCACCAAAATATTCTTGTGCTTCTCTTTTCTCACCATAATAGCTTCTTTTTCCACATTTTATGTTTTATCACTTGCAGGACTGTCTGAAACTCCCACAGTTCGGTCTCCGCTTTAAGGAATTAATTGTATTTAAAAAATGTCAGGTTTTTCTTGGAAATCAGTGGTTTATCTGTGTGTGCCTTTCCTGGAATGTTCTTTGCATGAGTTAACTGTGCTATTCTTTCCTTCAGACTTTCTGCAACACTGAGATTACCATCCCTATGCATCTTTTTCTCTTCCCACTCCAATTTTCATATATATATATATATATGTATGAATGTATGTATATAGATATGCATACAAAGTATTTTTGAAAGATGAGTCATAAGGATGTATTTATATTGTGCTATTTTTGAAGAATAAGCAGAAGTGCTATTAATGGCTTAAACTGAGAAGCATTGATGGGCTCATCCCACTTTTTAATTTGGTTTTTTATCTATAGACAAGTACAGGATGCCTGAAGCAATGTCTCTTTACCACAATATCTCCTACCCACTAATTTTTTTTTTTTTTTTTTTGTTCTCACAGCCTTTCGTCCTTTGTTTCATTTTCTTAGAAACAGCAGTATATTTAATATGACGCTCAAACTGGTACCTGGCTCTTTCTGAGTCAGGCAAGTTGAGGCGTGGGCTGGAGCTTACAGTTGTCTGAGACTCCACCTGCCAGAGCTGAAAGGGCTGGTGAAAATATCTGGTACTCCTGTGTCTAGCTGGAGGTCTGACGGTATAAAACAAGCCATTTAATGTTGAAACTGGAGGCAAGGCTTTAAAAAGGTGCCTGTCCTAATATGTGGTCTGTCTGGCTTTTTTCTCTTTTGTTTATTTATTTTTAAACTTCTGGCAAAGGTTAAAGGAATGTAGTAATGAATTTGTATAAGGACATTTCCAGCTACTCATTTGGCATTGTAACAGGATAGTAAGTGATTCTCATTTCTGGGCAGAAAGTGAGATGGTCTCTGATATGACTAGTCTCATAGTTAATATTATTTAGTGTCATGATTTTGAGGGTAATCTTCAGTTTTGTGCTGAAAATATAAGGTGTATTCCATTTGCATAAAGGTTAAAATATTTTAAATTTTCTATTGGCAACGAATCTAAAAAAAAATTGAATCCTACCATCTCACAAGAGTGTTTTACTTCACTTACTAATGTAGCATTAGAAAGCTATAGCTGATTGTACCTCCTCTGCTAATGACCTTGCTGCAGATGATGCTGTTGCTGCAGGCAGCAAGGGAGATCATGGTTTATTGCTAGGCTGTTTATTGGGATGGGTGTTCTACTAACAGCTCCATATCTCAGTAGAGTGGATGCTAAAGGAACACTTAAGTTAAATTGAGAAAACTGAGGATCTTTCATTGTTCCAGTAATCTGAGTAGATAAGATGCCCATACCATCATAATCAGATCTAAACCACTAAGAGTGTGGTCTCAGGTTCATTCTGTTAAAATCCTTAAGTGTTTTCTTAATTTGTTTTATTAATGGCTGAACTTCAGCTGCTGTAATTTCCAGGCCTCTTGATCTTGAAGTTCCCCTTAAAGAGAAATCAATGCTCTGCTACCAGATAGGGAGGAGAAGATAAATCTTAAATATTATGAGGTAAATCAGCTGCTAGAATCTTGACTCTGCTGGAAACATACTGTTAGTGTGGTAGCTGTGTATTTAGTCACACAACACTTAAAATTCGTGCTAAAGGCTGGTAATGGGCAAACAGCTGATTCAGTGCATAATGAAGCGGATATTAAAAGTATACCTAACAGATATTACCTGGGAAGTATTCTACTTGCCTCCACCTGTCCTTGTTCAGTGGAATTTTTTTTATTTTTATGGTATTTTCTAGATATCCCACAGCTATTTTCCATTCAGAGATGCAGCTTACCTGGGGTACGCATGCAGGTAAGGAATGTAGCACATACATGGTAGATCTGCTACAAATCAAGTGTTTTCAAAAGTGGCTTGTGTCTAAGTGGTACATTTGGCATCTGATGCACTTAGACTGCTCTGGGCTTTCATACATGTGAAACATGTAAACTGTTTTCCACATGTCAACAGCATGTCAACTGTTTTATTCTTGGAAAAAAGGGTAGGGCTGCTATAGTTCTCACTGAAGAGTGAACCTTTTGTTCATTCCCAAATTTTAAGCAGTGACTTGGTATATTAGGAATGCGTCCTGTTGGTTACTCTAACACTCCTGGTGGGCTGATGTAATATAAGAAATAGGACATGTAAAAAGTGTTACAAATTTTTTTGATGCCAAGTTGCAGTAATGTACACAACCTGTTCTTTTGATTTCTTAAAGACTGCTCTGAGATATAATAATATTAATTTCAGTTAGTTTAGTGTTCAAGGCAAGCACCATTATTTTCACATTGCTTTTAGGAATGTTTTTGTGCAGATGACCATGTGCTTTTTCCTTGTCTACTTCAGCATAGTAGGAGGAATGTGAGAGGTCAGAAATTCTGGCCTAATAATTTGCCTTATTTCATTGCAAGAAAGGTTACAATTGAGCTGCTGAATTGTTATCCCCACAGAATTAAGATGAAATTAGGAAAGGGAATAATAGTTAGAATATATTTGTTAGAATATATTTTAAAACATGACAATTCAAAGATTATTTTTTTGGATTTCAAAGTCAGTAAATTTAAAGTGTATAGATGTTACAGAAGTATAGCAACTTATAACTTATTTTAAAAAGTGCTTGAAGAAAAAGTTACTCCTGATAAAGTGCTTGAAGAAAAAGTTACTCCTGATATATACTGTTATTAGTTTTTCATTTGTAACCTTAGAAATATTTATGACAGAATTCATTCTCAAATGAATTTTGAACCTGTCAGCAGATGTCAACAACAGAAGAGAAGAAATTCTAGTTAATCTGCTCTCAACATATAGCTAGGTCTGCCCTTTCAAAAAAGTTTTTGGGAGAGAAGGGAAACAAACAAACAAAAAAAAAAGTATATTTGAAGGGCATGTCTCATGGCTATTTTCTCTCCACTGAAATTTTGTTGAACACAGTCATCCATTTGCCAGACATTGTGGGATGTGTCTGGAGAACATTGGCAAAAAAATTGAGATCTTTCATTACTGTTGTAGAAAAACACACAGTTAAGACATGCATAAATTGTACAGGCTACCTATTGCAGCAAATGGACTTAAACCCAAAATTTTTTATAATGAAAAAAAAGCTCAATGTCAAGTCAAATGTTTAGGCTATTCAATTCTGAATCGGAGTTATTTCTGTTGGAATGAATCTTACTTGAGTGTGTGCAATGTAAAGTGTGTATCCGATTTTTGTATATTGCACAAAATTTTCCATTGAAATGTAATTGCACTTGACAACATCACATGAGAACTGATTCACACATGTAGATGTACAAGATTAAATTACAGCTCATAGTAATGAGTAATTTTGTTTCAGCCTCATTGGAAAACAGTTCTTGGCCTGCAAGTAAGTCTTGAACAGAGTCCTCAGAAAGAGAGCAGAAATAGCCTGTCTAAGCAGCATGGGAGACCAAATATTAATCTTCTGGGTTCCAAGGGACATATGTGCACAATGTGATTTCAAATTCTCTTGCCCATCACTTCTTCTGAATTTTTGCTGTTAAAAGTTCTCTACATCACTACAGGTGCTGGACTTCTGCCGAGCTTCATTGTGTTTTCTTTTGTAATGGAGATTATTTTCTCAGATGGAAATGATCTATTGAATGAAGTTCTGTGTGTGACTACAGCAACTCTTGATTTACCCTGAGTAATGTGTGCTACCATCTCCACAGCCTTCCTTCCATGATACTTGGAGGATTTTGATTCCTCTTTAGCTGCATTCTCAGTGTGATACTACAAGCCCATTGGGCTGTTCTTGATTAGCCAGGATAGTACCTGGAAGTGAAGCATGAGACTGGTTTGTCAGGCAAATAGTAGTAGGATCTAAACACACAGAAGAAAGAAATCCAGAAATTATTTTCCATTTCTGAATTTGACTGTACTTTTTGTGCTAATATAGTTATACTATGTTACTCTACAGTCTACATTGTGCAAAAATTGCCTTTGTCAAAAATACCTATCCTGGCGTTGTGTTGAGCATCTGTATCCTTGAATACCTGGAGCTGTGCTAGATATCCCAAGAGAAAAAAGGGCTGATGCATGAGAGAAATGTAGTCTCATCTCTCATTTGTTCTAAGAGGCATCCAGTAACAATCTAGAGGGGACTTAGAAAATTCCTTATCAGTTTCCAGATGACAGATAACTGTGCTTTAGCAAATTTGTGTCTGTTAGTCATTTTAACATCTATGCTGTGATTCATCTTAGGCTCAAGAGCTCACTTACACAAGCTTGTTTTTATCTCTTTGGAGGATTTTTTTAGGAAATGCATGTTATGTTTACAGATGTCTTTTAGAGACCTGCTAGAGGACATCACCTGCCTAGAGCTTGTTTAATGTGGACAAAACCTCAGCTACTTCCAGTTGTCAGCCCTGCAACCATAAGGGGCCAAAATTTATTGAAATTATGGAAGGTATCTCTGCACTGCTCTGTCTACTCCATTCTTCAGGCGTCTTTCTGACTCAAGAGCCCTTCTTTGTGCTTACTCTAAAAGAAGCAAATCCTCTCTCTACCCTTCACCTCATTTTCTTTCCATAAATGATTGGATAGTACAGTTTACTGATACAGAATTTCAAAATTTCTCTCTCCTGTGGATATATTTCTTGATACCTCCTAGGACTTGGCGGCATATAGTCTTATCATCTAATCCCCCTTATCACTTAACAGCTGTTGAGCATATAATCTTGCCCTTTGTGCTACCAATGATCTTTCTTCTGCTGGCTAGCATGGGTAGTCATCCAGGTGCTTCTGTGTGACTGGTACTTTCCAAAATTCTGTCTTTTAAAAATGTGACTGGTGCTGCTGAAACAGTTTCTTTACATTAAGGCAATTTACGTAGCTGAGGAGTAAGATTGATACATGAATTCAGAATGATACACGAGGAAACCTGCTTGTAATCCCCCTCTTGTCTAATGCATTTTTATGCATATCCTTCCATGTAGTTTTGACTTTCTTTAACAATTTAATCTCCTGTAGTGTATCTAATCTCTCACTATGTGTCATATCAAATGTTTTATTTCAGTCAGAAGAGTAAAAAAATATTGTTACACTTCCCCTTTAGTAAGTAATCTGGCCTTTTTTATCCAAAGAGGCTGTTTGGTCTGTCCAACAAGCTTAATTTGTGCCAGATTTTCTCAAATTATTGTCCAAAACTGAATGGAAACAGCTACCTGTTTTTTTCTGCACAACTGTATGAAAAATCCAGGGGGTTTCTTTTTATTTTTGTTTTAGTTTTGGGGAGGGTGGTTTGGGAGTATCAGGACTACCTGAGTAGTCCTGAGACTCCCAAAGCACTACTGATAAAGCACTAATGATAAAGTTTGGTCCTGCACTTAACTGTGCAAGAAGTTTAATTTTATTAAAGAACCAGAGAGACCGCAGCAAGGATAAGGTGTGGCATTTATGTTCCTCAAGCAGCCTTTTGATTGTCATTTGCATTAAAATGTCTAAAAACTCCCACATATGTGTATCTTTTCTCTTAAGTATTCTGCTTACAGTGGAATAACTTATAATTAAAAAACAGTCCTGAAACCTGACATATATTTGGCTTTACATTGCTGTTACATAAATTTCTAGACTTTGTAAATGCAGGCACTGTCATTTTTCATCCAAATTTGACAACTTAGTTGAATCTTCCTACTGAAACAAAGGTTTTAAGTATTGAATGCATTTGACAATATTTCTGCTGGCAGAGGATGGCTCCCATCCTTTCTTGTTGTGAGATCTTGCCTTCTATTCTCCTTTTTGTGTATTTGATGGTTCCTGGGAAGAGACCAGAGTCATTCTAGTCAGGGAGACAGGAGAAGAATTTTGTAAGTGGAGCGCATGAAGAAGATGAAATTGGAAGATAACAGTTCAAGTGGCAAAGGAGATTTATGTGCACCACATAAGCAGAGGAGCATTATGACAACACATTATGACTACACCAAATGTAAGTATGTGGGCAAAGCCTTGATATGTCCATCTTGAGCAATATGAATCCACCTTGAAATCAATTGTATGCTGTAATTTAGATGCTGCAGAGGATATGCTGTGATACTTGGGAGGAGCCACTGCAAATCCCTAAAGCCATTTTCAGAGACCAGTCACTTGTGCCTAACAGTAATTGTTTTTTAAAGTTTTAGTGCTAAGCAGGAACCACAGACTGCCCAGAGGTGTGTGGCTTGTTTTTCGTTCTGTCTCCTGATAAGAAGCTTGGACACATCAATACTGTGCAGCCAGATATAATCTGTTCTAGCCATTGGGCCTCTTCCTCTATCCTTGAGCAGTGATAACCATTGGAAGGTGTCTTATATTCCATTTTTATGCAGTGTTTCAAAGTCTCCATGAAGGGGCAAGGTATGTACAAATGACAAGTAGAAAACTCAGTCTTTTTATACTCCAAATACACATGTCAGTCAGTATGATTTACAGGTTTTGCCTTCATAGGAATTACCTTATTTGTATAGCCAGAGGGAAGAAAGTAACTTGTGGCCCTTGTGGCTAGTAGCAGAACCTAACATTTCAGAAAGTTGCCTCCAGAGCTTGATGAAGTTAAACTCTTTTCCAGGTTCTATTCCCTCTTGTATTCTAATGAAATACAATTAACATCTTTGCTTTGCTATGGTCACCTCAGTCATATCAATAATGTTCCTAGGTACAAACTACAGTTGTAAGGTTGCATTATTTCCTGTTTGTGGCAAATGTTTGCTGTCATGTGACTCACTGCCGTGGATTTCCTCATCAGGGTTTTCAGGTTAACCAATGGTTTAGCAATAGTTTTGACCACTGAGCAGAAACAATTCTACATGAGGATTTTTGAACTAAGCAGGCTTTAGTAGAAAAACTGGGTGTTGTCAGAGGTAAAGACACTGCCTGGGTGCCTTTATTGCTGCATGGGTATCACTGTATGATTTGTGCAATATTGGTGAGGAGAATCCTCTCAGAAATCCTGGGTCACTGAGCCTGAACGTGGAGGTTAGACTACATGACCTCCCAGAGGTCTCCTCCAATACTGAACATTCTGTGAAAATATTAAACCAAAACTACTTCTCTTACAACATTTCTTCCTCTTAAATCTTTTTCTTAGTCTTGTGCTCTGAAGGGAATTTTCAACATTTAAAGAAATGTCAGATAGAATTGCATTAATTGAATTAATGGAATGGGTAAAGGGCAGAAACACTGTAAATTAGTGCATGAAAGTATAATCTAATTGAGTTGAGAAAAGTTTAAGATTCTTGTTTCAAACGCCATACAGGAGCCTTTAGAATTTCTATTAATATTTTAATTTTGATGCTTACATTCTGTGTTTTGTTATATGTATCAAGCTACTGTATAATTTGGGGTAAAAATTTCAATGATGGGGCATCCTAATTTTCCTGACTTTCCTCTCTGGATCTACTTCCAGTCATAAAATAAATTAAAAATTCCTACATTAACAAGTGTTTTTACATACTTGGCTTTAATATTTTTGCTGCAAATACATTGCACAGTGTTTTATGCAAGGGTGTTTAGAAGCACTGTTGCTGAACTGCTTACACATATTCATCTAGTAGCACTCTTCTCCAGTGCAGAGGGATGATTGCAAACAAAAAACTCATCATTGCATTACGTAGTTTAATTTAACCCTCTGGATTACAAGAAATATCTACCTCATTTTAGAGTCAACTTGAGGAAGCTCAGCTGCCAAGAAGCAAGTTTTAAAGAAATCAGAGAGTAAAAAAACCAAAACACTCCCCTAGATAAGGAAGGTTAGAGGCCAGGTTGGGTGGGGCTCTGAGCAACCCGGTTTAGCGTGAGGTGTCCCTGCCCACGGCAGGGGGGTTGGAAGGAGATGGTCTTTAAAAGGTCCCTACCAACCCAAACCATTCTCTGATTCTATGAATGGGTAGCAAAGTCTGGGAAAATGTTCTTTCAGCCCTGTCACTGAACCAAGCTGATGTTCCAATACTGGAAAAAAAACAAATGCAATGCTAGTTGGTTTGTCTTTAAATCATCAAGTTATGCCAACTACACAATCCTTTGAAAATAAATTCTGAATTAGTTGCACATGTGTATTTCTAGAAAAAAGAAAAACAAACCAACACAATGGAAACATCAATAGCTGAACATTAAAGCTATAGTATAGAAAGAAGATAGACTAGGTCAGATTGCATAGGCAGTTTTGCCAAGCAAACAAGTGCTGTGGTTAAAACAGTATTAGACTAATAATGCATATATTTTCAAGAATATGAGGGATAAGATGGAGGTTTATGGTTTTGTGGGGGGTTTTTTTTTTGTTTGTTTTTTGTTTTGGGTTTTTTGTCTCACTCCAAATTATTGAATAACAACTTTTGTTTCCTGGAGTATGAGGATATGCATTATTTATGCCACAGAGAGGGCAAAAATTTAGAATAAGATTTAAAATACTGGCACCCTTCCAGGAAAAGCCTAAAATCTAAATATGGAGCAAGTGCCTTGTGTAATTTGTGTTTTTTTTTCTTTTCCAGGGCTTAATTGTCATATCTATAAAGGGATATCAATAATGCAAACATATATCTATTTATAAAACAATCAGTAATAAATTTGTAGCCTGCATATATTATAGAGATTACTGAACCATATCAAAACCAAGGGGAAGAAGCTTAGTTGTATGCATATTCTGCATTCTTCCTTATGATTTCCTCATCTGGAATGGGATCTGCCAGAGTCCTTGAGATCATTAGACCTCCACTCAGCACATGGCAAGAGGGGTGTGACAACATGATTTTCAGCACAATCTCTCACAATCACAGATGTGTTTAGACAATCCTGTCTGTCATTCATACTATATCTGAACAGATTGGGCCCCTGAAAAGTTTTCTGCATTTCATTTTGCAAACTGGCATGCCAAAAACCAAACTCCCTGTTGTAAATTTATGTGCTGTTTCCCCCATGAAGGACTCATGAAAGGGTTACTTTGAACTGTGCTGCAGTGATGTGTGCTCAAGCATGGGCTTCATCTGCTGACCACCCAAGGGTCTCTGGGTTGAAGGACCATATTAAAGGAGAAAACTGGCCCCATTGGTTTTTTTTTGAGCTCATTCTACTTAGGGCATAGTGAGATTCTGTTCCTAATCTTTTCTGCTGTGTCTTGATTTAAACCCTAGAACCTCACAGTGAAGGCAGAGGAGACAGGTGTTTTAGGCAAACAGAACCAGATTAGAGCTGTTTCCTTTCCTGAAAAGGAAGGTGATCTCTGTTTAATGACTTTTTTATAGCTACTACATAATGTAAATTGAATTTTGAACACATTTCCTAAATATGTTGTGAAAAAATTATGTCATTTTTGAGACAGAGTTTTTGCTTTGTGGAATCTAGATAAATTCCTTGAAGAAATTGGGCTGTTGTTGAGGTTCTAGTCAACTTTACCTTGGCCTAACTTTTCACAACACTGAATTTCTTCTTTCAATATGTTTTCTAATTAAGAGTTTGTGAAAAGACCCTCAAATGATTTATCTAGAAACAATTTTTGTTCCTATTCGTCAATAAATAATCATGAAATGGCACCAAATTCATCATGAGAGATCCCACAGTGGTGTTGAGCAAGTTCTTCAATCCTCAGGTCAGAGCAGGGTAAGCTGCAGTAGGTTGCTTAGAAATGTGTCCACTTGATTCTGAGTATCTTCAAGGACAGACACAGGAATTCTTTGGACAAGTTGTGATAGCCTATAACCATGATCGCCATTGAAAAGGGTTCTCTTTTTTTTTTAGTGGAATTTCCTGTGTCTCAATGTGTGCCCATTGCCTCTTGTCCTGTCACTGTGAGCCCCCAAGAAAAGCCTTGATCCTTTTCTCTCCTCATCAGGTGCTTGGATATATGTGGATAAAATCACTCTGAGCATTCTCTTTCCCAGTCCAGCCCTCTCAGCACCTCCTTATATGACAATAGCTGCTTCAGGCCCTTCACCATCTTCATGGCCCTTTGCTGGTCTACCTCCAGTGGTTCTGTGTCTCTCTTGTAGTGGGGAGTCCAGAGCTGAACATGGCACTCCAGATGGTGCCTCATTGGTGCTGAGTAGAGGTGAAGGACCATGTCCCTTCTCTTGCTGGCAATGCATTCAGGATGACCTTGGTCTCTGCTTTGTTGCTCTCCAGAAACCCTACAGCATTTTCTGCAAAGACACATTGCAGTTGGCCTGTGCTGGAGCCTGAAGTTATTCCTCCCGTGGGACAGGAGTTGGTACTTCCTTTTGTTGAGGCTCACCAACTGAGGCTGCTGTCAGCCTGTTTCTGCAGCTTGTCAGGGTCCCTCTTGCTTGCAGAGCACCCATTTTCTTGCAGGCCCTCATCTCACATTTATGTCATCTGCAGGCCTAATGACAAATGGCTGTGAGCAGGAAAACCTAGTTGTCTTTGTCTAAATTGCTGCATGAAAATGACTTAGTTTCCTTTCTCAAAATGCTTCAAAATGGTTAAAAATTTTTCATTCTATGATGTTGCTAATGTGATTCTGTGAATTAATTTTGTCAATGTCTTCAGCTCTGTCTTTTGGATATTACCACATTCCATGGTGAGAAGGACAAATCCTACATCCGCTGTTCAGCTCAGAGGTCTTTGAATATGTAATTGAAACTGTTGGTCAACCACTGAAATTCTTAATGGTATTCAGAGGTTCCAGGAGGCTGATCATCTGATCTGATGTTCCTATTATCAGGGTCAATTTCAGGCCCAATTTCTGAGCTCTCAGAGTCCATAGGTTACAGGCTATGAAGGAGGATTGTTCTCTCTGGTCAGCAGCATGCCAGTGAAGTGCCTTCTTTTCAATATTTGATTGCTTTTTAAGCTACATCTGGCTATATGAAATAGCTAGGCTTTTTCTTCTTTATTTTACTTGAAACAGGCCATCATTCATAATTATATGGTATGAAAACATTTGATATCAATGTGATTTGAAGTATGATTTGAATTTTTTTACTAAATAGTAGAACAATTCTTTTTTTGTGGTATATCATTAAATATAATCAAATATGTGGGTTTTGATGAGGGATATTCAGGGATTTTTTTTGTATTGCTCTTGCAAGGGGAAATGAAGAAAACATGTCTAGCAGTAATTTATGCTGAGGAGTAAGTTGTAATTCATTTTTAGAGGTATTTAATAGAAACTTTTCTTAGCTGCCTTTATTTTTCTTCTAAGAAGTCGGCTCCTCTTAATTTCAAATAAGCACTTCTAAGCCAACTCAAATAAATTGCAGTGAAAGAGTCATTGCAAATTTTTGGGATATGCTTCAGGGAAGTCTTTAGGTTACATCCTTCCTTTCTTTTCAAGATCAGATATAGTGTATTATGACTTACCACTCTTTGAAAATAAAAGTGAGATTCTAATACTCAGTGATTCTTACTCCTGATAAAGAAAATAAAATATTTTACTGCATTGAATAGCATTAATTTGCACAAGTGTATGTGAAATTAGACCAGGCAGTTACCAATAAATCCTGTAATTTAAGTTACCTTCTTCTTGTCAATATTTGATTGTGGGATTATTACAAAGCTAAATGAAATTGCCTGAAAACCTCTGCTACTTTTATACTCAGTGTTTGCCTGTGTGTACTGCATGGTATTTTGCTTACACAAAAGGCACACAGCAAACCCAGTACACCATGAAGTAAGATTTTAGGTACAGCCAGTCTTGTTGAGCAGGTGCTGGTTTTCCAGGACAGCAGAGCAGTCTGTGCCCATGGCTGCTGCAGACAGCCTGCAGTGGGGGCTGCTACTCAGGCTCCGCTCCCCATCCAGCTCGAGGCTGGTGCAGGTCTCATGGATTAATCCATGCCCACCACTCCCACCTGCAGGGAAACCTGCAACCCCACCCCTCTCTTTGGGCATCTCTGAGGAAACGCCTTCACTGTGCAGGGAGCTGCTCCGTGCAGCTCCTGAGAGGTCTGGAGCCCACCTCCATCTGCAGACTGAGAGCTGTGCCCTGGGCGTGGTATCTACAGTAATGAACCAGCAAGCCCTTTCAGCTTCTGCAAGGGCCTTTGCACAAACAAAAAAATGTAACTTCACGGGCTTTATTCAGATGAAGTACTGGAAGCTGCTGACTGGCAGGTCTGCAGGAGAATTGTGGGGAAAAAGAAACCTATTCAGTAGGGGCTTCTGATGGCCGTGATGACAGTGGTAGCTCTCAGTAGTATTTCTGCAGCTAATGCAGAAATGGAAAAAAATTACTCAAAAAATCAGTTTGAATTGTAAAAAAGTGAAGAGAAAATATTATGTGCCATATTAATCTATATGCTAGTGAGTAATGAAGGATAAAATGTCTTAATGAACCCAAACAAAATATACTAAACTGCAAGTATTTCTTGAAGCTTTCTGTGTATCAGCAAGTATTGGTAACTTCATTCAAGATGTAGTTAAGTATTGTTGCTGGACTTTGTTGACAGGTCTTTGATGTGCAGGTTAAAAATGTTGAAAGCTTCCATTGGAAAGTATTGGAACAAAGGAGAAGGTGGAATATAGCAGTGCAAACAGGGTTAAGATTTGATTCTGTAACAGGCAGGGGCTTGTAGCCCTGCTGTATCTCTGTACCACAAGCAGAGAAGATTAGGGGACAATAAAATTGTGGCTGTATTTAATCAGGTAACAGTTAGCAAATGAAGGAATGCTTCCCAAATTTAAAAATTACATTTGTAGATTTAAACAATTTTTCCTACATATGTGTGTTTACTTTTGCAAAAAAAAATTTTCAGTGGGGTGTTCCAAGATATGCATGGACTCAAAGGTCATGTGTGATCCAAACTTGAGATAAGTTAGAATTGCAAATGTGACCCCAAAATAATCATTGCAGTGCCCTTTCTATCAGGCAAAAAGATCAAGATATTTCAGTAATAATCCCCCAAAGAATATTATTTTCATTACTTTAGAAATGACATTCCATCTCTGGTTTAGAAGCAATACTCAGAATTATGAGCAAGCAGTTTACTGCAATCTGTGGGGAAAATAATATCTTTTTAATCCACTAGTGTATATACAGTGTATTTTCCATAAAGGCAAAACAAATATTTTTTAATAGTGTTATGGTTGTATTATGATGTTTAAGGTAATTACTTTTTATACTTTCTAACAAAACACACATACTTCTAGGAGATACCTGGTTTATTCTGTTTTCATAAAGACATTCTTGCAAGAAAAATTTAACTCAATTTAATTCAACTGACTCAATGTCAGTTGGGATGTTATACATTTTAGTGATATAAGTCCAATGCTGCAAAACAGCTAATCATTGCAAAGCAGATGTAAGTTGGGAAAACCATTTGCAGCCTACTTTGCTTCTTCAAAAGCAAATAAGTCAGTGAAAATGACAGGTTTTGTGTGCATTAATGAAGTGAAGACAGTAGTAAGTGAAAACATATTCTTTTGAAATATAATAAAGGTGGCTGGTGCCATCTTCTGGAGGTGGCAGTGATGATTCAGACCACCTAGGATTCTAGACTGAAAAATGTGGTTTTGGTTTTTGGTTTCTTTTAATGCAGTTCAGGATGTTTCAAACAAACAAAAAATATAAAAACCCAAAGTGTGTTGAAAAGACATTGCATAGCTTGGTAGCACTTGCTCTTTCTGGGACATATAAGGTGCTTTTTCATCTCTGATTTTCCAATTTTTGTAAGCCTTGAATGGAGATAGCTAAAATCATTTATCTGTAACTCACAGAAAATTATCTTGTGCAAGATCTTATCTAACATTTAACACTAAATGACTGGGGTTGTTTTATTTTGTGGTTTATTCGTTTGTTCTTTGGTTTAGGTTTGATTTTGTGAGGTTTTATTTGGAGGTTTTGCTGTATCAGTACTGTGGTGTCAGAGCAGAGTTCTAGGGTAGCTTTCCCAGGAGCATCCTAAGCCTGGAGCTGTGGGTGTGTACGTGTGGCTCTATGTCAAGTCAAGTAGGACCAAAATATGATATGTTCTCCAATATCACTCGTAGGTTTTGTCTCTCCTTGTCCTCCTCTACTTAGGTGATACATTTTCTGTTAAGAAAATCATGTTCTGTGTTTAAATGTTACAGTTTATCCCTCTTTCTTCCATTCCTTAATTTCATTGACAGCTGAGGGGGAGCTTGTCTGCGTACAATAGCTGTGAACCTTCTGTAACAGGTTCATGTAGCTTCTGTTATTCAGGCCTGCTACTTGATATAAAAGGACTTATTAAACAAAACAAACAGTACAGAACACCAGAAGAAGACTGTGAAGGATGTGACTCTGTGTCTTGGGCATTTTTACCATCAGAGTGGAAGATTAGTAATTGTCTTATCTTATTTCAGGCTTCACTTCAATTATTTTTTATAGTTACCACTTTCATAGAATATATTGTTTCTATCTTCACTTCTCACTGTGTTTTGGAGAGACAGACAGTAGCAACTTGACAAGGAAGCTGCTGTGTTTGGCTTTATAGGAGGCATGGGGTGACTGAAATAATCTGAAGTTCAGAACTGCCAGAAAATATTTGCTTTGGTTTATGTGCAAATGATACCCAAGGATGCATCCAGTAGTTAATACTGAAGTAAAATACTGGATGCTTTTTTTTTTTCCTAAAGAACATGGTTCCCTAGATGCTTGTGTAGGTTGGTTTTTTTTTTTTTTAATTTCTATTCCAAATGAATATGTAGCAAAGAAAATTAGTTGTCTGCTTGCTGTCTTCCCTTCAGTGTTGCTGTGATAGGGTACTGCTGTGCTTGGTTGGTTACTGGAAAGCTACTGAAATAGGGGAAAGAATATCTTATGTAAGTCACAGCAGGGAGCCCACAATTGCTTTTTATTTTTGTAATACGCAAGTATCTGACTGGTAATGAGAAGATAGTTGTTACTAATCACCCTTCTAAGCACAGTGATGAATTCTCCTCCTCCCCCTAGAATATTGTTTGTATACCCTGTCCTTAATCTCTGCATAAGTGAATGGTTGCATAGAGCTCCAAACGCCCATGCTCCTTTTTGATAAAAGCAGGAACATCCCAGTAACACAGCTCATCTGTGCATAGCTTCACTCCTGTCCTGCAGGCTGATTTTGTGGTAAGATGCCAAATGAAAGCTAAATGCAATATTATTTAATTAAAAACAGGTTCTTATTTACCTGTCACTTTCTCAAAAGGTATTATTTTATTTCAGTTGTCATTGTTATTCTTGGAAGAATTCTTGTATTATGCAGTGGTGTATACATTGAGTAAGGCATTGGGTTAAAACACTTCCAGTTTAAATACATGGGGAAAAATATTCTTCTAACTTGAAACATGGAGAAGTAGAAAATAAAAAATTATTGTTGGTGTTTTGAATACAGAGAAAAAGCTCAGATGTCATCTATAGTTGAGAAAAATTCTATGAGACTAGTAAATAAAATAATTCCAACCAGCCTTCAGTTATGATGTAATATCCTCAAGACAACAGCAGGTTGGTTAAATAACTTTTAAAATACAACTCTTTCACTTTGCAGAGGAAACATCATTACCAATGAAAAATTAGTCAGTCTTGGAAAGGAAAGGAATAGCATTTCCTGATGTTTGCTTAGCGTCAGTTTCAGCAGGAGGTGATGCTGTGTATATGCATACATTTAGACATGTGTGTCACTTTTGCAGTGTAAATCCCTTATGGAAAGTCATAAGTGTCATTAACACAGGCAGACTGAGGAATGTGGAAGGAATATCCTCTTGAGAAGTACTGGGTGTGTTCAGCCTCTCTTGTGGGTGGATTTTGTAAAACTGGATTGCACTGTAATGTTTAATGCTACAGGTGAATATTGAGATGATTGAGAACAGCATGTCCTTTTGGAAATTTGAGCAATTTTTCCTTTGTATTTTGAAGGAGGAATGGAACTCCAAAGCGCTCATCAACTATAATGTCACTGTGTGCTCATATAGTGATGACTTTGTTAATTAATTTGTGTGAGGTTATAGTGTAGTCAGAAATATAACCAAATGTTATTCAATCAATATTGTCTAAATGAAAGTTACTGAAAACAGTGTATGTAGAAAATATGAAAAAATTTTCTGCTTAAGATGGCTTTGACAGCTAATAGAAAAGGTAATTTCAGGTCAGATGACAAGTCAATTGACTTCATTCCACTTTAATAAGTATATATACATAGAGGAGTGTCACCTCTGTACAGCAGCACCAGGAATTTGTTCTAATTTTCCATTAAAACACATTGTTAATTTTATAGGTGGAATATATTGTAGTATTTGTCTGCAAAAATTGCTTGTGTTATACAGGGCAATTATTTTAAAATATGCACACACACTACATATTTATTAAAACACACACTTTCTTGCATATTTAAAATGCTTTTGCTAGTTTTTTTTTTAAATTTGTGTCTTCAGGGAAAAATGTCAGATTCTTCTGAAAATACATATTCAGTTCATTATAAATTTAGTAGTTACAGTGTTTCATATTCAGTAGTGTTTGGCATTTTATTTAAGAATACCTTTGAATATTCAAGTAACTGTGAATTTGACTCCTACTGCTCATCAGTGAAAACTGTTCATTCTATTAATTTGCCCCAGTGCAGTCTGCTTAGGTTGAAGTAACAGATTCTTTATTTTGACAATTTGATAAACTGGGGAACCTTTGTGAATGATGTCATCTTGTGGTTTCTCAGGGATGTAATACAAAAGGTTTACCTTATTGCACAAACTAATCCCACTCTTCTCAGAAATACTGCCAAAGTTTTGGCATATTTGTTGATTTCAGCACTTCCTATTCTATTTTTCATTATCCTGGCACCTTGTGAATCACTCAGATTTCACATCATTCCTGCTTTTCAGTTCAAATGTAGTTCAGCTGCTTAAAAGGGGGAGTTGATAATATTTGTCACTACCTTTTATGCTTAAATGAACAACCTTCAAGTTCATGCACTAATTTTTCTAACTTCCTGTTTCATCTGCTTACTTTTTATCATTCTTGCCTCTTCACATCATGAATGAGGATTTGGCAAGTAGTTTCTCCCACAGATGCCTCTATGAGCATGGTGTCTTATACATTCTTCCTGGTTTAGCAGAACAGTCCTCAGGCATTCAGACTTGACTGTAGTTTGCTGTATCTGTGGTTCTCCATCTGGATCTTTGCAGATATATAGACAGATCGATGCCTACTTTTATTTATTTAAATAATCTAACTCTTGGTTTCCTATCATTTCTTGGATTTCCCTCTGAGCATATGTTCTGTGGGGAAGAACAAATTAGCCCTCTAGTATTTGTACAATGTTTGGTATTCTGGGCTTTCAAAAATAAATATGTGCTTGGCAGTGTCTGCATGTAAGAGAGAAATCTGCCAAGCACCTACAGTTTAACTACATGCATTTTCTATTTTGTTCCAAAGTATGCAGGGACATGAGACTCTTAAATATTGAAACAATATTAAAGTAATATTATGTAGTTCTGACATCACTAAGTTTGCAGTGCTGCCCTCAAAGTGTTGCAGTATGGGTGTTATATATTTAAATGCAAATTTTTACAGGCCAATAGAGTTTATCATCCTACAGTTCTGGTTGAAAATCTTGAATAAATCCATTAAAAGTGTGGGAATGGTCCATGGGCTCTGTCTAATAGAGACCCCCTTTTGAATCAAAAGAGCTGAATTGGATTAATTTTGGTTTTAGCTTTCCTGAGTTCACTTTGGGCATGTAGGAATAGATATTTTGGTAGAAATGCCAATCTATTTTAATTAGTTCCTACTTTGGAGAAGATATTTAGGCATGGAAAAAACAGACAGGGTAGAGGATGGGATTTCAAGCTAGTTTCCAGCACCCATGGAAACTAAAAGAAGTCAGGAACTCCTTTGTAGGACAGGAAATCCCTGCTCTGTCAGAGGATACCATTCACATTCTTGCATCAATCAAATTAACATTTATAGTTATAGTTGACAGGATTCAAGACCAAGAGGAAATGCAGATGCTGCCTTGGGTTGGCCAAGATTCATGAAGTTATGTTTTTAACGCCTGCAGATGTTGGGCCAAAATCAGAAAAGCTGAGATCAGATAGACTTTATTTACAGAGAAGGCCACTTTCTGGAATGTTAAAAAATTAATTATATCTCAAAGAATATAAAATATAATTTCAAATTTATCTTTTTCTTCCAATGTTCTTTTATTCTTAGGAGAAATAGTGTGTTTGAATTCCATAGTAACTCTTCATTCTGGTGCATTATGTATTTCCAGTTGAAAATACTGACACAGCAAATATTCCCAACTGGAAAACAGTGAGAGCAAAAATACCTATCAAGTATCTTGAAGGTCAATAGTGATTTTCATTCCTATTTATCATGAGTTGCCACATCTCAATGAAACTGACAGAAAGAGTTCTTTTATTAGATTTCACTCAGTTATGTTTCAATAGCCCATAATAACTGTAGTAATACTTAGAAAAATTATATAAAAATTCAATAGAAGAAATGTGTGAGAAAGAAGCTGATGCACTGGAAAAAAAGAATTCTAGTACAGACATCTCTGCATGTCTAAGTGATTAAGACAGTGAAAGGAAAGCACATTTTTTCAGTGATGTTTTTTCAAAAGTGTGATATAGTTGAGAACAGACCAGAATGGAATTGAATCCTGTTCAGCAGTTCAGGTAAATACAAGCAACTTCTTCCAATAGGGTGAAAATAACAGTTTTGAGTTTGATCTTTTACCCCTAAAACATGAATAGATAAGTTGCACTCCAGAAATGTGTTGGCTTTTTCTGATGCTTATCAACACCTTTTTTAAAATCAGTGGTGACTTTAATGACTATATTCAGGAGATGTGAATATTTGTAATGAAAATTAATTGTGAGATCAGATAAAGAGATCATTTTGATGAAGTTTCCTGTCTTGTCTAGCATAGGAAATGTGCTAGGATGTGCTCCCTCAGGCATTGGTGGGTATTTAACCCACTGTTTAAATGTCACTGCCTTGCTGATGTTCTTGCTTCCCCTCCTTTAAATGGGAGCAGAGTATGTTCTCATCTTTTTAGGAGCAATAATCGGTACTTATTGGTGAGTCGTAACATCCTGGTGCAAGAAATAAAGCAAAACTTCATTTTTCTGTCATTTGAATTGATCATTCTCTAAGTGTTTCCAAATTTAGTATTTCTAATAGATCAATGCAAGCATCCCTATCCTCTTAGTGTACATTTAGTATAAATTCTGTTAATCTCCAAGAGGTCTCTGCTACTGTCAGAATCACCTTTCCAGTTCCCACCCATCTGGCATGCCTCAGAGAGGGGACATCGCTGGACAGCCAAGGTTAGTCAGGACAATTTTGAGAGTCCACGCTGGTTTAACAATATATGAATATGATCCCAAAGTTGTTGGAATGTTTAACCTTTTATGTATGTTTTTACAACTTCTTATTCCCTGGTTGAAGTGCTGGGAAGGTGTAGTGGATTACAGAACTGTATTCAAAATCCTGATTAATTATGATTATTAAAAAGGAAAAATTGTGACTGTTGGCTGAATGTATGTATATGTCACTGTTTTACAGATACTGTGTCTTTTGCATATCCAAGTTTTAATCAATCTCTATGTAACATCTCAGTTCTCATTATTTGTTTACTTCTCAGGTGATACAGTAGTTTTTAGTTCAAGTACAAGCATCTACTTAAAATCTGCTACCTCTTCTTCTAGAAAATTACTTGTTTTCCTAATTTGTCTTTGCCATGTTTCAGTCACTTAAAACATAAAAAAATTATTTTTCAATATTGAAAATAGTCATCCTTTTGGCTCCCATTACTTCTCAAATACATTACTTTTGATGAACTAGTGCATTTGATTTAATGAATTCTTAAAATAGTCTTGCATCACAGTCAGAAATGAAAAAAACTGAGAAATTATGTAAACAAAGGATATGCCCAGGCTGCAGATTAGACTAGTATGTCTTTAATTAGCTTTATTAAAAACTGTTGTGAAAACTTTCTGAAATAGCATGCTGACCTTTGCAGACTGAGATAACCTGTGTTGAAGATATGTTTCTTGTCTTTTTGGTATGACACATGCATGCAGGACAGTATGAATTTGTGGGGACAGTGCTCTTCTCAGCAGTGACTTTCCAGCATCTGAAACTGGTTGGTCATTTACTGCTTCAGATGGGTGTGACATGGATCCCATGCATCACTCCTTGCTTAATCTGGGCTGGATGACTCTGGACCTTCCTGTTCACTTCAGACTTCCCTGTGGCTCCTCTGTAATCTGTCATTGGTGTCCAGCTCCACATAGAGGTGGTAAACAGCCAATGCCTCTCTCTTATTTTGCCAAACTTGTCAAAAGTAGGTGACAGCACTGTTATGAAATGCAAGGCTGAAGTTAGATTTTTTAGGGAAGACGTTTTATGAACTGACCTAAATGTTGATGCTGAAAGAATAAAAATGTAATTTTTGTTACTGCCAGGAAAAAAAATATGGGGGAACATTTCATGGGATTCTATCCAGATGGTTCTTGACTATCTCCACCAAGTAAGAGTAAGTAAGGGAGGCTCCACAACCTCTCTGGGCAAGCTGTTCCAGTGCATGGTCATCTGCACAGTAAAGAAGTTCCCCTTGTTTCTCAACTTCCTGCGCATTCATTTCTGCATGCTGTGTTTTGCCCTGTTGCTTGGTAACACCAGGAGGAGCCTGGCTCCATCCTGACATCTTCCCCTCAGATACTTGTGTGCATTCATAAGGTCCCCACTCAGTCATCTCTTCTCCTAGCTAAACAGACCCAACTCTCAGCCTTCAACAGAATTGTAGAATCCTTTAGACTGGGAAAAAAACCTCTAAGATCATCAAGTCCAGCTGGTAAGCTTTTCCTTGTGAGATGTTCCAATCCCTTAATCACCTTTTTTGCCCTCTGCTGGACCTCCCATCCCAGGAGCTGCATGTCTCTCCATGTTCTCTGAGGAACCCAGAGCTGCACACAGCACTCATGGGACCTCACTGGCAACAAAATCACACTTCTGGCTCATGGACAGCTTGTTGTCCACTAGGTTCTTCTCTGCAGAGCTGCTCTCCAGCAGGTCCTTTTTTGTCCAATGCAGCAGAAAAGGCTGGTCAGAGAAAAACTACAAGCATAGGTGCACTCTCCAGTGTCATCAAGGGCATGTTTTGCATCCACAGATGTTATGATTTTGTAAGTCCCAGATGTGCTCTCCTAAACTTTCTCTATTATAAATGGAATAGTTCTACCCTCCTCAGTCTCTTCTAGTAGGAAAGCAATTCAGTTCACTTTATTGGTCCCGCAATTATGGAATTATATCAGGTTTATGTGAAATGCAGTCTGCATTTCAATAAAATTTAAACTTCAAAGTCACAGTCCTTTTCCGAGAGTTAATAGTGTTCTACGCTGCTGGGTATTTTCCTCAAAAGCTTTCTCAAATTAAATATCACACCACTCACTGATTCTGTGATCCATCTGCAAGTCAACCATGGGGCATTTTGGAACAGGTTTTTAATACTAAGCTTAAAATTATTCATGTCTGTGAAAAATCTTTCAATTGAGTAACCCACTCATCTTTATACTATGCAGAACAAGCTGGGTACTTACCACAGTTGGCGTAGTGATTGAATTTCAAAGAGAACAAGCATATTAAAAAGGAAAATGACCAAAAATAGTCACTTCAGGATACAAGTCAGGACAAAAAACCCGTTGATCATAGACTGTGAAGAAAGAATGTATAGCTTTACATTTTGTGCCCTGAAAATACTGTTCTACTATATAGCATTTTTTCTCCTTAAGAATTTAGATGAAAACTAGACCTCAGAAGGAATATTGGGAATATTTTGATCACTGTGTTATGTTTCTTATCAGAAATTTAAAAGCATTAAACTTAACTGGAAAAAAATTTGACTCAGACTAGTCTTGATAAAATAAATTTGATTGAGACCTATGAGGAGGGACATGGTTAGTGATGCTAAAAGCAAGGTCTTAGAAGGAATTTGCCACTGTTTGAGGTTTAGTGGCTGGGTATCTTGAGTTGCTTGTCAGTTTTCTTGGAGTGGCTAATGGAGTGGAAAGACTCATGCAGAATGTTCTGCCCTGGAACTTCCTGCCTGTTTCTTGGCTTGTATTTTGAAGACCTGGCATGAGCAGGAAAGCATTGTGGCAAGTCAGGGGAATTAGAGGTCTGTGCAGGAAAAGGGGAAAGTGCAGATTCTCCAAGAAAATGTAGCATGCTGAAAAGCAAGCATGACAATGGGGGTCATGGTTATGGCAGTGTTGTCTTCTGGTAATCACTCAGTTCTGAAAGGAGCCAAGGCCTCACATTGCCTGCAGGTAGCCCTGCTTGGCAAAAAGCACCCCAGTCTCTCCCAAGACATCTCTACTTCTGCTAGGAGTGCTTCTCAAGGTTTTAAACAGGGGCAGGTTGTTCCTTTTCAGCTCTCATGCTCACATAACTTCCCTATCTTTTGTCACTATGTGATGTAAGGATTTAAAAACATGGGGTTCAATGATCTATCCCTAATTTTGTAGATATCTAAGTATAAGAAATCTGGCAATGCAAGTCTCCAGGCTACCTGATATCACCTTAGAGCTAGTCTTGCTTTGAGCAGGCTGTCACTGAGACAAGCGTCTTCAAACCTTGTCTAAGGAAAACACTGATTATACCATTGCATCAGGTGTATAGCTTTAGTAATTTGATGAAGGTCAGCATCTAAAATTATGTCCTGTACGCAGAAAAAAAGCAAGTTCTTGGATCTTAACTTTAGAATACATATTTGAATTTATCAGAAAAAGAAACTGAAATCCAGTCATCTAATATAAAGATGCAATGGAATTTTGTGGAAGCAAATAGCTGGAGAAGCTTTCACCAAAGCAAAGTGGCAAGGGTATGTGTGTGTGCCTGTGTGTGTTCAGTTTCTATCTCTAGGACTACTTTCAGTATGTTCTTGCATTATATAAGAGAAGAGACAATTACTGATATTGTATTATGCTAATTGTGCTTATATTGTTTTATGGTTGTCCAGAGGGAGGAAACGCCTCCTGATATTATTTGGCTACGTTACAGTGGCATGGAGCACTCATTGTTTACATATGAATGCATTAATACTTTGATAGCTCTCTCTAATAGAATTTGACTTCTAAGTACATAATTTGCTTGGACTAAATGAAAACTAGGCTATTAACACTTCGTAGATTTATGATTAATTGACTTTCTTGGACAAAATACATTTTCCCCATGACTGCAGTTGTCTATTTGTTAAATATATGCCTTTTTTAGTATAGAATAGCCACATAGCAAGTCTTCTTATCAGTTCTCTTTCTAGATTCTGCTGGTTTTTTTTTAAAGAATGTTTGTCTATAAGTGGGTATGTCTAACAGATCAGTAGAGTGGGAAACAGAGTGGTTGAAACTGAGGGAATACCTCCACAGGAAAAGAGAGGTTTGAAGGCCTGTCTGTGCTTCAGTCTTTATTCAAGTAAGACTATGAATGGACTGCCTTGACTCAAGGCATTTATTGAGCTTGGGTGCTTGACCTTAAATGAAAAAGAGGCTGTACTGATGAATTGTTTTAAATTCAGCTAATTTACATGTAGTTCAGCGTGTGTGTAAATATGTAGATATGTGTACATGCATTTGTGTACACACTGTATAATCTTCAGCGTTACAAATTATAATGTAAAAGCCAAAACCTGTTGATGTAGACTCATTCAGATCAGAATAAGAAGATGAAGTTCAATTGCTTTCAATGGTGCAGATCAGTCAAAACCAAGCCTCCAAAACTTTTGTAAACAGAGCTTTATATACTCCACAAAATCATTCTATTCTACTGTGTCTGGACGCAAGTTCTTCTGTGATAAAGGCCTCTTGGGCATAGTATGGAATAGTTACATGGAAGTGCTGAATTATGTTGGAAATTCCCAAACAGTAACAGTAGATAGATAAGTATTTCTTCTATTTTTGATGTCACAAATACTGCTAGCAAGAAGCCCACAAGCAATTTCTTCATCCTTTCTTTCAAGATGCTTTTAGTGCTTTGTGGTGAAAAAAAAGATGATGTACAGATGGAAAGGTGGAGTTTAATAGAAGGAAGGGAAAGGTATAGAGGGATGCCCTATGTGAACCTTTTAATCCTATGGTAGAGCAAGTCAAAGCATCAGGTCTGGAGCTCATCCCAAATTCTTGTAAAATTTGACAGAAAGTCTTTATATATGGGCTTCAGGGGCGTTTGCATTTGTTCTGTACCAAAAAGCATCTTGTTTGTCTCAGGTCACATTTTCATTTTGCTGTCTTTTTCTTTACATGCCAGTCCTGTACCTCTTCCTGACCTTCTTACCACTCTCTTCAGTGCACAAGCAGCTGCTCCTGTAGTCAGAAATTTTCAGAGTAATTAACATCTAAAGCCCTGCCCCTTACTACTGCCTCTCCTCTATGTCATTCTTCATGGTGACTCTGTCCTGCCCATTCTGTCAGTCTTTCAGGCTTTTCAGCTGTTGGGTAGGCATACAAGGAGCTCACCACATGCTCCTGCTTGGGGCTCACCTACAGATCTATTGCCCTATCTAGTTTTAACAAACCTAATTCCATACTCACCTTTTGTTTCTCTGCCTTTCTTCTTAAAATTCAAATGCCTCCTAATACTCTTGCTCTCTTCTGATGGTGCTGTTTTATACTTTATCCTGGGCCTTGACTAACATTTGTATCCACCCACTTCCCTCCTGTTGTCTCAGAAGCTACCTCCACAAGTGTGTAAGTGCAAACATTTAGCCATCTTGACTTTTTGTTCCTTATGTTATTTTTCCTCCTCTTCCCTCCCTCTTTCATAGACAGCTAGGTATGTGTCTCAACATGTGGTGTATATACTTAATAATGTGTTTAGATGTGCTTGTTATTCCCTTTAAACATGTCTAAATAGAATAATAAGTATGGCTCTTACTCATCAGTTCACAGTCTGTCTGGGTAGATAAATAACTGAATTCCCAAAATGTTTCACAAACAAATCTTCTGTAGATACCTACTGAAATATCTTGGTATTTTGGAAATTCTGTGTCAATCGATACTGTTTTGAAAACAAGTGATTACATTTGAAATGTGGAATGTACATGCATGTATACACCACATCCCACCCTTCAGTATTTGAGTACATTGTCAATGTTCTACTCCATTTTCCTCACTGAATTAGAAAACATAGTTTTTAATATATTTATACAAAATCCCTTGAAAATTCGAAGCTAACTTTTAGCATGAGAATTCCATAAGAATTGTTTGGAAATGAAGACATACACCTGGAGCTCCTTCCCACTCTGACAAGGTTTCCCGGAAGGCCCGCTGTAGTTCACTGTAGATGGTGACATCTGAGGGAAGAAGACAAGCCACACTTTACTGCAAGCAGAGGTATTCTTTGTCTGAAAAGGGCAGTGAGGCCTTAGGAAGGATGAGCTCTATCTGTTGATAGGAAAACCTTGCTGGTCTTCTCTAGAGCAGTCTGGGAGACTCATCTTTAGGAGTCACTTCACAATAAGGTATTGACTTAATAGCCAAGATTTTTGGTAACCTGCTGATGACCAGACCAAAACTTTGTTTTGTACAATGAGTGAAGTTGACTGTGCTGAAAGAAAAATATGGCACACTGGTATGCTGAATTTATTAGGGTTTTTTCTTTGGTCTTTTGTTTTTGGTTTCATAGTAAAATGATTTCTTTGAAAGAAAATTCTTCTTTCTTGTCGGTTTTGGGACCGACATCTGTTTTTATAGAAGCTGGTACTGGTACTGGAAATGTTTTGGGCTAGATTTTCTAATGAAGGTTCTGACACATACATATAAATAACCCCCTTCCCCCCAGTGATGTCCTCGTCAGAAATTTTCTGTTTATGTATGTGAGCCTACCCTGAATTCTTTTTGTTCTGGGAACATCCCTGTAGACTGAAAATGAGGAAAATAAAAATCTAGGGGAGTATAACTTGTTTCCAATATAGCACAAAAACAAAAGAAAAAATCTATTTACACAGAGATTGCTTGTTGTTTTTTTTGTTTTCTATTTATTTAATATCAGTCAGAATTTTATGTAAATCAACATGCTTTGAATGGATGAATTTTGAGGTGATGTTTTAATTATAGATGTATATATTCTGAGCATCTGTTGTGTCATTAACATCTGGGATATCTCTTGACACCTCCCATCTCCCCCAAAATTCAGTTCAAATTAAATTCATAATGTCATAGTCTTCAATCATAGAAACAGTTATGACAGCTTCATAACATTTTTGTTTGTTTTATATAGCTTTAAAAAACACATAATCCCCAAATTCTGTGTTAAATAACAAATTTCTAGAAGTACTCCACCACTCAGCTCTCAGGCAACTTAGGGGTCTATGACAGACATAGTGAATTTATTAGCTTTACTACATTTTGTCTCATACTTTGTTCTAAGGAGTCCCAAATGTGATGTAGCTATCCATTACTTTATTCACCTCTTGCTGAATTACTTTACTTCTTTTTATTATTTTAAGAAAATATCTAGTCTCATGACATGCAAGTTAAGTCTGAGGAAAATACTGTATTTGTCTTTATTAAAAGTCAATAATGAATAACAGTATTATTGCATGATGGAAAATCATTTGATGAAGAGATAGATACATGCTTAGCTAGATTAGAATTCTGAATTCTTTCTCCAGAAGCTGTGTTTTGAGACATAGGATTAATTAAAACTATGTGAAAGACACACAGTAGGACACTGCCTAATCAATTAGTATTTCAGTAACAGGTTATAAGACAGAAAATGTTAAAAATGGCTGGTTTTGAGACTTCTGAAGTGCCACAGAGTACTGAATACTGAAGACTAATAGTTCAATAGTGGGCCAAAGGTGTGTAAAAGTTAGTTTGCTCACATAATATAAACTCATAGCACAGGGGTGAGCCTTGAGGAGATTCAGTGTTGTGATGGTAAGCATTCTAAAACAACCTCCTCTTCCCTCCATGTATTTCAGGTCTGGTTTGGGGTTTTTTTTTGTGCAAAGTACCTAATCTACTATTTGAGTTAAAATTAACAATGCTGTACTTTACAGTGAATACGTGTTGTTCACTTTACAGAATATGCATAATTATGAAGGAACATTAACTCCAGGACAAGAATTTCCTGTAATTTGAGTCTCCTTTCTTTGTAAATAAGCAAAGATCTTTCTCAAGAAACCTAATTTCATTATCATCTATGTAAACTTTATATGCAAATACCTGAAAGGGAAGAGCAGCTGGAAAATTAGCTTTTTAATCTCATACTTAAATGCTTGGTGTTGTATTAGAGATGGTGTGTTTGTTGCCTGGCAAACACATGTCAGTATGATTAGGGTCTTACAAACTTTAGAGAACTTCTGTTTTGTGGTGAATGTGCAATAAAACTGTTAGGTGTTCTTTCTAGCTTTAATTGAAGTAAAGTCTCAGGAAGGTGTCACTGCCTTGCTATGTTCTGCAAGGCTGGTAGAGTGAGGTAAGAGCCATGAGGCCACGGAGCCAGGACACACTGCATGCTCCATCTTAGAGCTGCAAAAAAATGTGACCCTTACTGCACTTGCTGCAATGCTAAGGATAGACCAGGGTCTGAAAATTAAATTATCCTCATCCAATATATTGTTGGACAGGGTCACAGACTAGAAGGATGACTGACCCTGCTGTTGAGGATTAACTGCAGCAATTCAGTACCACACAGCCACTCATTCACCTTCCCCTCATGCCAGAGGGATGGAGAGGGAAATTAAAAAAAAAATAGAAAACTTGTGGATTGACATAAGAACAGTTTAGTAATTGAAACAAAGAAAATACAGCAGTAATGCTGCTGAAAATGATAATAAAAATAGGGACAGAGAGAGAAAAAAGGAGAGAGAAACTCTCTGATGCAAATAATAATGCAAAGAAGTGATGCATAGCTGCTACTCTCCAAGTGATGCCAGGCCAGTGCCAAGTATAATCTACAGCCCTTCTGGGTAATTCCTCCAGTTTAAATACTGGGTATGACATTCTGTGGTGTGGAATATCTCTTTGTCCAGTTCAGGTCACCTTCCCTGGCGATACTCCCTCCCAGCTTTTTGTGAAGCTCCTCACCAGCAGAATATGAAACTTGAAAAACTTCTTGACTTAGAATAAACACAGCTTAGCAACAGCACAAATATTGTGTTTTCAGTATTATTCTCACACCGAATCCAAAGCACAGGACTGTATCAGCTATTAAGAAAAAACTCTCTCTATCCCAGTCAAAACCAGGGCACCAACCCTGTTTTACCTTTATTTTATTGTAACTGGTGAGTTAGTCCTAAACTGAGAATAGTGTTTGTTGATGGGGTAGATTCTAAAGTTTAAAATAAATATTTTATATTTATTTTAAATATTTTCCCTGTATAAGTATTTAATATAGTGTTAAATATAGTTCTTCTCTTCTAAATGGAATAATAGTCCACTTTTTTTTCTTCTCAGCTTTTGGTTTTGTGTTTTCCTTGCACTTCAGCAAAGATATAATATGATCAGATTGATGTGTTAAAGTCAGACAAAAGAGCAACAGCTTCAATATTAATTCTATATATGGATAAAATGAAAACAAATTTTTGGAGTATGTGTTTCAAATTATTTTTCTAGAACATAGAAAATTTTAATTGTAGCACTACATTAATTTGATTAAATTTCTGATTTAATGTATTGTTGATTCAGATACCAAGTCTTTTTACTCTGTTTTGAGTCAGCTTCAAATTTTTTCATCCTTAGTGCTTGTCTCTGATGGTTATTCTCTCATGGCCCTGTTGGGGAATCCAGTATATTTAGAGGAAGATAGTGATTCTCTTAGTATTTTATATCTTTAATGTCTCCCTTGACTCCAAATTGCACAATTCATGTAATTAAAAAAAAAAAAAAAAAAGTAAAAAGTGAAACTCTTGCTCTAAAGAAGTATAATCTAAAATGTGAAATTCTCGTATTTGAATGTTTTGGTGATGCAGATTTCAAACTTAGTATTACATTGTGAATTGTGCAAATGTGTGTGTCTTTTTGGTAAATGGCTATCAAATTTTGATTTGTAGAATTTTAATTTCTACAAACCTAACTGAGGTGTGCCTTCATTGCATTCACTGCCACTCTTGTGGAGTGACATAATGTACTGAATAATTAGGCTTTGAATCAGAAAGTGCTAATGTGAGAGACAGTACTTTTTGCAGTAACATTTTTAGTGGTTTTATCTGAAAATTTTCAGCAGTGGTTCCTGTAGATCCAGTAGTGTGACTGCAAAGCATCTTTTAGATAAAATATTTCCCCTCTTAATCTTTTTGGTTATTATATTCCTTACTTAGCCTCTCGTAGAACACTTTGACTTCGTACATGCTTTCCATGGCTGTCTGCCCATAGAGTTGTAGACTCCTATAGTGCAGTCCATAAATAAGTGACACATGGCATGGGTGAATGTGTTGGTTTTGATGGCCTGGTTTTTGGTAGCAGGGGTCCACAGAAGTGGCTCCTGTGAGAAGCTGCTGGAAGCTTCCACCATGTCCAACAGTGCCAGTCCTGGATGGCTCTGATGATGGACACACTGCTGGCCAAGGCTGGACCAACGAGAGAGGCTGGTAGTGCCTCTGTGATGACATATTTAAGAAGAAAATAAAAACAAAGTGCACACAGTTTTACTTCTAGTCAGAGAAGAGGAGGAGGTGAGAACATGTAAGGGAAACAACATGGAGACAACCAGGGTCAGTGGAGAAGGAGGGGCAGGAGGTGCTCCAGGCACCAGAGCTGAGATTCTTCTGCAGGCCGTGGTGAGACCATAGGGGAGGGCAGCAGCTGTGCCCCTGCAGCCCATGGGGATTTACGGGGGATGCAGAGATCCACCCTCAGCACACTGGGGAGGTGTCCATGCAGGAGCAGGTGGATGCCTGGAGGAGGCTGTGATGCAGTGGGAGACCTGGTGGAGAGAGAGGGCCCTTGTTCCAAGATGGAGTAGCTTGTCCTTGGAGGACTGCACTCCGCAGAGGACTGATCCATGTCTCAGCAGTTTTGGCAGGACTCCTGCTCATAAGAATAGATCCATACTGGAGAAGTTCATGGAGAGCTGTATCCTGTGGGAGACACCCCGTAGCCTCACAGGGGAAGGGCTGCTCTCCTGGAGCAGCAGAAAACCTCAGGTGACAAACTAACCAAACTCCCACTCCCTTGTCTCCCTGCACTGAGGGAAAAGAGGAAAGGGGTGGGGGAAAAATATGTGGTTTTAATGCTTAATTTGCTTATCATGATCCTCCTCTGCTTATTAGTAATAAATTCACTTTGTACTTCTAAGCTGAGCCAGTTTTGCCTCTGGAGTGTTTTCTCCTGGTCCTTATCTCAACTCATGAAGCCATCATTGGTTTGTTTCTTTATTTCTCCTCTATCCAGCTGTGGACCCAGGAGAGGGTGAGTGAGCAGCTTTCTTGGGTGCCTGGCACTGGGCAGTGTCAAACCACGACAGTGAAAAAGAAAACACCAACCCTTCTTCCATCTGAACAGCCTTTCCTGGCAGGCAGCCTGCCCCTCTGTACTGGGCTCAGGTCATAACCAGCACCAGGCTGGTGTTGAGGGCATATTTTTTTGTATGCTGCTTCATGACCACCAAAAAGAAGTGTCCTTCAGTATCACTTTTCATTATTGCTTTTCTGTATGATTTTGACACACGGAGTAGTTTGTGGATCATGCACTTAGGCCCTGAGCAGGATTTTAGGTGCCTGCTGAGTGTTATAACTGAGGGAGCTGGATTTGTGTGGCAGGTAGTTGTTAAATTTTGCAGTGAGTTGAAATCCTGCCTCTTTCTTTGGGTACCTCATCCCTGCTGAGTCAATCAGAACTAGCCACACAATACTTCCCTTGCTGCCAGTTGCACAGAGTGTGCAATAACCCATAAAATAACTATGTTGTGTGGAAGTTAGGCATTTAAGAGCAAAACCAAATCTTGGTGATGTAGATTTGCTCTCTCTTTATCCTGTGTCACAAACATTTAATAGCTCACATATGTATTGGTATGAAAATGAGGGATTTAAATAAATTCTATCTAGAATTGCTCAGTATCTTTGAGGACTTACAAAGATTTCCAGAGTAGAACGGGGAATTTAGATTCTGCAATACAAATGCTGTTTTTGTGATGAAAAATACCTTTGTTCTGTAAATAGATTTTACTAAGGAAATATAATCTTTTGGTTTGTTTTTGTTTGGTTTGGTTTGGTTTTTTTTTTTCCAGTAAGATGTACTCTTACCACGATCAAAAGAAAAGACTTCTCTTATTTTGCACTTACAGTCTATGGATATTACTTTGCTTATATGGTGCAATTACTTTTCATTCATTTCATGCTTCTGTGGCTGATTCTAGGACAGAGGCCCATCTGTATCTATGCCTCAGCCAATAATTGCTGTTGTTGCTCTGGAAGCATCCAGCTATGGCTTAAAGGAGTGAAATGCTCTTCCCTCTCGCCTCTTTTCAGCTGGCAAATTTAAGACTTTTAGGTGAGGCTGTAATGGCGTGTTTTGGTTCTTGAGTTGTCAGATGAAGTTCCATTTTGATGACAGCTGGGTATTAATGAATGAAGAGGAATTGGGGAAGGCAAGTTATAAAAATGCAGGAGGGACATTGAAGGAGCAGGAAAGCATCTTGTTTCAAAAAGTTTGTTCAGCTTCCTTGATGGGTTGTATTGTTTTACATGTCATCCATAAAATCTGAAACTGGTGGAGCAGAGGAGGTATGGGGATATAGAAAGTGCACGAGTACTAAATGAAGAGCAAATCCAAACACTCTTACCAATATGTAATAGAATTAAACATTGTGAAGTCTATGCTGGAGTGTCATTTTTCTTTCTTCTTACATTATGGAGTCTGTAGAAACCCTTCCTGAAAAATGAAAAAGAGTTTGAGCTTATTGCTGTCTCATATTGAATAACTGAAGGAAACAAAGCCTGGAAATGGTTTGTAAAATCAGAATAATTTTATTTATTTAATGTAGATTTCTGTAAATATAAGATAGATTCTTGTGAATATATTAGTATAGCAAGAGTTATTATCTTGAATGTAGGAATGGATTATATGCAGTGATTAAGTTTTCATTTGGGACCTTCAAAGCATATAAATAATGAAGCCTATTTGAGGCAGAGAATTCATTAGTTTTGTATGGCTAATAATTAATAGGGAAGAAAAGGTTATCTAGAAGCAAATGTCAAAAACTTTACAGTATTTATAGTAATAAAAACATGTTACAAATATAAATAGACAAAAAATATTTGTGAGCTTACAGGCAGCCTAACAGAATAGCTCTGAGAGAAATGACTTCATTCAGCTTTTGAGACACAGATATCACTATTTAAGGAAAATTTTCCTTTATAGGTAGAGAGAGCCTTTTAGTACACAAATTAAGCTTGTTAAGTATTAAAAAACAAGTCTTAGAGTAATTATTATGTGATCACCATTGAAGCAGATGCAGTTTTCCAGCATTACATAGAAGAGTTAAGATTTTTTTTTGACAAAATAGTCAAGTTCATGCAAATATATTGTGGTAGAAATACCAACGTCCTGCTGCCCAATCAGGAGTTTAGAGAACTGTGCTCATGCTTGTTGTCTACAAATACAGCCAGTCTTTGTATATAAGCAAAAGTAGGAGTCTGTGGATCAAAACAACTTACCTGTTCATATTTCTTGAATATTTCTTTAATATTTCTTGAATATTTCTGTTATCATTCTTATTTTCTCTGGACTTTTTTCTTCTTATGACAAATTCTGCAGTGTGGACAATGTAATCCACTTTGAAGATTTTTGGCAGATTTAGATAAATTTAGGTAATCATTTAGCAAATTAATTGGTTTAAGCCAATACCTTTGAACTAATGATATGGCAGCTTTCATAATATGGCTGCATCCAATGCATTTAATTAAAATTGGATCTTGAGAGCTACATCTGCAATGTTCCATATATTAATTAAAATTATGAGAACTAATTAACAGGAGAACGTGCACAGGTGGAAAATTATATATAAACAGAGCTTCTCCTCCTCCAGGAATAGCATTCCACAAACATTTTGAATTTTTAAAAGAATTTTTAACATTCCAGTTTAGATCATAGTGTTATTTTTAGTTTTGTTTTGGTTTTGTGTACTTTTGTGTGGTTTTCATGGTTTTTTTTTTTTTTTTTGGTTTGGGGGATTTGGTTGTTTTTTTTGTTTTCTGGTTGTTTTGAGGTAGCATTAAAGGAGGCAACAAAAAGGAAAGACCAATTTTACAGAAAAATAATATTATTTTTATTATTTGAAGAGAAAACAGAGATGTTGCTTTGGTATTTATCTCAAAGAGCATAGTTACCTTTTTTTTGTTGTTGTTAAAATTACCAAACATCAAACAAATAAGTTGAAGGTTCTGCTTTGGTGCTGCTTTACTATGTTGTTGTCTTGGCAATGTGCTAGCCTCTAGTGTGACTCACAGCTATTTGCATTAATTTAAGTCATTTACACAGTCATATGCACCATCTCTGACTTGGCGAGGCATCTGGTACTCCCTGGGCTGCAGGAAATTTTACAGGAAAGTAGGATTGTTCATGTTTCAGTGCAATCACTGTCTTTAGCAACCGGAAGGCACAGAAGTCTGAATAAGCCTAATACCTGTCTGAAGGTCTCTGGGACCTGGACACCTGTATAACTTACAAGTATTTATTCCCTGTTATTTCTGAGTTGCAAATGGTGTGATTTTGTATTCCTGTGATCCCAATGTGTTTCTTTCCTTTCTGGATTTGAAAAACATAGTCCTAGCTTGGTGTTAGTACTGTCTGTCACAGCTCCAACCAGGTATGAACATAAGAGAGTTAAATGACACGAACAATTTCTACTGTTAAAATCATGAATAAATTGAAACAATGCAAAAGTGAGTTCAAACATCTACAGAGCAACTGTGGGACTGAGTGGCCTGGCTGAATTTGCACAGAGAAGAAAAAGGATTGACAAAAGTAGTCCACTTAGAGTCTATTGGTTGTTGAACAAATTGGTTTAACTGGTTAAACAACAAAACCAATGGTATTTCCTACTACCAATGTCAGATGAACACCCCAATTAAACAAGAATTTCACGGAGATGTGTTTGAGTTCAGAGCCCTGGACATCTGCATTTTTCTGGTTCTTTCAAAACAGGACCACCACAGTCAAACTAAGAGAAAATGTATGGGGAACTGGTAGGTTTTACCTAAGACAGAAATCTGCCTCAGTAGATGTGAGCAGTTCTTGGAAGAGCAGCTGAGACTTTTTAATCCAAGTAAAAGTAGAGGGGAGGCCTTACGAGGAGGGACTGAGGTCAGTCCTTCAGCCTGGGGAAGAGGAGGCTGGGGAGGGGCCCCATCACAGTCTACAGCTGCATGAAGAGGGGAGGAGGAGGAACAGACACTGATTTCTTCTCCATGGTGATCAGTGACAGGACCAGTGAGAAAGGCCTGAAGCTGTGTCTGTGAGGTTAGGCTGGGTATCAGGAAAAGTTTATTCACCCAGAGGCTGTTGGGCACTGGAACAGGCTTCCCAGGGAAGTGATCACAGCATCAAGCCTGACAGAGCTCAAGAAGGGTTTGGACAACACTCTCAGGCCCATGGTGTGACTTGGGGGTGGTCCTCTGCAGGGCCAGGAGTCAGACTTTGGTGGAAAGGGTCCCTTCCAACTCAGGGTATTTTATGACTCAATGATTCTATGACTTACTGGACATATTAAGTTGCTGTCTCAGTTAGGAATTGATCCAAGTCTTGTAATAACGGTTCTGTCTTCAACTGATAAGTTAATTGATATGATTCTTATTTTGTCTACATGATACTTTTCTCTTCCATTCTAGATTGTTGTAGAAGCAGCTGATAAACTAAACTAGGAAAATGAAAACTCTCAGCTTAGAATATCTGGATAAGCTGGCATTTTAAAACTGAATTTTATCTCAAAAAGAGGTATGGATAGCCAATTGCATCCAAAATACCTGTAGTCAAAAACTATAAACTTCTTGCAGCTTTGTTTAAATGTTATGCAACAGATACAATTTCCTTATCTGAAAGATGCTGATTTGCCTTAAATCCTAATAGGCTGTAGATGCCCTTAGTAACTACAGTAGTAGAAAAGAGCAAAATAAATTTCACTTGGACTGAAAAGATTTTATTTCTGAAATATCTGGACACCAGGTGCTCACCAAAGTTGCTCTATCAACTCCTGCTTCTCAGCTGGGCAAGGGACAAGACAAGGACCAGGAGAGATCTGTCACCACTTACTGTCATGGGCAAAATAGATTAGAATTGGCAAAATTACTTTAATTTATTACCAATCAAATCAGAGTATGATAATGAGAAATAAAAACAAATCTTAAAAATACCATTCCCTCACCCCTTCTTGGGCTGAACTCTACTACTGGTCTCCTCCACCTCCTACCCACTAGGGGACAAAAAATGGGGGTTGTGGCCAGTTCATCACGTATTTTCTATTTCCCTTTCCTCCTCAGGGGGAGAACTCCTGACACTTTCTCCTACTCCAGAGCAGAAACCCTCCCACAGCAGACAGTCCATCATTAATTTCTCCAGTCTTGGTTTTTCCCACAGGCTGCAGTTCTTCAAAAGCCACTCCAGTGTGGCACCCTGCCATGGGGCAATCTCTCTGGAGCAGGCTGCTCCAGTGTGGGTCCCCTGCAGGGTCACATGTCCTGCCAGAAAAGCTGATCCAGGGTGGGCCTCCCTTGCCAGGAGTTCACAGCTTCTGCCAGGAACCTGCTCCAGCATTGGCTTCCCATGGAGTCACAGCTTCCTTCAGGCATTCACTTGCTCTTGCATGGAGTCTTCCAGGACTCAGTCCCTCAGTCCAGTCCACATCTGCTCTCCGGTGGTCCTCCATGGGCTGCAGGAGCACAGGTGTTTCACCATGGTCTTCATCATGGACTGTGGGAGAATCTCAGCTCTGGCACCCTGAGCACCTCCTTCCCCTGCCTCTGCACCAACCTGCAGAGTTGTTCTCACATTTTCGCACTGCTTGTACATAGCAACGTTACCCACTTCTTAAATACATTAAATACATTATCACATATGTGCTGTACTCACCACTGTGGCCAGTGGTGAGTCTGCCTTGGATCTTATTCCTTCTTCTGCTACCAAAGCTTTGCCACACAGACTTAATACAGCTAATACAGCCCATCTTGAAGGCTAAGAACAGTGGCTTAGCATGGTGGTTCTATTTCATATTCAAGCATAAGGTACCGGGGCATGTAATTTAGGACCCAAAATTTGATGGGATGTGAGAAGTTTTCACTGTGTTCCAGCAAGTTTCACGGGTACTCAGACTTCTGCTATGCTTCTTTTTATAGGAAAATGTAATAAAAATGTTGGAAAAGTCAGCCCTGTACCGTCATAGCTATGTGGGCCACATAGGTACTAGGTGGTCTTGAGAATAGTGAATGCAAAATGATTTAAATGTTATTCTACCTGTTGCTTGGTATTGGGGGTGTTGACAATTTGTCTTGTTGCCTAGATTTGGAAATTTGGCAGCCCGTGTAATTAAAATTTTACATCTTCAAGTATTAAAGCAGAGCGAGTCCAAAATCTGTTGTTTATTGGCTCCATATGCAGATGTGCTTTAGACATGTATGCCTTGGTAAAATTAAATTCATCATGTTGTAGATGTACTGATTTTGTCATAAAAGATGTTAATTTTTTGGGGAGGTCTCAGTGAAGCAGCACCATTTTTAATGGGATTGTGTCCTCTAAGTGGGAAAAATTGTAGTGATGTATATTACAGTCCACTGAGGGAGAAAGCATACATTATGTGTGGACTAGGCCAGATGCCTAGAGGTACATAGATGTATTTTCCTTTGATACCTTTGCATAAGTATTACTTTGAATATTTGCACAAGTATTTACTGTCGCTGTGACTGACAGACATTTCTTTTCCTACTTTTTTTCCATTTTATTTCTTCATGCATTTCGCAGAGCAGCATAGTATGACAAAAGACACATTTCTTACTTTCCACTTGTCCAAGAGCATCTACTCTAAAAGGCAGAAGTAAAACCAAGGCAGAAATAAAACCAAAACACTGCAGGAATTGATGTGTACTGCAAGGAAGGTAAGGGCAGAAAGTATTATGCAGTTGGTTTAAGCTGCATTCCTCCACTTAAAGCCCTTGTAGCTAGTCCAGGATAACCAAAGCATTGTGCATGTGTCCAACATTAGCCTTACCCTATGTCCTAATCCATAAGCAATTAATTGGAAATACAGTCTAAGACAGCAGTTTTGAAAGTGGCATATTTAAAATTACTGGAGTCTGTGTGTGCTAATATGTTAGAGCAGAGAAGCAATACAACATGACTGATTTTCAGTGTGGGCTGAGCAGCTTGGTCCATGTTTACAGAACAGACAAAATAAGCCTTGGAATTTAATAATGGATTTTAGTGCAAAGAATTTCTCTTCAGCCATTCCATGAAGTCTAATTGTAATGCAAATAAGGAAAAACTTTGTCCTGGGGAAATCTGAAGATGAACAGAAACAGTTGGGTGGACATCAGATCCCAAGGACTTAATTATCTCACCACAGCGTGGAACCCGGTTGCCCCTTCTTACTTAATCTCGCTGGATTTTTAAAACTGAAACTTTCCTTACATTGTTTTTATCTCTTATTATTCCACACTTGTCATTTGTTAGTTCAATTTACAGTATGCTGCAGTACTATTATTGTCAAAGAACTCTTGTTCCTTTGGTTGCTGAGGTAAATTAGTTTGAGTTGAAGCTAGAGCATGACACCTAATCTCCCTTAAAGTCTTAGCTGAAATAAAGAGAAATTCTATTTAAATATTTGGATTAAAATATATGTGTGGTGCAAAGTCTATTTAATATACAGCCACAGCATGGGAGATTTGTTTTTATGGCACAATAGAGTTTTAATGTGCTGTGAGATTTGTGCTGTGATGCGTAAGAGGTACTCATTGACTAGAAGCTTGTTGGTCATTTATGAAAATTTATATGATCAATTGAATTTAAGCTATATGTTATTGTAGTTAATGTGCAGGCATTTGCTGTGCTTCTGTTTCTTTCCTGATGAAAACATAATTATGTATTTTGAAGAAAATATCTAGAGTATAAGAAAAGATATTAAAATTTCAGGTTAAATGTAGTCAGTGATTTGAGCACTTTCATTATTAGAAGAGAAATAACATAGAGTGCTTGACTTTAATCAAGCTCTTCAGGCTCATTTGCATTTTGAATGTGGAATTGCAGTATACTTTTCTCAACAGTATTCTCAGTATTCTCCAAGTATTAGGTATCTATCAACAAATTATGTGTCGCTGTAACAGTTGTTCTACCTAACTAGAACTTTCTGTTAGAGTAGGGACAGAAGGGTTTTCTGTATTTCAGATCTAAAGGTAACAGTGATTTCTAGAAGGACAGTAGAATATTGCATAGTCACTGACATCTAATTGGTTTATTTCCCTAAATGTGGAGTTAAAGGTCTGCTGGTGATTCATGTAAGCTCTGTGGGGTAATTAGAACCATTAAATGCTTTGAATTGGAAGGTACCCTCAAAGACCATGGAGCCTCACCCCCATGACAGGCAGGGGGACTTTCCACTAGACCAGGATGCTCAGAGCCCCATCCAATCTGGTCTTGAAAATTTCCAAGGATGGGGCATCCACAGCTGTTCTGGGCAACCTGTGCCAGTGCCTCACCCCTCTTGTAAGAAAAGGTCTTCCTCATATCTAATCCAAACCTGTCCTTTCTCAGTTTGGAGCCATTCCCCACTATCCTATCACTGCAGGGCTTGGTAAATGTCTTTCTCTGTCCTTCTTTTATGCTCCCTCTTACATTCTTACAGGCCACATTAAGGTCTCCCTGGAGCCTTCTCTTCCCAGGCTGAATAACCCCAACTCTTTCTTTGTGGGGGAACAGATGCAGTTTTTTATTCCAAGAGTAAGATCCTAACTAACAGATGCTTTTTTATATTGAGAAGTCCAGAGGTGGATTCAGAACTCCACATGAGGTATCACGACTGCACAGTAGAGGAGCAGATTCACCTCTCTCAACTTGCTGGCCACATTTCCCTTTTTGTGCAGCCCAGGATAAGGTTTGCTTTCCAGGCTGCAAGAGCACATTGCTGGCTCACGTATAACTTTTCATCTGCCAGTATTCCTGAGTCCATCTCTGCAGGGGTGCTGTCAGTCAGTTCATTCCCCAGTTTGTATTAAAACTGGTGATTACTCTGACCCAGGTATCAGGCATTGCACTTACAATTACTAACTTCTCAAGGGTCACATGGTTTCTCTTTTCAGGCCCACCAAGATCCATCTAATGTCATCCCTCTGCTCAAACTTATCAACTGTGACAACTCAAGCTTTGTGTCAACTACACGCTTGCAGAGGCTGCAGCTCAGTCCTGCTGTCCATGTCACTAATGAAGATTTTAAAAAGCCTTGGTGTCAGTATGGGCCCTTGAGGAGCACCACTCATTACTAGTTTCCGTTTGGACATTGACCATTTACTGCAACTTGTTGGACGTGGCCATTCAGCCAGTTCCTTATGCATCCAATAATTCACCCATCAAATCCACAGCTCTCTAATTTAGCAGCAAGAAGGTTGTGTGGGGCCATGTCAGTGGACTTTCAGAAGTCCAGGTAGATGATAGATTCACTTTCATTGTCCACTGATGCAGTCAAAACACCATGGAGTGCAGTCACTTAGTCAGACGTCATTTGCCAGTGGTGAGCAAATGACACCACTTTAGTCACCTCCCTATCTTCTGTATGTTTCAAATATATTCCAGGAAGATCTGTTCTGTTATTTAATTGGTCTCTGATGTTGTCAGTAGTCCCCAGGGACCTCTTTTTACTCTTTCAAAAATGCATGCAATGTTTCCTTTTCTCCAAATATTTGGTTCTTTGTCTGGCTGCTGTGACTTGTCATTGAAGACATCCATCAAGCAGAGGGGTAGCTTTGAATGATGTTACTCTTAAAAATTGCTGGGCAAGACTTTTTTCTGACAGTTTCACAGTGATAGCTGTGTTTCAAAACACAGCAAGAGAAATACTCGAGGTGTTCATGCTCTATATTTAAGGAAATCTCAGACATCCCTTCAGAGCAGACTTTTCTTTCATTAGCTGATGACATTGTTAAATTCTTTAGATTTTTTTTTCTGGTTCTGCATCCTCTGCTCCAAGAAGCAATGAACATGTAAATAAACATAAGATCTGTGAAACTTGCTTCTGCAATGGTGGTCTTTGCCCTAGTGTGATCTGTGAGCAGGCTGCTTTTAAATGACCATGATATGTAACACAGAGGGAATTTACTGCCTTTAAGGACATCATCTTTGTTCTGCAGTGTCATACCTGCCAGAAGTGAGTCATCCTCAAGCTGAGTCTTCAGCAACTAATTTTATATAACAAAATATTTGCAGAAGTCTTGTGGGATGGAGTGTTATTTTGTTAACAACACTGATATGCTTTAAAATGTTCTTATTTGCTGTGCACTGCATTTTATTGTACATTGCTCTCTGACATGATCATTCAGTAGCACTGTAATTAAATGAAAGGTTTAAGATTGGAAAGACTGCTCCTATTGTGAAGGCCTTTGGGTGGTTTGTGCAATCTTACATCATCATGAACTGAATTTGATTTCTTTTGTTTTTCCTAGAATTTCTTAAAATTTTTGTTGGGATGTTTGTCCAGATTAAAATTTAGTATTCTGGTGCTAAAAGTAAGTAAATATTACGGATGGAGAAACTAAAAACACAGATAAGTACTGTAATAAGGTACTGATGATAAGGTAATGATAAGGTAAATTTTTAGCAAGCTAATAGTCTGAATTATTCACTAGTGCATTAGAATAAGTCCCTTCATTTAGCTGATGAGGCATTAGCATGAAGTGATTAATTTAAGAAATATTCCTCCATTTATTGTTAGAGCAAAACTTTCCAGTCCAAAAGAAATTATCTGTTTTCTTTGGCATAATATTGCCCACTAGAAATGCATGAGCTCAGTTTATTCTCTGGTCTTCAAAATAATATCTGAGTATGTTATAGAAAAATTCAGTCCATTTGTAGAACACCATTGTTTACAGAAAGTGCAAACCTGGGTTGAACTGCAGAAAGCATGAAGATGTTTCCCAGAGCTTTTATAAATTTTGTGTTTTCTGTTTATAGCATGACTTAAGTACTATGTATAATTGATTGTTGCTTATTCAATAATTATGACAAAAATGTACAGTGCATGTTTGTCCGTTTAAAAAAAAATTACCTTTGCATACTGATAGATCAAAAAGTCCCTTCAGAAGGGAGATAATTTGTTCTGGAACTGAAAAAGCTCAAAACCAAAACACTTAATGATGTGACAAACCTGCAGCTATTGGATCCAGGATTAAAAATAGGCTTTTCTCTGTCCTCATGCTGTGTCATGAAGTAGCACCATTAAGTGAGACAAGTTCTGTTCAAAACCAAGGATAGAAAACAAAAAAATTTCAGGTGCTTAGGGGGGATTTTCTGAGTATGTAGTCTGTTCACTTTGGGAATTTTCTGAGTATGTCGTCTGTTCACTTTGGTGTTGTCTTAATGCTTTTCTGAAGAATTAAAATTATAGATGGAGTTGTGTGTGAAGGCACTGAAAGTTCCTGCCTCAACTGCTGACTGAATAAAGGGAAGGACCAGGCAGTTTTGTGAGTCAGACTAGGGTTTGTTTTGGTTTTTTTTTAAATTTTGGAATTTTAGTTTGGTTTTAGGTTTGAGATTTTTTTGTGTGGGGGGGGCCTCTGGTTGATGATTTCAGTTTTTTAAAATGAAGATTTTGTAATACTTTTCCTCTACTACTGCGTGATCCCTTTACTCAGTTTATATTTTATTTTTGATTGTCTCATACTAAAAGTTAAATAAGATTTTTGTCTGTTGCCCTCAAACTATTTTTTTTTCTCTTGAGAAAGTCGTCCTTTTGGGTTAATCAGATTAATGACAATGGAGTTTTGTGTGTATAGTGATTTTATTCATCTAACAATTAAGTTGAATGCCCTGTTTGGCATAAGTATTCTGTATATGGGAGCTGTCAAACTATTTGTCACTTAAATATTGTTCTGAGCTCCTCCAATGCCTAATGCTTCATGTTTTAAATAGCTGATGAGAACCTAACTGGCAATGCTCATGTTTAATATATTTAGGAAGCACGAAATAATTTGGTTCAGAAATGATGTGATCTAGACTCCCATTCAAATTAGGACCAGCTTTGAAAGCTGAACGGAATTACTCATGGCCTCAGAATTTTTGCTCAGTTTGCAGGACATACTTGTTCTAACATTTCACTAGCAGCTAAAAGTATTCTGCAGACAGAGGTTTTTATATTTCTTTTTCTGTTTTAAAACAACAAGATAGCACCTTTCATACAAAACATTGACTTTCTACTGGAGTCAGAGCAAGAAACTTGTGGGATTCTGCTTTTACAGCTCGAGTGTTTCCAAGCAGATTTAGGTGCTAATTTGCCTTTACCATGAATAGAGCTAGAGACATCTAGTGGTTAAAATAAAAAAAAAACCCAAACACTCCACAAACATCATTATAGAGTGCTGAAACTCACATTAGCTGTTATCAAAGTAGCACTGCAAAAAGCATATGCAAAATTTCATAATAACAAAATTAGCACTGATATATAATTAGAACTTTCACTTTTGTTTTGAATGAATGGATTTAGTCCATTTACTTATTTATTTTAAGAATATTGAAAAGTTGCAAATTTTTTTGACTCACCTTTCAAAGTAACTGGAATTGCAGATTCATTCATAAATTAGTTCTGATTTTATTACAAAGGCTCAGGTGATGTCTAAATTTTTTTGTGTACCTTTGGCTGTATTGCTTCTTTCCTAAGTATCTTACCACATAAAGGCCTGTTTTGGGAGGTTGAAGATAAATCTTTATCCAAATTTTGGAAGAAAATATGAATGACAGCCTTCAGGTGCTGGCATGTAATTTTGTGACTGTGGTTAACTTTAGCTGTCATCCAGAAGTTATTTCAGTTTTACACCAGTGCAAAATACCCCAAGGAACACTGAGCTTCCTGAGGAGAGCTGAGGTAACTCTCTGCTGTTGATGCAGAGAAACAGAGTATAGTTCTTTGTTTTACTAGGGTGAATATTGGTCAATTAAATACTACCCTTCTTATTTTTCTCTTCCCACTTTTTGTTCCAAAATAATAGTAAACTTACCCTTCATAATAAATAATACTTAATATTAATACTAAAATTATATTTAATATGAAAATGCTCTTAAATTACTTACTAGTCTCTTTTGGACAAAAAGCCCAAACAAACAAACCCAGCAAAATTGGGGATCCCTTTGTGAATTCAGTGGTATTGTCAGCCTCTTTACTTGTATCTGCTACTTGGACAAGCTAAATGAAATGTAAGATATACAATTTCTCTTTTGCAACTCACATGCTCATTATATCACGACTTTCCACTGTGAAACTTCCTTCTAGTAACAGGAAATATTTTAGAGATTAATAGAAATTTTATGCTTGCATTAATTTCTCGATCATAACCTTAATCAGCTCTGTTCAGTCACAGTCCTTCATTAGCAATCTTATTGTATTGTTGAAGATCCTTGTAACTTCATCACTAACAAGAGTGTTTTGTAATTTTTTTTAGGAACTGGTGGCTGATAGATCATTGCTTGCCAGCTCAAAAGCAGGTCTGTTATGAAGACTGCTGACAAGACCAGGGGCTGAAGCTAGATCTAGTAATACATTTGCTTTATAACAACACAGAGAAGCCACCAGGAATTAAAAATACTGCTTGGTAGCCCTTCATTGGCAGGCATATTTCTTTATGTGATTTGGTATGATTTTAGATGGGCAGAAATACACAAAACTTTGTTGGTTTTGTGTTGGATATGGTTGGAGCTTTTTGACTTAGTTTAGGTTTTTTATAAGAGACCAAAAAAATGTGAGTTTATCTGCAGTTTGGTGGTGGCTATGGCAACACAGTGGTCTGTACACTTTAAATAATCTGTTGTTGTCTGCTGTGTTTTCTAGCTGAACAGTTCAGTTCTAATCCAATTATAAACTGGACATGGGAGCTGCCAGGAACTTATAAACAGAATTTTGTCTGGTGTTCACTTTGGTAACCAAAGCTTTATCTGTTTCCTTGTACATCAACTCCAGCAATGCCATACGAACTTAAAGATGTTTACTAGCATTTGATGATGAGTTTATAATTGTTGCCTGTTTAAAGAATTCTCTTAGGTTATTCTATTTTCTCTCTTCCTTGGAAAGCTTCCCTGTGCCTAGAAGAGTGCAATAGTTTTTGTTTTGCAACTGTAATGAATAGCTGCTTGGGTGGAATTAGCTTGAGTGGACAACTCTTTTCTTCATTGATGAACTGGATGTATTTCCTTCACTTAGCTTGTCCATAACTGATGATACAGTCTTTCCTAAAGCCATTGATTTTATAGATTCTTCTTGTTTTCAGTATTTTTTGTAAAATATCTGATTTGTTTCAGCACAACAAACATCCATTTTAGTTCCAGCTTTTGCTATTTTGATTTTGCTCACCTTTCTGGTTGCTGTTTTGTGAGAACTTTAGTTTCTTCCTGATACTTCAAGGATTTCTACAGAGAGGCTGCAGATGACAATACAGAAAGAAAATTCCAGCTTTAGGGAAACTGCTGCAATCCACTTTTTTATTTCTCGTTTTGTTTCTGTTTCTAGCTATTATATTGTGGTTACCTTTAGTAGAATCTATTGTCAGAAAGTGTTCTCACATCAATGCTACTATAGTCTACTCCAACTGCTTCTTCACCCTGTCATTAAAATGTTCTTTTAACAATTGGGTTAAAATTATATTCTTCTGTGGTGAGCTGTAATTATCACTGACTAAGATTTCAGTGATTTACAAGCCCTAAAAGGAAAGAGAAATGCTCTGCTTGAGAAAGGTGGATTTATAGCTTCAATTTTTGTGCAGATGGTACAACAGATGTCTCCTGCCAATAGCTTCTAATTTCTGCTTGTAGTTCTGCTTTGAAGTTTTCTACATATGTAGATAAATATGGAAGCACTTTTGGTTTGTTTTGGGTTTTTTTTTTTTGGCACAAATTGTATTGGGGAAAGACACTGATCTATACAGGCAAGGTGAAAGTTGCTTTATGTTTATAAATTATTTTTGCTGCTACCTTACATCTTACTGACTAACTTAGCAGAAATAGACAGCTTGTCTATAATAGCAGTGAAGGGTTAAATACCATGGCAAAATATTCCAGGAACACTTTAAAAACAATCTGTCAAAGCTTTCTTCAGAGACTGGTAAAGCAGACTGTTTAACATTCACTGAACAGGTTTCCCACAATGTGATTTTTCCATCTGATGTGATGATAAGAGTTCAGACTGAAGTCCAAAATTCCAAATATGTTTCAATTTGTTCACTTTCATAAATGACTAACTCAGCTAAACATAGTTCAATTCTGCACATCTTGTAGGTTGCATAAATCTTATTTAGCAGACCAGGGTGGTTCCCTGTAGGCGTTATGGTACCTGTGTTGGCAGGTAGGACTTCCCACACATATTCTCTGTGCTGGAGGAGGTGGCAGTCCAGCAGAGATCCATCTGCTGTCTGTGCCCTGCCCCTCCTAGCCCAGGGTGACCCTGCCACCATCTCCAAACCATATGCACAAATGCATTCACTTTAAAAATTCTTCATTGAATTAAAATTACAACTGTTCACCTTGCCAAAACAGAGGATGTGCCACTGAACTTGAAGATAAATTGCTTAGACACATAAAGATGAGTGTTTGTATTTATGAATTTGTGTAAGTTCAGAACTAACAGGTTGGGTTTTTTTGCTAATCCATTTTTTCTTTTCTTTTCCTTTTCATATTTCGTTAGTGATTTTTATTGCTAGAGTGTGACTTTTCACTCCAGAATTTACTCTCTATATGTATAGCAAACTCAACAAGTAGGTGTACAGAAAAATGTGCAGAAAGTCTCAGAATCCTGTAAGAACATCACTGGCTGGGTACAAGGGTCCTTCTTTGATGCTTTACGAGAAAGCATTGATGGGAATCATGAGAGATGACAGTATGAAGAACACAGCAGTGAAGGCGCTTGTGAAAGACTATGAAAATGGAGGTGAGCATGTAGCAAATGGGAGCAGAGAGAGTAGTCATAGGGTGAAAGCTAATGGTTAAAAACCCACAAACAAACAAAAGAAAAAAACAGTATTTTAAACATTAAGAAGACAACAAGCCAGTCATGAAGTAAATCTATTTTCTTCTCTTGCTGAAGCTTTGGTCAATTATCCAGTGTTACTTGTTAGACCTTCTTAAACCAGAAGTGTAAAACCTATGGACATTTTCATTATTACCAGGTCACTTCTGATTCGACTACACAATAAACTAGAGCTATGCAGAGGAAAACAAATTTATTTTTCACACTCAAGTAAGGAACTCCAAAGTATGATATGTTCGTAAAGCATTTTTCACTTTCATCTTAGATTATGTCTTTACACTTCATGTCATTCTACCCTTATGTGTAGATAAAAAGAAAAAATTTTAAAAAATAGAGATGAAAGTATTTTTGTGATTTTCACTTTTCTTCTTTTTTTCTTTCTTTTTTCTGTAGTTTGTTTTTTTTTGTTTGTTTTCATGTGTTTTGTTGAGGGATTTTTTGGATGTTGTCGTTGGGTTTGGTTTCATTTCTTTTCCCTGTGTTTTCTCCAACATAATGCTTTGGAAATGCTGCAGATGTATTAAGTTTTGAAAATGAAGTAATCTCATTTAAAGAAAAATAAATTTCTTTGTAACTACAGAAATGGGTATGTGTTTCAGATGTTGGCACCAATTTGCATATGAAGCAAATTTCTTGCTTTTCAATTTTTGCATAGTATGCAACTATGACTAGAATAGCTAAGAAATGCATTGGTCTAATGGCTTTAGACTTTTAAATGTTGCATGCAAGCATTCATGCACCTAGCTTGCTAGCTGGTCAACTAATTTGTGTTTCTCTTTGCCAGCTGAGATTTGAAGTTATGTAGACAAAAGCACTGATGTTATGCTAAAAAAAAAAAAAAATTACAATTTAAGAGTCCTAACTTGTCAGAGAAAACTTTTTGTCTTGCAAAGAATGAATTTTGCCCTGCATTGACATTATATTAAGTACAGGAAGAATGTATTTCTTCACATTTTTCCATGAAAAATTACTGAAGTAAATTGAGTACATTCATAGGGCATGGTGATGTGTGTACTGCTTGTTTGTACAGCCATTCTTGGAAAATTCATTCTGAAAAAATGTGTATCTGTCTCTAGATACTAATAGAGACATTTCACTCTTTAAAAAGGTTAAAATGCCTGGACTACTTCGCCTTCTTAATGACATCAAACTAAGAGCATTTTATACCAGAGATGCTACCCAAATGCAAAGCTGCCCCATGAGATTCATCTATCTATCTGGATATAGAGATATGTAAAAAACATGAATCTGGTTGGGTTTGGGATGCTGCCACCCAGGCACATAATTTTTTCTTAGTATTTTAAAATACATTTGTGATCTTCACGTTGCAGCCTGGTTGCATTCTAAGTGCAGGTATTAGTAAAAATAATTTTCTTGTTGAACACTTACCATCTGCCTGTTAAGTCTTTTGAAATCTGCGTATACTTCCAATTAGTTTCAAGCCAAAACAACTCATAGTGCATTATTTTATTCATTGGTGTTCTGCCACGCACCTACCTGTGCCTGAGCTTTCCTGGTAGAAAATCAGGCAGGATGATTCACTAAGAGACAAAACAGAGAGATTTGATTTTCAGGTCTCTGACAACCTTGCTAAATCTAGGCCATAAGAGAAAGGTTGAGACATTTTAAAAAGACATATAAATTAAAAAGTGGAAAAAAAGGAAAGAAAAACAGGAGCACTTTCTGGAGGAGGTGTTTGCTACATACTCATCTTTTCACTGCTGGGTTAGGGAGCCCATAACTAGTCAATACATTTTTCATTTTCTTCAGAACATATTTAAAGTACATCTTATATGTATAGTTTTCAATTAACATTAACTTTTACAAGCAGATCTACTTTTTAAAATCAGTACTATGGCTGGTTTAATGAAATGCAAACTGGATTTTTAAAAAATTTGCTTTCTTTCTCCCCTCCCCCCATTTTTATTGCATAAAGGAGATAGATATTCAGAAATATTCTCACCTGTGTTTTTGTGTTTTGTGCTGATTCCTTGAGTGAAGTGGTTTTGGAAACTAGTTTTGATATGCTGATGTTGAAAAATCTCCTTTCTAATGGAAACCCACTCACAGCATGTGTGTGTCTGGTTGACTTGGGAACAGTATTTCAGAAACAGTCTTAACATAGTCACACTTCACTCAATGTTCTGGCATCGGTGGCTCTGTAATTTTCATTTTGTTGACCCATGACCTGCCTCTGCTGCAGAGTAAAACCCTAAATCCCTAGAAGATTCCTTAGAGGTGAAAAATCTCGTGGAAAATTGCTTATCAGCCACTAGGTCTTTTGGCTGAGGTTCCTTCCTGGTGTGCTTGCAGTGGTGGTTCTGAGGATACTTTGATGAACCAGTTATCGAAACACTTCATGACATTTGCGTTAGCAGAGAATATCAGGGTTCTCCTGCTGGCCTCTCCTGCTTCTCTCTCCCCTCCTATCCCATTTTGATAATATCCATTCTCCCCACTTGCAGTGCTGCTGCAAGTAAGGATACAAAAGAAGACCTTATGACCGTGATATGTTCAGCCTGTTCTAAAACCTTTTCAGAGCTGTGGCTAAGAAAGACAAGGTAAAACCCCTCTCATTGGTACACTGGAGATGCTGGTTCCTAATTCTTATTCCCCTTACAGTAACTAACCCTGATCTTTTCTGTTTTCTCTGCATCATATCCACTGGTCATAGGTCAGTATATTCATCACAGTTACTATATATTAGTAATATGTAAAATTCCACAAAAGGCCCAAATCAACAACTACCTTCAGGAAGAACTTGCTGAAAAAGTAGTTTATACAGATAGATTGCTTTAAAAAAAGAGAAGGAGCTTTTTCCATGTGAGTGTCAATAAAAGTGTGGATGGAAATGATCTATTTCCAAGAGAGGCTTTGGGTACTTGTCACTGAGTTTACAGAGATGTTGAGCCGGCAGTGCAGTTGAAGCCATCACAAATGTGTCCATCCATGGAGGAGTCAACCCTGCAACCTGACATCAAGACTCCATCAAAGATCAAAGTCCCCATCACGACATTGCCATTTCTGTTTCTGAATGCACATGTATTTGTTGGCCTTTGTTCATTTTAAATCTAGCAATTTTCTGATTTTCTCCAGAAGGAATACATTTAAAATTGAGATTTTTGCTTATACTAAAAAAAAGTCTGATGTAAGATTAATACACTCACTGGGAATATCTGTTAGCATCAAATGTTAAATGAAAAGTTAAAAACTTCCAAATTTTGCATTTATTTCCTGTTACATTGATAACAGTGTGTAAAACGAATGAAAGGAAGAGACATTGGAAATAAAGCAAAACACTGAAATGTTTTTTTTAATTGTTTCTGTTCTGAATGGAATAAATGGTCAGAATAAAATATATAAAATTAATAGCTGCTTTTAATCGCAAATATTAAATATAAAAATCTGCAAAAGAACTTGTAACAAGCTGTTTCCACAAATAAGCAAAATCTAATGTCTCATACCAACATATTTTAGTTTCATTGGCTATTATAAAGTGAACCTGAATTAATTTTAAGGGCATATATGATTACTTAAAATGTGGAACTTACAATAACCAACAGGGCATTGTACAATTCAGATATCAACACAGTTAAAATCCATGAAGTCAACAGAATATTGTGGAGAATATATTTATCTTTGCTGTAAAGATGAAACCAAAACCTTTGACAGAGAAACACAACAGTAATACAACAAAAACTTCCAAGAATAATGTTAAAATTTAACCAAGTTTGAATATATAACACTGGATCACCAGTAATTAAAGTGGAATTTTTGAGGTGCAATTCTTGATATTTTTGCAACATTATTGTAAGTAATTTAATTTAAAAAATTATTATTTCAATCAAATAATTAACAATATTTACTTTTTGAAAGTGCAAGATAATTTATCTTTTTGCACTCTACATAATGCCACTAATAGTGAACAGAGTCCATTGAATTTATTGCACTGTACAGAACAGTTAATAGTGGGCAAAGATAGTATAGTCAATCACAGAAAATATGTAGACTTAATGCGGAGTAACATTTATAAAAATATAAGGTCATACATTCCTACTGAGAATGTCAGCATCTTTCCACTCACCTACTTTGCAAAGTCACGGGAGGAAAACAACAGCAACTGTTTTTACTCATTTGAAATATCAGTGATAGTAATAGTGGCCCAAGCACCTAGGGAAAATATATTTTATGTCTAGGAAAACTAGTTACACAGAATAATATTTATTTCTGTCCAGCACTACTTTTTAATCACTGAATAAAAAGTCTATGCCAAGAGAAGCAGAAATTGACAATATTATTTTACCTAGTTCTAAAAATGAGCTGCACATCTATCTTATTGAGGAGGCCCAAACCTCCTGATTATGAAGTTTTAAGATCTCAGAGCCGTTATTTTAAGTTTTATTTTTTTATTATTATATCTATCAGAAGTTATTTGAAGAAATATGTGAAAGGAGATGCAGAGACTTCACTGATAATGGGGCAACAAATGTATGTGATTGTAGGATAAGATCATAGGGTATTTAACATTTGCAGTGATTTCAGGAGCCCTCTAGTCCAGCTGCCTGCTCAAACCATGTGAGCAAACTCATTTTAAGGTGTGTTCCAATATGAGAACAAGCAAAGGCTTCAAAGCTTTTCTTCCTCCCCTTATTTTCCAGAAGACTCTCATTAGGTTTAGTAAATGTTTCAGAAACATAAATCAGCACTTGACTTTTAATAGGTATTCTGAATGATGTTAAAAATTCTTACCTATGAATAGCAAGAAATATAATTAGGGCCTAAGAATGAAGTGTGTGTTACTGAATGGCTGTAGCAAAGATCTCATTTGCTTGCTGTTACAGTTTTAGGTGTTGAACATGCTCTGAAATGATAGTCCTACTATCCTCAAGATTTTAAAAAAGGCATTGGTGAATCAGTCTTCTCACACAATGCTTGGATTGTTTCCCCTCTGTCTTATTCTTTTTATGTTACACAACTAACACTGTAAACAGAATAACCACTGGGTTGAAATTTAAAGAAATAAAAGTTTCTCCACTGCTTCTGTACAGATTTCTTTCTTTCCAGCCAGAGGAATTTTTCAAAGAATTTCCCAGGGGTAGAAATTCAATGACCAACAATAAGTTTTTCTGAAGAAAAAAAAGTATGTCCGTGTGACTCTTTTCCTTTTGTAATCTGCACCATTTATTTGTTTTAATACTATCCATCCAAACAGTAATAATTGAATCACAAAACCATATGCTGTTACAAATGAAGATTTTTATTTATTAGAATTAGATTAATTCCTTTTTTCCTCTATTTAATCCAGTAACTGTACTTCTAGGGATATTTCTACATGTCTGGGAATAACAGAAATTTTGGAAAATGGACTCTTCTGCCTTAAACATTGATTTTTTTTTTCATTCCTGAATTATTCTGACTAATTCAAGAATTTTCAACATTCTTTTTTCCTCATTCCTACCACTTCTCACAGTCTTCCACAAAGATATTTTCATTTGTGCAATTTCCTCTGTAGATTTTGAAAATCTTCTGGTAAGAAAGCAGCTAAGTTGTTGTGAAAAACATATGATAAAAAGCAAGCAAAAAACATTTGGTGCCTGGTCATACTGAATTTCTGTTTGGCTGGTAGTGGGCTTTTGGAGAAGTGGAAATTAGGGATTGTGTGAGTTGTTGCTTCCCATTCCCTCTTTTCCTCCTGTTTCTCCACCCAATTCAAGTTATGGTCTGAAAACAGGTCCCCCATGATTTTTCATTTTAGTTTTGCTGAGAAAAAGCCTGTATGCTGCTGACAAAGTGCATTATTTGTCTGCTGTTCTATTTTATTTTCTTACCTTTTTGTATCTCATTCTGTGTAAGTGAAGAGATGACATGTTTAATTTCTTTTCTCCTGAATATTTATGAGGCTGAACTTTTGCTTATCTGGAAGAATTAGTGCTGGAAAATGGATATGGGTTTCCTGCAAAATTTGGCAAGTTCTGAAACCCTGAACTCTGAATAGTAAGACTATTCCATGAATAATATTTCTCTGTGTACAACACAATTTTTTAATGTACCACCAACTTCTAAGGTGCTGTTTCTAATGTTGATCTGTTTTCCATGCTTGTGTCTGTTGTGACTCTGTTGCTCTTGGGCTGAGGCTGGCAGATGCTTCAGACTGCTTAAGGATTGCTGGCTCGTTTTCATAATTGGCAGAGGCCATGATCAAGGAAATAGGTCTGTTGAGATGAGACAACTGAATATAGAAAACTTTAAAAATTTTCTGAATAAATAGGAGAAAGGAGTGCTTAGAATACAGAAAATGAAAACAGGAATACCCAAGTCATCGAAGAAAGCATGACTCACTCGACACAGCATGGTCTTGGTTCAGTAACTAATTTTGCATTAAAATATATGGGTTTAGACTTCTTCTCACTGGAACATTTTTTAAGTGCTAGTTTTGTTAACGTCTGTTAACTTTGTTACAGCTTTAATTTGAATATTTCAGAATACTGAGATTAGCAATTGAATTTCTTATAAAACAAAGAAGCGTGCAAGGATCTCTTCAGCAGCATTAGAACAATGCTACCAGAGAAGTAGCTTTTACAATGCTTAGTTTAACAACAATGCACTCTAGCTTGAGAAATGTAGAAGAAAATGAGACTAAGGCTATTAAAAAACCCGATTCTTCCCTTAAAACTGGAATTTACTGGTCACAGTTTCATGGATTACTGTATTCAATGCAACACAGGCACATTACTGTATTCCATGGAAATCAGTTTTGTTAAACAGCTGCGCATACTTAGGTTATAAAATTAAACATTTAGATCTTCAATGAACTTGCATCTCTGTATGAGATTTTATGTTTATTTCATAAAAGTGGATTCTGAAAAACATATAGATGCAAAATGTGATCCTTCAAAATCCTTTTCTTCTCTGTACTGCAAATGTGTTTGTCATGATGCCTAAACTTTTTTAACACTTTCTCCTAATATACTGGTAAAATAGCATTCATTGTCATGAATATGCAAATATTTGGTGCAAATTAATTACTTTTTTTTTTTTTTTTGGTTTGTTTTGGCCCCCATATAAAAATTTAAGCAAAAATTCAGCAGCATCTGGTTCTGTTCTTCTAAAAAAGCTGATGTTCGTATCAGAAGATATTGCTATGAAGCTGCTTTCCCAGATTTTGGTCACTCATAGGATTTTTTGGGGCTTTTGTCCTAGAGGTTTTTTAGCTCTGTTGTTACTTTTAGGACATTTCAGCAGCATAATTACCAACTCCTTTCAATGCTCAAGAGTTTTTTCCCAAAGGAATCTTAAAGTAAATAATTAATGTGACTAATATTTTGCAGAAAAAATATTATTCATACTGAATGAAAGAAACAGTGAAATTGGGACACAACTCTTTCCAGTTTCTACATAAAGAAAATTCAAAGTCAGCTTTTTCTGAGCTCACACTGAAGCAAAATATGAAATCAATTTCCATATGTGAGACTTGGGTAGGTGTTACATGTTAGGCAGAAGGAGCAAATTGTTCAGTTATCATGCAAATAGAATTTTGGTTTTTAACAAAATGCTTCACAACCAGATTTTATCTTTCTTTTCTAAGCTTCCATCAGAAAATAATACATGCACTCTCTGCTAAACTTTTCCCAAAATTTTTATGATATTTGCCACCTCATATTGTCTGTGTGGTGCACTTTGTGGCAAAAACATCTGTGTGTGGTAATGAACTGTAGATCAATTGATAACAACATTTTGTAGGGAAAGATTTTAAGAACCACCTAATATTTGTTTATGGAAAATTATACAGCTATGATAATTTAATATACTGAAATATATTTAGAACTATCAGTAGTGCTAAATTATTCTTACTATATCAGTTTTCTCAGTATTTTAATTTCCAAATTAACAACTACAGGAATGAAATTAAGCTTTTCTCTTAGGGAAAGACATGTAATGTATTTTGGCTCCATTGCTGAGCTCCAGTTCATGAGTCAGTCTGAATAACTTTGGAAGTAGGTTGCTAGTTGCAATGAGCAGGGACATCTTTAACTAGATCAGGTTCCCCAAACCCCCAAACTGGCCTTGAACACTCCCAGGGATGGGGCATACACAGCTTCTCTGTGGATGTGCCAGTGTCCCATCACCCTCACAGAAAAGAATTTCTTCCTAGTATCTAATATCAACCTATGCTGCTTCAGCTTAAAGCCATTTTCCCCTTGTCCTAGCTCTGCGTGCCCTTTAAAAAGTCCCTCTCCAGCTCTGCTGTAGCCTGCTTTAGGTACTGGCAGGTGCTCTAAGGTCTCTCAGAGCCTGAGCAGGTCTGCATCCCTCTTATGCTCAGGTCCCCCAGACAGGACACGGACTCCAGCACGGTCTCACAAGGGCAGACGAGGGAGGCAGAGTCATCTCCCTCACCCTGCTGGCCACACTGCTCATGCTGCAGCCCAGGGTACAGTTGGCATTATGGGCTGTGAATGTGCATTGCTGAGACTTGTCAGGCCTTTTGGCCATCAAAACCACCAAAGTCCTCCTCCTCCTCCTTAGGACTACTTTTAAGTCCATTCTCTACCTTGCCTATGCTTGCGCTTGGAATTGCCTTGACCTAGGTGCAGGACCTTGTGCTTGGTCTTGTTAAGCTACATGAGGTTGACCCCTGTCTCTCAAGCCTGTCCAGGTCCCTCTGAATGCCATTCCTTCTCTCCTCCCCTGTGGTGTGGATCACACTGCAAAGTGCGTTCTGTCCATGCTGCCAACAAAGGTATTAAACAGTAGTTCCACCTCCTGAGGAACACTGCTGATCACTAGTCTCCATTTGGATACTGAGCCATTGATTGCAGCTCTGTAAGTGCAATTATCCAGCCCAGTCCTTGTTCACTGGGTGGTCCATCCATAAACCCATGCCTCTCCAATTAAAGATAAGGGCACAGGACAGTGTCAAATGCTCTGCACAAGGCCAGCAATTACTCTTCTCTTATCTTCCCTTTTTTTTCTTTAAATGAATACTACTTAGGCTTGACCATTTCTTTAAATAAGGAAGATTGATAGTTTATTATAAAGAAAAACTACCTCTGCTATCTTTACTTTCAAGAAAGTTGACACAGGATGTTCAGGTAGCTATCTTATTTATACATACTTTGACCTTTTATTAAGAAATGTTGCTCTGACAGATTGGAACATCTGCAACAATCAAAGACTGGTCCACAGAAACACTTTTAGAGGATGGAAGGGGTCTAGCATCAAGTTCCTTTGGCAGCCTTTTATGCTTTTAATCTCTTTATTACAGCTAAGGTTTCTTCATGTTAAAGCATGCTGTGGGGTGCACTTTAGATATACAGAGTCTCAAGTCCTATAATTAGGTATTTGTATTAAAAGTGAGCCCTTTATAAAAGGACCACTTTTTAATGGGATTGTTTTTCTACAATGGTGATTCATTAATTTGAATAATACAGCTTCAAAGCTCCTAAAATATTAGCTGTGTAGAGCTGTGGGTGTGTAAACTAGATAAAGCTTAGCTAAACAAACCCCTGTTTACTATAATGGAACTGCTGTTTGACACCAGGTTGTTAGGATGGCCAAACTGTAGGACGTACTGTGTTTGTGCTAAAAATTATGTTCCCTGTTGTATTTTTCATCCTCCTCACCCAGGGTACTCCATTGTTCTTATGTTGATCTTTATCCCCCTTGGTTTTTTGTGTGTTTTTGATGGTTTGTTGGGTCTTTTTCCTTCATTTATTATATTTGCAGTTTGTTCTAGACTGAATCCAAAGAGGAAAAACCCATGCATGTGTATGAATATTATTTTTTCAGGGTGAACTGGTTATCTGTTATTCTTCAGATTGCTTCTCTTCTTATTTTTCAACAAGATTATGTTCTTACTCCTATTCTTTTACAAACTTGACACTTATGGCTGAAACTACATGACTCCTACAGGGCTTGGTTCATAAATTGTCTGCTGTTCCTTCCATCTCCCATATTTCAAAGTGAAAATCACTTCACCTGAGGAACTGGTCTGTGTTTACAGCACTGGGTCACTGGGGACTGCTGACAGTGATGCCACATCTCTGGCAAGAGAGCGCAGACTTCCTTGTTATGTTTTCTTTATTTACACAGCATTTCAGCTGTGAAATGTGTTGAACTGGAATTCTTATTGATAATGAACCAGATCTTCAGTTCAGAAACATATAGTGGTTAATAAAATGTATATGTAATTTGTACAAAATGTAAAGTCCATAAGCAATGAGAAAATCTAGCACTATCATCTTCAGTTAATATTTATCTTTAAAAATGCTTTTCAGTGTGCTTTGGCACTTGACTAATATTTTTTTCAAAATACAAGCCCTTATTCTTTTCATTCCTCTAGGATCAGTATCTGTCAGGTTTCTTTTGTGCTGCTATGAAATATAATCAGTATTGATATTCATACTTGAAGTAAGTAGGATCTGAGCCTTGTGTCATAGTGGAGTTTTTTATAAATGGTTTTTTTTTTCCTTCTTTCCCTCTTGCACAAATGATGAACTTCCTTTGAGCATGACATTCTCAGAATCTGCAATACTTGCATGGCATCAAATCAGCCTCTTCTCTTTTGAGACTTTTATTAGAAACCAGAATAAATGGAAGAAATAATAGCAAAGAAACAATATAAAAATGAAATAAATATGATCCTTTAGGAATGTAATTTATAAAATATAACAATCTTTAAGAGTATTTTTAGAAGGTATTCTAAAGCCTCCTATGCCTTGGATTCTACAGAGGAAGCTTCTGGGTGAGACCCCAGGGGAACCCATGAACCAAGTAATTTACCTTTAACTGGTTTATATGACATTTAGCTTTACAAGCAATTCTAATTCTAATATGGGTATTATATTTTTTTTTTATAATTGTTGCTTTATTTTGCAAGTAATAGTCAGAATTACTAATAATTCTGGATGACGTGCTATGCCATGTTTTTTAATGAAAGAGAAACAAGATACAACAGAATCAGCAGAGTATATCTTCAGTCATACAGTGGAATGACCTGTGGTTGAGTTAAATTTAAAAGTAAGTATTATTGAAACGTCCTTTTTTTTAACTTGCATTTTCGAAACTTGTTCCACTAGTTTGATATTTTACCACTAGATGTCCTTGTAGTTGAACCCTCCCGCCGGGTTTGTGCTAATTCTGTGTTGCCTTCAGCCACTGGATGGCATCTTACCATTGATTTCAGGCGCAGTGATTTTAAAGAGCAGATTCACACAAAACAGATTATTTTAATACTTCATTTAATGCCACAGTGTCTTTAAAAGGCTGTGTTCTCTTTGCAGACAACAACAAAAAAGAGTGTTTGAATTTGAGATTTTTGATGAGTTCAGAAAAGATAATGTTTAGAAAAGAGCAGGGAAGATGTACATTTCAGTACCTATAGAGTAGTCTTGAGTGAGAGGAGGTTTCTTCTGTTTCTTGTACTGCAGTTTCTGCGCGGGTCAGGGGCATTATCACTGAAGAATTCTCTGGGCCTAGCAGAAGAATTTTATGTCCATGAAAAGAGCATGCAATGTACTGTGCTTACTTGAAAAGCATCTATGTACTTGCTTATTTGTCATCTACCTTGAACAGTAAGTGTAATAAAACCTGTTTTAGTATTAGGACAGATAAGAGGACAAAGGCTGTTTTTTAAGTGTAGCCTTTCAGCAACAGAAATGTTTGAAAAAGCATTTGGCTTTGTTTTTGTTGAAGGGTCTAAGATTTTTCAAAGGTGCATCCCTTCACATTTATTTCCTTCCCTTCTTCTCACAGTCCTCACTTTCCTGATTTCCTGCAAGCTCAGGTGGTACTAACAAAAACAGACCAGGGCAGTAGGACCCCGAGGCCTCCAGCTGCAGCATAGAGTGATGAGATCTGCCTGCAGCTCCGGGTGGAACACCTTGCTCTAGCTGTGTGGGCAGGGGAGCTGATGGTGCCTAGTGACAGTCACCTGCAGTGGAGAGGTGGTTGGGGCCCTTCACATACACAAGTGAATCCCATCTGTGCTGTGCTGGAGAGGTTATGCCAGGTCCTTCCTCCCTTGAGAGGCAGCAAGGAATTCTCTTTCCTTGCCTTGGCTTCCCTGTTAATCTACACTGCTTGCTTTGTTTGTTTGTCCATATGCAAAACTGAGTGAAGTTTTGCCACATTGCACACAGGATCTTTCTTGGGCATATTGCTCTACAGCAGCAGCTTTGCAAGTACCTCTGTTTCCCTAAAATTGGAGTTAGGAGGACACTGGGCTCCTCTTGCATACGTACAGCACAAGCCATTTACACTGGGACTCTGACTCCTAGCAAAGGTGCACAACAGGGGTGTGCACTGCTTTTATCTCAAAGCTCAGCCCTGCTTATGGAGTTATTTTTGTAATACTCTCATGTTAAAGAATAATTTTATTCATTGTTTAATATTATATCAGAGCGACTTTAAAGCCCATTGAGATAAGGGAAGATGATGCTTAGGTCTTCACACAGATTTTAACAAGCCCCATGGGCTGCAGTGATAAATTCAGCCTGGTTTTTTAAAATTCAAATTCACAGAATCTATTAGTTATACATCAGTATTTCCTTCATTTACCTGCAGGGAAATGTAAAAACCCTTCCTCCAAAGATGAATTTTCACTTATAACTTGCTTTCACATATGTATTGCTTTAAGTATGCTTTTAAAATGTCTCTAAGATAGCAAGCAATTTCATTTCCAGTGTGAAATTAATCTTCTTAAAGAGTTCATGTTGATAGCTACTCAAAGTAGGTATTCTAAGTAAATAAGTGTGTTAAAAATGTCATATGCAGTTTCCTTTTAAAGTCTTCTTCTTTCACAAAAAAAAAGTAACTGTTGAAGCAGAAATAAAACTTATTTTGCTGCAAACTGGTATAGGTCTGTAGTCTGTTGACTTCTTTACACCTGAACAAGGCCAAAACACTTGATATTTTCTAGCCCACGCTAGATTGTTTTGTCAAGTATCTCCAGGTCCACTTGTATGTAAAGTATCTTTAGCTTGCCAGGAGTTTAGAATACAAAAATAATTGGTAAAAAAAAATTCTCTATGTTTTTGTGGTCTGTAAGGTTAATTTAATCTGTAAGTCTCCTTGGTGAATGATCACCTGCCTTTAAAATCAGAGCAGAGGAACTACTTTCAGCCACTAAATAAAGCTTTAATCTACAAGCACACCCCTCTTTTTGGAAACCAGATATTTTTTTCCCATAGAATATTCATGACTTTGACTTCCTTTCCCTAAGAGTTAAAGTATGGTCTGTTCTGCAATGATTTGTGTGTTACACCCAGAAGCAAAGGAATGCAGTTGCCCTTAATTATTAACAAGAACACATCAGTGTGCTTAATGGGAGAGGTATAAACCTGTCAAGTGCATCTCTTCATGTCTGAACAGCTAACATAATTGAGAATACCTGAGGAAATCAGAGGAATATTATGAAGCCTCAGTGGAATGCTTTCAAGCAAAAAGTTTCAATAAATTGAGTCCATTAATTAATGAAAAAAAACAAAGCAGGCTGAATCAGCAGTTCAGTCACTGATCATTTTAGTCATAAGATCAGAGTAACTTAATCCATTAATACATGGATTGTAGTGTAGTATCTGCAGCATTTTCAGTTTTCAAACAATTGAGCAAGATTTGGCTAATCCAGACTTTTATTAAATATTAAGTGATTTACTTTATTTTAGGCTGGTGGCTTTCTCCATTGCGGAACATTTCACACCATAATCTGTCAATTTCCTTGGTGACAAGAAAGACTCCTTAAATTCTTTTTCTGTGCTCAGCTTTTCCATGCCCACTGCCTGCCATGCCAGCCCCAGCTATGGATCCACCCCTCCTTGCAGTAAGGGCAGAGGTGGTGTTGCACTGGGCAGTCTCCAGGAATTACACGGCTGGAACTTTCAGCTCTCCTGCTCCTTCTGGCTGGGTTGCTGCAGACTCAGGGACACCATTCCCTCTGAGGCAGGTGCTGTATAAAACAAGCAGCTTTTGGACTGAAGGCCAAGGCCTTCCTCTATGCTTCATTGACCCTACTGAGGCGTCTTGGGGGTGGTGTGAGCTCTCTGTAACAAGTTCCTTTTGTACTGCTGCTGACTCTTCAGCACAGGTAAATGAAATCTGCTTTTTAGTGTCTTCCTCCTCATATTTCTAAAACATTTTTGTGCCAAATAAAATTTTTTATGTTTTTTTCACTGCCATTTTTAGATGGTAGATTTCTTTTTTCTGGAAATTGAATAAAGACTACAAGAAGAAATGCAGAGTTTCCAAATACATTCAGAAGAGAACAGAATTTTATTTTTTGCTTTTTTTTCTACTAGCTAATAAACACTTTAATACAGTAGAAAAGTAAAATTTCTATTGAGACCAAGATATCAATCAGTAAATTGAGTTTAATAATTGAATTCTCTTTGAAAGTCTATAGTCTATTCCATGTCTATTCCATGCTTTTTTGCAGTTTTTCTTTCCCTTGCAGCTATTCTGCAACTGCTTTACTCTTTTGCTATAAAGAGAAACACAAAAGTAGTATTTGAGTGTAAAAGAGCTATATTTAAAATCTGAGATTTTTATAAGGTGGTCTTAGCCTTTCTGAACTCTCCTACTTTGTAAGAGTTTTAGGAATGCTCAAGGATTTAAACCATATTCTACTGTCTTTGGGAAACCTTTATGTATATTCAATTCCCATTTGCTGTGCGGGATTAAAAAGCATAATAAATATTTTGAATACAATCTCACAATGCAAAAGTATGACTCATAGGAAGTTTATAAACAAAAGCAAACACCTCGGTTTTCATTAAGAGGAATCAGTTGAGAACTCTCTGTGAAAAAGGGACATAGAAAAGAAATCTGGATCAACCCATTGTGTAAGGCATAGTGTTTAAAGGTCAGAAAAATAGCTTTATTGTAGCAACTGCTTTATGCTTAGTCACTGTTTTCATTTATTGTCTTGCTGTTTGGTGTACCCCACACAGGACTGCAGCCCTTCAGTGTCTGCATGAACCCAGTGTGTTGCCATACTGAATTACATTCTGGAAAGCAGCAGAGCTAAGGAGCTTTCAGGTCACTTTTACTGTTCTGCCTTGTTTTCATGCGCTAATACATAGCAAGATGCCCTGAACATATTCCATCAAATTTGATTTTATCATGTTCAAACATGGATGCTGATATAACCTTGAAATGTTTCTTCATGTTGCTTGTAAAGTCCCTTGTGGGTGTTGTAACTGACAAGTGCCACCATATCAAAACAGAATAAAAATGTTTTTGCTAAACAAATACACGAATAAAATACAAAACAAGGTCTATCATATTTTTGACACAATTTGCGATTTAAAGAGATCCAACAATTGCTGTCATGTAATTTGTGTGAGAATTATTACTTACTGTTTTCTGGTGCCTTTCAGAGGAAGAAACCCATGATCTTTATCTGCTAGCTAATAATTGAGAAACTAGGGAATTAATTTTTTTTTTAATATGCAGAGAAGAAAATGTATCATCTGCATTAGTCTTTCATGTTTCATATGACTTATATAGTAAGTGATAACATGATGGTAAAAGAACTAAACCAAGCCACAATCAGAAACTGATTGCAGTTTATTTATTCAAATAGGCTCTATTCCATATATCAGAAGGTCTTTTTACAGAGAAGGACATTGAAACACTATCCTCAGATGAGTATCTTACTAGGTTGCTATCTGCTACATTAATAAGTTTTCTCTGTTCAATCTCTTATTCCATTTTAAAGTCACTGAACACACCTTTTTACAAAATCTGCATAAGTAACACTGTAGGAGACTTAAATTTGCTGGGCACCAAGAGTGCCTTTTTGCAGAAGGCTGTTTCCTTTCTGAAATTAAAAGGCTTTCTTAGATGTGCACTTTGTCTGAATGCTTTCAGGAGCAGGAATCTATGTTAGGTAGCCTGAGACAGCATTGTTACTATATGATAACTGGCACTTATTGAAGGGCTTTGCATGACTGCTTAGAGTCAGAAGAGCAAAAACCCTGTCCCAAAGCTCTTTTCTTTTTCTATGTGAGGCTTGACTTTAGGGCACCTTACATTTCTGCAGAGAATCTTACAGGTGCCTAGGGCTGCTTGGGTTTTTACATGGTTCTTTTGCAAGTATTGTCTGCTTACCTTTTAGGGATTTCATGTATTCAATGCATTCCTAACATTATAGATTTTTTCCCACATAAATGCATTTTGTTGCAATACTGGAAAGGTGGTGTTTGTGTGATGCTTCAAGGATGTGTGGTGAAGCTTAGCTTTAGTATTGGCAGCTGTCAGGATTTGTGGGTAAATGCTTTCAAAACCAGTGACAAAATTTACTTTGTACAGACTGTTTTTGAGTAGCTGCTCTCATGAGGTTTGGGAAGTGTCTGTTTCAAATGAGACAGCTTTCTGGTTCCGTAATTTTACTGCAGTGCAGGTTTTATGCATTTATGGTACAGTTAAAAATAGAGGAGCAAAATCTAATGCTGTAAGAAAGATATACACAAACAAACACTGTACCAACCCTACCAAGAATTAAAATACCTTGTCAAAAATAGCTGTTGTTTCTTGTAGAGGATTTTCCCCCCATGCTAGAATGTAGAGTGACATTAAAGACCCTGAATACACTGTGTCAGGCAGGTATCTCACAGAGCTCAATCCAGCAGTTCCTCAAAGAGGAAAGTTAGGAGGTGATGTGACAAGTGTCAGGAAAGGCTTGGTAAGATGTCATGTTCTAACAGGCAAGTATGCCCGGAGTTGTGGCTGAGAGAGGGCAAGTTTACATCTATCACATTTAGAGGCCATGAGGATGGTGGCTGGAGACAGGGACAACACACACACCTCAAAGGTCCGCGTGACAAACCGCGTGTTTTACTGTTTGACAGCCTTCTTAAATAGGGAATTCAAAACTCCTGGATCTCAACTGCTGATTGGTCTGATCCCCACACAGCCCAGCTCTTGACCATGAGATGTCTGCAGCCCAGCATGGAGTGTGATAGGTGAAGTCCCTGTGTAGATTTAAATCCAGCCTGTCCTTGCCCACTCAGGGACTCCAATGAGGCCCTTTTCAGGGGCTAAAGTAATATATTGGCATTATTTATTTATGCACAAGGATGTCAGAATCATCCCATTAGCAATTACAAGCTACAGGAAAGGATTTTTTTTGAAAAATAAACTTAGGCTTTTCCTCAAGTTTCATAAATACTTAAGGGATATGGCTAGTTTAATGAACTCATTATCTGTTCTGGCTCATGGCTTAAACTTTTTAATTTTTTAAAGAATGTTTACTGCAACATTTCACTCTGAAGATACAAGAAACTATTTATATTAAAAAGAAAAAAAACAAGAGCAAAAAAACAAACCAAACAAAACATATTGCACCTGCCCCCAGGTATTCCGCATTTTAAAATTTGTCTCCTCATGGATACTGTGCTGTCTTTTTGGTTACTTGAGCTAAGGAGGATTTGCCTGAGTTTTCTGAAAAGCTGAGGTCCATGTATACCTCAAACCCCTTGCAATAAGATGGTTTTATTTAAGCATCTGCATTCTAGTCAGCCCTTTTATGTTTCCCTAGATGGTGAAATGTTTTAATTACATTTCAGTTGCCACAAAGATTTTAGTTTCAGAATACAAAGATGAATCAACTGCAAGAAACTGACACAGTGTGAGATCTCAGAATTAAACTTGATCACTGATGCAAACAACTGCTGGCTGAAATGCTGAGTGAATGCTGTTTCTGTGCAGGATGTATGTTTAATACATACTTATTGTTCTCAGTTTGAAAATTTTTAATTACCTAGTGTTTACAGTGTTTCTAGTAGCAAATTATTGTCAAGGTTACTTCAAGTACAATATGATACCAGGATTCATTTGTTGATGAGAGTCAGGGAAGCAGAAACAGTTTGAAAAATGTTAGGATTCATGACATTCTATGAAATACCGAATTTCTTGTCTTTGCTATTGATACACTTCTTATCACATGAACTGCTGTAAAACACTTTGTTAAAGAAACAGAAAATTTTTATTAACATGTGGCTTACATGTAGAAAGAAGAGGCATTTGTTATTATATACGTTACTGGGGCTAGGTAAGGGAAAGTTTCTCAAAGTAGTTTCAGATTCTTCATAACTGTAACTGTGCATGATAATTTGGCTTTTTTCCTCCTTCTTATTGCATTAACATATTTGATGCTTGCATTTATTGTGGGATGATGCTGAGCAGGATATTAGTAGTTTAAAATTACTGTTAAAAATGTCATATTCATGCTTTTTCAGTACTCTAGATCATTCTCTTTGCATTTTGTTCTTTACTTTTATTGGACACTTGGACACTGAAGTACTGAAATAAAGTAAGTGATAAAAATGCTGTGAAGTTAAAAATGGGAAAGAAAAACCCAAAGCATTCTCTTTACATGACATAAATTAATCTTTTTGTATTGTTCTGCTGATCATTTTAAATTTACTTTTATTCTATGGCTAGAGCACTAGGGCACTATTATATATCTAGGAGAAATATAGTAAGCAACATACAGGAGCTCTTGAAATAGAAATAATTTCATCCCGTGCTTAATCATGTTTCTTTCTCAATTCCCAAAACACTGTAGGTCCAGTGTGTTCAGTGTGCCTGTCCACAGAACATATTTATGGATATTAATGTCCTGATTTAGTGGTACTTTACCAATTTAATGATGGTATATGAGATGCACATATTTCTCAGCGGAAGGAGGGAAGTGATACAACACAGAGATGGATCCCTTCTTCGGCCATCACAGAAACCTGTTAGACTCTGAACTTTGCTCTACAGTTTCTCTCTTGAATCAAAAAACACTGTCAGGATCTCGGTGGGTGGGTACATCCTTTGGCATACATTCAGCAGAGTGACAGAAGTACCCTATTTTGCAACCAACCTATGAAATAATTTGTGCCTCTTTTTAAGCAAATTACTGGAAACAAATTTTGTTTTCATAGCCAAGCATGAACTTCCACTAGGTAGGTGTTAGATTTTGTGCCAGCAGAATGTCCGCTGCACTCTACAGATAAATTTTGAATGATGAACCACCAAGTTAAGAAACATGGTAGTCTCCAAAGTGATGCATTGTTTCAGGGAAAGCTGGGGCATGACATGAATGTGATGTGCTTGTATCTATTGCACATGTGTACCTATTATCAAGATAATAAGAACATTTCACTTTTGCATTCTGTTTGCAATGTAAATAAAAGATGAAATAAGTACAAGTTTAGTAGAAAAAGTCTGTGTTAGTGTGGAGGAGCTGAGAACTTCCTAGGCAAGAATTGGAGCCATGTTCTTGTCTCTCTGTTATTTGGATAGGTACAATTAGACTGCTCACCTGTCTTTTTCCTGAAGTAAAATAATATTTGGAGCTAGTAAATATGTTCAAGATACCCTAAAGAACAAGCAGAGATAAAAAAGTCGTGATGTGGCCAGACTGTCTCTTCATATCATTAAAGAGGAGGAGAAGTTATTTCATGGATAAATGTCCTTATTGTATACCTAGGGTGTACTTTGTAATCCTTTCCATCCATGTACCTGTGAATAAATTAGAAAATAGAGATCTTTAAAAGCTGCAGTTGTGACCTGTTGTTATTCATCCTTTTGTCTTAAAGGAAGCAATAATAAATCTCATTGATTTTTATGCTGGGAAAAAAACCAGTTTGTTTGTCTATTATAAGTGTTTAATATGGTGTAGGTAACCTAGCTTCTCCCTAGGCATGCAAAGTACCAGTACCTCCTCTTGAATTTCTTACAAGACTCAGAAACTCAGCCACTTTGCTTGTTTTTCAACACTGAGACTTTGTCTGAAGAGTTTAGCCATAACATTGAACCCCATTTTTACAAAATAAATTTTGCTGTACATATTGACAGTCATGTGTACTATGTAGACTGTATTTTTACTGTCCAGTAAAATATCTTTACAGAGTGCAGAATGCTCCATTCATATTCTAAGATTTCAGGCCAGGAACAGGGAACAAGTAAATAAATAGTATTGATTTCTTTTGATTCCACTCATTATTGTATAAAATTTCAGTTTCTGAAGAGCTGTTAAGTGACATTTTGAGTATAGAAATGGGGGAAATTTACTACTTTAAACAAACTAGATTAGTGATTTTTTTAAAAAAGGAAAAGAAAAAAACATATAATAAAAAGTAAAATAATGGCAGACTTTTTTCCTTAAAAATTCATTGTGAAGGAAATGAGCAGATTTAGATTTTTGAGCCTTAGGGCTTTGAGCATGGATGCAAGTGTTTGACCCCCCTAAATATGAAAGAGTTTGTCCAGTCATGAGCATAGTAATGTTATGCTGTGCTTAAGGAACCACTGCTGGATGGGGGCGCTGCCAGGATATGAAAGGTTTATTGGTGTGAGAAAGTCGATTTGTCTTGAGCTGGAAGCAACTGGATCACTGGATCATGAAATAGTGGAAACCAAACTCCAAGCTCATGGGTTTCAGGCATGACGAACAGTGGGTGTGGTGATGTCTTTCCCTAAGGCATATTTCATAGGAATTGAACATTTGAAGAGAACATGTTAAATTATCTCCAGCTCAGAACACTGTTGAACTTTACAGCAGATAGAGGATTGAAACCTCCTGAGGGGAAATCTGTAAATGCCAACACTTCCTAAGGTCTTCATATCTCCTGGTGAGAAAGGATGTTGGCCTAAGTAGTGTGGGTCAGTGGGGCTCTGTTTAGGGAGGGGTGTAAAAGTTGAAGGAGGTAGAAGTCTGAAACTCTTACCGGCTTTGCTGTGTAAGTTTGTCTTATCATACACAAGAGACTTCCAGTCCCGAATTCTTTATCCTTTTTTAAGGATCATGTGTAATGCTACACTTCCTGATTATTGCTGTCCGTTATTTAAAGCTTCCCCATGATGATGTGAAGCTTTCCATGTTTCTTTTGCTCCATATTAAGACTTCTGTTGCATTCCATGTGTCCTGCTTTAAAATCTACTGCCTGGATTCCAAATGCAGTGTCTGAGGGTGCTTGAGCCTATTGGTGCAAAGGAGGGGGAGAGAGTGATAGGGAGTTGAGGTGCTCATTGGACATTGCACTGGAAACAGTAAGGAAGTCAGGAAAAAATACTGACACATCTTGAAATTGTTTGCCTATTGCTTTTCTAATAGGACTCTACAAATGTGACAGAAAAACCTACAAATTGGATAGACATTCCAAATAGAAGTTGCGAAAAAATTAAAATTGGTTAAAAAAAAGAGAGTAACCGGGAATAAAGGTGTTGAAAATATGAATTTGACAGTTCACTTATTATCCTTGCTTGTAGTAGTGTTCTTCAATTTTTTTTCAATTTAAGGAAGTCCTTCAGGCAAGACCCTTCTGACAGTAATTATCAAGGGTGCCAGCCCTTCACTAATATAAAATGTGAAATTCCTTAGGTAGCTTTCTCTTTATTTAATGTTTCATTTTCTCATACATGTTCAGCTTGTCCAAGAAAGAGAAAGGAAAAATTGCCTTGATGGAGGATTATGTGATTACCAGTGATTCTGTTATAGGGGAGGCACTTTGTAAAAGGCCTGTCTGATAGAGATTCATATTTGACAGTTCTCTCTCTTAATGTATTATAGATAGGTCAATAAGCAATAGGCATTTTTACTGTCCTGACAGGTTATTTTGTACACTAAAAGATTTTTTTTTGCAAATGAAAACTCTGTTTTAGTCTTATCCTGTATTTCTGGCCATTATAGCTCACTTCTTCTTTCTGATTCTTGAGTAGTAATAGTCACATTTGCATTACAGCAAAGTTGTCCTGCATTTACAGTCTTCCTGGGATAGTCTGTGGAGTTTCCTGTTTTTAAGGCTTGAAAAAAAATAAGGTAATATCTGAGCATTGGTATTTTCATTTTACCTCACGGCAGACTTATCAGACAGCTGTGTTTACAAATCCAAATTGCAGTTTAAAGTCTAAGACATGCTAATCCTTCTCATCTAATCAGATACTCATTTCGACAAGAATTAAAACCGTAGAACTCTTTACTCACTATCATCATTTCTGTAGCTGTCTATGCCCCAATAAAGTAGGTTAAGAATTTTTTGGTGAAACATCTTTCAGACATACTGAAAATTTTCAGTAAATTTAAACCAAGTTTGATATTTGTTATCCCTACAGGAGGTTCAGGAAAATGTTGATCCTTTCTTGATATGGGCTTTGTGTTGTGGAATTTATTTTTTTAATCTGGCTCCTAGTAACCTAGAGTACAAGTTTTAGTTTTGGTAAACATTGAAATACGATATTAATGGGTACTCTTAATGGGTTTCAGACCTAAGATATTCCACAGTGTCCATGCTGAATGAATTATACTTTTATGGTGATGATTGTTCCTGCTACTTTCAGCTTCTTAAAATAAATCTCAGTGTTGATGTACAAGTTTATTAGATTGCAGTGGCCCTATTAGAGAGCTATCACATTTTGAATAGCAAATCCTTTGTATTGTGACTCTTATATTGATTTTGAAGTAGAGCAATAATGAGTAATAAGTAGCTAAATTATAAATGCAGGATTCGGAATGAAAATTTTGACATGCACTACATAACTTCCTTAATATCTTTCTATGTCAAAGGTATGGATTTTTAAAAAGTGTAATAATAATTAATGTGTTAATATGAAAAACTATTTTGTTTAACATGTTGCACTTCAGTAACCTGATTTTTTTCAAATGATACAGAAGTAAAATGCATTGTTTTTTGTAAGTAGTTTTCACTGCTGAGAAACTACTAGTTAGCAGATGTTTCAGAAGTGAGCAGGTTTTGGTTTTACTTTTTAAAGTACATCTCTCCCCTCTCCTCTTGCTACTTCTCTGCCATGAAATTTTAATTCTAGTTGCTCCAGCACCTATTACCTCCTCAGCCTACCACCTCTCACCCCTAGAGGAGGTAAATATTAGAAAATATTTTCTGCATATGAAAAGTTTAGCTGCTTATTTTTGGTCTTGACAAAAAACTGAAATAATTAGATAATATAACAAAAATATAATAATTGTTGTTGTTTTGCCCCAAACCATTTTTTAACTGTGTAATATTTGTGAATAATATAACTCACAAAAATTGCATAATTCAAAAAAACCTCTGATATATTTCAGCCTAAAATAAGACCCTCAAAAAGGAGAAAAGCAGTTAAGCATGCACTGGTTAGGATTTTGAGGGAACTTTCCAAGAATTTAATGTCAAAATTGCTCATAAGTTCAATAATTAAACTCATCCAAGAAATACATTTTTAATGAATTTCTAGAGATTTGTTTTTAAAATGCATTTGTTCAAAGAAGCAAAAAGAGCAGTGGCAGCAGGCCTGGGTTTGAGAGTAAATAAACAGAGCACCAGGAAGGTGCTTGCAGCCTTATTTTCAAGTAAGCTGACTGCACAGCTGCAGCTCTCAGCGTTTGTGAGCTGCATGTGAGGTCACAGCTGATAATCAGGCTGTAAATGAGCTCCAGAAAAAAAGGGGAAATGGTGTTCACAAACTCTTGTTTTCATTTTTAGTAGGCGTTGATATTGTGCCACTAATTTTTAACATACTGCTTTAATTAACACTATTTCCTGAAGCCTCCTGTTCAAGTACTTATTTTTTGCTGCTTTTACATAGACAGAAGGTAATATTTTTCTCAAGCTGAAGTAGAAAAGACTACTGTGCAAAGGCAGCAAATGACTTTCTCAAGTGTTAAAACCAAACCCCCAAGTGCTAGGAATGTGTGAAAGATGTTTGGTTTTAGCAGCTCAGACTGAGCACATCACTACTTTATTGGTGAACCGGGGCACTGTGGAAAAGGATGCACTTATAGTAGATGTGAAGTCAGATGGAAGCTTTCAGTAATTACAAAATGTATCATTTTGGCTCATAGCTAACCTTGGGAACTTAGCTGATACATGTAGTTCAAGTGGACATGTTAAATGAGTATAAATTACCTGTTTTCCAGAAAACACGTCTGATCTGATGCTATATTGACATGAGTCAGATTCAAGTGTTTTCAAAATGCTTGGATACAATCACCATCAGAAGGAATTATGTTTCATTTTATAAGATCCCCTCTAAGATGTAAAGATAGTTGTACAAAAATAACTAATTATTTCCAATTAAGGTACACTAATATTTTTTAGCATGACAAATCAAATCCTAATTACATGGAGCATCCCACAAGAAAACCTATTTGGAGTTGGTTTAGACAATATAGGATAAATAACTTCTCCTTCACCTAATAATAACATATTATTCAGAGTACATGTTGCAAAAAACATGTTTAGGTTTTAAAGTTAAGGTTTCTTTACGATGATGCTAGGTTAATTTGTTAATTTATTAATTTATATTTGCATAAAAGTAATTGAACACTTAGGGCACTAAATACTTAATACTATAAGTATTTCTTGAATGCAATGAAGCTGGTGTCATATTTTTAAAAGAGTACATACAAATTTCAGCAAAGTTGTTTGGAACACTGAGACTTGCCTCATTTAAAGCAGTGATAGAAAAGATCAAATCATCCACTATGACCCAAGCCAGACAAATTCATTGATAGATAAATCACGGCAGAGTTATCTTGCACTGGATGGTCTTCTCCAGGTAGAAAGCACTGCCAACAATTAGAAGGAAATTCCTGTTTGATTTATATGGTAGTGAGGATAATTTCAAGTTTGCAGAGCATAAAATGAAGCAGAAGAAAACTCTTCAAATTATCCTTGCTACTGTTAAATAAATTATTTAATTTTGTTGTAAATTGCAGTGAAATTTGAATAGCAGTCCAAGTTTCTGATTTATCAAGGAATTACAGGTACAGTTAGTGCTCTGCACATAATTGAAAAATTCTAGATTTCTGTGACATTGATAGGTCATGTGATTAGTCCTGCTTTCTTAAAGATTGACAAAACCACCATTTTTCAGAGGTTTCCCTTTATGAGTTCTCACTGGAATTGTGTGATAGTGGAAGGAAGGTCTCAACCAATTTGTAAGGTGGATGAGGCTTAAAAAAATGTGATTGTGGGTGGCCAAATAAGAGAAAAAAGTTTTTGGATTTTTTTGAGGTTATTGGCTATGCTTTTTTATAAATATCATCTTATCATTCGCAAACAAGTTTTAATATGAATATCCTTAAAGAAACATAAACAGTTTTCATTAACTCTTCACGCTGTGTCCACAAAGCACTGTGACTGTCTTGGTTTAGGAATGGTACCCCGCCATGTTAGTGCTCCCCTCTCTCTCCCCCCACCCCTGAGACTCCAAACCACACTGCCTGCTTCCCATTCCCTTCTCTTTCCCCACCTCCTGTGGGTGGCTGGAGGCACAAAAGGCAAAGATCACAGGGTTGAGATAGGAACAATTCTGGTAACACCAATGAGATAAAGAAATTAAAAATACCAGCATTGATATTAATAACTAAAGTGTTCAAAAACAAAGGGCAATTGACATGGAAAATGTCACTGAGCCCAGCCTGACTCAGCATCCAGCAGCATCCCAGCCTGACTGTTCCATCTCCCACGCTTGCTCCATGCTCTGCCCCCTCATGGCTTTTGCAAGGAAATAGAATTTGTCCTTGGCCAAGCCAAGACACTGTGGCAGTAGCAGTGATGGGAGAATGGCACAGGTTATGAAGCACCCTGAAATACAGAATACAAGTTGCACTATGAAGTGCAACATAAACAATATGTCAAAATTTTCTAGAGGGGCCTGGGAAAAGTATAGTTTAAGCCTTGTGAACTGCACAGGTTGGTTTTAAGTAGCAGCACTGGTTATGACCATTTTGAAGTATTAAAAAAGTGAATAAATTTAAAGGATTTTATATCTAAATTTTGAGTGCCTTGATTTTTATGCCAGTCATAATTAACATCTTATAATATCTAAAACAATTCATGATTTAGGAATGAATATAAATTAATGCAAGGTTGATGATTGAATTAGGAAAGTGGAACTTGCTAACTGTGAAGCACACATCAAAATTCACCTGCATTCACCATGAAATCCCTAAAGGAAAAATATATGTTCATAGATGTACCACATGCCATTTGGGAAAAAAGTCAACGAGAAAGCATGAGGGAAATATCTGGAGTTTTTTTTGAGAGCTGCTCAGAATTCATTTTTGCATCACCACTTCAGTGGTAGTATTGTATCAAACACTTGAGAGGGAATATGAGAAATCTATGATGTTTCATGGGTGTCTCAAAGGAAAAGAGTTCAGCCTACCATTACATACTTTAGAAGCAGGAGAAGAGATACAGTGCTAGGTCATCTAGGCTAACCATGTTCCTATAAACTTTCTAGTGAGACCCCTCATACTTTGGTAATTCACAGTCTGGTAGTGTTCACTTGATAATTACTGAGTTTTGACATTTTAAAACCTCATAAAATTTCTCCTAACTAATTTGATTTTATGTCTAAGTGAAAAGTCTTGCTTATGTTTTATGCCATTTTCAGAAAAATACCCCAACAATAACAACACCACAAGCCAGCAACAAAACAGTCTTTCCTAGCTAAACATACATACTGAAATGTCAATGTTGTCATTGAATAAGGAGAGATTAAACAAGCTTATCAGAAGAGATTGAAGGGCTTTACATAGAACAGTGAGTGGATTTGTTACCACATTGGAGCTCAACCTCCTAAAGTTGCTGAATGTTAGGTGAGATACAAGACCAAAATAAAACAGTGATACTGTACCTGTCCTGGTAATACACAAGACCTTGAAGGCAGTAATCATGCAGACACACAGAAACTTTGTCTCCTAGAAATATTGATTTTCCCTCAGGATCCATAAATGTTTGATCATATGACTAGAATTAATTTTCCTGTCAAACCCAAATAGCATCAGCTTATGGCTGTCATCTAGCTGCTTTCCATGCTGCTGCAGCATCTCTCAGCTGCCAATCTCTTTCCAAACCAGAGAGGGGGAAAGGGTTTGGCAGGAAAAAAACTCTCCAAAGCTGGAGGCTCTTTGCATACTGTATATAACCCAGGACAGACAGGTCAGGCTTTGAATTAGAGCACAGACATGGGAAAACTACCCACAGGAAATTACTATTCTTCTTTGTAGTAGTAGTAGTAGTAGTAGTAGTAGTACCAAGGGAAGCTAATTAGGAATCTGGGTTGGTTGTCATAGAAACAGTATGCATAATTATTTTTAAAAGATAGAAAACACTAAGTTATATGAGAAGTGGAAGAACTTAGTGGTGTGAGTGCTACTTATTACCTTAATTCCTGTTTTCCAGGTTCTAATTTGTGATTATTTTATTTTCAAGGTGAATTTAGGAAGTGACCTTTACTCTTCCTGAGAAAGTACAGGTGAGAAGTACAGGCAGGGAGTAGGGAAGTACAGAGAAAAATTCTGTGTGAGAGCCACACAGTCTCTGGACTGTGGAATGGAAAAATGGTTGACATGTTGTTGTAGGCAATGAGGCTACTTCATCTCCTATTTAGCATAGTTCGATGTTCACACTTCTCACTGGTCTACCTGTTAGACTTAGAAATCCATCTGTCTGATTTTCAAAGGTCAGAATAATACAAGCTGCAAAGACCAAAATGAAATGGAAAAATGTTCAGTGAAAGGTGCAATTTAAGGACTTCATCTAATTTGACATCTCCCCAGAATGCCATGACACTGGATGGAGTCCTTTAGTCTGCCAGAAAATAAATTAGCAGTGATAGTTCTGATGCTATTGGCACTACATGGGTATTCAGTTCAAAGTAAGAAGAATAAGTGAAACAACATTGTGAATACTTGAGGAATTTTCCCTTAAAAGGATATTGATGTAAAATCACAGAATCACAGAATTTCTAGGTTGGAAGAGACCCTTAAGATCATCGAGTCCAACCAACCAATAAAAATAAAGCAATAAGCTTTTTAATGTAACTGAGGTTTAAAAATGAAGACAGAGTCCATCAAAGAACTTATGTCTAAGAGGGAAGTCAAAGATTTATCAAGACAAAGCTTCCCATGAAAGACTAATTCTGGTTCAAATTCTGGGATAAAACATGCAGTGAGAGGGGCCTTTTGGGGAAAAAATAAAAACCACAGCATTTCATCTAGCAGGTCCTTTGACATGCTTCAAAGCATGGGCTGTTTGCCTCTGCACAGTGTAGAAGGAACACAGTATGGTTAAAGGCATCATCATCATCATCATCATCATCATCATCATCATCATCATCATCATCATCATCATCATCTCTTCCATCTCTGTGGTCCGGAAAGAGAATGATGGACTGTGCAATGAGACTTGGGCTGAAATCAACCATTACCTCAGACTGCTGCTCTGAATAAAATTATGGTGAACAGGTGATCCTGATAGATGGGGTTTGAAAATTGGGAAAAAAGACATTAGGCAAACTATGTCAAAAGGGATTAAAAAAAAATGTTTGTTAAAATGCTATCTCAGATAATGAAGTTTTGAGGGATTTTTAAAAAAATATGTTTAAGAACAGGCTAGAGTTTAGAATAAAATGACCATGAAGCATTTATATCCAGCAAGCTGAAAATATGAATGTTGTTAGCAATTGCTGTTATATTTTGAGGGATGTCTTGACATCAGCCAATAGCCTCAAGACTCCAGGATGCATCATTAGAGAAAGACATTATATATCTTATCATGGTCTCTGAAAGACTTGAGTCTCAGGGGTTTTTTTGTTTCTAATGATTTTTATACACAGGAGAGCTGACTTCTGAAAACACTTTATTACAATGTGATAGGTAGATACAGAGCATTGCAGATTTTAAAAAGTTGCACAGGCATTATCAATACTCTATAGAGCAAGAGTTTACACAACTAGGCTACTGTTATACAGTTGGAAAGCATCTAATGCACATGTGGGGTAATCCTCCAAACCCTTGTTTTTCCTCTGTGCTAGAAAACACACCTCTTTTCTCATTGACTGCAGAGAGCAAAGCTGATCTGCTGGGATGTGGCTCATGATATTGCTAATTTAGCATGCTTACATCCTTTAATTTAACATGAGTTGCTACTTTGTTCCTTTGCTATCTATGCCTTAAAAGAAAATGTTCCATAGGGCAGCATTAGGGATAAATAAAGAATACTTTTGTTCTGTTGCTGCTCCCATTGCTGCTAGTTGTGCTGCTAGCAGAAATATTCGCATGGAACAATATATGAACTGCTATAGACCATCACCAAAAAGTGGCCTTGCTTACTGCATTTGCTTTCTTTATCATTTTTAACATTTGACATTTTCAGGGTTTTGTTTGATTGGTTTGTTTGGGATTTTTTAACTGGGAATTCTGTAGTCATCTAGTTTTTAAATGGCTTCCATAGGTGAATTTTCAAACACTTAAATGTGTTTGGCAGTCACTAATTATTTATGCGTTGCAACCTTGTTAATGAGAATACTTAAAATTAATCTTTGTTAGTGGTGTATTTTCTGACACATCATTATTTTTCCTTCAACTTCTAGTTGTAATTTAGAACACTGTTAGTGTAAGCACTTTGTATAATCCCTTGGAGGTTTTAGCCTGTGCCACTGTGACTGCTATGTGCAAAATTTATACATTTTCGGAAAACTTACTAGCAAAATAGTAGCACCCACATGGTGTTAAAACCACATGGCCTTCATTTTCTCATGTATTTTCAAACCTTTTCAGATTATTTATCTGTCTGGGTTAGGGAAATATGTAATTATTCAACAATAACATTGCTATGATTGTAAAGTTTCACATTTGACTTTCCAATGTTCTGAGATGTTATTTATCTCTGTCACTGTACATAACCAGTATTAAGGATCTTTCTGCATCTTTGTTAAGACCTTTAAAAGATATAACTTCATTTTTTCTTGTTTTTTGTTTGCTTGGTTGGTTGGTTTATTTTTTGTACTTGGCAGGACATTATCAAATGTCTTCTGTGTTATTAATTTACTTCTTGTTATTAGGCTGATTTTTACAGCAAAAAAAGAAAAACTGGCAGTGAAATAATTTTTAAGTATAGTAAGTGAAATTAATCTAGAAAGAATCAAAAACTCACAGGCATCTATAATATCTGTCTGCATATAGATGGAGGAACTTTTTGAATAACCGAATATAGTTATATTGAATATAGATGGAGGAGATTTTTGAATAACCAGCTTTAACCAGCTGCAACTTGTAGCTGATATTACTGTTTTTGTGAAAATGTTATCCTACAGATTTTCCAGTGACCAACTAGACTAGGCTGAGTCAAGCAGGGGAGAAAAACATGCAAGTTGTAGAGAGCCAGGGCTGATTCACTGCTTTTAATTATTCCAGCTGAGCCTCCTACTCATTCCATATCACATTTCCTAACCGGACATAAACTTTCCACTCCTAAATGAGCCATATTGATTGTAATTTGTTTATGAGAAAGGGATCTTGGTAGCTTTCCCAAATATGACTTTTGATTTTGTGGTAAGTATATTTGGTTTAAACTGTGACAGCCATTAGTAGTCTAAAGTGTCCTGGAAGCATTGAGGTGTTTATCCCCTTTCCTGATATTTTTTTAAAATAATTTCCTTGTCTTTTGCTATCTAGGTACACAGTCTGAATAATTTTTATGCAATCATAGAAACATAGAAGGGTTTGAATTGCAAGGGACCTCAAAGGTCACCTCTTTTGAATCCCCACATCATGAGCAGGAATGCAGCCCACTGGACCAGGTTGCTCAGAGCCCCATCCAACCTGGCCTTGAACACTTCCAGGGATGGAGCTTCTCTGGGCAATCTGTGCCAGTGCCTTACTACCCACACAGCAAAGAATTCCCTTCCAAAACCTGATATAAATCTGTCTTCTTTTAATTTAAAATATTCCCCTTATCCCATCACTGTCTGTCTGCATAAGAAGGTTGCTCTCCTTCTTTTATAAGTTCTGTTTAAGTCATGAAGTGAGCTGCATCTCACCTTCGCTATAGGATTGGCCTTTTCCTTTCCTCTAAAATTGTCAGCTTAGCTCTTAAAATCTTTTGAAAAACATTCTAGAGATTCCAGGAAATGCAACACAAACACTGAATGGCAGAGTTAAAGAACAGCCGTGTGGATGCATGTTCTGGTGAAATGTCAGTTCAGGAAAAAATACCTCACCCCAGAAGCTTATCTCTCTGCAGTTTTCAAAACAAAAGCTTTTGTGAGAGGTAACAGCCTCTAATGAGGGTGGCAAGATCGAGGTGGAAAAATGGCCCGTTATTTAGGCACATTTTTGTATATCCATCAGCTCACCTGTGTTCTTTTTGACATACAACTCATCTCAGAAGTCTTCCAAAGGAAATTCCTTTAGGGTAGATGGATATACTCTGGTCAGAGGGCCATGTGGGACAGTACACTTACTGTACAGTCACTTAATCCTGTTCTGGAGCACTACAGTCTGAAAAACAGTTGCAGAGCTTGGTGCAGACAGTTCTGCCAGGATGACAATAGTGCCAGTCTTTGTTCTGAAGGTTGCTACATCAAATTATATTGCACACTACCCCCAGCCACTAACAGCTCCTCAGGTATGTGCTCCTGGTGAAGCTTCTATAGCTGCTCCAGAAGGAACAGGGCCATGAGTGTTCTCATGTTAGGCTGTTACTTTAGCCACCTGTCAAAACTTTTTGAAAGAACCCTTGCAAGAAATTGGATAAATGGACTTCTAAGCTCAGGAAGTTGCAGTGCTGTAACTGTAGTCTTGGTCACTCCGGTACTGCATTTGAAAGGATTGTCTTAGATGATGGAGAATTTCAAAATATCATAGGAGTTCAGCTGCCTGGAAAATTGGAGGAAATATAAAGAAAATCACTGTTTATTCTAGAGTTGTGTATGGAAAAAAAATGTGGGTGTATTATATAGAGCAAGAGTTGTTCTAATTAAAAATGCTCAGGGGATCTACTGCTGCTTAAATTTGCATAATTTATTGTTGTTTCTGAACAAATAGACAATACTCCAGACTTGAATTTTGCTTCCTCAGTGGGGTTTTTTTAAAAAAGTAATAATGAACACAGATACAGTGTTGGCAGAACAGCTGGACATACTGTTAGATAATTCTTGCAAGAGTATTTCAACAGCATGCTAAAATATCTCATTAAATGGGAGAAAAACTCATTTGTATAAACACCTTATGTCATGATAGTGTGTAGATGTAGTGTTAATTCATAGTTCTGTGAATTGTTCTGTCTGGAAAGCCAGTCCAGCGTGGTCAGGGGCTCAGGCCTTTGTTATCCAAACCATACTGACACAAGGTTCAGTGACTGGACCCTGCTGATCCTCCCACTGAGCAATCCAGTGGGATCACTACCTGCCTTCCCTGCTTGTGCACTGCAGTGTGTGGAGAGGGAGTTTTTATCTGCACCTCAGCATACTTCAGCATTCAGAGCACTATGATTTAAATTTAATTAATTTAATTAACATTCCCCTTTAATGCTGAAGGGAAATGTATGCAGGTTAAAAGTAATTTCTCTTGTCAAGACATGAATGCTGTAGCCAAGTCACTGTCCCTCAGGAAGGAAATGTGGAGGGATGGTTTGTTTCTTTTTTGTTTCTTTTAACAATAAGAGATCAAAAAATGGTTTTTTATTGTCTTAAATATTATCATAATTTTGTTTTTACGATCCTCTCATGCTGTCTTCACTGTCCATTTCCAAATCATTCACCCAGTTATTCAAAAAGTGATCTTTGAAATGTAAAAAATTCAACAATACCCTGAAGTTCAATATTCATGGGCCTCTCTGCATATCCTTTCCCTATGACATGCAAAGCTAATGTAATCCTCCTACAGTGTTCAAGAAATTGCCAAATAAGCAAGTCATGAAACAGATCAGTAAGACCTCTTATTAGACCTAAATCCTTCTCAGGGAATGAGGTTGTGCATGGGGTGACAGGATGGCTTGATTGTAGCAGAAACAGAATTCCCAAACCACAGGACTAAAATAGTAATTTATTCTTCAGAATAGGAAAATAATACATTTTCTTTTATTTTCTTTGAAAAAGAAATAGCAAAGCCTATATTCTTTCAGAAATCATTATACAATTTAATTTCCAATTTAGTAAGTGTTTTTATATTTATATTTTAATTGTCTAATTTTGGTTATTTTATTTTAGTTTGATAGTACACCTGTGAAAGTAAAAATATTTCCATTTCCAATTTTTTTTCAGAAAATCATGCATTAATTAATGCAATACAGGAAAAAATAGGTTAAGAGAGACAAAGGTTGATTTTTTAAATATGAATTCTGTGATTGGTTTATAATGCATGCTACAAATAAAGAGAAGGATTTTCAAGGTATAAAGGGTCTGGGGTCTTCTATAAAAGTGTCATGCTTCACAAAATAGGTAGTTATTGAATTGGTGTCTAGGCTTCCCTTTCTGCCATTTTTTGTCTGTTATGAAGCAGTTTATGTTGCTAATATAGCAGAAGCTTTATTATGCTTAGTAATACATTCTTTTGCTATGCAGATTTATATTTTAGGATTTCTTGATGCATCTTTTAAATTGAAGTTAAGCTGTCGAACAGACCTCCCTGAAGCTGCTAGGGGTATTCTCAAAATGTCTGCTTCACCATGAAATAATATTGGTGTTTGTGCAGCATGAGCTCTCGTAGCACAAGTATTGATTAACTGAGAGTTTTGTACTGAGGGGCGTCACACTGGGAAGTTCGATCCTGGGAAGGATCAAGGAGCCACAGTGGTGATAAATGCTTTGAGTGTGATGCAGCTGATGCCAGAAGCAACATGCAGGGACGTCCTGCTTTTGAGTGCTGAAAGTGTGCTCTCAAGTGCCCTGCAAGAGTGGGTAACTATTAAAGCACAGTGGTTAGAAGTTAACAGCCACACGTTTACTTTGTCTTCCTTTTGTCAAAGAAGAACAGAAAGAAATGCAGGAATTTGAGGGGGGCTAGCAGGGATGCAGTCTCTGTAAGGAGAAATTTCAAGAACATGAGTGTGATGAGGCTTGCAGAACAGAGGGATAGACATTGACAACAGGAGTGGAAGTTCAGCTGTGACCTCCCTGAGTCTGTCCCTTGCTACATTAAGCCAGTATTTCAATATCCCCATAAATTTGTTGCTTTTCTCTGCCCTCTTATGACTCCTGTTACTGCTTCAGCTTCTGCTACTTTCTAAAGCTGCTAATGAAATCCATGCAATCCATCACTGAAAAAATGAAAACCATAAACATTTTTAGCATTTGCATCATCTGCTTTCCTCCTTTCATTTTTCATCTTACATGTAAAGGCATGGGTCTGCAATTGTATCTGAATGAGCTGATGGTGGGGAAGAAAGAGAGAGAAATGCTAGCACTTGAGTAAAGGTGCTGTGAAAATTGGGTAAATCTCTTTTGGTCGTGGTTGGTCATAAGATGCTGTTTGCTAGGAATTCGAGAAGCAGGACCAGAAGGGATTCCTTTCAAGGCTGAAGAATGACAGTAGCAGAAAAAGTCCCCTGTGGAAGCTGTGCTGATGCTTGGCGAAGGTTTAGCCTTGGAATACTAAAGAGATTTTATTAGATAAGAAAAAATAATTTGCAACTGATTGCAAGTTCCTTGGTGTTTGTTGGTATTGTGTCAGCAATCCAAATTATATTAAGACAAATAGCAGTTAAAATTACCTAATGAAGTCATGGGATGACAAAAATATCTATGTTTTCAAATGTCACTGTATTTTTTTCTGTGTCCTTCTTCAATCTGCTTTAAATACAACATTTAATTTTAGATTTTGTTCTCTAAATATCTTGGGTGAGCCTTTCTATAATAGAACTCTGACACGTTTGGTTGTTAGGTGGTCTTGCCCTCTCGAAACATTTAACATCAGTGAGATATTCATTCTTACTAGCACTTTCTTGAAATAAATCTCGTGAAGCAGCTATTTGTACTTGTAGTTAGTTGCTTTGTCATGTGCAACACTAAATTCAGCTTTGTGTGTAATCCAATTTAACAGTGCCTATAACAGCCTAACACAGTGGCAGATCAGAATAGATACCTTTCCATTACTTTCTTCAGTTCCTGGCCAGAATAAAATTCTGGGTAGAATTCAAACCACAGGTCATTCAAAGCCCTTCATCTTACATGCATTTTTGGTTAAACTGAAGCGTATTTATAAAGAAAGGGCAACATGATGTGCTTGCAATTACTTGCTATTAAAAATGTTAAGAAAATTATTTTGGTTCAATTTTCTATGTGCTAGAGATGCTGTAGTCTAAATGGTCTAAGAAATTAAGCTCTGTACAGAAAAAAACCCAATGGATTTTATTAGTTCACTAGGGTGTTTTTTTCTTGAAGGAACAGAGTTTTCTGATGAGATGAAAGGATTCTACATATGAAGACTTTTTATCTCACTTTTCTAAAGCAGTGTGCACTTTAGTGAAGATAGCCTCTCTTCTATATCGTTCCTTAGTTTTTCATTAGTCTTCTTATGTTCTTCTCATTTGCCAATATATTTTGATCTATAGCTAACACACACAGTTCATTTAGAGATAATTATTTAGAAAATTCAGAATTCACGCATTTAAACATCAATAATTAAACAATTATTGTCTTTAGCATAAGCCAAAATGACAATATTCTGGGGGCAGGTTTTAGGGGGGTAATGCAGATTGTCAATCTGCATTGATTGTCAGTCAGTGTAACAACACCTCATGTTGAATGTCTTCTCTAAAAATAAGTATGAAAACCTAGATACTTATAGGTCTGATTCAAACAACCAAGTGAACAAAGAACTGGTCAGATGAAGCAGAGTCCAAAGCATTTATTTGTTTGATTTACAGTAATTCTGATTAAAAGTCTCTGCCTAAAGGGCAATTTCAACGTGTTACTGAGGAGATGTCTTAGGAATATGTCTATTTTAATTCTAATTTAGTAGTGAAATACTGTTTAATAGGTGTAGCCATACCTTGTTCAGAAGCATTTGCAAAGCAAAAGGTAGTGACTTAGTTTTGAGATGCATTTGACCCATTCAATGCTTGTCATTTAGTGGAGAACAGTGTCCCTGGTGAATATTCAGTTTCACTGCTCAGTGGCCATTTCTCAGCTAGGCAGTCAGGCTGTCTCATACAGTGTTAGTCGTGGGAATTTGGTGAGGGCATATAACACTGTTGCAGCATTGAAAATAATCCTCCTTAATTTCAGTGTTCTGAGAGAAAATACCACTACATCAGAGCTGTTAGTAAATAGAGATAACAATAGATTCACATCTAATTATGCATTGAAAACTGGAGGCATCTGACAAACTATATTTAGCATCACAAGCATACTATAATCTCCAAAAAAAAAAGGTAGAAGATAATGTTAAAATCCCCAAATCCAATATAATCTTCTGTTCATAAATAAAAGATATCAAAATAATAATTTCAATACATACTGAATTCTAACACAATCAGGAAATTATAGCAAATGGTTTGTATTCTGAAAAATTGTATGCAAAGCTGCTTATTTACTGACTCAGAAATTGCAGTGTTTCCTTCTGCAGGGATTTCAGCTTGCTCCCTCCAGATCAGGAGGGGTCTCTTGTAGATATCTGTGGTACCAGTGTGGAGGTGCAAAGTAAGAAAACTTGCCAGAGATTAGGGGATTCTTGCAGGAATACAAACAATATCACAATGTTGTATTAACTCTTCAAAATATTGCTGATAGTCTTCATTAGGAAATTATAACAGAAGCCTGTGTTTATCCTTCGTAAATCCAGCATAATCCCCAATGTATCATGCATGTTGCAAACCATGAAAATATCACTGAATGTTTCCTGATGTCTGATTTCAATATATCTCCACAGAAAGAAGAGTAGGACAACCCCAGACCTGTAAGTTAGGAACTGAGCAAAACAGGCAAGCTTAGAGAGGGAGGCTTAGAGGAGTCAGGAAAATCAGATGGTATGGATAAGCATTCATTACAGATGGATGAATGTGCTAAATAATTTCAGCTGTGGAAAGATTTCAGTGCCATCCGAGACCGAAGTTAATAGTTTTTCCTCTAAATAAAAAATGTGGAAGTACATTTACTTCTAGCTCCAGCAGATGAAATTACTGCAGATAGGTTGATACTGAACTGCTTGAAGTAATATTTTTGTTTCTAACACAGTAAGTTATTTAGCTTTAAAGACTATTTCCCCCTGCAGAAAAAAACCTCCTGCATTATTAGTCTTCATGCTTTAAAAATGAATGCATCAGGTTTTGTTTATAGCAGGGCATTAGTTATTTTTTTATGTTATTTGTAGTAGAATTTCTTCAGTGTATGCTGTTGCCATAAAAATGTATAGACCTGTGTTTCAAGAAAATGTGGGATGTGGCACCCCACAGAAACTCCATGACTTCATAAAAAAACTAGAGGGGAAAAATTAATTCTCCTTCTTAATTGGAATGGTGATAGACCTTCTAAAAGTTGTGTAAAATATTCCATTCTCATCCTGCATCTAAATCTGTTCAAAATGTAAACCCCTTGTTACATCATGAGTGGACTTTTTTCCCCTGCATATTTATAGAAGTAGGTTTTTTTGAGAGGAAAAGTGTCAAATATGGCATATGAACCAGTCAAATAATTTCTCCTCCACATATAACTGAAATATTGCAAACAGTTTTCCATGAAGCTTAAAAAAAATCCTTCCCACCTGCCAAAAAAAAAAAAAAACCCAAAAAAAACAAAAACAAAAAAAAAAAAAGCCCAAGCAGACTTATTTAGGATCCCAATTAGCATAATCAGCATTTAGACCTAAGAGATTGCACAGCTATCTAAAGAATTAAATTGCATTCATTGCATTCCTCACTGTTATTTGCTCCCAATCACCAGTATAAATAACATGGTTGGTTTTGGTGGAAGGAAGGTCTGTATCTTGGGTTGATGTACACTACAACTTTTCATTTTGGAATTCTACTATAATTCAGTGAAGCCTACTTACGTCATTTCCTCATTTACTCTTTTTATTACCTTTGTGCAATGGGCTGTCCAATACTTTTTGTTTATCTAGTAGTGGTGATGAAATGCTGGGCTTTGAGTTCTGCTTCCAGTGGGGAAAGTAGAGTAGAGGCTTCTTTGCAACCAACTTCACATAAAATAAACCACAATAATTCGAGCATTAATATATAACTTTATAAAAGGCATGTAGGACAAAGTGAGCTAGGAGGGAATAGAAAGCATAACTGCAAAGAACTCTTGAGATCATCATCAGAGATCTTTATGTGCCTTTTACTTACTGCTTTGTAAGTAGTACATAGTAATAAGTAGTACCTATGTCTTTCACAGAAAAGAGTATGGAGACCACATTATAAAGATTTTCAGAACAGACAGGAAAATGTTATTTCTAGCTGGAATGAAACAGAAGTGTTCACAGGTGCAGAAATAAACTAATTTTGAGTTATTGGTTCAGTACTCATCTTTCATTTTTTCCTCTTGTGAATTCAGATTCAATTTATAAGAGGAGACAGAGAAGAAGACATCTTTAAAATCTAATTGTAGAAATTACAATCTTGTCATATTATTACAAAACAATCTATGTATAATGTTCAAGTATAAGCAGCTTATTGTAAAAGTTATGTTCACAACACATAAAGGAAAAACACAAAACAGCTAAATGCACTTGTTCTTAAAAACAGAGGCGTGGGTTTCTGTGGGATGCTGTTACTATTATTCCAGGCTCCATTATCTTCCAGACATTAGTTTGGTTTTCTGACTTGCTGTATCACACTCTTCCCTAACCACCAGGGAATGCATGCAATGCTCGAGATGCATTGGAGCTGCTTTGCTGAGGTTGGCAGAGAGCCGGCAAAATGCCACAAGGTGCCCTGAGGAAAAGCACTTATACACAGACTTTGGTCATATTTCTATCCCACCACTCTGATGTAGACAGAGTCCGAGGCATGAGAACTGCAGTGGGGTATTTTTCCTGTGCTTGTGTGGGACACATGCACCTACCTAATATGGTAGCCCTAATGTCTGCCTAGGGTACCATTAAAATCTGAAACAGTGACTTGTGCTTAGTGGTAAGCACAGTCTTGGCAAAACACCAAGTATCTTGCCAGGATGGCTGATAAAATCTTTCAGTGACTGCCTTTTGTACACTGGTGTCAACTTGTAAATCTTTCATTGCATAAAGAGATCTCTTTTTCCTTTATGTAGACTTCATCCAGAGAATGTGTGGGCAGTGCAATATTCCCTAACTTCTCAAGTTAATATTTGGGTTCTAGTTTGAGCCAGTATTGGTGATGTGTCACTAATTAAAGTGAAAAGTTAAACTTCTCAAAGACTGTAGGGAAAAATCATGATGTCTGGTTCAGGCTTATTTCTCTTTTATATAACCTGCTCATGTCTAATGAAAGTTCTTACTCTTTTCAGGAATATGCTTCCCACATGTTATCTGGGAACAAAGGCAGCAGTAAGCTACTTTGTACTGATTTTATTTTAAACAATACAACTAATGAGGTCCTACATTTCTGTGGGGGCAAAAGACAGAAGTTGTTACAGTGGGACTCTTGCTTTTGTGTCAACTTCTCCTTTTCACTAAGGAATTAAAAAGGGATTAATGTGTATCTTGAGGACTTTTTTGTTCAGAAAATAAAGTAACCCTTTCTATAACAGATTTTGCACCAAAAAACTATCTTCTATCAATCCTTTTAATCATCCATATATTCTAAAAACTCATTTTTGTAATTAGGGTACAGATACTGTTCCATAGGACTCAGCAACTGAAAGACCCTAAGTAAACACCTGGCTTTACCCTGAGATCTGAATGCTCTTGTGTATGGATATTTGCAATAAGTTTTTACATCTCTTTTGTTTTTCACAGTAGCTTGGGTGTTTCAAGAGCCTGAAGGGTGACACTGTTTAAGTCAGCCATGGAAATATATCTCCAAAGGAAAGAAAGTTAAACAAATTAATTATTAACTGCTTTCAGCTAGATTCTTCTTTAAAAATTTAAAGGAAATATAGGCTGTCTAGACCTGACAAAATAAGAAATGGCCTTCAAACAAAATGTTAGCTGAACTAGAAACAGACTAGAAATAGAAAGAAAATTTTCCTTATAGGGAGGAAATTCAGAGGAGAGTGTTGCTTTCTTCACACCTCTCTGGAGCAAGTTGTATTTCTGTATAGCTGCAGATAATTTGTACGGACAAAGTCTTCATAGATGTCTGTCAAAGGCATCTGTTAGACAAATTAAGTAAACCATTCCTTTAGGATAAAATAAATTACCTTCAGAAATGCTCTTGGATTCCTTTATTTTAAAAACTGAGGTAATAAAAATCAAGTGGTTTTCCCTTCTAGTTCTTTATTTTCTGTACAGTTCCTTGTCTGTGATATTTATATACTGTTGGTCACCTAAGCCCCAGTGATTAAGAGAGAAAGCCAAGAGGAATACTCTGAAATTTCAAGTTCCACTTTAGTGTTCCTAAATTATTTTGTTCCCTTCAATTTGGGCACCTGTCATGGTTTGCTCAGTCTTCCCCAGTGGGACGTAGAAGACAATCAGAAGTGTGAAAGTGCGAAAACGCATTCTTGTGATAAAAGGTAGTTTAAAAGGCAAAGATGAAGCTGTGCATGCAAGCAAAGCAAAATAAGGAATTCATTCACCACTTTCCATGGGCAGACAAGTATTCATCCATCCCTAGGAAAGCAGGGCTCCATCATGCATAGCAGTGGCTTGGGGGGACAAATGCCAGCTTTGTAAACATCTCTTCCTTCTTCCCCCGCCCTGATACACTGAGCACGATGCCATATGGTCTGGAATATCCCTGTGGTCAGCTGTCCCAGCTGTGTCCCCTCCAGACTTCTTGTGCACAGCCAGCCCACTCCCAAGTGTGGAGGTGAAGAGCATAAAAGGCCTTGGCTCTGTGCAAGCGCTGTTCAGCTGTAACTAAAACATCCTTCTGTTATCAGTACTGTTTCCAGCACAAATCCAAACACAGATCCATATATTAGCTACTTTGGAGAGAATTAATTGTATCCCAGCTACAATCAGCCCAACATTGCAAAAAAAAAAAAAAAAAAAAAAAAAAAAAAACACCAAAAAACCAAAAAAAACCCCAGCCAAACAAAAGCCCCAACAAAACAAAACAAAAGAAACTAAAACCAAAATACTACAGTAGACTCCAAACAGAATTCTGTTGCATTAAAATGCAAATATATTTCTTGTTAATAAGAAGAAATGAAAATAGAAAAAGGGATCAGCCTACTAGCATTTGTTTATGCTTCATTTTTGTGTAATGTGCCAAAAGTAGGCTAGGCTTTTAACAAAGAATAAGAAAAAATTCTTGTTATGTGTTTCAGGTGACCAGAACAAAAGAAATGATAGAGTGGTGAGGCTTACATGCAACTTGCTGCTTTCCTTTTTCGAAAAATTCTTTTGATCCACTTGCTTTGACAACTCTTGTTGAGAGCAAGACAATAAATGCACAGAAGAGAGAGAAAGTGGCTTGCTAATTACACTTTCAGAGTGGAAATATGATACACTATGGATTTAAGATAATGTAGATCCTAAGTGGTAGATTCCCAGTAATACAATTTTCTCAAATACAATTTCTCTTGTATACATTTTTATTTTCTGAAACCTTTGACATGTCAGTCTATTATAATCTGCTTAGTTTTCCTCTTACCTGTACTGTATTTATGTTCATCACTTTCCTGCGTATTGTTTGGTAAATGAGTATTTTTCTAGAAAAATAATTCATATGAATAGAACAATACAATGAAGCTTTTCTCACTTTTGCATATGAAAGTGCTAATTAATACTTTATAAGTCATATCCAGTGTATTCTGGTCTCTCCACTGGGTTAGAAAATTCTGCCTCTCACTGCTAATCAATTCTCCTGCTCCTCTGTTTGGCAGCAGAGGATTCTAATGGGGGTAATCCAATTTAGCAAGTTTGCAGATACAGTGTCCAACTGTGCCTTCAAGCATCAAATGTGATCAGTTTCTGTGGTCTTTTTATGGAGGCACTAACTGCCATGGAATCTGTACATCATTTTTTTCTATTTTAAAATCCAGCCTAGACAATTAAGATTATGCTCTCTTCGAAAGTGTCACTGCCCTTTCAAACATCTTCCATTAATTTTATTTGCATGCCTATTTGCAACATTTGCTACAGAGAAAATTCAGTCTTTTATGTGAATGTACAGAATGTTGAAAATAATACTCTTGGACAGTGAAATATTTAAAACTGACAAGTGTTTCTGCAGTCCTTGTACTTGTCCATAATACTGATTAGCATGAATCAGTGAAACGTGATTGGCACACATGCGTGTTTCAAAAATCAAACTTCCTAATGGCACTTTTTCTTTTTTAAATGGATATAAAACATGCATATATATATATATAATGTACAATTTCTCACTAAATACATATAGAGACAGTAAATTCTCTCTGAATATTTCTAGTTTTTGCTCTTATAAAACTGTTATGGCATTGGCACAATAAGTTCCTTCCATTATGGAGGGTTATATTTATATGAATAAAACTAGTTTTGTGCAAGTGCAACTCCAGTGTTTCTGTAATAAATGCCAATCTAATAGAAACAGTGAATTAAGAGTGTCCTGGATGATATTACTTATATGGTTTATATTTAAGTAGTGCTATGGGTAATGGAGAGTTTTACTTAATGAATCTTACAAGTCCCTTCCAACTTGAGATGTTCTGTGGTTCTGTAAGTCTGTGAAAACACTGATGTGCTGTACAGGATTATGCAGGAGAACATTTTTCTTGGTTCACCCATGTTTGTTACACAACAAAAGTAACTGCTGTGTCTCTCTTTCTCTTCACCGTGTCCATGCTGAGCTAGGAGGAAGGAGCTGAAGAGAAGGTGTAGAATAGTGCAGCAGTTTGGGGTTGTCCTATGGCATCCCTTTCACTTAGTGGTGTATAACATATTTATTGTCATGTAGCTCATGCAATCTGTTCACACACACACACACACACACAAGGAAATACCATCAACATCAGTCTGGACACCATAAAGGTTTTACAAAAAAAAATATCTTGCTAAAGTTGTTTCCTTGTTACCTTATCACAGGTTAGGTAATAAATAGCCTGGAGATTTAAGGTTTCAAGTCCTTTAATACAGGCTTACTAGGCATCTTCAAGTGCCTTACTCATCTGAGCATTAATGCAACTTCAGGACATTTGGATGGCCAATGATAGAGGTACTCAGGAAGGCAAAATACTCCATTAACTAAATGAGTCTCCCACAGCTCAGGAAGAGATTCAGTGAGCCAAAAGTTCCAGTCTGTTTTGGTGAAGTATGTTCCTGTTGTCAAGGCAAAGAGTGCTTTGTATTGTACAATTCCAGCAGCTGTCTTCCTGAAGTGGGAGAGAAATACAAATCTTCCTGCAAGCTGAATGTCTTGTGGTAAGATGTCATGGAGGAGGAAGCAGTCTCCTAAGTAGTGATGTATAAAGCAATTCTGTTTTATGCATCACCCTCTTAAAATCCACCCAGGTAGCACCAGGACACTTCTGCATCCTTCTCCTGTATGAGAAATATTTCCATTTTCTTCACTTTAAAAAATTTCTTCATGGTGCAATCTGAATTGCACTCTCTGATCTGAAGAGGCTTTAAAAGCCACAATTTTACTATTGAGATTGACTGTGAATAGTCAGTGAATTAACTGTGACACATTAGCAGGCTTCTTTCAGACTCTTCCATACAAATTCTAGTTTACATTCTGTTAATAATGAGAGATTTTGCAGTATGTTTATTTTTAACAAATCAGTGCTATAATGATCTTCTAGGTGTTTGACCAAGGAGAGTAAGGCCTTACACATAGAAATGGTGTTATGTTGTTGGACACCATATCTCTAAATCATAACTCCCAAAAGAAATGGGTGTAGGGCACAAACATTAGAAACTTAATTATTATCCTGTTCATCATCAAAATAAGTTGCTGAAGGGGACCTGGCCAAACTGAAAATTTGCTTTCCATCCATACTGCAACTATAGAGGGATATGTAATTACAGATCTTCTGAGCTGTGTTGCTTCTCTTAAGTATTTTCCAATGCCTATTGAAATTGAAGGGAGTAGCCAACCAGCTTCAATAAGCCTTAGTGTTGGGCTTTGGTTATCATCTTTTTGTTGTTGTTCTGAAATCATGTAATCAGCAGCGGGATGAAGGGTAAGCTGCTGTAAACTCTTCTTATTTGTATTTAAAGAAAGAAAGAAGTTTCTTCTAAAGAATTCCCTTTTCCCTAGAATCTCATCATTAGTATTTCTTAAGTGTTTTATTCCAGGTTTAGTTGAAAATAATATTTTAAAATGTTTGTGATGCTCGAAATTAATATACATATGCTGCACAGTATTTAATGTAAAGATCTATCTGTCTACAAGTATAAAAAGCAAATAATAATTTTATTTTCTTTGCCAATTCTTCCCATTTTTTACAAAGTTAAGGCTTTTCTAAGTTATCTGTTGAAACTTATTAAACATCATAGTAAGGGTTTTTAAGTGCCTCCACATAACTGATTCCTGACCCTTTGGGATTGCCTAAGTGTTTTCAGGAATCTGTTCTGAGGGGTGCTGCTGATACAGAAAGGCTAAATGAGTGTGGTTGCAGACTGGATAATGTTCACAGAACAGAAGCCAGCTTCAGGGTTGGTAAGAACTTAGGCACCATCCCAAATTTAGGAAGCTGTAAGTGTAGGGGTTCTAGGACACCATCACCCCTCACCATTGTAAGTGAATTTGCCCTATTACAGTCTTCCATGGGCACTGCCTTTAGCACATGTGGGATACCTTGGTCTGACTGCCTTTCTGTTCTTATGCTCCCCATATCTGTGTGCACATTGACATGGTGCCCATGCAGTCTTTAACACCCATCTGTGATTTCATAGAAAATTCCCACTTTTCAGTTGTCATCCTTTAAATTTGATGTGTTTTCTATTACAGTAATCTCAGGGTGTTGTAGAGTTTGTAGAGTATGTGTGCACACTGGTATTACTCAAAGACGCCTGCTCAAGATACAGAGCTGGGAAAGAGTGCATAGTCAAGCTGATTATTCAATACAGTCATATTATTTTGATAATTTAAATAACTTCTGTCAATTAACATAGTGCAACATTAATTAGTTGGACAATTTGTCTTAGATATTTGGAAGCTGACTTGAGTTATGGGAAAAATAAGTTATTTCAGAAAAAAAATGGGGGAAAAAATTAAAAAAAACCCACCTCTCCTTAAAGTCTTTAAATGTGTTTATTTATTTATACTCTCTGCAAGTGCTTCTCAGATTCTCTTTTTGCTGCCTTGTGTTTTCAACCTGCCAGGGTTTACAATCGTTCCTATTAGCCTTCCTTAAACATGAGTTCAGCTTTTTAAAGATACCTTCTTATTTCTTATATCCTCTTTCTTCCCTTAGTGCCATGCAGACTTTTCTCAGCTTTATTCCAATGAAGGTTTTTGCTTTTTTTCTCCTCATCAAGGAAACTGAATCAAAGTATACTTTTGCTGCCCTTGAAAGCTTTTCACTACCAACATTTTGAATAATGCCTTGTCTGCTACTGAGAATGGCTTTTTGTTTCTTAGGTTTCCTGTATCATTCTGCTTCAGCCTTAGACTTTGTTTTTATAAGGACTGAATCTAATTGGAGGTAGACCCACTCATCTTCTGTTATCACATTTCTTAATCTTCTAAACACACTGATCTCTCTTAAAAAAGTCACAATCACTTTTCCTATCTTGGTAAGAAAAAATAAGATTGTAGATGTAAAAAAAAAAGTTACTTTGCTTAATTTTACAGAGAAAGAATTAGTGTTACAACCATATTTTTTCTCACTCCTAATAATATAAATTCTAAATCTCAAAAAAATTGTATTTCAGGAGACAATTCATTTAATCTACCATCAATCCCCTAAGCTAAATAGGTGGTATTTGATGAAATTTAAGTAAACTCAGAAGTCTCCTTTTAGCACATTACTAGGTTCCTTATTCATGAAACATTAAATACATGTTACTGCTGGTTCTGTGATTTTTCCTGAACAGCAGGCTCACACTGGATCTGACTTTGCTCCATGTGCTCCCATCCTTGTGCACAGCAATACAGCAAAGCTAGCTCATCCATGGACACTGATTTATCCACCTGTGTGCTGCTACTGGTGATCACTTCTCATTAATGTAAGACTCATACTCTTCCTCACATCCATGAATTTCTCAGCTGTTAAGTTCTTACTTGTAGAATACAATCCAGAGCTAAAATGGAGGTCTGAATCAAGCCTACAGGATTATAGTGGGTGAAGCATCTTGTGAGCAGGCACAGAGTGCTCACACAGGTCCTTGAAAGCACATGGTCTGGCAGCTGTGCCAGGCAGACTGTACAGGCACAGGGAATGGTGTGGGAATGACATTTGCTGATTAGAGGCACAGTTTATACACCAGAACAAGTCTGTGACTTCCAGGAAGCTGCAGAGCCCAAAGATAATTCCATAACTATTAGGTAGGTAGGTAGGTAGGCTAGCTAGCTAGCTAGCTAGCTCTTAGGTTAGTTAGTTCTTAGGTAGCTCTTTCAGTATGAATACCTTTTGTTTCTTTGAAAACATTAAATGCATATGTATATACAAAATATATAAGGCAAACCATCACTTTTTTCAAAGCACTCTCAGTGGTTATTTGAGAATTATAAACTGAAGAAGATCTACGATTATAAAAAGTTAGCTAGGGCCCTCATGTGATTAAAGTAATCAATATTATTTTTCACCACATTTTATTAAATTAGTGCCTAATTTTAATGGTAAGCTTACACGTTTCCACTTAGATTTATTTATCCTGATTCCTCTCCACAAAAAAGTAAAAGCGCATATAATCCTCCTGGCTTTTATTACCTGGTTGCTATTTAATAAACCACAGTAGTCTCTAATATTGAAACCCATGAAAGCTCTTAGTGTGGCTGCAATGATCCTTTTTTAATCAAGGTCTTCCAGGAGAAGGTTTGTGGACCTCGTGTGTGAGGCATAAGTAGAAGTTCTGCTCTGTGGTTACTTGTACATTTCACAGCAATCTCTTGTGTCTCTATTGTCACCATTCCTATCTTGAGTAAATCTTTGCACACTGTTTACTTTCCAAGTATAAGGATTATGGAAAAGAATTTATTTAGTGGACTATCAGTGGCATGCAGTTGCTATGTGAAGCAGTCATTCATATCCTATGTACAGGTCCACATTTTAAAGAAGGGGGATATGAGATCGTTAGGGCATTAAAAAAACTTAAATTTGAAACTGCTGAACTTTGTTAATTTTCAGGATTAAAAGCTTGTATAAATATAAATTTACAGTCAATCAAGTGCCATTGTCAAAAATTTTGACCATTCTTGCTTTTCTAAACACACTCTTTAAAAACCTAGAGTTGTTGAAATCCAAATGAAATCAAGTCAAAGCCAAAAATTGTCCTTTTCAAAACACTTCAAGAATTGAAATGGACTTTGTGTAAAGTCTGACAGTTGCAAAATATGGGTTTAGTTTGCAAAATAAGAACCCCCAGGCCTTCATTTGTGTGAATGCACCTGACTCCATCTCATCTTAAGAGTTTATGGTCCTGCAATGGCAAGAGGCAGCAGGTAGAAGGCAAACTACTCCAGGGTCAGGGATCAGTTGCTATTTCTGTGAGCCAAGAACTGCATGCTTACCTTCAAGTATTCCTCTACAGATTCTGAAGGTGTGAAAACACTTGGTTCTCCTCTGTAAAAACTGTCAGCTGCATCAATAGGAAGAGATTTTTTTCTTTAACACTGGACCTTATCCCTTGAAGTTTCCTTCAAACTTGAGAGGAAAACTCATGTTCGTAGGCATTGGTCCTCAGGAGAGACACAAAATGCATTATTATGTGCTGGAGAGCCAGCACAGAAAGCATGAGTAATCCAGGAGCTTTCTGGAGTACTCTGATGACAACTTGATCACAGATTTAAGCAAAGACAACATGAATGAGCAAGCTGTTTCTGACAAAGACAAAAAAAGGGAGAAGTTCAAAAGAGGTAAAAGTAGGGTCAAGTGGTCCAGGAGAAATTCAGAGACACACTCTGAGCATGCAGACATAGAGTTAGGAAAGAAGAAGTCCATTTGGAGTTGAATCAGTGAAAAAATTGAAAGGTAACAAGAAAGACTTTTATGGATATATCTGCAAAAAGGAAGAGAAAAAGTATGGACCCACTGGTGAACTGGGAAGAGAATGTGATGACAGAAGAGCTGAGAAAAATTTGTGGTTTTCTTTGCTTTAGTTTTTAGTGGTAAGTCTTGCTATAAGGAATCCATGGCCACACAGACCAGTGCTGAGAATCCAGAAAAGTCCAGAAGAGCTACCTGAGCAGATGGAGATCAAGTCAGGAAGCATTTAAACATACTGGACACACACAGGTTCATGGACACTGATAGGATGCACGTGCAAGGGCAGAGAGAGTTGTCTGATAGTGGTGAGAATTTCCTGCATGGAGCCTGGGTAACCCGCTGGTCCTGCTCTGTGCCTGTGTACTCAGTGCACTCAGTTACTGCTTAGTTATACAGTAAGTAAGCATTTTGGAGAATGAATGTTTATCAAAAAATCATGACAGAAATTAGTCCATGAGGGACCTTAATGGTCATTTAGTTCCTATGAGCAGTGACAGTGTTCACTAGACCAGGTCACTCAGAGCCCCATCCAACCTGGCCTTGAGCATTTTCAGGGATGGGACATTCACCATTTCTCCATGCAACCTGCTTTAGAGCCTCACCACCCTCTTAATAAAGAATTTGCTCCTAATATCTTATCTAAATCAACCTTCATTTAGTTTAAAACCATTTGCCCTTGTCCTATCACAAAATGCCCTTGTAAAAAGGCCAAAAAAATTTTGATGTTTTTCTTTATTATTATGTACTGGGAAAATTATCAAAAAAACTTGACCAGTTGATCAGACATATTGGTTTTTCTTTAATAATTTAAGCTATCCCATTTAAGTTTTTATGTTTATTGAGTCTATCCATATATGTTTCATATAACTCCCCATATATTGAAATGTATGCTTATTGATTCTTCAAAAGCCATTGTATGTTTTAGCAATATTCTATGTTGTTTCTTGAAAGTCATCATTAATGCTAAAAAATAAAAGTTATATATATGCAGTGCTACTGTCATGTGTAAAGGGAGATTTGCTCAAACCCTCAGCCTGTGGTCACCTGTCAGTGCCCCAGGAAAGCCTCAGCCTTGTGCCTGGCCAGGGTGCCAGCATCCTGCTGTGGGGACCCTTCCCTGGGCAGTTCGGGGGGTCAGGGGTGGCCCAGGGTCACTCCCCCTCCTGCATCTCCACACCTGTGCCCAGTGCTGGCGGCCAAAGCCCTTGCCCAGGGAGGGGTGGCTGTGCCCAGGGCAGGTATCTCAGGGCAGCACCTGGGACAAGCTCGGGATGGGGACCTGTGCCAGTGACCTTCCCTGTGGCTGCTGACGCCAGAGCAGGACATCTCCCTTTCTCTCTCCTGGCTTTGGGCTGCTGGGAGGGTTGGCAGCTGGAGAGGACACTGAGTTCCCTCTTCCCAAGAGCTTTGACAGAGCCTGGCTGTGGTGTCTCCACTCCACCCTGCATTTAGACCCCATAGACTGTGTTGTGTCTGGGAGGTCGGGTATGCTCCCACCTGGGAGCTGCAACTCTATTTTCCCCATAATTTCCAAACCCCCGGTCATTTTCCCACAGTGTTGTTTGAAGGTCTTCTTCCTTTCTTAATTGGAGTTGATTGGAGATATCTAAGCAACTATTTCAAGTAGAGCCAGATGTAACTTCACTAAGTTGGTCTTTCTAACTGAGATGAACAGGGAAAAGCAGCACCAAAGCAGAAAATTGGGCTCTGAAATTTGTACTAATAGCACTTAGTTCTATTTTACATTTCATTGTGACCAGCTCTTATCATGTCGCATTGTTCAAGGCTGCTTCATAAAAAGTAGTAGACAGGTACAATATTTCAAAGCGGTCTTTGAAAAATTGTAACTTTCAAGTTAATTTTTTCTTATAATTGAAACAGTGCAAAGTGTAGAGGATAACTATAGGCAAGAGATATAGCTGTAACTTCTTAGTATTTTGATATTGGTACAAAACACTGATTTTCCAGTTCTTAATGTACAATTGTTTGATATTCTTTAATCTTTATTTATTCTTTAAACACCAGAGGAAACACATCGCATAAGCTAGCTTGATAATTTCAATTAATGCATTTAAATTTCACAGAATTTTATGTAGCATCACACTTGCATGGTATGGCATCTGTTCTTGCTTTTAACTCTCACAAGTATTTGTACATGATGGCTCTTGAGTCATTGCTGTCTGCATAAAAACCTTATAGATCAATTGTGCTGGTTCATGGGTGTACATTAGGTAATATATTTAATGGGCCACAAATTAATTTCCATGGAAAATTACTGGCTATCAGAGGAATAGATTGTTTAATCAGTTATGATAAACCTACCATTGAAAATATGAAGAAAGGCAGTTGAATTACAATGTTCTAAAACTGCGAAACATACAGCAATGTGTAACCTTTTTACCACTGTAAATTTACTTACTACTTGACTGTAGCTGATTAACAACAAATTCAAATATGGTTGTGTTCAAAAATGGCCTTTGTGATGCCTCTCTCTGTGTTTATTTCAGGCTTTTCAGAAAGGATGAAATTTTCTAGGCATAGGTGTCTGCTTCAGTCATGGTGGGGCAGCACAGGACATCAGACTTGAGTTCATCTTGTACATATATAATGTAGCTGCATTCCCGAGATTTCTAGTTAAAATATAATGTCATTTTCTGCTAAATCAATCACTCAAGTACCTTCTGTTACATAGCATGAGATCTTACTTATTTGCACATTATAGTAACAAAATATCAGAAGATATTGTTCATGCTGGTGGTTCTTGATTAAGGCATTTCATTTTACTGCACATTTTCTGCTTTTCATGGAGAACTGAAAGAAACTGAAGGCAGACTCAAATTTTTACTGTATTAGTTGGGTTAGAATGTTTTTCTTTGGTATAAATGACATTTCATTACATAAAACATGCTACACTGTAGAGAATAATATTCTGTAATGTGAATGAAAGGGAATTTGAATGAAAGGTTTATGTGTTTATAATGATGTTTTGTTATGAAATCCTCCCCATAAAAGTATTATCTTTGACTACCTAAGGCTCTGGTGGTATTTCTAAATTGCATGATGTGCCCAGAAATATTTATACACGTGACTAAAACTAGACTTGGCTTATGCAGAAAATTAGCCCTCAAGTTGCTGTTATACAATTAAGAAAAAAGAGCAAAGGTTCTGACCCTCACGACTATTATGTTCCACACACAGGTCATTGTTCCAGGCAAGAAAATGGAGTCATAGTGTAATTATTTCCCATCTATCAGGAAATTAGGGAGGAGACAACAGGCCAGAGAAGACCAAAACTGACCAGCTGGGGATACATGCAGGGTAAACACACTTCTCACTTGCTGGGTCTCCTTCAGGAACATCTGCTGCAAAGCTTGTGCCATCCCTATATCAGCTTACTTTGATATTTTTCTGTCACAGAATCACAGAATGTTCTGAGTTGGAAGAGACCCACAGGGTTCCTCAAGTCTAACTCTTATGAGAATGGCCTGCAGAGGGATTACCTTTGGTGGTTTTAGCGTCATGCTTTAAAGAATTGAGCTAATCTCAGAGTATAAGGATTTACAAGGTGCAGATAATGGCTGCGTTGCAGTCATGGGCTTTCAGAAGAAACTTGTGCTGCTGCATTTTATGGAGGCATTGAATTTCACTTTAATCTTGTTGGGTAGCTCTCAGCTAGATAACTCTCCAATGGAGATCGCCCATGACCAGGGCCCCCGAGGTGCTGGTGTGGGTCTAGAAATAAGGAATTCACACAGTGCCAGGCTGCCTGGTGGTGTGTCACCCAGCTATTGTGTCTCTGAGGTCAGGAATTTTTTCCCTTAGCAGTTAGACCATGGAAAAGGCTCTGTTACAAACGTGTCTGCTATTTTTGCTTGCCATCTTAAGCAGTAGGCTCTGCTCAGAAAAAAAGGTCATGGAGGCTGTAGTTGTTAACACTACTTGAATTCCTCACAGTGTACAGAAGAGTTATTGAAGTGACTGTATCTCTCTTCCCTGAAAATCTCTTTCCAAAGCAGGTAATGCTTTTATTTAACAGCAAAATGCTAGGTAAGTCGCTGATATTTGTTTTGGAAAAATTTCATGGACTACGTTCCTATTGTTTTCATGCTGTACTTGGGAGTTGCTTACTGTGTAAATCTATTATATAAGTAATGTACTATGACTCTCAAGTCAAATGCAAAAAGAAAACATGTGTAAGAGGAATGAAATTATAGTAATGCTTAGTCTAGTGAAAGCCGGTTGCTTTCCCAAGGTAAGAGAGAGAGGGAAAAATAGGTTTTGTGTGCCCAAAGCAGTCCAGATGGAACCACAGTAGGAGGCATACTAGTGTAAATAGAAGTTCTGTTTATTTCAGGCAATGTATGCTTCACATTTCTGTTACATTTCTTTGCTTTCCTAATTATGATATGCTAATATTCAATTACTAAGTCTGCAGTGATTTTTTAAAATTTTCAGCATTCTTTCTCATAAAGTGCTTATATATTTTCACTGTATTAAAAATAGGTTTACTTTATGGCAAGACTGGCTTCAAACCACTACATAATACTTTTGCTTTCCTTTATGCTTCAGTATAGTCAAAATATTTTATATTATGCCAAATAAAACACCTCAGGTAGCAAACCATCTTATCTTGCTACATTCTTCAAAGTAATTTATGTGAGCTGTGCTGTACCAACTTTCTAGAGCTCAAAATATAAATCTAGGTTGTCATGGATACACGCATAAGAAGGCCTTCTTTATAAATATGTTACGAGTCTGACAATTTATTTTTAGTAGAATTTTCAAAAAAGAAAAAAAGATGTAGTATATAACCAGGGCCATTATTGGTTATTCTAATTGCACTTGAATACATTTCTGTTTCTTCGTCTTCATTATTTCAAAATGTCTTTTAACAAGGAGGTTTATCTGGATGTCAAAATGGCTGATAAGGGCCCTGGGCTCTTTGTCACTTGTGTTACCCTCACTTTGTACTGAGTATGCCTGAAGTGGAATTCATATATCGCTTACCAGCAGTTTGAAAGTTAGAGTTTTTAATCTAGCACAGGGTTAAGCAGTACTTTCAGGACTGAACAACATTCAGCTGCCGTTTTTCTCTCACATTAGTTAAAATAAATACAGTAATTATGACATATGACTGGATAACCTAAATAATTCATGGAACTTTCAAGTCAGGAGATACCTTCTGGTATCACATCTGCCATTTTGCTTCCTCTTCTCTGCTGCATCAGTAGTGCAAGAGGCAATGCCCTAATACACAATTTTCTGTTACTGGTAATTGTAAAACACAAAGTTATAAGCCTCTGATAAAAAAATGAGACGAGAAAACAATAATTTAAAAAGGAAAAATAGATTGCTGGGAGCAATTCATTTAATAAAAATGTACTAAACAATTATTGTTTTAACACATTTTGTCTGTAGATTTTTAATAAAATAGAAAATAGAGAAGATGCTAGTTCAGAGGTCTGAAATTTTGTGTGTATTAATATAAAGTAAAACAAACAAACAAACAAAAAACCCAAAAAAACCAAAAATCCCCAAGCCATTAAAGAGGATAAATAGAGGATTTCCATAGGATAAACACTAAATATTATGAATTATCTAAAATGTCACAATTTTTCCAAGAGTACATAAATGTTCATGTCTCTGGCTTGTTGTATGAACTTTGGCAGAAAATCAGATTGTATTTAGCATTCGTGCAGTTCTTTTCACAGAAATACTGTTAACTAAAAATTTCCTAAAAATTCCACATATGAAAATATAATCCCAAATGCTGACTTCTTGGAAGATTTTATCAAACATAAAATAATTTTAAAAATTGGTTACCAAAGATGTTGTTAAAAATACATGCTCATTATTATTTTCCAGGATGTTTTTCTCCTAAGAACTTCTAACTTAAGTATATCTGTCCTGTTTCAACAGTTTTCAGATTCTTCTCTTCTAAACCAGCTTAACTACTGTATTGAGATGATATGTAAATCATAGCCATAGATGAATCAGAACGTCCTTGTTATAAATCTGAAAAATAATTCATGACTTATGTCCTCAATATAACAGATACTTTATACAGAACATAATGGAGGCATCAAGTTTAGTGCCAACAGCACAGGAAGAATCTGTTGGTTTGCCTTCTGGGACTAAACCATGAATCACAGAGCTGAAATTTCTGATCTAGCGTATTAAGAAAGTGCTAAAAACATGAAAGAGCAGGTGAAATCCCACAATTCTGGAGAGAATCTGTTACTGGTTAAGGCTAGCAGGATAACCATTGTTTGATAAAACATTAGGAAATTGCTGTCCCTCAAATTTATTTTTCAGATTCTAGTACTGAAGAGCCTAAAATACAACATGCATGTGCTATCTTGGCATGTGATTTAAAAATCTTATTAATAAGGATGTGTAAGTATCAGTAGAATTAGTGAAGTTGTACAAATTATAGGACTCAAATATGAGAGCACTTTAAAATTAACAAACTGTGCTATGCCTGTTGGATGTTACAGAACAGTCTACAGTGGGGACATTGACCTGACAAACTCTTGCTCGGGAAGCCAAAAAAGATCCTCCAGAAAAGCCTTCCAGCAGCTTTATATTGCCAGTGGAATCTGTGCATTAAGTATTGGTATGAGTGTCTAGAATTTTATAGTAGTGACAGGGGGCCATGAGCACAATGCAGCATTGGACAATGCTCAATTAAAGACTATTGCAAAGACCAGTTGCATAACTGAGTGACACTTAAAAAAAATAATCCTCTTCCATTTTCTTTTGCTCTGTTTTCCTGTTCCCATGGACTCTGCTGGTCTGTCCCAATAGTTATCTGTATTTTCTTCGGAGAAGTGAAGCATGGGCAGCTTGTCTTGTTAAATAAACTTGCAGTTAGTCTGTCATGAGTAGTACTACAGTTGTGCTGTACAAAAAAATACCAACAAAACAAAAAAATATAGATCCTTCTTCAGTGTAGTTTTATGTTCCAGTTTGACTCTGCTGTCTGGTTTAAGAGTTTAGAACTGCACAAATAAGAGATTGTTCTTGCTATTCACTTCATATGAGGCTTCACAACCAACCCAAAAATTGACATAGAAATTAACACATTTTGGGCAGATTTTTTGGTTTATGAGTGATGGCTTTTCAAATGGACTGATTTAATTTGGCTATAAACACGAAACAAATCTGATTCAATGTAAAGGTAACAATGAGTATCTAATTTCTGGTGGTTTAAATTTCTGTGGTTTCTTTTGAGGAAGGAACTACACTCTACTCTACATCTAAGCAGAAAAGGAGTCCAAATGCTATAACAACAAAAGAGATTTAAAAAGAAAATCAGCCTCAGGAAGTTGTTAGGCAAATGCAAGCTGAGATTACAGTTTATTTGATACAATTGATGTGTTTTTTACTGTTTCATCTGGCAGTTTTTGTGTCGCCCATTTGTTGCCTCTGACTGGGAAACCAGATTACTGTTTCCAGAGGCATTGACTACTCCTCCTGCAGATTTGATCAGTGACCAGTCCAAAAACTCCCAGGCTTTGGTTTCTTCCCAACATGACACTGAATGCAAATATATAATAATTGCAACAGACTACATGGAAAACACCATCCAGAGTTTGTTGCTCTCCAGGTGTGCCTATAATTGTTCCAGGGAAAACAGGGTGTAAAATTGCAGGTGTTTGTTAGTCCAGAATATGAAAAGAATATACATAGACTTGGTATGTGACTTAGAAATAAATCAAAACTAAATCCACAAAGTGCTGAAACTAGACCAAATTAAAGTTATCAGTTTGAAAGTGTATTTTAAAGTAGACCACTGGAGTAATTTGTGTCTATTTGAAAAGATAAGTGTGGTTTTGAATAATAGTGTTGTTGAAGTATTTTTGTCCAGATTTTGCCATTCCTTGTTTGTTTAATTTCATTAAGAGCTCAGCCTTACAGAATTTCTTGTGTTATGCTGTGAAAAAAATCACAAATTCTCAGGAGATGCAGAGGATCACCAACTCTATACAATGTCCTCCCATTGCCTAGTAGTAGACTGTGAAAAATGTGTGTGGAAAAATTACTTAAAATTCTAGTCAAGCTTCATTTTTTCATTGAGCTGAAGTTTCTGTGAAGGATTTCCTAGTGAAAGTTCAAGTGTACAGTTAGTTAATTCATAGTACCTCTTTAATAAGTGCAATTTTAGCTCGTTAGCAAGTCATTTTGCTGTTATTTGCTAGGACTATACCTGTTTGTGTTACATTGATTTGACGATTTTCCTTGCAGCTGCTTCTGTCGTGCTGCCTGCTGTGTCTCTTCTGGGCTTTCAGGCACTGGTGTGTTTCCTCACAAGTGTGAGGAGGGTGCCCCTCTGTGGTCTTTTCAGTGTTGGTGAGCTGAACCATTTACAGAGAGAGACCCTTCACCACAAGGGCTTGGTGGCCAGGTTCCTCAAACCAGCATGAACAGTGGTACACAGCCAGCTGAGTAGTTGGGGAAAGCCCTGAAGGCAATGTAGGATTAGCTGTCCGCACTGATGCATGTAGAAAATCATAAAAATATAGTGAAAGTTAATACTCAGGAAAGCAGACAGGTCAGTAATGAAAGACTAAATGTGCTCAAAGCATCTGAAACAAGTGGCTGCAGGAGGCTTCATCATCAGATGTGGTGTCTGCACTAGGGTTCTTCACCTTTGGGAGGAGGGCAGAAGTTGTGGGGGTGAGGTATGCAGAAATGTAGTACCTGTGGAAAATATAATTTGCTTATTTTGGGGTTTTTATGACTCCGTAGAAGAAGGCATTACAGATTTTTTGTAATTCATGGCTACTTTCAAAGGGTAAACTGTTTTCTGACTCAGCAATACTGGGAGATGAAGTGAGGAAGTTGCCCTTGTCTCATGCTGCATCTGTCTGAGTCAAGTGAGGTACAGAAGTGCAAGAGAGTTGTTCCGTAGGGTCTTCTTTGACAGGAATAACAGTCAGGGTGAATTGCTCTCGTGAAATTTTGTATTTTTTCTGCATTTTCTCTAGCAAAATAATCAACACTAAAAAACACTACACCAAAATAACTTAGTAAATTTGATATCTGAATGGGAAATTATAAAGAAAATTATGTTATAGGTCAAAATTGAGGAAGTATTTACACAAAGTTAAACAGTTCAGATAAGAACATGATGGCTAAGATGGAAAGAAATGCTTAACATAAACATAAATCTAAATGTATGAGCATCCTTATTTCTGTCATATGCTGCAGAGGTTAAAGAACTGACAGCTTGCCTACACTTCAAATTCTATTTAAACTAAGATAGACTGCAATTTAAAATGTGGCATTTGTACCTAAGTAACAATCAACCATGGACGCTTCTAGTCCCAAAATATAAGTGTTACATGCCTATGTGTCTTAATGTCCTTCAAAGATAAATTCTAAAAGGCTTCAGCCTGCAATTAAAGAGGAATTTCTGATGCAGTACACCATTCAAAGATGCAGCTTCAATATTTAAGGGTAGGTAGATTTTAAAATACTTGGAGAGCAACTGAAGGTAAAGTGGTGCAAATTATCAGTAGCTGCAGAAACCACAAACCACAAATAGTGGTGAAGGCTCCTTGTGACCTATCTGTGCAAACACATTTTCAGTCCATGGTGTGACTTTGAGACTTCTCCGCTTGTGTATTTTGGAACTGGGGACAATCAAACAGGGTCTCTAGAAAAACACTTCTGCTAGGGGCACAGTGGGTGTGCTGCACTGCCCAGTTCGCCTGCTCTCTCACCAGCCTGCTGCCCCTGTTCTTGGCAGTCCTGTGCGCTGTGGTACCGCTGACATCTCTGGTGGCAGCCCAGCTAGGTGCTTTTCCAGGCAAAAGCCAGATGCAGATCAGTTGAAGGATATCTCAAGATAGTAGTCATGTAAAATAATCATGTTCAAAATCCATCACATCCTTACAAAACTTGGGATGAATACCCTTTACTTCATCTTTTCAGTCAGTTGCCAGAAGACATGATTTATAGCTACATACAATAATGTTTGTATATATGCTTGAGTCTATGGAATTATCTTCATCTATAGCAAGTTATTTTATTAATATTTAATAAGTAGACAGACATTACATTAGTATGTGTGCGTCTATGTCTGGGGAAGAGGGAATTATGAGCATGTGGCAAAAGACCTGTGAAATATCTTGGCAGAGATAACAGCAAAAAAACCACCTCAGGCATGCAATGAATAGAAAAGATGTGAGAGCAGTGGATTAATTTTATAATTTAATTATCAGTTGAGTTAAGCATCAATAAAATTTGTGTCTCCAAAGAAGTTATGGCAAGCACCAAACTAAGTATAGTTTATCCAAACCTTATAAAATAAACTTATCTTTCCATCCCCTGATTTTTGCAAGAAATCATATGAAATGGACACAAAGTGGAATATGAGTATGTAAAAAAAATACCCTTTTGCTGTTATTATCATAGCTTTCTATTCCTTGATGTACTTTTCAACTATTTAGCTAATATCCCTGCAAAGTGACCAGATACTAAGGTGAATTGTGATTCTTTACCAATGGAAGGATTTGCTAGCACTGGCTTTGAAACAAGAGCTCCTGAATTATTTCTTTTTCTGTTGCCATCCTGCCATTTCCTCCACAAACCTAGGAGATGGACAAAATATCTTATGAAGAAATAGCACCTCCACCTCAGTGTGTTTGTGTAGTAGACCCATGGTGGCCACTGCAAGCAAAGGTAGCTCTATTTCTAAATACAAGGATAGCTCTATTTTTTTTCTGGTATTTGCTATCCTACTGGGAAGTGCAAGCCCTTTGGTCCAAGAGCAAGGCAGCCTTGATAAATTTGCTCTCTAGCTACACTGTGAAGATGTCTTTCTTCTCACATACATTGTGTGGAGGCCTTTGACATGGTCCCCACATCATCCTTCTCTCTAAATTTGAGAGATATGGATTTGATAGGTGAACTATTCAGTGGATGAGGAGCTGGCTGGATGATCACATCTGGAGGTTAGTGGTGAATTGTTTCACCAACATCTGTACAAGAATTGTTCTCCAGGGGTCTGTAGTAGTACCAGTATTGCTTGATGTCTTCATCAATGACAGTGGGAACAAGAGCACCCTCAGCGAGTTTGCAAATGACACCGAGCTGAGTGGTGCAGTTGGTGCACTTGAAGGGCAGGGTGTCATCCAGAGGGACCTGGACAAGTTTGAGAAGTAGGGCATTGGGAATGTCATGAGGTTTAACAAGTCCAAGCACAAGACTTTACACCTGGGTCAGAGCAAGCCCCAGTATCAAAGCAGGCTGGGTGATGAGCAAATCAAGAGCAGCCCTACAAAAAAAGGACTTGGGAATGCTGGTGGATGAGAGGCTGCCCTGGGCAGTCACAGCCCAGGAAAACAGCTGTGTCCTGGGCTGCATCCAAAGCAGTGTGGCTAGCAGGGCCAGGGAGGGGATTCTGCCCCTCTGCTCTGCTCTTTTGAGATCCCATCTGGAGTCTTGCATCCAGAGCTCTGGCAGTCACCAGGGCAGAGGAGGGCCACAAAGATGATCAGTAGGCTGGAGCACCTCTCCTGTGAGCACCTCAAGGCTGAGAGGCTTGTTGTTATTCAGCCTGAAGAGAAGAAGGCTCCAGAGAGACCCTCAGCAGTCTTCCATACCTGAAAGTGCCTATAGAAAAGACAGAGACAGATATTTTATGACAACCTCCTGTGATGGGGAAAGGGGCAGCAGTTTTTAAACTGAAGGAGGTTGATCTATATAAGATATAAGGAAGAAGTTTTTTGGAGTGAGAAGGGGTAAAATACTGGCAGAGGCTGCCAGAGAGAGATGGTTGATTCCTAAGCTCAGGAAACACTCAAAGTCAGGTTGGACAGGACTCTGACCAGGTTTACTTCAAGATGTCCCTCTCATTGCAGGGATGTTGCACTAGATTACTTTAAAAGATCCTTTCCAAACAAAACCATTCTATGACTTTATTATTTTATGATCCTGGTCTATGATGTACATGGGAAAACAGGTGTGGTATCATGAGACAATTCTTCTGCCTGCTGTTTCTCCACAGGTAGGCAGTGGCCACGTAGAAGAGGTTTTCTACCATGGTGACCAATACATCTCTCTCATTTATTGGTCCTGCCCTTTCCATCTTTCATTTACACAGCATCTCTTGTCTCATAAAGGAATTTTTACTTGGACAGGATAGTAGTGTTGGGGTTTGCTTATAATACCTTTTTGTTTAATTTTGCTCTCAGGTTGAAAATGTTGGACATTGCTGATGTGCTCAGAGTGGTCTGGATGCTGATGTGTTTCTCAGAAGCTTTTCATTCTGTAGTGTTTCCAGAGGTATTAAATTTTACTGTGTCAGAGCTTTCTAAGAGTAGAATTATTGTCATGTTGGATTGCAGGAATTCAAAAAGAGCTGGTCAAAAAATGCTTTCCATGAACAATAGCTTTAAGAGGAGTAGAAATCTGTCTGTGTTGCAGGAAGCAAGGGCATTTGTCTTCTGTTTGCTTTTCTCTCCTGTGGTACCAAAGGTGCTTTCTTCGCAAGAGACAAAGAACCAGAGGTGAATACTGATGGTTCAGGGAGCATGCTTCAAGGAAAAAATGTTTTAATATGAAAGTGGCAGCTCTGTCTCTTAAATCTAGCAAAGCAAGTCTTAAATTCTAGTGGGATTGCTACATCTTTGCATCTCCTAATAGCCCCCAGATTGTAGGAGTTGATCTGATCAGAGCACTTGCTTTTTCCAACAGAAATATGAGACTCAAACTCTGACTTTTTCACTGAAGTAATAAAAAAGTCCTCCAAACCACACAACCTCCCCCCCCCCAAATAATATTCCTAATATTTCACTACTATTTTAATCATTATTGTCAGAATCTTGGGGGAAAATGAAACTTTTCAGAATTTTCCTCTGTATTTTCCAAATCTTCACCATCTATGCTTATCAAAAATGGGGGTAGGGAAGTGGAGGCATGCTGGGAATAGAAAGAAATCTCCTTGCTTCTGTTTCCTCATATTTACACTTAATAGCCTCAAAATCATTCCAATATTGCTTATAGGTAAGAAACATTACATTAAAAATAAAACTAATTAAGGCTAGGCCTTAAGGACAAGCAGTTTAAATGATCTGCCCAAAGACACCCAAGGATTTTGTGGTGGAATTGAAGTTCCCATCTCATGATAATATCCTGCTATCAGAGCTTCCTCACTGCCACTGACAGAAGTTCCTATTCTTGCACTTACTTTGTGCAAGTGCAAATGATTCGGCAAGGTACAAAGCCAATGAAAACAGACATGTGAATAAGGGTTGGTGTGTATTAAACACTGCAGCACATAACAACTCTCATCCCTAAGGTACTGTTTGCAGAAGAAGGCAATGATAGAACTCATCTGAAAGACAGGAAGCTCTGTGGAAGCTAGAAGATACATTGGGCTCGCAATTTTCAGTTTATTAAAGCTATCTGTTATGTTTCTTCATTGTGTTTAGCTCCCTAGCATCTTCAGAGAGTTATTACTCTACTCATTGAAAAGAAGGGCAGCATGCTATGACTCCTTCATCTTCTTTGTGCCAAACACACAGGCTGAACATTTTTACAGCAGATACCTAATGCAAAGTAGATGTGAAAGGGACAAGCTAATGATGAGTATGGTACCTTCCCAGGAAATTCCTTCCTGAACTTCAAAGGTAGAAAAAAGATCTAAGCGTTACTTGAAGGGGTGTGGGACAGGGGGAAGCCATGGTCTTGAGTTCTTGTTTCTGATTCATTTTCTTTCTTTTAGCTATGAGCCCCAAAAGCTTGATCACTGGCTAGGATTACCTTCATAGCCAAACCAAGTTACCATGCTATACATCTTCCATGGTCCATGCTATTTTAAGTCAGGATTATTTTTTTCTACCGGTTTAATTTTGTCTCCTTTATACAGTCTTGGAAAAGCCGTTGCAGATAATAATATTTACTTACTCAAGTTTAATTTCACTATCAACACAAGGTTTTTTTCTTCCTTTCATAAAAGAAATACATTCAGAACCCAAGAGGTATTTAAATAGGTATTGTTTTAACTAGCTGCTCAGTCACAACCAGATATTCATATGCACAAGTCTTGTCACTAAGTCATGTCTCCTGGTGTTCTACCCACTCCATTCTACAGACAACTCATGGTCTAGTCCCTGTACGTTTGAGGTTCCATAATTTTTCCATGTACAGTGGGGTGGAACAAGTGTGACCTCTTCTGGTGCACAGTCAGTCTTGCACTTTGCTCTTGAAGTTTATATTCTGGGCAGAACATTTTTGAATCCAACACTGACATTGAACAAGAACCTTTATACAGTTCCTGAGAGGCTACAGTGAAGAGTAGCTGATTGGTATACCTATATTCAAAAGAAACAGTAGTCTTCGTCTCTTTGCACCTCATTTTGACAATTATTCAGCTTTTCTGATTAATGTAGATACAATTCTAAGAATAAATTATAAACAGAGGTGAAATATATGTGCTTTATGGGGATTAAAATGAAATGTGAAAATGGCAGAATGGCAGATCGGAGAATCCTAGCTAAGTAAATTGAATGTGTATTTCCTAGCCTCAGTAATGAGAGATTTAAACTTTACTGAGAAGCAGTAAAGTTTAAGATGGTGTTTTCATCCATAATCTGAGTAAAAACTGGCTATTACCGGCAACATGAAAAATCGCCATTGCTTTAGAAATGTTTCTTTTACAGTTCCTAACTCTTCCTTCATGTAATCTTCATCCCCCCCCCAAAAAAAAAAAAAAAAAAAAAAAAAGAAAGTAGGGGGAAAAAAAAGGTATTTCTTCTTTGGCTGGAGACCTGCCTGCCATTAAGAACATCTCCATTATCTGGGAAGGCCATTTACTGCCCCAAATGTGAACATATTTTGCCTTACTTGAATTGCCCAAGCAGTACCACTTCATGTGTTTTCATATCTTTGATAGAATTACTTGGTGAGCATATTTAATATTCAAACGAGCTGAATTGGTTTGGCTTTGTCTGAGGGTTTTTTGCCAGGCTGTGTATGTTAGCGCTGGTGCCCTTACAGCGCAGGTTCTAACCACAGGCACTTGCCACTAGCACACCGATACTGTGCCAGATCAATTGAACGCTTCTTAGGGCCATTGTATCAGTAAATCAAGGGTGAATTTATTCATTTCACCCCCACCTCGGTCGCTCTCTTTTCTGAGCCTTGGCCCCACCTCCCCTCATGCCGGTTTCCCTCTCCTCGCAATGCTCTGGAAAAGAAAGTGCCGGTACCCCTCCCTTGCTTTATTTAAATTCGCTTCCTCCTGCCCTGCTTCTGGCCCATGAGGCGCATGAGTGAGGCAGGTGGCTCAGCTGCGAGCCTGGCCAGCCCCGCTGCTCCCGGAGGCGGGCGGGAGCGGCCGCTGCCGCTGCATCCCGGTGTTCATCCCGGTGTTCCCGCCGCCCCGGTGCCCCGCTCGGCCCGGAGCCGCCCGCCCCGCATCGCTCGGCCCGCCTGGGGCATGCACGGAGCCCGCCGAGCCCGCGCAGGAGGCTGCTGCTCTATGCGGGCGGCTCGGCGGCTGCCGCTGCCCCCCCGCGCCCAGCCCAGCCCAGCCCAGCCCATCCTAACCCAGCTCATCCTAAGCCAGCCCAGCCGAGCCCAGTCTCTGCCCTGCGGCATCGCGGGCGGGACGCGCCGAGCGTGGGATGCCCGCGCCCCGGAGGGCGGCTGCCGCGGTGGGCGCTGCCAGGTCTGCGGCTGATCGCCCGCTGGGATTTGCGGACAGTCATGAACCAGAGCGAGGCACCCCGGCCGCTCAACTGGACCATCCGGAAGCTGTGCCATGCCGCCTTCCTCCCCTCTGTCAGACTCCTTAAGGTACGGTGAAGCCCGCTTGGCGTTCGAGAACCGGTGTCTGCTGCTGAGCACCTGCCTGGAGGGCTGCGGTCGCTGTTGCTGGAAAGTTAATTTAGAAATAGTCCCAACTTTACTATTAATTACCTTGCCTGCTGCCCTTAAAACCCCTTGTGAGCACCTGAAGGTACCAATATTGTGCATCTGTATTCTATTCAGTGTGTGTGCTTTGCCCATAAAGGTCTGTGAAAGGGGTAAAAAGAGAAATAAGGGATGGTGGATATCATCTGTGCTTCAATTTGCTTTGTCTTATCAAGCTCTGAACTTCCAGGGATGAAAAAGGTGTCTGTTTCTAAGGCGTGTTCCTTTGTGAGCAGCCCTCTGCTATGTGTTCTTTGGGTTACCTGGCCCCTAGGCAGTACCTGAAGATCCAGTACCACTCTGACCAACTTGTAAGTGGAGCAATATGTGGGTAGCAAAAAATTATCTTGGTTTGATAAAAGCTGTACTTGAGAATAGGATCAGTTAAAGACTGGCAGTGCAAACAGCATCAGTGAAACTTTCTGTTTTTTTTTTTTTTAATTTGTTTAAGTGTCACATCTTTGAAGGTGCTTTTAAAAGTGTTTTAAAATGCGCTTTCCTAGGAAATAACTATTTTCTGTTTGAAAAAATGATTTGGGGTTATATAATGTGGAGGGCTCTTATTCTCAGCATGCAAAGTGCCATTACCACCATGTGCCCCACTGAAGCCGTTTTAGAGGTATTTGTAGCTGGAAAACAAAATCTCTTGAATCAACTTTTTGGTGAAAAATAGGTTACATCAAACTGAAAAAAATAGGTTACATTAACCTGAAAAGTCTGCTTGGTTCTTGGAACATCTTAACTGGATTGTACAATGAAATTTTAAAGAATATACTAATTTCCCTATAGGCTTTGTTTTATAAAATGTTTCATTCATTATAATATTTATTTCATTTCATCATAGTGTTTGATAGTTAGGCTTTGAAATTAACATGCAGCCAGGTAAAGCATGGCTAATCTGGCAGTGTATTAGATGGTAATGCTTGATATAACTGTTTGATTTTGTGTGAGTAGCTTGGAAATTAGGTCAGTTCTTACTACTGCAACACGCTTGAGCAGTAGTGTAGCGTATGACATTGCACTTAGCAGACATATGTTGTATGTATAATTGTTGTATGTATGATTCACAAGTGACCATGTTGTGTATCCTAGCAGGTAGTTTTCACATCCTCAGGGGAAGGGGCTACAGTTGAAAAATATTTCTATTTCCAAAATGGATGTATGGCTGCTGGGGGGGGGTAAATTGTGAGCATCTCTAAAGAACAAAAGAAAGATAAAACTTAGATTTCTAAAAAATCAAAACATAACTAATATAGAACAAATGAGAAAGTGGTGTTGATTGTTTTGTAAAGGCTTTTCCCCCCAGCCCCAGAAGCACTCATGAGGATATGTGAATTCCACAAGTCCCATGTTTTTAGAACCAACATAATGTTGGCGAGGTGTGAGGACTTGGATGTGGGGAGTTTTACTGTCATTTTTAATACTAGTGGATCAGGGGCTGAGGGGGCGTAGTCTGCAGTATTTCTTCTTTGGCAGACGAATGTTGCCCCTTGTGTATGGTTTCTCATCATTGCTTATTACGGATGAACGTTGTGATTCATTATTAAAAGAGCTGACTAAAAGGGATTTTCTGAAGCTACAGCTGTAACCCGTTAGGGAAAGATAGTGACTGGACCCTGCAGAGTTAAAAAGAGCAGGGAAAATAACCAGAGATAAGCAAGCTCTGCACAGAGGGTGTGCGAGGTGTGGGAAAGACCACAGCAAAGGTGGAACTCTGGCTCCTCTCTCAGCTCATGAGCAGTGCATGTTGGCTGGAGAGGGAATTGCTTACATCAGCATCTTCAAGGCTTCCCCATAAAAGCTTTAATTTTTGATCCTTCCCTTTGTCTTTTATTATTTAATGTGTTTAAAGCAAATGACTGACATGAGAACAGGGGCTCATTGTCTGAATTCCATCAACCAACCTGAGGAAATTCTCCTGCCATCAAGGAAAGAGTGTAATAACAGCAACATTAAATTACCAGAGGAGCAGTATAAATGTTTTACTGCATACAAAATATTCTTTCCTATTTCATGTTTTTCTTCCCAAAATAAAGAAGAAACTTTTTTTTTCTTTTTCTAAATGAAAAGGGCTCCTCTAGATCCAAAAACATTGGAAAGGCAAGTGCAATAATCTTAAGTCATTGTTTTTAATTGCTCCGTTTCCAATTGGATTAAATGGTTTTAAGGGCTAATGCAATATTGTTTCTGAGTAGACATTCACTAGACCCTTTTCTATACAGCTTTTCTCTGCAGACAATGGTCTCAATAACAAAATAAACTTTGCAAAGCCTCATATGTTATGGTACATTTTTATTATGATTTGCCTTCTCCATCATTGTACACTGTCATCAATGTTCACTGTAAATTTAGTTAGAGTAAGAAAATGTAAAACACTATTTTGTTCTTTTAATTTCTGTACTTATTTTAGTCTACCAGAACAAAACTAAATGACCATTAAGCACCAAAATAAGCACTTTCCTAAACTTGTAAGAATGAGCGATAACAAAGATTTCCTCTTTTACACACACAAAATTCACTGTGACATTACCTGGACCTTCCTATTAAAGGGAATAAACTTTTCATTTCCATGTTGTTTCAATGAAAAGTTTAAAGTCCTTATCCTATGGATACAATTTTAAATGTGCATCAGTGCTTTCATAGTGATGGATCTAAATAAACACTGAAATCTAGAACTTCATGGAGGCAAGGCTTTTTGTGTTGCCTTGCAATTACTGTTTTGTAAATAGGTACTGAAAGGAATTATTCAGCAGGTAGGTTAAGCTCTTGTTCCACCCTGTTGAAATGGATGACCAGTGCTCAGTTGCATCAACTGATGTTAGATAGAACTCTGGCCACAGTGGTCTCATTTAATTTAGATAAGCTAGATCTGTAGATGTGTCCAATTTTGCTCCCATTGCTTTTTTTTGAGGCACGTCTTCTGTTCTAACCCACTTCACTAATACCCTCATGTTTAGTTGTAGTTGTGTAATCCTGTTTTCTCAGTTTTTCATTTTCTGACAGGTGCATGAGTTCTAGGATCTGTACCTCCAGTACAGCACAGGAGCTGTGTTGGAAGTACAGATTGAAACAATTTATTGGAGAGGTTTTTCACCACTCATGTCATCGGCTCATCCCTCACTGCTCCCATTTTTTTCCTCTAATGAGTTACTTCCTGTAACACATTCCATGCTGGTATTTTTTTGGTAGTTGTTTCAATACGCTTAAAACACACTGACACACTGCCTAATGCCTTCCTGTCTGAAATAAGGACCAAGAAGTGCATTGAGCACATATGCAGAGAGGGTGGCTTTGTGCAGAACTGTCATTCTCCTGAGATAATCAGGTTAGTTTAAAAAAACCCAGACATTTTAGAACAATGTTCTGGGTTCTTAAAAAATGGATGAATGAATGAATGAATGAATGAATGAATGTCATCATGCTAAAGACTTCACTCAGAGGGCACTGTGCCCTAGGAGAGGCTGCAGATGTTGTACTTCTTCTTGAAACAGATATAATACCTGCCATGCGATCAAGAAATGGGCAATATGCTTAAGAAAAATAAATAAATAAATAAATAAATAAGCTGAGAGTAGAAGAGGTCTGAATAAAAAAAAGGTCAGCAATGTGCAATAAGTTTTAACACCACAGATTTATAGATGTGCAAATGTAGAAATACTGTATGAAATATTTGAAAAGTAACTGATTATCCACCTTTTTTTTTCTTAGAAAGAACAGTAAATTTTTTTCATAATGAATCTGGCTAGTATGTCAATAACTAGGCTTGTAAGGCAGGAAATTTGGAAGGACCAGAGGAAAGGAAACAGTCAATCAAAAGAAACACTGGGGAAAATGTTTTGGCTATTCTTCCCCAACATACAGCTTGGCAAAAATGCCACCTTAGCTCTACCAAATAAATAAGATTTATTTGACCTGGGTAGTAGTCTATGTTAGCTCCTGAACTGGTGGAAGATTAAAGAGATTAGGCACTAAATTTCTTACCAAATGAAAAACTAGGACTTCTTTTTATTAATTACTTTTATTCAATTGTCCTACCAAGAATGCCAATGTAACCCAAGAGAAAATTAAAAACATGAAAAATAACTCATTGGAATGAGGCATAGTGTCTTTTGAATGTGACAGTACCTAGATAAGAAATTTTGACTGAGCAGATATATGTGAATTAAAAAGATTAACAATATTTCTCCTGCTGCAGCTAGTTTGTTTATGTCCACAAAGAAGGTGTCTACAGGAATAAAGACTGGGAAATACCAGGCAGGCTTTATTAAGGTACATGATGAAACCTCAAACTGTTCAATGGCTTACATCAACTAAAATTGCTATTTGATTATCAAATATAATTTTATTTCAGGATAATTTTTAAAAAATCTGATTTGACAAATTGGGTGAAGAATATTTCTTCTCCAAAATGGTGGAGGAATGAAGTATGTTCTTTAATAAACAGTAAATATTTATATTTCTGAAACCCCTACTGTGAGAGAAAGTGATTGTAAGAAAGCAAAAAGTTGCATCTTTTGGAGGCAATTGTATTTCTCAAATGGATTTACAAAATTTAAAAAAAAAAGATTATTGGACTGATAGAACAGTCCTGTGTTACAGGAGAGATGGTTTTGATAAAGCATTTTTAAAAATTCTTGAAAGGTGGATTTGTATGCAATAATCATGAGGGGGTCTTCAAAAAGAGAATCATAAGTTTTTTTTATGTTACTTTACTAACTATCAATGAGAAGATGAGAAAAAATTTAAACACAAAGGCAATCAAAATGCTAAGATGTTTTTTGTTCTTTGCTGCTCTTTTGATGTCCTGTTTGCATTAAGGTCTTCTAGCTTATTCTTAATAAATAAGAATTCTGATTATTATCTTAGTTAATTTACAATATCTACCCTTCAAACTGCACAAAAAGGGATAGAACAGGTTTATTAAGTCCTGATTGGAAAATTGAAATTATTGAAACAGATCCTAATGCATACAGTTATAATTACTGAGGTGCTATACCAAATGTTTTTTAAAGTAGTATGTGCAATACCAGCAGTAAAATTAGGGCGCTAGTTTACCTGTGTCTGCACTCAGCTTTCTGAGTTAAATTGTGATAATGAATGAGCCAACACTGTGCATCCCTCAGAAGAATTTGATACATTTGGGGAAGCCCTTAATATCAGACTGACACACAGGCATGGAGGAAGCATCAGTCAGTGTGACAATCTTTTTATAAATTCACTAATAGAAAAACTAGTCACACCTCTGTGTACAGTGGGATGCTCTATATGGTGTGAAATACTGATGAGTTTTATGCATGCATGTATGTTTTATTTAGGAAGAAATTATTTGACAAAATTTTGTTTTCCTATCAGAAAGAACACAGTTGTATTGATCACCTTTGTAACACATGTTGCATGGTTTTGATTCTGATTCACAGGTTTTCTGGGGTGTATTAATTGTCCTTAGAAGCACGAAAGCCATATTTCCAGCAAAGGGAAAGCTTCAGCGTTCCATTCTGTGCTCTGCTCCTTGTGCCATCAGTTCCACCACTTAAGGATGGCAGGAAAGAGACCTGGGGCTAAGGCATTGCTGTGTCTTTGCGTTCTCCCATTTCAATGTAAAAACTTTGTTTTACACCCCAAATCAGGGGAGCAATGGTTGTTGCAATGTAGCTTCAGAACGCCTTTGCACAGGTGTGCTTGCGTTACTCTGCTGTGCCTCGAGTACTTCACTTCTATAACCAGGTAATAGCAGAGTGGTGGGGACATTTCACAGCCCAGGTTGAAGAAGTGATGATATGCCTTTTGGAGGCTGCACATTCACAAACACTGCTTCTTTCTTGAAGTCATGCTTCTCATCAGCTGTAAGTTGAGCTGATCCCTTTAGTGTGGTAACTGGGCATGTTCATGTGTAAGGATTTTCTGACAGATTATGCCAGTTCATTTCTTCTGAAAGGAATTGAAATGTAGAAGTTGATTTTTTTTTTTCCATTTTATATTAAGTACTCTGTGGTTATTTCTTTGGTGCAGTGTGCATTTTTTATGTGATGCAGGGCTAATCAGAGCTTGTTTGCTGTTTGCCTTATTGACTGAATCTTTTCCTTGAGCATGACTTGGGTTGACGGCCACTGATTTGGAAGAGATGTAGCATTAAATTAGTTTCCACAACAAGGGATGTATTCCCAATTAAGAAAAATTGGAATGAGGAATAAAAACAAAGAGCATAATGGTGGAAGTCATGATTCCATGGAAAAACCTACATGTAAGAGGTAGACATATCAGTGACATTTTGATGGCAGAGGCTGTAGTTTACTAATGTCATGTAAAGGGAAAAAATAATTTTGATTTTCAAGTTGGAAAAGGCTCTGCAAATGCAAAGTTTCTTGTTTTAAACCAGAAAATGTTAGGGGATAAAACCAAAATATTTTTACTTCTAGGCATGTCACTACCATGTGAGTGCTTTAAAAAAAAGTGACAGAAAAGATAGTGTTAAATTTTCAGTCTTGATACAGCAACTATGGTAGAAACATACTTAGCTGTTTAAAATAAGGATTCTGCAACTGGTACAGTTTTTTATCCTCCTGTACCTCAATATTATTCTCAGTGTTTTTCCTTAACCTAGCTTTCATTAGTTCCTTCATCTTAAATACTGCTGTGAGGTTTTGGCTTCCTCTGTGCACGTGGCCAATGGGTTACAGTGACAAAGATGGGGTATCAGAGAAGTACTCTAGAATTTTACATTTTCCTTCTGCACAGACAAGGTTTTGGCTTGATCTCTGCTTTTCATGAGGTTCAGCCTTTTCAGACTTGGGTACTTAAAAAAGATGGAAAATGGCACTATTTCCCACTGGCCTTTATTGGACAACATTGAAACATTGCATTTAACCTGCTTATGAGAAAGCAGATGCAAGATTCCTAATTTGTGAGTGTTTAAGAGATGATTTAAAGTAATTTCCAGAGAAATAAAAAAATTAAGTATTTGATATATATTAATAGAATAGAAGAAAAAAGAGCACTTGTTCTGAGCACAGTATTGTTTTAAAATAATTTTGAAGTGCTACTAAGAGTAGAAATCATACAATCGAGGGATTACAGGTCCAGTGTGTAGGAAGAATCTTGTCCTAAGAGCATAAGATTTCACTGTTGCTCTGCTATACTGTTCCTTATGTTTGGGAGGGTGCCATGTGAAAAATTCAGGGCACAAGACCATAAAGTGAAGCTGAGTGGTTTTATTCCACCTGAATTGCTAACAAGACTATGCTACAGTGTAAAAAGGAATGCCCTTGGGTCTCTCTGGAAATTTATGTCAAAGCTGGTAATAAAGCATGAAACAAAATCGCTTCATCAAAAATATCTTTGATTCCTCCAAATAATATAATGACATGAAACAGTTTGACAAAGTGCTTTTAACAGTGTCAAGAAAGTTACTGAAGAAAATATCAGGACTCTATTATGTAATTAGAACAATCACCAGGCTGACTTTTCATTAGTGAGAAGGTGATTGAGAGAAACACTTTTTTCATTTATCCTTTTCTTCACCTGTTGCTTGTAAATGCAGACAGGAGAGATAGAAAATTAGTAATCCATCATAATTACGAATTTAGGGAGGATTCATTATTAAGTTTCAGAAGGATGCCCTATTTTTAACTTTAACTGGAGTATTAAATTGGTGTGGCATGTTGCCACTGGGTCTGTTATAATGAAACATCACAGCTATTTTGCAGAGCAATGGTGGATGTTCATCTTTGCATGTAGCTTTAAAAGAGAGACCAAAACAAATGAAGAGATGAATTGCCGGGTAACCTGAGGACCATTCCGACTGACTTTCCTGTGATTGTATGTAGCATTTTCTCAGTGTTCTGAACAGCAGAAGGGATTTTACAAATACACTCCTATTCAACTTTTGTGTTCAGTACTTCAAATTATTAGGTAGTGTCTTATTCAGGAGATGAACAGGTTTAATGAACAGTGGTTTTTTTTCTGCAAATTGTGTGCTCTTACATTAAAACTGTGAATATCTGCCCAACCCAGACATAATACTACATCTCTTCTCAGTTTTTTCTCCCTCATTTCTGCCCATCTCTCTGCTGGCCCTTTTCCTGAACTGCATTACTCAAAGAAGTTTTCAGATACTTATCTTAGCCTGTGCTCACAGAAGTAGTAGTGGTGCCAGGTTATGATGCCAATAATGGTGACAACAAAATTGCTACATGCAATCCAGCTTGACTGAGCCAGTCAAGGAAGAGGTCAGCTCTCTTTGGCTGAAGGATGGATAAATCAGGTATCAGGATGGCCCAAAATGCTTGTTAGACAAGCAGAGCAGTAGTTAAAGCTATCCCTTTGGGTTTGGATGTGATGGCTTTAATTTTGTGCTGTCCTTGATACTGCTGGCTGCAAAGTGATACTTCTTGGAAGCCATGTACTTTTTTAAATTATTCAGTTCAAATCCAAAATTGTCTTAAATAAGAATATGGTGCCAATTTTTTAGAGATCCTACACTTACCTTCTTCTATGAGACCAGGATAAATTGAGATATGTGTGAGAAGAGACATGATTATTCTACTCTGTCATCAGAACTGCTTCATCAAGCATGATTTCTTATAGATGTTTTTCTAAGTTCCTAAGCCCATAACCCACACAGGCAATCTTTTCAGTGACCCTATCTATGTTTCTGAGGCATCTGCCTGGATCTTTCTTGCTGTACTTAAAACCTCTGATTTCTTGTTTTGTCCACTATGAGCTGAGGGGACAGATGTGGCAGCTTCTCCTGCTGAAAAATTCTTGTGCAGTGTTTGGAAATTGGCTGGCTTAATAGATACAGGATATATGGTTCTTTGTTATCTTCCAATAAAGATTATTAGATTATTTATTCCCCTACATCCTCCACAGAAGCGAGACTGATAGTCCCTTGCTGCTCATCTTTTTCTCTCTTCCTCTCAATGTCAGGTGTCAGACTGAAAAGACCAGCATGGGTGTGTGATACTCCTGCTCAGCCTTCCATTCTAATCCTAGCTCTTTAAACTGGGGAAGGGTTAACAAGGACACAGAGGGTATCACAACCCTCCTTCATTTCAGTGTCCTGAAGAGACTCAATAACACTTCTGTTGAATTGCCTACAATGTTTTTCTAATTTAACTGACTTCACAGGAATGGGTGTTGACTAACATCGGTAACTTCAGGGAGAGTTTTGTAAGAGCTCAGTCCTTTTCTATTTGCATAGCAGAAATACTCCTGTTTCTTTGTGTAGCAATAAAACCAATGCTTTCTAATTCCCACATTAGCAAAGAAATTTTAAACCTCTATGTGGGGGACAATCAGCAGCACAGTACTTACAAAGACACTGAATTTCAAGCATGTGTGCTACCTTTACTATATACAAAAGAGGAAATTCAATGCTTATGTGCATTTCTCTGGAATAAAAAGGTGATTTTGACCCTTCTAACACAATTGGAGGGGAGTGGGGGCAGAATAAACAAATGTTTTCAGAGATATCCTAGTGGGAAATTAAATGTGATCATCTTATTTTATCTTGATACATGCTGTTACTTAAGAATAATTTAAAGATAAAAATCTGATCTATCAAGACAAGAATATCCTGTGCAGTTCCTTATTAATGGTAACTGTGGGAGCTTTAGCTTATTCAGGATGGGAATAGTAAATTGCTCAGAGGGTTTTTTTCCTCTTAGAATCTGATAACTGCTATTACTATCATATAAAATCTAAGGATGAGGTTATTTTCTTTTTGATACTTTTATTTCCTAAGAAGTGCAAGTTTTCTGTCTTATTTAACATTCAAAAATTCTTTACTAAGACATACCATGATAAAATGGATGTCTGTGGAATTAGAACAAATGATTAGAGCTACTTTTCACTCAATATTTTAGTCTGCCACAGATGTGAATACAATAGGAAGTCCTTAAGCAAGTACTGAAATGAGCAAATAGTTTGCACAAAATTACCTGGAACATTTAGCATCTCAGCACCATGACATGCATTAGGACAGTTAGTTTCCATTTATTTATTTCCAACTCATCTGAAATCCAGTTGTTTGAATGGAGACACACCCATTTTTTGGTGGTGTGACCCTTATTTGCCAGATATCAGAGCTTGAAACTTGAAGGGGAAACATTCAAAGTCCAGGATATCTATAAAGTGCATTATGTTATTTTGGCTGATTGGGGGGAGTTTTTCTCTGCTGCAAATGCTTGTGTGGACAACCAATGCTGCAATTTTTTTCCATATCAAATCTCATGCATACTTCTCTAAAAATAAATAAGAAGGACAAACAGTTGAACCAAACTACTTAATATTGTTAACTAAATATGAATATCTGCAAAGAATTGTAATATTTATTACAGTGGAATAATTAATTAAATTTATTAGAAGCATAACATAGAAAAAATTGTTTTTTAAATTTTGTTTGAGAAAAAGTATATGTTCACTATCCATGGCAATTCCAGCCCTTGGTTGCATTGATGTAATCAGAAAATGAGATTTTATCACATTAAAACTGCATTTATGGGGGAATGCTGGCTCCTGGTGCTTTGGAAATGCATAGTGGAGCATACTCCTTTAGTTTGTTTGGTGGAATGCAATTTATTCAGTAGCAATGGGATCACTTTATGTGATGTTGCTTCAAGCACTGATAACTAGATTCTTTGTGACAGTCATCCCAAGCCCAATTCTACTGTTAGCACATGGTAGTAAATGCTCTTTTGAAACTCAGAGGTCATTTCATGTCAGGAAGGATTTCTCTCCAGTGGTGGTTTAAGCTTGGCTGATGTGGCTGTTAACCCTAATTCACACTTTCTTCCTTGGCCTTGGACAAAACAAGGTTAATACTGCAACACAGTCTGAACTCGGATGGTATGTGCCTCTTCTCCCATAGCACTTCTACCATAATGGTGTTGAATGCAATGGATGTGTATGAATACTCTAGAAAAATCTGTCTGACAATGAAAAATCCTAGTTTGGAAGCATGTTTTGTGTATCATCATGAGTAAGGCTACCATTAATATCCTCAAAGTTGCTTTATGGTGCCTTATTTTTGTGTTCTTGGAGTTAATATCCCTTGAATGTAGACTGATTTTGCAGAAAATGCTGAGCCAACATACCCTGGAAGTAGCGGTTCCAATTAGCAATAACAGTCTGTTATCTTGTTTCCTATAGCTGAAGAAATTGAAATTGTTGAAATGTGGAACTCCATGCGTCTGTACAATGGGTCTGTATTAAAACCATTCCACTAAAATTTCAGCTCTTTGTGGGTTTCCTGTTGTGTGCTTCCACAAGGCAATAGGCTATGCTTCTGAATTTTTCCTTTGATACATTTCTCAGAAACTCAAATCAACTGTCATTAACACTTGTTTCCTACTGTGAGGACTTTCAGCTTTTCACTGGGAGGCCACAGGCAACAAAATATAACACACTTGTTTCAGTGTTAATAAAAAAAAAAGAAACAAACAAAAAAGCCCCAAGTAAGTTTCAATAAGGGATGAGATACTGATAACACATTTGTGCAGCTGATATGTGATCTGAATACTCTGTGAATACATAAATGCTAAAACACATTATGCTTAAAGCTGTGACTATTAATATATCCCACCTCTTTGGATAACATACACATTTGCAGATCTCTGTTTGTACTACTAAGGTTTTTTTAATTCCATTCATAGAAGTGGGTTATTTAAAAATAAAAAAAATTGAAGTAGGTCGACAACAGAAATATTGACGAGACTTTATAAACAAAATAAAGCAGTTGAAAATAGAAAAGTTAAAATCAAAGAAATTTTTTTGGATTTCATGTACAAAATAAAATCAAATACATTTTAGAATGTTATATTACTAATAGCAGTTTGTTACAGAAAGTTTATCTAATCAAGTTAATCCTTTCACTAGCTGCTGTTTGCTGTCTGCTTCCCGATCTCATTCTGGAGACAGCAGATTAATAATTCCTGATTTGTGCTAAAATTAGTTTGCTTATCCATGTGTACTTGGAATCATAAAATTATGGAATATCTGGAATTGGAAGGGACCTATAAAGATCATAGGACCATTCACTCCAAAACTCTTGGTTCTCACAGAACTTTTAAAACTAAATAGTATGACTTAATCAGTTGAACTTTGACAGACTTGGTACCCTGACTGCTTCCCTGTGGGGCAGTGCTCAACCACCTTCTGGGTGATGAACCTATTCCTAATGTCCCATCTGTACTTCCTCTGAGGAAGCTTCAATCCCTTTCCTTGTGTCCTGTCACTGTTTACCAGAGAGAAGAGATCAGCCGTTCTTCCTCTGCTGCCCTCTTCGAGGTGGCTGTAGGCTGTAACAGGGTCACCCCTCAGCCCCTCTTCTCCAAACTGAACAAACCAAGCAACCTTGCCTGCTCTTCCTCAGTCTTGTCTTGAGGATGTTGCCAGATCTCTTGCTGTGGGGGTGCTTCTGCCTTTATATACCTAGAAGGAGGGTCCAGAGGAGATGAAGCCAGAGTTTTTTCCAGGATGCTGAGGGTCAGGACAAGAGTGATGGAAACAAGCTCTTATCACAAGCATGGGTAAGAACTGAAACAGGTTTTGTGGACCTGAGCAGCCTGATCTAAGTGGAGAAACCTTGAGATTTGTGTCTTCCCGATTTGATTTTTCACTCAAACTTTTTTTTTGAGTTTTCAAAATGGAGCACAGTCTGTTAATCTTCCAAGAAAATATCTGGGTGTCTGTTCTGTTTTAAAATGTGGACAAAGATATATTTTTAAACACCAAAGTAGTGCAGAACAGTACTGCAACTGCGAGGCTGTTATCACAGAAGCTTCATGAATTCAGGAGTTGTCAGAAGAATCTTCTGAAATTACCCTGAGTGCTTGGTGGCAGCAGATACATCAAGGGGAAAAGGTGACAAACTTTGTATGCATTCTGTAGATGTGAAGCAGAATGGTTTCTAGGTAGACATTACATTGCAGTTGTGTTCTAGAGTTGGTTTTGCAGTAATGGCTTTGCAGCTGAATGTCTCACAAATTTGTTGGGATGACTGATTGTATCACGATTGAAGAAAGTGATTTGCAGCAACAAACAGCTTTCACAAAGTTCAGACAGCTGCTCTGTCTCTGGCTCTTACACATGCTAGCAGTTGAGCTAGCAATTTTTATGAGCCTCATGCTGTCAAGCTGTTTGTTTTCTGTGACCTACTTAATTTAAATTTGAATATTTACTTGTTTTGCACAGCAATGCACCATGAGGCTATCCATCATTTCTTTGGCAGGACTTTTTAGATTCTTTATGAGTGAGTCTAAGGCACCACTCACAGCTATTGTAGAAGAAGCGTCCCTAAGGATCCTGAGGCAGGGTTTTATCTTCAGGCTCCATCTATCTCCTTACCAGAGGGAAGCAGGAGGAGGATCCTTATTGAGTGTTAACCACAAGGTTGTGCTGCTGCAACCGTGGCAGCAAGGGTGCTAGGAAGATGGTATGAAGGATGATGAAGAGCAAAGGTCTCACATGTTTTAGATCTCCTTTGGATGTTTCTGCTGCCTACCACAGAGGCAGTGGTTGATGTTGGCTGATGTTGGTAGATGTGGAACACAACTGGGTGGAAACTGAAAGGCCACAAAGCTCTGAGAGGAGGCCTCTGGCAGAGGCCTCAGGCTCAGGGCCAGATTGTCCCCAGTCATCTCAAATCAATGGGCTCATTCCAGCCCTAAGCTGTGATGGGCTCACTACCCCACATTAGTGTACACAGCTTCAGGATCTGGATAGTGATTGGGGCAATCAGAGCTCAAGGCCTTGGATAAATCCGTGCATGGGGATGCAAAAGTGAACAGATTTATTGTGTATTTGGAGGTGGGAGGAACAGAGCACCAAGGGAAGCTGTGGAAGACTTCCTAGTTTCACTTGAATCATTCTGAGTGGTAAAAGAACTGTAAGCAGTTGAGGAATCTGAATGGTACATTAGTTCCCTGCTATCTTTCCCATTTTGTTTAGATGGACGATTAAAACACCTTTATTTCTACATATTTGTACATATTGTACATTTACACTTGGTTAAAACATACTTCATGGAATAAAACTGTTTTAAAACCTGAGCTCTATTTTCCTTATTCTTCAGTGAAGAAAAATATACAGGAGAAATATTTTTATGGCTAAATATACCCACTGGGAGAGTGCCCTGATATGGACCAAATTTTCAGGGTAAACTACTAAGCAGCCATTAGACTGCTTCCTTCTCAAAAATCTGCACAGTGTTTGAAGCATTAATCAGGGTATTAATATGGAAAATAGAGGCAAAAGTATTTCTAGTGAAATTAGGTGTGAAATTAGGAATTCAATGCAAAAGTATTTCTAGTGAAATTAGGTGTGAAATTAGGAATTCAATATTTTTGTTCACTATCAACCTCACTGTTGCTTTTTCAAAGGAAAACATGAATGATGCCTCTATGAAAAGCTGAGGAATTTTTTCTTCAGTATTGACACTGGCAATCATACCCATCAGTTGCTGTTTGTAGCGCAGGCTTTATTTTTTATTTCCTGGTGTTACATATTTATCATCTGAACTAGCTTTCTTTTAAGCCTACTATGCATTAATAAACCAGTGCTGTGGAAGAGTCACTCAGCCCCAACTGAGTTGAATGTATGCTCATCATACATCTCCTTGCAGATTGTGCCTCATGGTGCTTTAGAGTGATTGTGTGTACAATGTGAAGGAGGGCACACAGTGCAGGAGATCACAGCTATAGTTATCAATCCTGTCTTGTGAAATCCTGATATGTGAAATACAATCTGTGTCCACCAAAGGTCTGTTTGTTCAGTGCAGGGAACAAAAATCTTCAGAAGTCTCCAACTTGCTAATAGCTCTGTACTGAGATACTGAAACTCAGACCTCCTGACCTGAGATGGTTTCAAATGCTCTGGAAGAATTATCTTCCTTCCATTTTCCCACCAACTGGTCAAAGACTGCTTTCTCTTTCTTCTTCTCTCCTTGAAAGATGCACTAGTGCCGAAGGGAAAGCAAAGTATCAACTCACAGTTGCTTCCTCTGAAGGATCTTGGAGGATCCTTTCTGGAGTGCGGAAGTAGCGACACCTGCATTTTTCCCAAAGCTAGAAGATCTAGTTAGATAATCCCATTTTTGAAGCATGGAAGTTTAATCCCCTGTTAAGATTATGCAGCTCTATCCATCTAAATGAGATATGAATTATTCACCAAGTACTCACCAGGCCTTGGGCCTCGATGATGCTTTGAGCTCTGCTTTTTCTTCCCTTTAGGACATGGCAAAGGGTTTTGTGAAGATTTGTGTTAATTTAATGCAGCCTGATTCTAGTGGCGGTGAGGGAAACCACAGAGGCGGCTTCTGAGAGAAGCTCCTCAAAGTTTCTACTGTGTCCAGCAGAGCCAATCCCTGAAGGGTCTGGCACTGGACATGTTGCTGGCCCAATTAGAGAAGTTGGTAGTGCCTCTGTGATGACATATTTCAGAAGAATAAAAGCTGCATGCATGCTCTTCTTCCAAGGGGTGTGGAGGTGTGGGGACTGGGGCTGTTCTGGCTCCAGGAGCAGCCATGGAGTCGGCACCAGGAGTGGCTGGGGCCATACGGCCATCTCAGCACGGCTCGCAGTGAACTCTGCCTGCTTCACCTCTTTTAGCCGGCCGTGCTGCAGGCAGAAGGGCAGAGGTGGCTGCAGCAGCTCCTCCTTTTTGGCACCCCGCATGAAGAGAGGTGCAGAATGGTGCCAGCACTGCGGTGGCTGGTACCCCATGTGCTGCCAGTGGGGCCCACATGGCCGACAGTGAGGGTGTAATGAGCAATTCCCTGATACAGAGCCCAGGCGAGATCAACGTTTCAGTGCTGCAAAACCCTGTGAGAACTTTTCAATTGACAGAACTTGAGCAAGCAAACTTACAGGAAATTTTCTTCCAAGCCAGAGAAAAGGAAAAGGTGAGAGGACACATGAGGAGAACAACATGGCAGCACTAAGGCTGCAGTGAAAGGAGGGAGGGAGAGGAGGTACTCCAAACATCGGAGTTGAAATTCTTCTACAAGGAAGAGGTGGTGGTGAGGACTATAATACAACGGTTTTCCTGTAATTCATGAAGTGCATGGGTGGATGCAGAGATCTACTTGCAGCCCATGAGAAAAAGTGCTCACACTTTTCTGCATGAACCTGATGCTGAAAAGCTGTAGTCTAGTAGGAAACCCAAACAGAGAGAGCAAACCCTTGCTTCCAGAGATAGAAAAAGAGGACCCTTGCTTCCAAACTAGAGCAGTTTATACTTAAAAGACTACACCCCATAAACTAAAATTACCCATGCCATGTAGTTTGGAGAGACTCTTTTGCCTGGGGGAGGGACTCACATCAGAGCAGGCTGGGCAGGAGTGCTGATCATGAAAATTAGCACCATGCTGGAAAAGTTCACAGAGAACTGTCTCCTGTGGGAAGGACTCCATGGCATAGCAGAAGAGACTCCTCTCCCAAAGCAAACTGAAGAAAAATTTCAGATGAAAAACTGACCAAAACTCCCACGCTCTGTCTCCCTCAGCTGTTGGTGGGAAGGGAGGAGGGGCTAGAGGGAGGAAAAATGTGTTTTAAAGGTTTATTTCAGTTCTCATTATCCTCTTTTAATTCTGTTCATAAATTTTCTTTATACCATTTAAATTTGAGCCTATTTTGCCCTTTGAGTGTTTCTTCCCAATCCTCATCTCAACTCATGAGCTGTTTGATTTTTCTTTCCCTTTGTCTGCTCAACTGTAGCAGAGGAGAATGAGTGAATGGTTTATTGTGGGTGCCTGGCTTTTAGCCAGTGTCAAACAACGACAAGATTGGAAATGTTTTAATTAAAAATAATTGAAAGAAACATGGATATCTACAATCTACTGAAGGTTAGATCAGATGATTTTGGAATGGCTTTGAATTATTTAAATATAACAGGAACAGATCTCATTTTTCTTCTTAAAATATTTTCTTGACAGGAGCTGGAAACAAAAACTCATTGCATTGAATTAGGTTTACTCTGTATTTGGAAGAAAAGAGAGAGAAATTATATCTTTCTTAGTAAATATGTGGTCTGTTGTGTGATAAAGTATACCAGTTGTGATACAATTCAAATTTAAAACAAAATACTTGGATTCTTAATTAACTTAATATTTGGATCATTCATCATGTCTAAATAGGATGCACTCTGTCATTATTCCCATTTTCAATTGTTGTTTAAGAAATATCATATTAATCTCAATATTTTATAAACCCATGTTTGGATTTGTACTCAGGAAAAGTAGTGGGAACCTAGGGGAGTAGCTTCTCAGTTTGTAAAGCTTTCACGTTGTATGAGCCAACTAATTTGAGATTGATTAATTGACTGAGACAGCATTCAGGGGAGGAAGGTAGGCAGCATTAATGATTCAAATGTAATTCTACAAGTTGTGAGCCAGTGAGCTGAACCAGTACTTCAATATAGAGTTAGATGCACTGTGTAGGTTTTTCTGATGGAACATAGAAATACAAGGTTCAGCTCATTCATCTAATCACTAAGAACCCACAGCTGTGTCTCAGGCAAATACACTTTTTGGCACATTACCTATCTAATTTGGAGTGAGTAAATATTTCTCAGCTTTGAAGTATCTGTATTTCATTGATAAAAAAAGCTTACCTAATCACCTGCATATTTTAGCCCATACCTAATGTTTTGTTGTGACAGAATGCATGGTTCACACAAATACAAATAATTTTTCTTTTTTCAGATTGTTATTAATTTTTTTGAATGTTAATAGGGAAAGGTGATTAACATAAGTTATTTTTCCAAGGCCATGCAGAAAAAAGATACAAATAAAATGCTATATAAGTATAATATAAGTATATATAATTATTAGTATATTAATACTAATAATATATCTCTCACTAAAAAATTAATTTTCAGATACAGCTACTTCAATTTTTTTAAAATGTGAAAATTAGCTCCATAATTATGAAGCCTTGATTAAACTAAAATTTTTATCAGAATGCAAGAGCTATATGGCTACAAATAATAATATGCCTGTTTTTAATCCTTGCAGCAATCACACAAAAATACATATATCTGAGATTATTAAAACAATATAACATTTTATCATGCTCAGTATCTGTGCAGAAGCAAACAAAAGATATAAACAAATGAGCTTAAGTGAAACACTAATTTTGTTTTAATCGTGTAATTGCTGCAATCAGATGCCTGATAAAGGAAAAAGAATTAAGGAAAAATGTTATCATGCTCTTCTGAATGACTCTTTGTTTGGAAATGGTTATATCACCCCAAGATATGTGATAATTACCTGTTATTGAATATTTACTCCTTCAACCATCTGCAAGTCCTGAGTCCTGATTTTACTGAGGTGCATGTACAGCCAGCATAGAAACCTAGTTTATTAGAAAACATGAATTTGTTTGCAGTTGCAATCTTAGCTGATTTTGACTTCTGTGGTATGATGTCATTGTAATTTATAGACCTTAGTGCTGACTGGAACCATATAATGGCAAAACAGAAGTTAGGAGAAATTAGACCCATAATTCTGCCTCTGTCCTTTCATAGAATTTTGAATTTACCTCTACCTATGGTGCAAACATTTTGCTGTTGTGCTCGGATACGAACCTGTAAAATTAATTAGGTTGTAGAAAAATGAATGGTTCTTTTAAAATAAAGTCCCTGGGCAGCTTCAGGGCTAACACCATTATAAGTTGGGGTTTTTGGTTTGTGGTTTTTAGTTTTGTTTTGTTTCTCTAATAGATAATGTATTCTATAACCTGATCTATTAATTGCTTTTCTCTGGGCCTTGTAGATAACACAAGTTGTAACATACTCAGTTGTCTGAATTTTCATAAGGTAAAGTCATGCAGATGTGGTTTTTTCCTTTTATTTGTTCTTAATATATTGTTGTGGAGATAAAGCTGTCTTTTTTCAGAATGGTATTGCTAGTCTGATGCATTTGTGTGGTATCTTCAGATGTGGATGGATCTGGCAGTATTTCAGATACTGTGGAATTCTACTCCAGATCCTACAGAGATGATCAGAGGAGGTGCTTATACAGACTACGCTGAGGTCACACTCAAATACTGCTAATACTTCAGTCTCTATGTCTGGATGAGACAGCGATTCATTAGATGTATTCTAATTTTGTAGAATTTATTTGGTCTATTTTTGTGTACTTATCGGCAAATAGTTTATGACCAACTGAAAAAAACCACTATGAGCCACTAGTGAAAATCTTTTCTCTCACAGGTCTGCTATGTGTTATTTTACAGCAAACATGTTACAGAAATGTCATATTTTAGTGGACTTACAAACATTCTTATCCTTTTGTTGCTTTAAAGTATATTTAACATTGGGTTTACTTCAGTTGTGATTGTTGCTTGTGTGAAACTAGTGAGGACAAGGCAGCTTCCATTTTTTTTATGACAAAAACTCTGGCTTTGAGAGTAATACAATCTTTTCACTTCTCTTTTCATATAATCCTATAATTGTTAAGGTTGGAAAAGACCTTTAAGATCATCAAGTCCAACAAGTGACCCAGCACCATCACAATGTTCAACAGTAGATCATGTCCTCAAGTGCCATATCTCCAAAGTTTTTGAACACTTCCAGGATGATGACTCCACCACTTCATTGGCAGTCCATTCCAATGTTTTATATTCCTTTGTGTGAACTTTCCCCCCCCCCAGATATATAATCTAAACCTCTCCTGGTAGAAGTTGAGGCCATTTCTTCTTGTCCTGTCACTTGTAACCTGGGAGAAGAGACCTAAACTCACTGCAAAGTCCTTTCAGGTAGTTGTGGAGAGTGATAAATCCCTTCCCTCCATCCCCCCTCTTTTTTCCAGCCTAAATACCCCCATTTCCCTCAGCCACTCCTCACAGGACTTGTGCTCTGGACCCTTCACCTGCTCTCTTGCCCTTGTCTGGGCTTGGTCCTGCACCTCAGCATCTTTCTTGCCCAAAACTGAGCACAGCACGTGAGGTGTGGCCTCACCAGTGCTGAACACAGTGGAACAATCACTGCCCTGGTCCTTGGTCACACTATTGCTGGTACAGGTCAGGATGCCACGGCCTTTCTGGTCACCTGGGCACAGCTGGCTCATGTTCAGCTGCTGTCAACCAGCACCCCCAGGTCCTTTCCCACCGGGCACCTTTCCAGCCACTTTGCCCCGGTTGTGTAGCACTGCATGGGGTTGTTGTGACCCTAGAACAGGATCCAGCACTTCACCTTCTTGAAACTCATACAATTGGTCTCAGCCCATTGATCCAGCCTGCCCAAATCCTTCTGCAGAGCCTTTCTACCCTCTAGCAGATGAATGCTAGGACTCAATTTCCTCTCATCTCCAAACTTGCCTCACCAGGGTGCACTCGGCGCCCTTGTCCAGGTCCTCTCCAGGTCAACAAGGGTATTAAACAAAGCTAGCCGTGATAGTGAGTCCTGGGGAGCACCAGCCTGGAGAATATTTGAATACAAATCCAAATACAGTGAATATCCAGTCCAAATACAGTGTTACTGATCTTAACTGGCAAGGTTTGTAGGCCTTTGGTTACTCTTGCACTTTATGTGTGGGGATCTGTGCTTCTGCTCAAATCAGCTGGCTGATTTGTGTTCTGGAGGCTGACAGTGATTCCAGTTCATTGGGGTGCCTACAGCATATGAAGATACAGTTGACTTCTTTGTTATCACCTTATGGAGTATCATGAGACATTACTTGAAGAAACCCATTTTTGTTTGATTATCTTGCCTAAAACCCTACAATGTGAGGATTTATAACATCCATTGACATTGACTTCTGCCTTCATTATAAGAATGTAAGTATCTGCAAATCCAAAAATTTACTTTATACAGAACATTTGCTTTTGTGTGGAATGGTTTACTCTTATAGAGCATTTTTTCCAACTGAGTGATTTGTCTTTTCAGGTTACATGCACTTTGTTGCACATTCCTAGTTTGCATTTTTTTCCTGTGAACCCTGTAAATTAGGCATTCGTGCTTGTCTACTCTGCAACATGAGATTTATAAGGCTGATTTTTGTCGTTGCCCTCACATCATGCTTCATTTACAATAGAAATGTAGGAAGTTATTTCTTCAGATCATATTTTTTTCTGTGAAACCTATGTTTTTTGACTTTGATTTCCATGTATTCACATTTTATTATGAAGCCAGCATTAGGTTGTCTTATGGACATACATCATATGATGAGCTGCCATATTTAAATAGAAAGTATTTGTTTGCTTCTTCTACACATGAAGTGTATGTTCTGTTTATATTTTATGGCCTTTTAGCCTTGGTTTAGAATGGGAGGAAATTCAGGGAATTGATGCAAAGCTTTTTGTGTAACTGACAGTCTGCTGAACCACTCAGGAGTTGGACACATCTCTGTGAAACAAGGACAAAGCATTTATCTACATGTGTCTGCAACAGATCAACAGGATGTTTTCTGCAAGAATAAAGGGGGAAATAACAGGAATAGATTTTGTAAAGTGGCAGGATTTAGTTCAAAACCCAGTGCTTTTAGCTGGGCTTTGAACCTCCCTCCTTATCCAATACTCAGCACTGAAATACTCTAGGAATTACTGCATTTCTTGAGCCTTGAAATTCTTCTGGTTGTGCACAATATCCATTAGATTACCACCAACAGCAATAATATTCAACCAAATACATTCTTTAGGTGTCTGATTATGTAAATGAAATATATTCCAATGACTGTGTACACAATTGGCTAAGAAAATATTTTGTGGTCCTTGCCTGAAAATGTCTGTGTTTTAATGATGTGTTTTGATCTGGGGCTTTTGCACTCCTTATCTTTCTCCTTGAGCAGAAGTAGTCAAAAATTATGTTAATGGGGTCAGTAAGCACATTTCTATAATTACCTTTATTTTTTCATTGTGTCAGTACAACCCATCAGTCCTTGCTTAAGTTTTGATCTGACTTTTAAATGCTTCTGAAAACATAAACCCTGGTAGGCCATGCTATTCGCTGTCTCACATCAGTTTAACACAGCTAGCAAGTCAAAACCACTTGATGCGGCTGTTTGTATACAGTCCAGCTTCATAATAAATATATTTAATCAACTTAAAACCAGTGAACTTTTCTTTCATCTGTTTTTATTTATTTTGAGTACAAAAGGTGGACACGCACTTCTGTATACCAATCAATTGTGCAGTTTACCTATATGTAAGTTCAATATTTAAATGAAATTCATCCTCTACATGTTTATCAGTGGTGAAAGTGTCCTACAAAGACTGGATAAGCAATCAGGTCCAGATGCTTCTCTCTCTCTTTAAATCATCTTAAATTGTGGCCGGCAGCAGGATCAACAGCGGTGCTCATATAGACAAGTAAGCATATGGCAGATGTTAAGATGTTAAGACACCAGTGTCTCAAAACCTCATGGACACAAATAATTGTTTCAAAGGGAGAGAAGTAGAATGACAGGTGTATCTACAACAATGCCTTTATTTCCATACGGCTTGCAGTGATTATTGTTTTCTTTTGGATAGGAGGTTTTGCCTTTGAAACTATTCCCTTCTTTCTCGTCTATTCTCAGTAAATGTTTTGGTGTAAAAAAATTAAAAAAAACTGTTCCCTAAATCCATGTGAATTTGCATGAGCCATTTACAAATACAGATCAATGTTCATTGTGTTGCTGTGGCTTTTTATCTTCCTGTGCCCCTTTTGAAAAATGTAGCCTTAGGGCCTTAGACCCCCTAAAGAAACCTGAAGATGATCAGCGTGGGGTTTTTATCTTGACCAGGTGGAGAAATTACACCATAGCCCAGTGCTAGAGAATATGGACAAGATCAGTTTCTCTCCTGTGTCCATGAGTGAACTACATAGCTAGGAAGGAAGTAGGAGAATGCAGGCACAGTTTTCTGTCTAATGTTAGAAAAATGAGATTTCTGTATATCTTGATTACCTGGTAGGGAAGATGCTGGCCACTGGTAAATGCTGCTTCTTTATTTTATTTGTCCCCCATCTCCCCGCCATCCGTAGAAAGGAGCATTTGGAGCCTTCCTTACTTCATTTCTGCCCTTGAAGAGTGAGGGGAGACATGTGTCTAAAAACCCAGGAAGTTCTGGGCAAGAGAGGGAGTGACTAGGGGCACTATTGTAGTGCATACCCAGGAGTGCCAGAAACCTGAAGACTTGGGGAATTCTGTAAGTTTTGAAGGCTGAGGTTTGCAGGCAGGCATCCAAATGCAGTTTGGCATGCTAGGTGATTTTTACAAACATTGATATTGTAAAAATGCATGAAAACTACAACTCAGCAGGATGTTGTGATGGGCATTGTATAAACATAATATATGAATGAGTCCTAAATTATTGCAGTGAAAGTGCCAAGAAAGAAACAGATGCAGAAATCGGGCATTTGTGTAACCCATTCTCCGAGGTGTAACACAGAGCAGCACAGCTGAAACCCTGCTGCTTTCCTTACTTTTTTAAAGAGCTGGTGATTTCTGGTTCTCCAGGGGAGCTTTAAACTGTATGTGGTTACTGTGAAACTTGGTACTGTCTACAGAAATGATTCACTTGAAAGTACCATTGCAGGGGTTGATCTCAAAATAATGGCATTGTTCATTCATTTTAATATAATAAAAAAACTATATTTAATGCTCACTGTATTGTTACTGGTCCAACTTTAATAGTTGTTGCTGTTATTATGATGCTACATTTTGTTAAAATATTCATTAAAATATGAATCAAAATATTTTGTTAATTATCTCATCTGTCCAGTTATGCGCTCTTTCTGTATTTCAAATCCTCTGAGTATGAACTTACAAATAAGCTCTTAATCTTGGTGGTCTGGAAGTGAATTTGTCCTCAGCCACAAGAAAATAATAATGTAAGGATCTTTGACACATGATTTGACTGACTTCTTTTCAGTATATAGATTTTTAATATTGACCTAATCTTTGTTGGAACTATATTGTGTCTGTGGACTGTAGAAAAAAAGACTAATGTTTTCAGAACAGTCTGCTATTTTAACTTGTTTGGTCTCTGCCCCTCCAGTCTTGCCTGGTGAAAGTTTTTGTCTTTGAATCCTGTCAAATTTCAGTTAATGTTGGTGTTTATGGGAGTTAGACATCACGTGAATACTCTTTTTGATAAGAAAGTGTAAGGTGTTTTCTATTGTCATCTTTCAAAAGTAGCTATTCTTGTAAGTGCATGAGGAAGTTACAGAATTGCTGGATGCCAGAAGAAAGACTCATGCCTCAGGAAGGATATCACCTGGGAGTAAAATAGTGGTGTTTTTCACCTACTGGAAGATAGAATATTATTGTGCGTCTTTTCTGAGGAGGAAAAAAATTATTCATTTTGTAATATCTTCAAGTCTTTATGAATTTGTAGCAATGACTTTGAAAAGTAACTACAGTGATAGAGTGGAGAAATGTTATCCCTGAGTGTCAATGTGTTACCTCATGAGAATATTCTCATATATATATATACACACATAATATTTGAATATCATCTTATCAAATATCTAGAAATTAAGGTTTCAATATTACTTGTTTTTTGTGTGCAGAATGTGTAGAACAGGATTTAAGATACAGCTTAATTGAGGGATACTTAAAGAAGTGTGCTGAAATTATGATTAATTTTTTTCATTCAATAGGTAGTTAATGGCTCCATTTCTAGTAATAATTTCTTTGAGATCAAACATCGCTAGAACAGCTTTCCTAGCTCTCAGCTAAGGAAAACTCTGCAAAACATCTGTATTCATTGAACCAATATCTCCTTAAAAGGTCATCTGTGTCTTTCTGAATTTACAGTAGTCCTTAACCAAAAATTATCTGTTGCCTCTCCACAAAATTTGCCAGTACTTCTTTACATCTATTAAGTTGCTTAGATGTAATTTATAATAAAGCAGACAGGAAATAGTTACCCTTCATGTGTGTGTACTATGCAGAAACAAAGGAGCATGAAAGTGTCATAATGTACCCATATAAAATTCCAACACAGCAAGTAGATTTGCTTCAAACATAGCTTCAAATACAACAAGCAGCAAAGCCCTCAGAATATCAGCATTGTCCCCAAAAATATTGTCAGTGAATTAAAATCACTGGGAATATCTGCAACAGACTGTAGAGATTCTTCAGAGTTGTTAGAATCCTAATTTTTTCTTTCCTGCACTGGAATGCTGCTGACTTCACCAGATACAAGAAGCAAGATAAAACAAACTGAAGCACTTTCATCCTTCTGAGGGTTTTTTCTCCATTGTCATTGCTCTAGTTAAATAATAAAACACAGTACTGCAGTCTCAGAGTGGGAAAGTCTGGGTCATCAAGACACATTTCTGTTACTACAACTGTTTACTGCCCTTCCACATCATACCTATATTTGTGGAGGTTTTATCACTGCTGCACATGCCAGGAGTTCTGTTTGCAGGGTTTGTGAAGCAGCTTCCTTTTTAACACAGCCTTCTTAGAAATGAACTGTGACTTTCTCTAGGGAGATGTCATCGTGAAGGGAGTCCTTGCTTTCTAGTTTCATGGTACAAAATGAAGGTTTCTCAGAACTACATTCAATTTGGAAGGTGATGAAATGGATAAAAATACACTGCTTTTCTTAAAAGTTAGCATATTATGACATATTTTTGACACCTGCAGCTTACCTGTGAAAGCTTATTAAATCTTTGACAACAATAGTGAAATGTCAAGAATTTGAGGCAAACTCTGCAAACACAAGAGTGACTCTATGATTGTATGATTTTTATTCTAGGAGTCAGCTAAATATTTCACCATTCATATACATGCAGGTTCATGAAGAAGAGCTCTTTGAATATATGCCCTTTCATTTGAGCAGCACAGAGTTTTCAGCAATATTGAATTTGGGTTTTATTCAAATAAACAGTCTTTTTAAACAGTCTTTTTGTGATATTTTGTCTTGAAGACAAAGCAAAATATCTTCCTGAGAGCAAAAGGTCTTCCTGAGAATAGAGGTTTTGTTACCCACATTGCTTTATTTCTTAATTTCAACAGATGATAAAGCTGATAATTTGTTTTCAGGGAACTGATGTAAATGGCTATGTTTTGAGTTACTTTAGAGATGAAGCATTTAGTTTAAAAGAGAAATTTCAATTTAAATGTATGAACTTGAATACTGACTCTCTACCAGATTATCTATTTTTGTGGAAATGAAAAAATAATTTTAAAAAAATGGACAGCACACAACTAGACTTCAGAATGCAAGGGATTGTTTATAATTTTCTACTGCAAGAGGAATATGTTTTTAAGCTAAGTCACAAGCCTTCAGATTGTTTTTTTTTTTAATTAGTGTACCAGAAAGGAGAGAGAAAATAAAAGTGATTTGTAATATATCACATAGCTGAAAAAACTTTACATGCTATTGAGCTAACAGGAAGGTGTTTCTGTTCAGAGCAAATGCTTGAACAGATTATTCAAGGGTTCCACATTGCATAGAGTAAGTCATTATTGAACCAGGATTTAGACCTCTTATTTGTAAATGTGAAGTACTGCCATAGCCATCTGTGGATATGTCAGGAGCAGAGCTGATACCAGAGAGAAAGTCAGACACCTTCCATAAAAGCCATGCACAATCTCTCATATTGTGGCAATGACAATTTGGTGTCAACTGTAAATTCCTGCTTCCCTATTGGTCATTTTCCCTAACCCATATGTTTCTTACCCATGTATAAACAACTGCCACTATAGTAGGGAAGAATGCTGATTGCTGAAGTTGTTTGAATGGCAAAAAAAGGAAACATCCACTCATTATATGCCATGAGTTATTCTTTCTATACACACAAATCTTTCTGTTTCCATCTGTCTGAAGAAACTGTTTTATTCCCTTGCCTCCTCTATTACACATCTGTCTGTTCATTGAACTCAGGCAGAATTGCAGTGGAATTTAAAAGTGCAGTACTTATTAACAATCCTCACAATTTAGTTAATTTATTCTAACTTTTAACTACTATTATCCTAACTAATGCCAACCAGACAAAAAAATGATATTTTTATGACATTTAAAAATTGTAAAACATTCTCTCTGTGTTATTCAGGCTGAGACCCTCATTTGTGAAACCTCCAGTCTTTCCATTTCTGCTCTACTCAATAGGTGTTCACATCTTCCATGGGGAAAGTGGGAAGAAGGATAGGATTTTGCAAGGAAAACCAGAAACAGTGTGGAGTACTGTGGCAGCTGTACTGCATCCAGGTGGAACCAGAAAGACTACAGCTATCAGGACCATAAATAATCAAAGTCCTCCCTGGAACTGTTCCACATTGTACAGTTATTCATTTGCTGTGCTATGTTAGAGTAGCAGGAAAAGTGTTTCAGTCAGGATTTTAAAATACAATACCTGACCTCTCTTTATGACTTAGATGGGAAGTATCTTTGTTCTTCTGAATGATTCTTTGGTATATAGAAAAATGAATTACCTATGAAATCTGTAATCATCAAAATAAGGCAACGTGCAGTCAATAGGGGGAAAAAAATTGCAAAATCATTTCAGATAGAAGTTGAAGGAAGATTTGGGACAGACAAAGCTTTGGAATACAAATGAAAGGTCTGAGTAGCCTTTTTGTCTCTATCATCGGTACCAAGAAGAAAAATTAGATGTGCAAGTCAGTAGTGTGAGTAGACTCTACTGAGCATTAGTTCTCTTCCATCTCCAAAAGTTCCAAGGAAAAAAAGCCTATTAGGTGCTTTTAAATATTTTTGCTAAGATTCATTGGTCCTTTATTTTGGAATTTCTTTCTTCCTCCACTGTCCCTTTTCTTTTACCCAAAAACCAGTAATGATTTGACTTCCCACAGAAATTCTTACATCTAAATCCATAAATGGTTTTGGAGAAGATTATGGCACTTTTTAAAAATTGCTAGGACAGAATTCTTGATGATTTTGTTCCTAATGAAAAAGAACCCAAACAGATATTTCAAAGATGCATAGAAACAGAAAAGCTATTTTAACTGTTTGTTTCATCAGTGAAAATTAAGTGCAAAACAGATGGAATTAGAAGTGAACTGCTACAGTGACCTTTATGTGAGATAAAAGTGTATGCATCTGTTATGATCTCTCATAGCATGTAAAACATATACCAGCCAACAATACTGGAACACATCCCTCAGTCAGCCCACCTGGTTTCTGCTGATCTCACTCGTATCTTGGGGCTTTCTGTGTTTTGTTCAGTTTTGAGGTTTTTGGGTTTTTTTGGCAAGACTGGTTGTGCTACATAAATATTTACATGTTTCATTCTTTCATAGAATTCTGAATAACACAAAGAAGGATACTGTGCATATTACTAAATTTTTTTCTTTTCTCTCTCTCCAAAGGTCTTTTCTACAGAGTCTTTCAGTGACAGATGTTCTCACACAGGCTTAGGCATTTGAAATATTGTTTGAATACCAATTTCCATTTAATAAATGGAATACTAAGCACTGATTAACTTACAGGCCAGACCATGTCTGTAAGGCTGCAGATTTTGGATGTAAATGTGTGTGAGATGGCTTGACACCTTATTGCTGACTGGTGTCCTTAGAGGACTTGGCAGTAGTATTCTTTCCTTCTCATCAAATGCACATGCAAAGGAGTAACATCTCCTTCTCAGCTACTAAAGGGATGCTGCCTTCCACAGGAACAGCTTTTCTTGGTTGTTCATTATCCTAGTTTTAAACTTCTTTTTTTCACTTTTGAAGAAATTGGTACCTTGTCCACTGGGACACCAGTGTAGGTTACAGCACAGTGTTTAATCACAGGAGTACAGGCTGAACACCCCTTGCACAGGACTTGAGGAGAGTGAAAGTACTGTGCATATAATCTCCTTTTGTCCATCCACAAGAGTGAGGCTCAAGTGGATTACAACACCTCTGGGTGTAGAACACCCAGAGGATTACTGAAGCTGCAGCAATCTACACATTTCTAGGAATGACTGTTCAGTGTGTAAAGGGTTGTTCATAAAAGTCTTACATTTCCCTTCCTTTCCTTTCGTAAACAATGCGACACAGCTCTTTGGGAAGTGAGTCATGATGAAAGTTTGGAGCAGGCAGTGAATCTGTAGTATAGATGTCCTAAATAGACCTGAGCTTAAAAAGGCTTGAGACCTCTTAACCTGATGATGTTAATCCTACGTGTTTAGTAAAGCTAATGTATAGCTTCTCTGCTTGTGAGTACGGGTTTTGCTTGTGAAATTTTTTCTAAATATTGAAACATAGGTCTGAATATAGCAAGTGAGGTACAAATTTTTATGTGTTAAGGTATGTAAGTGTCAGAAAGCAAAGACATGTTCCAAATAACATCGTGTCTAATGACTAATGCTTCCACCTTTGTACAGCTTTTCAGAATATCTTACAGAAGATATAAATGGGAATGTTTCAACTTTACCCTGCACGGTAAATTTCTGGCATATTGCAAAGGCATAATCATGTGCATATATAACAACCATGTCTAACAGAAGAGTGAATGGTACAATTAGTTTAAATTATATCTAATCCTCTTCTTTCCATAGTATGTGGAAAAAAATCCTTTTGGTTAATTTTAGTCATTTTTTTACTGGATTTAAGTTTCATTTAATATCTCAGTGGTTTTTATTCAGTTTTCACTTATGATTTGTGACCTTCTATCTTAATCTCTTCTTCAAAACAAGTAGTTCAGGTGTTCACTCTCACACACAAGATGTCTTTTCCATACTTCCTTCAGCTGTATCACAGCTAGGGGTTTTGGCATACAGTAAAAACTCTAAATGAAACTGAGTGAGCCACCTGTGTTTAATCTGCCTCCTTAAACTCGACCTTCGCTATCCATCCAACATGACTTATTATCTTTATAGATTTGACTAATCTTCTCATGCATGTTTATCTGAGTAATTAGGATTTCTTATAAAAGTAGTTGGCTGTGTTTGAATGGAAAAAGTTATGATATGACATTGTTTCTTCTTGCACATCAATTTACATGATTGAAATTTGTTACATATAAATTATTTATTCATATTTAATTGTAAAACGGGTGCTTTTCTTCTCTTTCCCCTAGCATGGGTCATCATCAGAAGTAGTGGTGAGGGATTTTCTGTCTTGGTAACAGAAGAGGCAAGTGTTTTCCTGCTGCCAGGGCAGCACCATCTGCCTGATTTCCCTGAGCTCTCTACCAGCAGCTCGTACTCCAATTTCATATTGCAGTCAACAGCCTTCTGCTCCTCAGGGAGTGCAGCCCTGGCAGCAGAGGCTGCTCAGAAGAGATGTGCCCATGTCCCTGTCCTGTCCCCAGCTGGCCCTGGGAGCCCCACTGCTGGCTGCCAGAGCAACAGGCAGCCAGAAGCTGCCAGCACAGCTGCTCTCTGTTCCCAGGGGGACCCCCTTCTTCTGGGACTCCCCAGTGAGTGGCTTGCCTACACTGTTAATCGGGACCCAACTTTTTCATAACATTCTCTCTCTCTCCCTGCTTTGAAAAACTAAAAAAATCCAGCAGCGTGTGTGCAACACTGCAGATGGTGTTTGGGCACGATGTTCAGATAACATCAGTGTTTTGTTTATCTTCTGCCAGGGTATCCCATGAGGACATTAGCAGAGACGGTGCTGGAGACACAGCTCCTAAGCCTGTCCCCTTTTCTGTGTCAGTGGAAGCTGCACTGAAGGGACTTGTCAGAAGGGAGCTAGCTCTGCGAATTAGTTTGTAACTGTTGGCTGCTTCAGAAAAAGGGAATTTTCTTCATTGCCAGATCCCACCTCATCAATATTTTATTGCTTTCACTCTCCCTGAGAAGCCAGAGTAGGCATAGTACATCTCTAGCCATTTGCACAGTACATCAGAGAGTTTTAATGTCATTATACTGCCTAGAATGGAAGTTGCATTAAAAATGCTTTAGGAATTGGGCTTCCTGCATGTTTTTAATGTTATTGCACTGGAAGGAATGATTGCAATTAGTAACAGATAGCATTAGGGGGAAAGCAAGAACTAATTTTCTTCTTTCACCAGAAGTAAATTAAAGAGGTCTTGTGTCTGAAAGAAGTGCCACATGCAATGGAAAAGCTTACAAAACTTAAGCAGTTCTCAATTATATTTGAATACTTGGGCTTGGTTCAATTATTTTTTCTATATGAATAAAGGAATAGTGTCATACCCATAATTTAGTTACATGCTTTGTTTGCTATGTCTTGTAATCTATTTTTACATAGAGATAGAGCACATATTCAACATCTTGTTTCACATCTGTACAGAGCAGACAGCAGATCTGGTTCCTCCTCGGATTACTAGTTTTTGTGACAGTAGAAATGGAGATAATGAATTTGGAGGATCCGGATTTCTTTTATAATTTGCTGTAATGGCCCCTTACAAAACTGCTGTGCTTCATTGCAGGAGGTGGGAAGCAATGACCTCTAGAGTAGTAGAAAGAAAATCAAAGCTGATGATTCCCCTAAGAGATTATTCAGATTCTCTGTCTTTACTAACTAAGCAGCAGTTCCTGTAATCAATCTGAAATATTTCTCTCTTAAATAGTACACTAGGGGACTGGAAAATGGGTGTTCTTTGAATATTACTCTCTAATCCTACCACAGACTAAGGAAAAGAGGAGAAGAAAATTCACTCTTTGTCCGCCCACTTACACTTCTGGGTTTGGGGGGTTTTTGTTATTGTTGTTTTGTTTGATTTGGCTTCTTTGCTTTTTTTGGTGTTTTGTTTTGTTGTTTGGTTAGGGTTTTTTTGTTTTTTTACTACAATGTATTTGCTTATGTTTATATACAGGGGGCTATTGCTGTCATGGCAAACCTGGAAATTATGTTGGATTCAGCTTGCACTTACCCTATGATTGCTTCAAAGCATGATGTTCTCCCTCTAAACAGGCTACAATATAGTGTTCTTGGCTGCTTCTTGCTTCTTTACAGCACTTAGTGTTGTTACCAAGACAAGGAATGTGCTTGTTAGTCCTTAGAAATATGTGAAAAAAACCCACATACTCAGATAAATACAGCTACACTATTATAAATGCAATTAAGAACAATTGGGAAATACAGTTAACTCTTCAAACCAAATTGATATTAGCAACATACCTTGCACAAGGAAACAAACTGATTTTGCAATTACAGATCATGCTTATTCTAAAATGTAAATCATCTCATCCCAGATAACTTTCCATCTTTCCCCTTAAAGACAAAGCAAAATACTAAACACCTCAGAGTCCAATGTATTTTTTTGCACAAAGGTCTCATTGCTTTCGTGTGCTAATCTAGCCAACTGTATTAATTTTCTCCAAAGATTTTTGCTTTTTAGGATTTTGTTTTTTCCCCAGGAAGTAAAAACTCATATTTCTTATGGTTAGTGTTAGTCTGAAACAATCTGGTAGGCTGAGCCAGACTCAGATGACACTGACTATGCACTACCCCCAGCTTTATTGGTGTGGCTGTATCCGTGCTGGCTTGTGCCATGCATGGATTTCAAACTGTCTAGTGAACAAAATCCTGAATGTCAGACATGTAGAATGTCTTTTCCCTTATCAGTTACCAGAGGTATTTGGAGAAGTAAACTGATATTTGGCTTGCTGCCTTCTTACAGGGCCATAGACTTTTTTCTTTTACTCTGTCTGAATGCATGTGTGTGAAAAACATTACTTAGTGTCTTGAATGTAATGAGAAAGAAGCTTTTCACTGTTGGAGGCATCTGGGGCTCATCTGGTCCAGCCTCCTGGTAAGCAAAACAAATTTCAAAATAAGGTCAGACTGCTCAGCTGAGCTGTGAGAACCTTCAAGGAGGTACTGCTTGGGCAGTCTCTCCTCCTGTTGATGACCCCACCAGGGTATTTCACCTCTGTACATTAGGAATTGTGCTTATTGCTTCTTCCAGCTACTGCCTCTTGTCCTTTCACTGTGCCTCTGAGCAAACTCTGACATCTTTTCTAGAAGTTTCTTTTTTTTTGTGGAGCACATCAGTTACCTCCCACCTTCAACCTTCTTTAGTCTGAATAAACCAATCCCCTTATCTGCTCCTCATATGTCATATGCTCTTGTACTAAGCTTTTCACGTTCTTCCTAATACTGAAGTTAACTTCCACAGAGCAAATTAATGTGACTATTGCATTTCTGGATCCCTTTTTATTATTGATTTAGCTAAGAAAACCAAATTGTTGCAAAGAAATGACATTTATGTAACATTTAATAATTACAATTCAGGTTCTAAAATGAAGAAAACCCCACCCCTTCTGTTTTCTTAATTTTCCTTATGATTTTCAGCTTGTTTCCTCTGCATTATACATAGAGGTAATTGCCATGTCTGACCACCCAGCTTCATCAAGTCTCTGACCATACCATTCAGTCTTGTTCTGCCTGTGATACCTGTGTCACCTGAATTCCCCCCAGTCAGGCTGAGTGGCTGAACTGGACAAAAGGCTTGAGTACATTTTGAGGACCAGCATCCCCTAAGGCCTACTTCTTTTCAGCACAGAAGTTTGGGTATTGGCAGAGCATTCTGTATCAGTTTATTGGTACAACTGCCATCAGGTCACAGTATTCCTTGTGGTTTTCATAATGAGCCAGTGGCCAATCTGCCTCAGACAATAACCTGGTTCACCTTTGAATTATACATGCAGTCTCTCCGGGAAGTGTGTTAACTGTAATTAGAGCAGATCCTGAGTGTACCGTACAGAATTCTACAAGATCTTATATGCAACTTTATTAAATTGAATTTGAATTTGTGCAGAGGAAATCAGGTGAAAAGTACCATCCTGAGTTTTAAATTTGCATCAGTTTGTAGAATATATGGTAGGAAAAATGTTCTTTCCTCTGTGGATTCCATAATTTTCCCAGGTGACAGACACTCTTATAAGATAACCACCAATAAAACATTTTATCATTAGATTGTCATTTTTAGCAGTGAGAAGAACAAAAATAAAAATGCCAACAGTAGTAGTTTACCTCAAATTCAGCTTAGAGCATTACAGAACTATCATCAATGTACATGTTCTTGTCAGCTACTTCCTATTTGGTTTCCTCTTTTATAGTACTTCTAAATCAGTTTAAAAAAATAATAGTATTTAAACGAGGTGTGGGTGTATGTAAGTTCTGTGATACATAAAATTTGATATTTCTATGTATGTAGTGTATATATATATCTATATCTATATATCTGTATATATATATATATGTGTACACACACACACACACAACATTGTAACAAGCCAACCTGCATTAGTTGCCGGGAGTAGAGCATAGCAAAGTACTAAACAGAAGTTTCTTGCTTTCCTTATCTTTTCCTTACCTCCCATGACCAACAGAGCTGGAGAAATCACTTATGACAATGTGTACCAACACAAGACACCATGGTTTGGCTGTTTGTCTAATTTGTCCTTAAACAGCATTGAATAAAATGCTTTCATCCCCAAGCCAAAGTCAGTAGCTCACTCTTGCTTGTGCATACACAGATCACTTTGGTCATAATCACAGTCCCAGCAGGAACTGCTGAATTTGTTATTCTACCCATAAGGAAAAATCCTAAGCTTTTGGAGTTTGGAGATTTCTCCCACTAGATTCAATTCTCAAGGATAACTTAATTGCCTATGCAAAATTTATGACAGCAGAAATTAATTTCCATGTCTGTGCCTAACAGTGATCCTATTCCTTCTTGTGTTTGCAAAACATGGGAGAAAAAAAAATCACATTGGCTGGCCACATGAAATTCATCTGATTTTTTTAATTCTAAAAGATGGTGCTTTTATGGCAAAAAAAAAAAAAAAAAAAGTGGAGCATTAAGACATGAACTGTGCCTAAGTTGCTGGGTCTTGAGATTTTAAGTTGAATTGGTCTAGCTCAACAGAACTAATGCAGCTGAAAATGTTCTAAGCAAGAGCTTAAATATGAACTGAAAATAGCACAATGAAGAACTGAAAATTGTTCTTTTAATAAACATTGCAACTAGATCTTGTTTCCTTCTATTATGCCATTTAAAACCAGAGAGAAAAAAAATCCTTTAATAGATGACAACTTCTTTCAATAGTGGATCTGCAAAACATATATTGTTTATTTGCTAAGCATGACGAATGTTGCATAAGGCATAAAAGCAGTCTGTGCCTCAAAGAACATTTTAATCTAACAACACAGATGTTGAGTAGGCAAAACATGCCAGAGTCCCCAGCAGTAGATAATTGGTATTTTTAATGAAATTTCTCATTAATATAATTTATTCACTGTTTCCGGGCTGAATTGAAAAGGTCTTGACTAAATACTCGTTGAGACAAGAGTCCATTTACTGCACTGTAGGAAAATATACTTAATATGAGAAGTGTTTAGTAGGGTTTCATCTGGCATCATCAGATCAATGAGTGACTGGACTACTTCTTTGAAATAACATGCTCTACTGAAGATACTAGATAATTCTTTGTAAATGAAGAGGGAATGTTATTATGTGTTATATATTTCAACAGTCCCTTCTTGCTATGATTTTTTCTTTCATATCTGCACTGTATAGGACTAAGAATACTATTGGAAGTAGAGAAGATTGCCTGTTGGCTTCCTGTAGGTATAGATGTTTGGGATACTAATCCAAAACAGAACCTGTCTAACTGCCTTGAAAATCTAAGCTCTGTTAGGCAGAGATGTAAAACACTAGGAAGCTGCAGGTGAGGGAAAGGTATGTTTTAAATAGCAAAGCTCTCTCTGTGATGTCAAGTGTTCTAAAAACAAAATATAAAACAAACCCCATAGTGTTTGCTCTTTTGAATGCCCAAAATAAAATGTATGTTGGCATGAATCTGTCTCTGGCAGACAGATCATGCAACTGCTGATTTCACAAGTCTTGTGAAAATTGATTATCTGTGAAGTTCTCAGACACCAGCAAAGATAGTTGCAAAACATCATTAGCATAGACTGCTCCTCATTTATAGTCATGCAAGAGAGAAGAAAATGGATATCTACTTATTTCCATAAACAGTTCTTGTGCATATAACTGAGAAATAGCTGTGTGCTAAAAGGCTGAATTTTCATGTAACTGGAACTTGCCAATAGTTATTTTTAAAATTCCATTACAGTTTCATGATGAAATGTTATTCATTGCATTTTCCTACTCATGTATGAAGAACTATCCTTGGTGGCAGGTGTAGAATTGTCTTCTGACTTTCTCTCCTAAAAAACTTTAGAACTCTAAGGATTAGGAGTCAAATGGATACTGAAAACCAGCAAGTGATGGCTGGCAGGGATGGCACAGACTCTCTTCCATGCATTCATGCATTAGACAGATACTGTCAATGCAGCTTTCCCATGCCTGATCTGAGAGCACAGGATGGTGGAGCTGGGACCTGGATTACTGCTTCAAATTTAAAAAAAAAATAAAAATTAAAAAACACAAAAAAGAAACCCCAACCCAAAAAAATCCCACCAGACAAACAACCCCAAAACAAAACAAGAAAACAAAATAAAACAAAACCAGAAAAAAGTCCAGTAGTACCAGGAAGTTGGATTGAGTTGTATCCTCCCCACCAAGACTAAGAAATTTTTTTTTCATATATATGTGAGTGATGTCCTGGATTCTCACCTTGCTCTCAGGATTCACGCCACACTGAAATTGCTGCAATAGTGAGAAAGCTTACGTTTCATCCAGCAATGAAAGCAGCAGCACCATGGCAGCGCAAAATCAGGAGTGATTGTCATGGAGGGGGATGATAAACACATGCATAAGGCTTGTTCTGAATGCGCAAGACTTGATGAGTCTGGTATTGGCCAGTGGGTTTTATAATCTAATACAGGAGCTCACCTACAGGACAAGTAAATTCTTTAGTTTAAGTAGTGGAAATGCAGCTTCCTTAGCCCATGGCAGAATACTTGCCTTCTCAGTGTGAGAAAGGGTAAAGTGCTGAATATGTTAATGACAGGTACTCCTTTTCTAATTTTGTTGTTTTTTTATTTTTTTCTTTTTGTGGATTTATATGATGAAGGTGATGGCGATAATAAGTTTTTCCTTTGAGCAAAACACTACTTTTCATGGCTCTTTATTTGTTTTTTTTTATCAAGAGAAGTAGAGAGCTATAGAAAACAATACATATTTCTTTTCCTTCCTGAAAATATAAGATCCTAGCCTTCAGAAATAACAAAATGTTTTCTAAAACTTAATTTTTGAATGGGAAATACCTTGCACTTAAACATTGTGTAGTTAATTCAAAAGGAGTTAAAAGTACATTGCTTTATGTAAAGCCATTCTTTATTACATTCTTGATAGGATTAAAATCTGCTGTAAGCAACAGTAATTTAATTAATTTTTTTAAAGCATAATATTAAGCCAGTGCTTGTGAATCACAATCTTTATAACACACTCTGATCCTGCTTCTTTTCCAGTTCTGTTTTCATGCCTCCTACTAATACCAAATAAAAAGGCCCTAAATCAATACAGCCCATTTAGAGGCTGGATGTGAAACAGAACTCACTAAATAAAAGGGTATTCATGTGTAGAAACAGAAAATATATTTATATCTCTTTCCACAACCTATGCATTCATTTCTGAATTCAATGTAGCAGTTTAGTTCATGTCATATCTCAGTTTCTTGCTTATATTTTAGCACACTGAGGGGGCTTTCTGATGATCTCCTTATGACTTTCTCCTTTCCTCAGTTGGTACGTGTATAATAATAATAATACTATTAAACTTCATGGTACCAGCCACAACCTTTAAGTTCTCAAATTGAAACACATGGCAAATCCCATCTTGTGTTCAGCCAGTGGATGGGAGGTAAGACTCCTAGCAAATAGAAGATAGCACATATGCAGGTAATTTTTTTTAATTATAGACAGTTAATTTTTTTTAATTTTGGACCGTTATCAAACACAAAATTAGGTTTCATTTAGGGGGCACACAAGGGGTATTTAGCACTGAGATTCCCTTTATTTCAATGAAGTAGTACTTTTATCTAGAGAAGGTGTCTTCAAGCTGACGCACAAGTTTAACATAGAAGGTGTAAGCCAGCACAGAGTGAATGTAAAGTTTGGGGCTGATACTTCAGTACACCATCATAGTGCGAGTAATCTGCTTGACAACACAGCATGTGCATAAACAAACAAGTTTTACTGCCAGGTTGAAGTAATGCTAATGTTTTCTATAGATATATCTGAGTCAAGATATCTCATACTTAGATCTGTAAGAACACAGAAATGGTATGTGTGCCTTGGAATCCTCGATTTGACTGGTGGTAGTGGCTTGTCATGTTGTTCACTTGTTGGGATCCTGCAGAAGCTAGGAAACACAGAAGAAGGCAGTAAACACACTATCTATGGCAGTACCGTGCCGCTTCAACTGATTCTTCCTTATAAATGATTGGGAATTTATCCTGCTTTTTCTTTGGTTTGCCTTTTTTTGGTTGGCAGTTTTTGTTTTGTTTTGTTGGGGGTTTTTTTGGTTGGGTTTTTGGGTTTTTGTCTGTTATAGTTTGGGTTGGGTTTTTTTTGTTGTTGCTGTTATCGTTGCTCCCAATGTTGAATTAGCAAGAAAATCTCATTGCCCAGGAGTTTAAAAATTCAAAATGACAAAATTTGCATATGTTCTCCATGGAAACTTGCCATTTTAGGAAATCTCTGTTGTTCCATGAGAAAGAAAAACATTTTGCCTGATTTTAGGAAAAACAAGCTGGTCAAACTATTAGTGATTAACAGATCATTCAACCAATTTGGACTTCTGCATATATAGGGTCTTAAGGTAAGGTAATTATTAGCATGCATCAAATGCAATGACTGTACCAGGGCACATAATATCAGCCACTAGACTGCTAATTAATGTTGCATAGAAAATTATCATTTTAGACGCATAATAGGATTTCTGTACTTTGAGAGAAGAGAAAGTGAACAGGAAATGGAGAAGTTTAAATTGCAGAGTCTTTCATTCACAGAAAACTAGTGTGAATAGGATATATTAATATTTTCATTTCAGAGCCAGCTTTGAGAAGTTGCTGCCAGAAAAAGTAGGGCTGGTAGTATTTTAGAACTAAATTTAAATAGAATTTTCTTTGGAAATGAGAGCTACAAGGAATCAGACTTATGTGTTTGGTATTTCTGTATGTTGGGTCTGTAACAAAAGGTTTAGTTAGTTTTACCTGTTTTCCTTAAGCTCTGGCTTCCTGCCCATTTTTCCTGGTTCTAGTTCCAATGAGTTTGGTCACTTACCCTACACAGTATTTCTCATTAACTGGGGTGTTTAACCCAGGAGTCATCACTATCACTGAATAATACCTGCAGGGTCCTTGCCAGGAAAGGCTTGGTCATGTTTTAAGCCACAGTTAATTGCTTAAAGCAAACATGCTGTTGAATGGGTTTGCTGTAAGCAGGAAGTAGGAGAAGACACCAAATGCTGAAGGACAGCACTAGCTACTTGGGACCATCGTTAGAGTTCTGTCTTTATATATGGTACATCTCTTAATGGTCCTAAATGAGCTGTGAGCTTTTGACACAAAGAAAACCATTATGGAGTTGTGGCTTCACATCCCTTTGTTTTGCTTATTGATAATAATTTCCTTCTTGCATGCAGGAAGCAGTAAGTGGGAGTACCTGTGATTCTAACAGACTAACACTGTTGAAGTCAGTTTTCCTGTAAATGGCTGCAGTACTCTCAAAAGCCTTTTCCATTTTACAATACTGGGGGAAAGCAAGAGGAAAATGTTGTATTCATGTACATTTTCCACGATCAGTGGTTTCCATGTCATCTGCTTGGCATGTAGATTTGCCATGCCTAGACACATGCAGAATAGGGTTCCTTGACAAAGGGAAGAGTTGGAAATGGGATTTAACGAGAAGACAAAGCAGAACACACTGATCAGGCACAGTCCACATCAGGTAAGTGTCCTGACCACGCTTGTTTGCACTTGGATGGTCCCTTTCACATCCCCCCCCTTTTTGTTTTGGCTGTACAACATGCTCTTTTAGCTCTCCTCCATGCTTATTTCCCCCTGATCCAACCAGGTCCCTCCTGGTCCTTCTGCTGAACATCCCATAAAAAATCTTTTACAAGCCCAAAACATTCTTCCCAACATGAAGTCCCATGGCTCTGTTGTCCACAGCCCCAGAGCCTCCTAGTGTGAGGATGCAGTGACAATGGATCTCAGGACTGTTGGTGAGGCAGGATGCTCTCCTGCTTCCACTTAAGGAGCCCAATCAGCAGAGGTCACCATGAATCCCCACCTGATTTTCCCTTGTCTTCTTTGTTTGTGGAGAACAATTACAGAAACAAAACCTGGATTCTTTAGAAAAAAATTTCATTGAAAACCCAGGTAAATAATGGACTGCTGGCATGTGAGGAACTCTAAAAATAGCTGAAAACTAGGGCTTGAGACAGAGTGGGGTGTGGGTTTTGATACTGCAAGGTCTGACTCCTGCTTTGGATCACCTGCAGCTGATTTGCCATCCAAGACTCTCCTTGAGAGCCCTCCAAGAGAGCCCCAATCTAATGGGAAATCACTCAGAAATTTCCTCAGAGAAGTTCTCCAGTAAGGTCCAGTAAGTAAGTGTTGGTAAATCTCATAAAAATTCTACACTGGCAATGTGACTATTATATTTCCAAGACAATTTAGTGAAATTACTGAATTGAATATGACAGAGATTTTGATTTTCGTTGTCAAATGAATATTTCATTTGATAGCCATCCGATCTAAAAAAAAACTCTATGAGCATTAGTTCATGAAACATTATATTTCTAGTTTTATATATTTACCCTGACTGAAAGTGGGACTGTCTACTGTCCAAAAATGCATGTTACTGCATGCATGCAGTACAGTAGTAGTAGTCATAGTGCTGACAAGAGTACTCAACGAGTCCTGAAAAGTACTTCTGCAGTAGTAGAATGGGGTAGTTCTAGGTTCGACACAAGCAGGGCATTATTGTGTGGATGTGGAGGCATTGGCACAGGTTGCCCAGGGAAGCTCTGAATACCATATCCCTGGAGAAATGTTCAAGGCCAGGTTGGATGGGGCTTTGAGAAGCCTGGTCTTAGAGGAAAGTGTGCCTGCACTTGACAGGGAAGTTGGAACCAGAGGATCCCCAAGGTTCCTTACAACCTAAACCCTTCTGTAATTCCATACTGTAAACCAATATGCTACCACAGCATTGTAAAAATTACATTTCCTAGATTATGCATGTATTGGTGACAGTACTTTTGCAGTGCTTCTCAGCCAGAGGTCTTCTGTTTTATTAGTTTTTAATCTTAATGTTTTATCTCCTAGTGATAAAAAAGTGTAGTTTCATTTTACTAATGATTTGCAGATTGGAAAACTGAGGCAAAATCCAGCAAGCACTAAGATTATTCAGGAATTTGTTGGCAGAGCAGCACTTTCAGCCTTCAGTCATCCCTCTGAATGTTCAGCCATGCTGTAATTTAGACACAATGAGAGAAAAATCCAGAATTTCCTTTTGCCAAAAACACAGTTAATGTAACAAGGTTTAAGCCGAGAGTGACATCCAGTGGTCAGACCCATTTTATTTCCAACTTTTCAATCCTCTGGGCAAGCAGCAGTAATCCAAATATAGACTAGACTAATTTAGCGCTTGGGTTTTTTTTCCTCAGCATCTTTTGTGGAAAAACAGATCTTTAAAAATGTGCATTGCTCAAAAAACTGTTCAGTGTCTTTGAAACCATTTTTGCATCAGACTTCTTTGAAATTCCTTGGTTGCAATTATTGGTTTATATCTCTGCTGATTATAATTTATAGATTGCATTTTTGGATTGATGATCAAAGGCTCACAGGACTAAGATCCTTTCACTGGCTGGATCAGACCTGCTGAAAGCTTGCAGAATGCAATATGTAACTGTGCACATCTTTATGTGCATATTCTAGTAGTGGTCTTTGATGCTTTGCTCTTTCTATTTTATTATACACTTTAGGAGAGAAATTCCCTTAAGGGATACTGAAACATGTGACCACATCTGCCCACAATGAATCCACTCTGTTGTGAGCATAATGTCTAAAATCTTTGAGGAGCATCTCATGGAATGGCCATCCATAGAGTAGAAACACAGTTCTGTCAAACCGGCTATTTATTCCTTTAAATGTCATTAAATACTACTTTCTTCTAATCAGATCTAGCTGTTGCCATGTGTATCTCCTAACATCACAGTGGTTTTACCCTTATCAAAAGGAGCCAATCTCCACAGATTCCATACATAGCAAAACCTGCTTATCAATTAATGTAAAAATCAGGCAAAGTGATAACAACAGGGGAATACAGGGGGACAAGACATAATAAATGCTGTGTTGTTAACATCTTGTATCTCTTGGGAGCAAACTGATGACTGAAAATGTACATGGTAAGAGAGGAAACTGTTATAGAAATGAAAAGTAGGAGCTCTGGTGTGTTTAGAACAAGAGGAAAGCTGACATTATCTCTCTCAAAGAAACACCACCAAGCTGTGTATTCTCAATATGACAGTTACATTTCATGCCTTTTTATTCTTTGTCCCTCAACTGCTAATTAATGTATAAATTGCTGCCTGTCACCAGGCTGACCTTACAAAGTCACCTGATATGTATTCCTGTTAAAGAAACTATTTGTCAATTTTATAATTCATTTTATATCTAGTCAATTAATATGGGGTCATTCAATTAACTACATCTGAATTAAAAGATAACTGAATCAAATTATTTAAATAAGCTATTTTATTTTAGCAACTGGTCTGAAATGAAATTACATTTTAGAGATGTGACATATGAATTAAAAAGACAAGGGGTATATCTGCTTGAGATATTACTTTCCTAAAAAACTACTGTTTTAATTAGGTATATAGAAAAGCATTCTTCTAGGCAAGACTAGCAGATAAATATAAAAAACTTCTATTTTTACTGTAGTGAAACTTCATATAAATAGAATTCTAAGCTTGGACACCCATGTTACTAATGTATCTAAATTCATATTCAGAGTGTGCAGGTAAGGTATTTGTTTAGTTCATTTTTGTTTCTTATAGTTCTATGGAGAACTATAAGAACACTTTTTTTTTCTAAATCAAAGGAATTTATTTTTGGTTTTCTTCAGAACAGTTGGAGTGTCAATTTTCTTTTCCTGTTTTGGGTAAGCTGTCTTTTTGGCAAGGCAAGAAATGGCTATTGCACATTAATTTTGAATATTAAATTTGCATGTCTGTTGGTTTATTATCTTTTGGACTGGTAAAATGGTCCACAATGGTTATAAAAAAAATTATTGCCTTGTGTATGGTTCTCTAAAATAACAGATCCATATTTATGACCATGCTTTACCAATTATTTTGACTTACATATATGCCTAGAAAAATCAGTGCCCCTATTTTTCGGAGGAGGTAATGCCCTCAGGAAAGTACAAAAAAACAATTTTAGTCTCCTGTTTTTGTCATACAGATTGAAAAACATCACATGGTGAGCACTGATTATTATTTCTGACTGCAAGCCCAATCTAATCTTCCAGACTAAAATTTTTTCTCATTGCATTTTGTGGCAAAATAGTCATGTTTCATTTAAGGCAGTAATAATGTAAGCCTAATAATTGCCATGACAGAAATGTAGTGTTGCATGCAATATTCTGTGTTTGTAGAGAACCTTTTATCCTGAAAAATGTCAGTGCGTTTTCCAAACTAAGTATGTACCAAGGCTATATTTATCACTGGAAGGGGAAAATACCCATCATCTGTCATTACTAGCACAAATCAAAAGTCAACTCACTACAGCTATGCAAAACACATAGGGTCTTAGCACTGAGGGTGCTAAGACAAAATTACATTGTATGGCATGTTGCATAGCCAAGGAAATGATGTTTGACTTAGGAGTACTAAGCAAATAAAATGTGAGTAAAAATAAAAATATAATAGACATTTTTAATGTTTGGTATGAGTAGACATAGGATTTCATTGTGAGACTAATAATTCCATTATTAATGCAAGTGAAGACGTTAGTTATGCACAATGTGATCTCAACATTCTTTGGGCTGAACATTATGCATTGAAAATCAGTGGGATATCTTCAAAGCCTTCCTTTCTAGGATGTTCTTCACCATCAATTAAAGAGGCTTAAAAATTCCAACTGAAACACAGGTAAATAATTGCACTCCTTGGTGATGAAGCTGTTATTGTTTCCAATGCCAAAAATAGCAATCCAGACAAAGCTTGAATTTAAAGATATCCCTTACCTCACTTGGTACATGCAAGGTCAATTACGGAAGGCAAAGTGTAACCACAAGGACATGCAAAGTTTCTCTTTGTGTAGCTGAAACTCCTCCAGTTCAACATGCCTGTTTTTCCTTCAAGCCTCAAAAGGATACAACAACACCCTCCCTTTTAGCTTATTCACTCCCTCTCTAGGTCAGTCTTTGCCTGCCTGAAGTCCTCATGCAAGAGTCCCCTCCAGTACACTTCTAGTACAGTTAACTTTGCAGTTGGTATTACTTCTCCAGTGACTTTCTAATCTCACTTCAGCTTCCATAATCACACTCCAGTGGCTTCACAGAGATAGCTGTGATACTCTGTCCTTGTCTTCATTATTCATCTGAAGTGGTTTGGGTTGTGCTTGTGTGAGTGTAGAGTGTGGATCTGCTGGTTTCATAAGGCTCAAATCATTTAAGTCATGAGCTTATATAAAAGTGGGGGAGGAGTAAAGGGACAATTGAGTCTTGAGTAAGCTTACATTGTACAGCCAGTAGTCTCCTGCATAACATATAGGAACTGTCGGGAGGGGATCCTTCAATGGACTCTGTGGTAACTGGGAGTCTGTTCTATACATTCGTATTTGCATGCATTGAATGGTGCAGTATGGATTTAAGATGGAGAGATAAAATATTCACTCATTTATCAGGACCATAATGAAATACTGTTATCATCTAGATATATTAGGTTTGTATGGCAAGATTTTTGCATCAGGGCAGCCAGTGGAGTGGCTGTTGTGAGAGGATGCTAGAAGCTTTCCCCATGTGCCCTATAGTGAGTGCCCAAGTGGCTCCAAGACAAACCCACAACTGGCCAAGGCAGAGCCCATCAGCAACAGCAATAGCACCTCTGGGATGATGTATTTAAGAAGAAAAAACACAGCAGTGCAACAGCAGCCAGAGGCAAGGAAGGAGAATATGGGCGGGAAAGAACTCTGCAGACACCCAGGTCAGTGGAGGACAGGCAGAGATTCCCCTGCAGACCATGGTGAGGCAGCTGTGCCTCTGCAGCCATGCAGGTCCATGGTGAAGTCCATATCCAACTGCAGCCACGGAGAACCTCACACTGGAGCAGCAGGGTGCCTCAAGAAGGCTGTGATCCTGTGGGAGGCCCATGCTGGAGTAGACTCCTGTCAGGACCTGTGCTCCTGCAGAGGAGCCCATGCTGGAGCAGGGCTGGTAGGGCTTGTGACACTGTGGGGACCATGCTGGAGCGGCCAGAAGGACTGACCCCATGGGAGGGGACGCACGCTGGGGCAGTTTGAGAAAAACTGCAGCCCACGGGAAGGCCTCCATTTGAGCCGTTCATGGAGGACTGTTTCCTGTGGGAGGAGTCCCATGCTGGAGCCGGGGAGGAGTGTGCGGAGTCCTCCCCCTGAGGAGAAAGGAGCAGCGGACACAATGTGATGAGGTGACCACACTCCTCTCTGTCTTTTTGTGCCAGTGGGGGCGGGATGTGGAAAAAACTGGGAGTGAAATTTAGCCTGGGACAAAAGGAAGGGTGAGGGGAAGGTCTTTGAAGTTTTATTTTTAATTCTCATTATCCTACTCTGGTTTGAGAAAATATAGATTAATTTCCCCAAACTGAGTCTGTTTTGCCCCAACAGTAATTGGTGACTGATCTCTCCTGGTCCTTGTCTTGCCCCATGAGACTTTTGTTACATTTTTCCTTTCCTGCCCAGCTGAGGAGAGGAGTGATAGAGTGGCTTTGGTGGGCACTTGGCTTCCAGCCAGGGCCAAACCACCATATTAAAAAAAAGAAAACAGAGCATCTGTTTCTGACACATTCTTTGTATAATATTGCTGAAGGCCCTGGATAGATGCCTACTCTTCTCCCAAGGAGAAGTTGTTTATGTCTGAGCTTATATTAGACAGCTGAAGAAAAGAAAGCAAATCACTGCATTTGCTAACTAATTCCTTCATACAAATACAGAAAAATGAAATATTAAGAATTAAATTAGTTGTTAAATAAACAGAGATAGTTCCATTCTGAAATAGTTAATCAGGGTTAATATTAGCTTTCAAAAAATCAGAAATGTGGTCTGGAGTCCTCTTAATTACCCTATCCCTCAAATATTCATATGCTGGTGACAAGAAACCTTACATTTTTTTCTAGCAATTTTATATCAGATTAGCAATGAAGGCAGCAGAGAAGAGGCATAATCAAATCTGTAGTTCTTGTGACCTAGAGAATGGATGAGAGACGGTGCATAGCTTTTGTTCTACTCATTAATTTAATGTAATCGGTTACTAAAAATTAAAAAAGAAATCACTACAATAGTTTCTTACATCTGAGTTATACATATAACATATAACATATAATTTACATCTTATATATATCTTACATCTGAGTTATTCAATGTGGGGAGTGTGCAGCCACCTTTTAAAAAATGATCAAATTTCAAGGACAATGTTACCACAATTGTCAAAAAACTTCCAGCACTTCTGCTGTGAAATTATTTCTTTTCATCAGTAGTATTTCTACCAGAAATCTCTGAGTAACATCAAGAGGGTATGCAGTGCTTAGTAAAAAGGAAAATTAAGAGAAATTATTTGCACTGAAAAGAAGATTAGTGTGGTCATATTGCAGATGTTTGAAGTGTTGCATTGCATATACAGATAAATAAATTACTCCTCTTCCTTCTGGTTTAATCATTTTAGATCCATCTGAGAAAACAGCATGTTATTTGTTTTGGTGTTATTGCACTGATCTCACCACAACTGCTGTTATTTACCAGCTTTATTTCAGCTCTGGAGGAAGTAATGGACATTAGCATGGAAAATGCTTTCTCTGGACATAGATATCTAATCAGTTGATACAGGTGTGAGTTCTTTGATCTGATCCTGCTTTAGTCTTTTCAGCATCTGTGTCACCCTTCTTTATGATCATGCGTGGGCGGTCTCCGGAGGGCCCGGTAACCTGGTGAACTCTGTGATAAAACAGTGTTAAAGCAAGAACACACCCTGCAGTGATCACACCACTGCTGGCTACTGCTTTACCCCTTTGTGGTCAGGCTCACCTCATCTCTTCACGCAAGCACAAGACCTCTTTGATGTATCTCTTCCATATTTGTTACCCATCAGTGCACAAATGTGCAACTACTGAATCTAGATGCAAATGAGTACTGAGCTGTTTGTTGGAGCAGGAGCAAGAATGCAACACTGAAAACAAAATTAGAGGATGCACAATGAAGTTAAATAGATCAGTTCAGTCATGGAGAAGTACACATTGCATATCAAAGCCAGATTTGTCTTTATTTTCAAATAGTTATCAAGATGCCTTGTATAACAATTTTGAGTAAAGTAAGTTGGGATGTTGCATGTTTTATTTAAAAAATATTTTTCTTAAGCTTTTAGATAGTGATCATATTTTAATGGGGGAATTATTTCATATTTCCTTCATTCTGTTTTGTTCAAATTTTCTTCCCTCCCTCCCTCCTTTCTTTCCCTCTTTCCCTCCATCTTCCTTCCTTCCTTCCTTGAATGCACGTGTGTTGATGGCTCTTTACAAATCCATGTGTAACAACTTTCATTACTTCATGAGGTCTGAAGAAAACAATCCTTTTCAAAACAGATGTGGTGCATTAAGGAGGTACCTTCAGGTATCTTCATCCTAACAGTACACTTTGTTTGGCACACACCATAGTGGCACATGAAGATATTCTTGAAAAGGTACAGTGCTAGACAGGAAGACTACACTTGAAGAAACAAATAAAAATGGGAATGAGGCTATTCACCCACCTGACCAGCACTTCAGTCTCTGTGGTTTGCCTCTGAACTCTTCTTTCTCCATCACAAGGGACACTGTTACAAGTGATCCTCCTTTGAAAAAGTCCTTTACTATTTCTTAGCTTATTCTTAGATATTTTAGAGCTCAGAATTAATTTTTGCTAGATGGGAAGGTTTTTAGGACTAATACAAGTCCAAGCCTCTCTTACATTTCCATTAAGTACTTTGGTATGGATACATCCCAGCTAAGGGACTGGTCACTGTGGTCAGTCCCACACTTCACAGGGTGTTGTAACAACTGCTCAGGGGAAACAGACAAAAAGCTCTAAGCAATAAGATTATATGAAAAAGTGAGCTAGAGCTAAAAAAAATGACAGATCAGCAATCACAGTAAGTTGAAGGAGAAAATGAGATCTTTGTACATAGACCCCTTGGGCAGAGTCAGAAGCAGCATCAAGATCTCTTGATTTCTACAGCACTGTGCTAATTGGCTGAGGTATAAAACTTCTGAATGTCGACAAGAAGAATATTCTGTGTGAGAATGATAAGCAGCAGCAGTTACAAAAGGAAATTATATTAAAAGTAGGACAACCATAAAATTATTTTTCTTTATGGATCCCTCAAGCTTGTGGTAGACAATAGTTTAATAGGTCAGTCAGGAGCATCTTCCAGAGAAGATGGTGGTTTAGATAACTTTGCTTAGAGACATTCATCGACTCTTTCATTAAATTATAATTTTATTATTCTTTTAACTCATCCATCTTTAATTATTTAATTTAACGTACTGTATCAAAGTGGTTTACAGTTTAAATAATACTAGCTGGAGGAGGTTTTTTTTTTACACTTGCAGTGAAATTATTAATTCTTAATTGCTTTTATGAGAAACAGGGAATTACCATCTCAGGGCCTTCTCAACAATGTTCACAATAATGTTTGGTAGTTTATCTTTTTTTCCCTCTTTCCCCTTTATTTGGAAAAACTGTCTTCTCTCCTCTACTGGGTAGTACTATACAAGTATTTCATACCTGCAGTCATCTTTGTTGTCATTTGTCATTATCATCTTTGCTGTTATTATTATACTATATATTTCTAAAAATTTACTAAATAGAGCTATATAATGTTTTTATGTTTTGCACTCATATTCTTTCCCACAACTTGTAAGATTTTATTTTACTTGCTGATGATACTTGTCTTCTGGAAAGCCTGAGTCAGAGGCAGTATTTGTGCTTCCCATCTTATTACCGATTTATTCAGTGTTGCAGGAAGTCTGTATTCCCTGGATGCCTTTAGGAACTGTGTGTTCAAAGTAATTCTGTGTGGAGCAGCATCCCATTTCCAGGTCATTTCACAGTAGGTTTCACAGCGCCTGTAACCTTTCCCACATTGTGGAATCTGCTTAATACCTCGACACGGGACGTGGAGACTCCTTCCTTCCATTACATGATGGCTTCACAGCAGACTTCCCACAGTATTCCTAGACACTATCTGCTCACCCACATGCTCATTGGATCTGTCACAGAACTCTACCATGTTTTTGAGTTATTTTTATCTGCAGAGCTGTATTGATGACTTTCCTATAGAGTGTCTTCATCCTTTTACTTTCTCTTTTTCATCATTGTACTTTACGCTAGTTGCCTTGGTAGAGATCACAAACACGCCTGTCTTGACTTTTCATACAATTGCCAGGCATGATTTTGTAATCTTGTGTTGTTAGCACTGGGCTAGCCTTTTCCTCTCTGATCACTCTGTCAAAGAGGCTGAGGGTACCAGTTCATAATACATAGAAAATACCATCAGATATGATATATGATATATATAAGGTGTTTGTTTTACTAGAGTAGTACTTGGTGATTATTTCCTTTAGCTGTCTTAGTTGTCAGTGTTGTTTCATGCATTATTGTTATATCAAAAGCCACAGTAGCCAACAACTCACAGTCTACACCTCCCTCTAATTATGACACATAGGTGTTTGATATTAAAAAAAATAAGAATAATAAATGCAAATTAGAATTTTCTCTATTTATTTAGTATCAGGAGTGTTGTGCATCAAAACCTTTGGCCTATGAACAGACAGGAGAAAACATAAAGATAAGAGCATTTCCAGAAGGCTGGGATGCAACTTTTTGATGAAGGAAGCAGCAGTATGCATGTTACGTGGGATTGTCTTTAAATATTTCCATTAAAAAGTTCAAAGGCTTTGCAGAGGTTCAATTAATCTTCCTTAAATAACTTGGCAACTCTAGGTGTTTGATAACACCTACAGCATGTCAAATGCTTACTGTAAAGGCACAACCATTTTTTCAGCTGTAGGTACTGCAGATTTTAATTGCAGTTAGGAAAGTTTACCAGTACAGTTCTTCAAAAAACTCTGATTAATATTTTTTCAATGGATTTTTTCCTACATTTGTTATTCGGCGCGTACTCATAGCTAATATACAAAGTGAGTGACTGCATTGACTACAGCTAATTTTAGCAGGAACAAAGCCAGGTTCTGAAATTGCAAGGCAGCATCTCTGATTTTTGGTAAAAATTGAAACTTTTATTTCTTGTGGTTGTAGTCACAAGACCCTCAAGAATACTCATCAAAAGACTGTAGTCTTCTTAGTATCAGAACCCTGGTTTTTCTCAGAAAAATCTATGTACTTTCAACCTGCTGAAGTTAATAATTGTGAATTACACTATGGCCCCCTTGATTTGGTTAGTTAATGGGGGAATTTGAATTGCCTCCATGATGTTTGACAATTAATTCTAGAGAATATTTTGCTTTAAATAGTAGGAGGATTTGCAGAGAAGGAATTTACATGTCACCGGAGAGGACTGCTAAGTGGTTGTCCTGATCTTAGTTACAGGATGTAACTCCTGTTATGACATCTTGCATAATTAGCATAAATTTCTACATACAAAATAGAGTTTTACAAAGATCCACAACACCTATAAATATAGAAGCCAATTATTTATCTTGTTTATTGTAACAGATACTTGCTAAACTTTCTAATTTTAAATTTCTTTTGGAGTATCTTGTTTTACATTTTTGTAATGATCTTTAAGCAACCCTGCTCTTACATCTCTGTCCATTTAAGATACAGTACTCCTTTGTTTCTTTGCACTCTTCCTCTCAAGAACCACCTACTGTAATATAGTTTACATGAACGATTTATTCAGTGTTGCAGGAAGTCTGTATTCCCTGGATGCCTTTAGGAACTGTGTGTTCAAAGTAATTCTGTGTGGAGCAGCATCCCATTTCCAGGTCATTTCACAGTAGGTTTCACAGCGCCTGTAACCTTTCCCACATTGTGGAATCTGCTTAATACCTCGACACGGGACGTGGAGACTCCTTCCTTCCATTACATGATGGCTTCACAGCAGACTTCCCACAGTATTCCTAGACACTATCTGCTCACCCACATGCTCATTGGATCTGTCACAGAACTCTACCGTGTTTTTGAGTTATTTTTGTCTGCAGAGCTGTATTGATGACTTTCCTATAGAGTGTCTTCATCCTTTTACTTTCTCTTTTTCATCATTGTACTTTACGCTAGTTGCCTTGGTAGAGATCACAAACACGCCTGTCTTGACTTTTCATACAATTGCCAGGCATGATTTTGTAATCTTGTGTTGTTAGCACTGGGCTAGCCTTTTCCTCTCTGATCACTCTGTCAAAGAGGCTGAGGGTACCAGTTCATAATACATAGAAAATACCATCAGATATGATATATGATATATGATATATATAAGGTGTTTGTTTTACTAGAGTAGTACTTGGTGATTATTTCCTTTAGCTGTCTTAGTTGTCAGTGTTGTTTCATGCATTATTGTTATATCAAAAGCCACAGTAGCCAACAACTCACAGTCTACACCTCCCTCTCAATATGACACATAGGTGTTTGATATTAAAAAAAATAAGAATAAATGCAAATTAGAATTTTCTCTATTTATTTAGTATCAGGAGTGTTGTGCATCAAAACCTTTGGCCTATGAACAGACAGGAGAAAACATAAAGATAAGAGCATTTCCAGAAGGCTGGGATGCAACTTTTTGATGAAGGAAGCAGCAGTATGCATGTTACGTGGGATTGTCTTTAAATATTTCCATTAAAAAGTTCAAAGGCTTTGCAGAGGTTCAATTAATCTTCCTTAAATAACTTGGCAACTCTAGGTGTTTGATAATACCTACAGCATGTCAAATGCTTACTGTAAAGGCACAACCATTTTTTCAGCTGTAGGTACTGCAGATTTTAATTGCAGTTAGGAAAGTTGACCAGTACAGTTCTTAAAAAAACTCTGATTAATATTTTTTCAATGGATTTTTTCCTACATTTGTTATTCGGCGCGTACTCATAGCTAATATACAAAGTGAGTGACTGCATCTACTACAGCTAATTTTAGCAGGAACGAAGCCAGGTTCTGAAATTGCAAGGCAGCATCTCTGATTTTTGGTAAAAATTGAAAATTTTATTTCTTGTGGTTGTAGTCACAAGACCCTCAAGAATACTCATCAAAAGACTGTAGTCTTCTTAGTATCAGAACCCAGGTTTTTCTCAGAAAAATCTATGAACTTTCAACCTGCTGAAATTAATAATTGTGAATTACACTATGGCCCCCTTGATTTGGTTAGTTAATGGGGGAATTTGAATTGCCTCCATGATGTTTGACAATTAATTCTAGAGAATCTTTTGCTTTAAATAGTAGGAGGATTTGCAGAGAAGGAATTTACATGTCACAGGAGAGGACTGCTAAGTGGTTGTCCTGATCTTTGGATGTAACTCCTGTTATGACATCTTGCATAATTAGCATAAATTTCTACATACAAAATAGAGTTTTACAAAGATCCACAATAACTATAAATATAGAAGCCAATTATTTATCTTGTTTATTGTAACAGATACTTGCTAAACTTTCTAATTTTAAATTTCTTTTGGAGTATCTTGTTTTACATTTTTGTAATGATCTTTAAGCAACCCTGCTCTTACATCTCTGTCCATTTAAGATACAGTACTCCTTTGTTTCTTTGCACTCTTCCTCTCAAGAACCACCTACTGTAATATAGTTTACATGAACTCTGTTTATCCGTGAATCCGAAATTAAATGTGTGTAGCATTGTTATGGCTCATGCAGCCACTGGGTTTTGGTGATGTTTCTGTTTGTGTGCTGGCTTCTAAACACTTTAATGATAATATTTAAATGTAGGAAGCCCTGACTGTTTTCAAAACCCTGAGTCCTAAAAAAACCCCTCTCTCTGCATGGGGCCCCAGTGGATTTTCAGTCAGTATAGAGACCGAGCAATTTCCACTTACTATTTTACAAAAAAGAAGAGAAGATCAGCGCCTCTGAGCTCTCTGCACTTACAGTGCTTCCAGGGGACTTCAGGTACAAAAATGGTGAAAGCAGTTGAGCAAAAGTTATCCATTCTCCCTTACTGGTGCAAGAGTCATTTGAGGTGGCTCAGTTGAGTCTGATGATTAATTGATATAATTTTATCGTCTTCTTAGCTCAAGCCCTTACAAGGCTAACTCAGCATTCTCGACAAGATCAGTCAGGCCAAGTCATCTACGGGAAAACTCTCCACAGATGGGGAAGAGAGATTTTGTGCTCTGGCCTGAAGGGTTGTCATTTTGGGCATGGTGAAGATGAAGAATCTAAACTGTGTTAGATCAGACAGAACAGGGAGATGGGGCCTATGTCTAGAATGCTGCCTTTTTGGGGGTTTGTTGGGTCTTTCTGGTTTGGGTTTGTTTTGGTTTTGGGCTTTTTTCTGGCATATTTTGGTTGGGTTTTTTGTTTGTTTATTTGTTTTGTTGTTTGGGGGTTTTTTGCTGGTGGTTTCTTGGGGGTTTTTTGTGCTCTTTTGGGGGAGAGAGACTGGGGGGGACACAGCAGAACAGTATCAGTAAATTTTCAGGATTTCTTTAAAATTATCATGGGGAGTGCCATATCTGATTTTCAGAGGCAATGCATGTTTGTACCACATACTGACTAACTATTTTAAAAAGGTGTTTTTCAAAAACTATTTTTTAAGTTTTAAACTTTGGTTGTCAGAAAACAACATACTACTTCAGTATTAATGCCCGAACAGAAACACTTTAACCTCTCAGAATTGCAAAACATGCACACAAAAAATTTGTGCTCCATTTCCCTTTTTTCACCTTCCCTACCCCCACCCCTATTACCACTGCATGTTCATCCTGATACGTTTTACTCACTCTATCTCTGTTCATTGAGTGTATAAATTCACCTTTCACTCTCCCTCTTTCCTTTGCAAAGTAATCTGTCTCCTTGACCCTGACTCCACATGCAAATACAGCTTTTTCATTGGAGAATTCCTCTTGAGGTGTGTGGGGCAGGCCTTTAGAGCAGTGGAGTAACTCCCATTTGATCTTTTTCTTCTGATCAACCTGTACACCTGCAGCTCTGCTGAAGAGTCCTCAGATCTTCCAGCCTATTGAGACACATGAGTTTCCCTTGAAGTGTGCAAATGACTCACTCTATACAGGAAATTCCTTAGGCATTTTGCAATGACACATTAACATCCACACTGCAAAATTACATGTTCAATCCTGCAGTCCATATAATCCGCCCCAGCAAAACACATTTGGTTGACCAATGATGTTTCTCTGGATTTTTTTCCCTTACCTTTAAGGAGATCAGTTTTTAATAGAAGCACAGCATATATTATACAAGTTGTTAATGTTTCCATATTTCATCTAAGATTAGTTTATAATCGAGACTGTTGAACAAAATTGAGGGAGTATTTCCATTATTTTAAGTTAGTTTCAAGGTTTGAGCCTTTGATGGTATTTTAATGGTGTCTGAGGAGGTGATTCAAGGCAGGCGCTCAGTGCAGGTTTAGTTATTTAAATCATTCGCTCGCTTCTTCGAAGGACTGAGGATGTAATGAAGAATGACTGTGCCCTTTCAACACCCTCTTAAGTCACAAAACCAACAGAGAGCAGTAAATAAACCTGAGTTCCTAAAACATTTCCTGAAAGAAAATATGGAGATAGGTACCAGAAATTGCAATACATGTGAACTGGCAACCTTCCATAAACTTATATGGCACCCAATCATATTTCTTTTCATTTCAGAAATCACTGATTAATCTCTCACTTATACGAACAATGAGCTCTTTTAAAGAATACACATGAATTTCAGATTTCTGTCCAAACAAGTTCACATCATATGTATTAAAAGATTTATGATAAATTTAGCAAAATGTGAGATCAGTAACTCTATCTATTTAGGCAGATACTTCAAAGGCAAAACTAAATTTTTCTAACTTTTTTTTCAAGTGATCATGTCAAGGCTTATGTCTTAACTAATGTTACACATGTAGAGATAGAGTTCTAATGGTTTTATGCACCTTTTAATATATGTATATGAATAAGGATTGAAATACTCAGGGGTATCATCTGTGTTGGTACTAAAAAAAAAAAAAAAAGAAACAAAAACCAGCTACAATATACCTTTGTATTTTAAAAAGTTTATTGAAGTGCAGAGCTGTGCCAAACATTAGTTTTTTTGGAATGTGTCTTGTCTGCTAAACTTCTCACTTTTTACTTGCCTCTAAATTGTTTTTGCAATTATTATTTTGTTCAAATTTTCTCCAGACCTAGGATGAAGAAATTAATGTTTGCTGCAGAATCTAGCATAATCATATTTCCTTCTTTTTGTCCTTACTGTTTGGCATATATTAACACCTTGTGTAAGTGTTATTTTACATTTTTTTCTGTTGATAGAGGCCTTACATTTGCTTTATCATGAAAGTTCATGAGTTTTTATTGATTGACCTCCAGCTGTGACAGACAATCACTCAATGCAATTCACATATGAGCATTTTCTCATCATCAATAGTCGTCTTTTATTTTTAATTTGTTTGTTTAATAAATACTGGTAGCAAAGTGATCTTGCTGATGAACAGTCTGAAGAAAAATGAACAGAAAAGATGCATTTTAATGTCAGAGAGAGTGAAACTACTATCAACCAATGATTTAAAAGGTGGTAAACCCAATGAAAATTGGAAGATATTCCCAGACATCCATGATATGGCAAATAGCTAGGCTGCTCCCATAATATGTAAATAATTTAATTGTATTTTGACCTTTGATATAATATGCAGAGTCACTGTCCTAGTTTACAGTACCTAAAACTTTACAAACCATGTATTAGCGGTTTCAGAAAATTTCATCTAGCTTTTCTTTATTTACTCTCTTCCATGACCTTGTCAGAAAGGAATAATCTAGAATAACTTTTTTTGAAATTCATGTGATATGTATAAGCCAAACCAGAAGATATCAGGAAATAAAACAATGAAGTGTTCTGAAAATTAATAAGTTTAAAAGCCATGGAGGATTTAAAGAAAACCAGGAATTACAATTGTAAGACAGTAAATGCTGTTTTTCTTTATTTGTTCTTGCATGCATTTAAAGCACTTGGATTACATCCCTGGGGGAAAAAGTGGAGAACATTGATTGGGGTTTTTTAAAGAATTTGCGCAAAGGTAAATGCAGGATGAATATTCTTTAGAAATCATAAACATAGTACACAGCATTATATACTTTACATTATATACTTTCTGGGTACACCAGAACCTCTTTTCCTTACATTTTCTCATGATTAAAAGCTGTATAGATCAGAATATAATACTGCAACATTCACCTATGCCAGAAGTTTCATAAAATCTGGTGGTGTGAACAAGCATTGTGACAACCCATCTGTCAAAAAAGGTGAATCTTCTTGTGAGTGTTCTCACAAAGTGGAATTAGGCAAAATGGAACAGTAATGTATATGTTTTGAGTGTGATAGTATAGTGACTGAAGTTCTACAAAAATATGAGGCCTACTGATATAATCATTCAAGTGGATACATATTCACTTAGCTAAATGAGACTTAATTACATAAATAACAGCACTTATGTACACATGTTTCTAAATTGGAAACAAATATTGATATGATGGAAGTTTTAAACTAGCACTTCTGACCACTTTCTAAGTAAAAAGACCATCTCTCCTGCATTCACCTAGAAGACTTCCATACTTAATCACAGGAGATCTTCCCCTCAATAATGAAAATTGACAGCTTCCAGAAAAGAACTTATCTTCTTAAAGTAGTTAAAATCCAAAATTTTGTAAAACATGATATTTTCTTAGTTTCTCCATGTCTCTGTTTGAATCCACTAAATATACTAAAGTTTCTCTCTTCTTGTAACCTAGAACTGAAATAGCTGTGATGTGAAGTTAGGCAGGAATTACCTTTACAACTAATTCAGACCTGGAGTTCTGTTTTAAGGTGTACTGGAAGTTTAAATTTTCTGGATGATCCATGTTCAGATATTGTATAAAGTCATGTGAACACAGTATTTTTCATCCAAAATATACTGTGGAAGAAAGCCTGGAACATTGTTTTTTAAATCTTTGTCTCTATTCTACCTTCCAATCTCACTAAATTTGCTGACTTCTCTTACAGTAGGCCATTTACACAATATTGGTCCTATTCCAACTGTACTTTACTTACGTGATTTCCTTGCTGGTCAAATGAAGTTGAAAATCAAAGGAAACTGTAGATCAGATCTTGGAAATATATTTTTGCTGCTGAATAAAATAATGTGATTTGTTCAAGTTCCACCTGAAGCATTAAATAACATATAAACCATTGCTTTAGATTTTCATGTCCCATTAATTGAGTTTAAAATCTCTGAAAAATTGACAGACTTAATTGAAAGGAACTCATTTGGTTTCTGTTTTGCATTCAAGGGATGCTTTTTTCTGATTCTCTGTTAATGGGGTCTGCTGTGTGAACATGAAATACTGCCAGAAAGCCCAGCAAATATCTTTCCAAATTGTCACTAGGATCTGTCCAAACAGTATGATAAATGTCAAGTATCAATCAAAAAATAAAAGGCTCTGTCACATAGAGAAAGATACTGAAATGATGAGATTAATTTTGTTTATACAGACAGGCTCAGGGAGTGAGTAGCTATTGTGGATACTTAAAATGGCCAAAAATTCTGGCTATCTACTTTTCCAGTTTTAATCTACATATTGCATTCATTTTTAAGGATAGAGGGTAGAGCAGAATTTCACCCTTTGTGTCTGAACTTTACACAGTTAAGAATTGTCACGGAAAAGCACAGCAGCTCTTTAGTTCTGCCTTGGATGTACTCATACCCTTTTAGCTAAAGGTTTGCCCTTTCTCTTCGCTTGCAAGTTTCATTTTTTTTTCCTTCACTTGGAGTAAATTCCAGCATCAGTCTCACTTATTTGCACTGTAAAACTGTCATGTCTGACAACTGAAAATACACCTCCAAACAAATTTCACACATTTTAGGTAGAGCTTGCTGGCCTTGTAAGACCTGTAGTTCAGGAGACAGATTTTGGTGGTGATCTATCTGAACAGAGTAGGACTGAAAAATTGAGAAGTCAGGCTTCTTTACATTATTTATAACTTTCCTGCCTACCAGCAGTCATGACTAAAGGACCTTTGCAGATCAAATTTTTAGGTAGATTGGTTGTCTTGCAAACTGAAGTGTTGTCTTCTAGAACTTACTCCTTTTTTTTCAGAAAGACTGCCTGCAAGGTGTTCATATTGAGCTAATAGTAGTTGTAAAGTGAATATATGGTACTTGTGTAGTGTCCAGAGAAGCACTGAATGGCTTGGATTGGACAGAACCTTCAAAGATCATCTAGTCCAACTCCCTTTCTATGGACAGATAGATCAAAAATATGAGGAATAACTCTTTTTCTCTGCCTATACTAAGATAACTGTAATAATATCTGTAAATTCTGATTATGCCAAATAGAAAAAAATATAACTACATGAGACTGTTATGAAGAGAGATTATCTTATAAAATGTTAATTTTTATCAATATAGTTAAAATTCATGCCCATTCTGTGATACTTTAAGAAGTTAGATCCACAGATTTCCTTTCCAGCTGCTCGTGTACCCAGCTCCCCTCCATACAGGATCATACCCAGCACAGGGTTTATCCAAGTGTGGAGCTAAATGTCTGTAGTGAGCACTCTTGTATGTTTCCCTATGCAGTTCTTAGGGTGTTCTCTGACAATCTTGCATTTTTTTGCTAAGTTTGGCCTTATTTTGACCAGTGTAGAAGAAAGCCCTTTGCTTCGAGCTTTCCTGCCATGTTCCCATGTCTGTGTGGTGTCCTCTGACTCCCTCCAAGCTGTGATGATGTCAGATCATCACTTGCTTGACATTTTCAGGTACCAGTCATGTTTTTAATTATGAAAATAGGAATGGTTTGACTTTTGTGAAGAAAAAAGGACATCTGCTTTAACAACAGTGAATAATTTTAGACTTTGTGCTTTACTTGCCATGTTTGCTTCCTAGACAGGATTGAGTATACTTTACTTAGATAGACTGAAAATATAATAACTGCCACATTGGGTAACCAAAGAGAGAAATTTAATGGTTTTTTGCTCAGAAAATAAATAATATCAAGCTATAAATGCAAAAATACTCTGAAAACAATGTAGGAATGAGACAAGAGCAAGAGAAATGTAAGCTACCAGAACTGTCTTCTCATAAAATCATTCAATTCATAAAACAAATCAAAACAGTCATGTAACTTTAGTAATGATTTTTTTTCAATTTGTATACCTGCCAAAAAGGCTTTGAAGATTTCAATACAGAAGTTACATGTAGGATTTATCTGAACATTCAAGCTCACAGAAGGTCAGTGTGGGTTGGGTGTGGCCATTCTCCTATTAAAAAAGCACCTTTCTGAAACAGAGGTGTGATTTGGTCACAGGTCAAACTTTTGGAGCTGTTCAAATAACTTTAATTTTCTCCTTCTCTGACGAAGAAAAAAGTTGGAGATGGTTTCTGTGGGACTCCAGGTATTATTCTGGGAGATCAAGTGGATGTTATTAACTAAGTAAAGCAGTTTTTTTATCAAAAAGAGGGATAACTTAGAGGTGACTTGCTAGCTGGTGACTTCAAGATTGAAGGTAAATGTTCTTCACTTTATGTTTGTCCTTGCTTCTTTCTGAGGGTGACATCTGGAAAGCATTCCTAAAAGCTTTAGTTAACTTTTTTTTCCTCTTTCATATGTCTCAGGAAAAACAAAGAGCAAGTAAAAAATTTCTGAATTTCCTTTGTGACCCCTAATGATGCCTTTTCAGAAATAGACTTGAATCTTTTTGAGGGAACCTCCTGATCATAGAAGCATAGAATATTGGAATAGTTTGTGTTGGAAAAGTCCTTGAAAGACCTCTTTCTTCAACCCTGCTGCAATGAACAGGAGCATCTTTAACTATATCAGGTGCTTAGAGCCCCATCCAACTTGACCTTGAGTGTTTCCAGGGATGGACATCTACCACCATATGGACAGCCTGTTCCAGTGTGTAATCATCTTCCTTGTAAAAAGCTTCTTCCTTTTATCTAACCTAATGCACAACCTGTTACTCGGTTAGAGCTGGTTCAACACAGTTAGTGAGTTTGCTTTCCTTCTGACCCATAAATTCTGCATTCTTTGTGTCCATTACCAGTGACATATTCTTCTCCCTCAGCTTTGTTAATCCTCTCCTAGGTCTGAGACCCAAACAACAGTACCACCTTTATCTCGAGTTCCTGCAATGGTGGCTTAATTTGCAGTCCAAGTTCCAGTTATCCTTGGAAGAGGATTTGGGGGTGGGCACATTCAGGGGTCTGTCCCGTAACTTTGTGGGAGGTCTTTGCTTGAGCAGTGACTATGATTCAAGCAGCTGCTTTTCTTAGGTTGTCAGAGTGGGAATTTTTGTCTGGCTGCATTAGCCACTAATCAGATCTTGCCTCCACCAGGCCTGGAGTTAGTGCCATCGTGTCCTTCCTTTCTGTGTGCTTATGGCAAAGTCATTCTGTGGCCTTAACAGTGTTTGAGACAGGCAGTCTTTAAGTACTTACACCTTCTTCTGCTGGTGACCCAGAGCTGGACATGATATCCCCAGGTGGGTTCTCATGAGAGCAGAGCAGAGAAGCAGATTTCCCTCCCTCACCCTGCTGCCCGTGCTGCTTTTTGTTCCTTTTCTAATAGAAACATAGTATCACAGCAAATAATAAAAACTTAGACTTAAAAAACACTGTTTACAAATGCTGTTGAAAGAAAAGTTGATTCTATCCTCTTCTTCCTTCTGATTTTGCTCATTCCTAGGTCTCTGTAAATTCCTCCAGGATAGAGATTTTCAGCTTTCTGACCATGCAGAAAAGCGATATAGATTTCTGGATGCATTGAGATTACAAAGTAGAATGGGACATTTTCAGCTCTGTCACAACAATTCATGTTGCCCACCTGTCTACAATTGAAAGTCATTAAAACCTTAAGGTTCTGACCCAGCAAGCATAAAACTTTTTGCTGTTCTAATGATTACAGAATTTAATGTCCTTATTTATTTTATGATGAAATATAACATGATCTGTAATCCCCCTCTATGTAAAGTGTAAAAGTTTAAAGTGTATGTCCAACAGCAACAACCCTGCCCAGTCATCTTATATTGCACCTTTCTGGAAGAAATCAAGAGCTGTCTTGACAAGAGCTTTAATAAATCATCTTCCAGTCTCCAGCAGTTCAGTATAGATGCTTATGCTTCTGTTGCCTGTATTTCATTTTTGGCAGCTGAGGTTAGAGATCACTCTTAAAAGTTGTCATGCTCTTTCCTTCCATGGAAAACAAAAACTTACTCAAGGCCCAGCTCCCTTTTCCTGCTCTTTGTTGCAGTAAATGGTGTCAGTCTATTTTTAGAATTACCCATTTAACTTTGTCCTTTGAGATACCTGATTTAAAAGAAAACAGCAGTGAGAAAACAACTCCTCATGATAAAAAGTATATGGATTATTTTGCCACTCAGTCATTGATTTTAAAAGCTTTAATAGTTAGAAGCCTTCTGGGATCCCCTCTGTAACACTTCCCACCACAGTACATTTCTTGGGGGCGGAAAATGGACTACTGTTAAAAGAGCTGTCAGTTGGATAGAGGGGGAACTAACATTGTATATGTAATGAAGATACAAAGTATTTTGGCACCAAATTATAGCACCTTCAAAATATTCTATGCTTTTTTCTAAAACCTCTAAGGAGTGTTTTTATATGCTTTGTTGATGTTAGATAACTTTGAATTGCTTTGAGATAGGGATATCTGCATTTTGTGGTAACCCATTTTGTTTGTATATTTTTTTCCTTCTGGTGAACATTTGTTCCATTTTTCTAACAGTGTCATTTAAACAAGTGTTTCTGTAAGCCTTTAAATGAGTTTCCCAGATTTGCCTTTCTTTGGTGCCTGACTTTAGTCTTAAAGATAAAGAAAAATTTAATTCAAACCTTTATACTTCTGAGGATGTTTCTCTGTCTTTTTTTTTTTTTTCTCCATGGACTCACTGTGCCAAGCAGTGCATATGCTGCTTCTGCAGTCTTCCTACCATTGCCAATACCTAGGGGGTCACTTCCTTCTCCTCTTCAGGCTATTTTAGGACCTCACTTCTCTGTGACTTCTTTAAAATTGACCACTGTGGGTAAATGCAGTCACTTGGGTCAGAAGTCTTGGATATAGGGAACACAAAACCTGACAACATAGGTCTGAGGAGCCAAGCTAAAAATAGGAAGAACACTTGCCTGACTTGTCTCTGGAAGGCTGGTTCTGAAATGAATGGGAATTTTGTAATAGGACAGTTCAAGAGTTTTCTAGAATATCCAGCAATGTCACATACCAGCTCCAGATCTATTCAGACACTTTCTGCTACATTTCCTTTAGGAACTTTATAATTTTTTTGGATTTGTGGTCTTGGAGACAAGAAGGAAACAGAGAAATAGTGAATTTCCCACAGGAGTGTAAAACATCTTACATCTGAATTGGTTTAGGCAAAATTTATTTGGGTCCATATTCACACTGGAGACCATTGTAAATTCACATTTATTGACTTCCCATATTGTGAACCTGAATTTTACTTAGCTTATGATAGTGAATGCAGTACCGCATGCTGAGCTTAAAAACTAATTTCAGAGTCAACAGGATCTGAGGATTTGACAAGAAATAGATAAATATAGGGAAAAGTCACTCTGATGACAGGTGCTGGGACGAGGAGTTCCTGTGAAACTGAGTTAGATCAAAAGTCAACACACAGTCACACAGTCAACTGAAATTGTCTCAAACAAATACTTACACAGGTTATTGTCTTTAGGGAATATAAAAAAAAATTGGCAATTAAGGCAGTTTCTAAGCCCATGGAAAAGGGAAATTGGTAGTGCTGATATTTGGGGTGAATGGTTCATGTCCAGAAAACACCCTAGCAACTGAAATAGCAACTCTTAAAATATAGTACTTGACTGAGGTACTTGTGAGCCTCCTGAAGCGGAGATATTGGAGTTTGCAGAGTGGAAGAATGGCAGACACCAACTTACATTTGTTCTTTGGCAATGCATGTGAATGGTACCATCTTGGACCTGAAAGGTTTGTTCAGGTGGCAGTAATGCATTCAGGGGCATTCTTTTCTTCCTTCATTAACTGTGCCAGCAATTGTCCTGTTTGTACTTGTTTTTGTATGTCTTTGACCCAAAAGTGGGTACGAGAGATTAAGCTCAGAGCTTGCAGTGCATCCACCTAGGAGAGAATGTCAGACTGCACTGAACACCTGTCTGTCTGAGAACACAAAATTAAAAGAACTTGGAGAATGTAATCCGGTAGCATCTTCGAACCAATCAATTTAGATTCAAATTCCTTGAGGCTGAGAAGGGTAATGAAGTTGAATTATTCATTTAGAGGGGAAGTGGCTGTACCGCCATAGTTCTTTGTGAACATTTTTTTTCCATCTGATTGAATTTGACTAAATCACCTTTGCACTCTTTTCAACAACTTGGAGGGGGGGAAGCTATCCTCCTTAAAAGCAGATATGTGTTTTTGATTTGCAAATAAAAATCTCTCAATGAGGATGTTTTTTTACTCAAGGGTTGAGCTTCTTCCTGTTTTCAGTTATTTTTGTACCATTATCAAAGTATTGAAGGAAGTTTCTGCTGAATTCCATAGACAGATTCTGAATATTTATGCAGATATAGTCAAAGGCTTGTAAAATTTGGCTACTTCATATTGGCATCTACAAGTGTCCTAAATCCAGAAAGGCAAATGTAAAGCATGGGGTTGGAACAGGAAAGAAATGAGACAACTGAGCAAAGGAAATAGTAAAAGAAAAAGCTAGATGGAAAAAACAATGTTATGAAAGGGAAATCTATGGAGAGGTATTAATAAGACACATAAAAAGAAAACCTGCAGAAAGATTTCCCACCTTTTTTTTTTTAGTGAAAAGTTGAGTGATAAGTGAAAAGAAAATAAGTGAAATAAGTGAAAAGAGAAACAATGAAGTGACAAAGCAATGGTCATCATAATGACACACCTATTAACTACTTTCCTTAAGTTGGAATAACTCACGGAAAGGGTTGTGTGATCATGTGCAAATGATAATGATAAAATGAAAGAAAAAGACAAGGCAAAAAATAAATTTTTTTCAGATGGCTTTTTGTTTATTTATTTAGTTTTAATTTTTAAGACAGCATTGTTCCAGATTTTTCTTTATCATTTTTAGAAGGTATTTTAAAAAATCATCTTATCCCATGATTCATTATCACCAGATGATTCAACTGCTTACTTTGACATCTATCACCTCCTCCTCTACAATTTGAATAAAAGTCTCAGTGTAGATTTTGATAAAACAAAGCAAGAGAGTAAAATTTAGACGTTTCCTTGCTAGCTCCATGGATGCTCCCAAGAGTCATTGCATGCAGAGCAGCAGCTGGATGTTCATTGTGCTGAATCAAGTTTAATGAGAATAGAAACTGTATGTACTGCTCTAGAAATTGCACTGGGAGCAATCTTCAGACATTTTCAGCACCATAACATCTTGCAGAAGGAATGAAATTGAATCTGTCAGTTCTACTTAACACACATATGAAAAGAGGCTTTAATTGTTGCTTGATTAGATTAACATTTTACTTACAGTCCTTAAATGCACAACATTTCAGGTTTTCTAAGAGAAAAATTCTCTCTTCCCCTTTGCAGTCTTTTACTATTAATTTGGTGTACATTATTTAGTGGAATATTTCATGGGACAACACCTCGTGAAGGCCTACATTGGTTCACATGATATATTTGTTAAATGACTATAATTTCCTTGAAACTTCTGTAATATATGCTGTTAGTTTCCTGAAGTAATGCTTATGATAAAATTGATGGTGTAAGATACTAGTGGTTACAGTGAAACCAAGTCTGTTCTGCCTGTAATGGAACTGTTAATTACAGTATTTCAAGCCCCACAGATGACACTATGATCACAAAACTGCTTTCAAATCATCTTCTGTGAACCCATTTTAAAATTAATTTCTAGAGAATTTATCTGTAGGTGGGCACTTGAGGCAGTAGCAGAATTTCTTTCTTTCCAGTGCATCTAGTGTGGTGTTATAAAGGCATAGCTGTGGCAGGATTTTTTTTTCCAGAGGCTTTTAATTTTTATGAGAAATATGCTTGTGTTGTAGATGGGCCAAATCAGTTCTACTACTAAGGATATTCTTTATGAAACTTAACTAGGATAATCCATGATGTGTCTAAGATAAAGAATCAGCGTTCAAAATTCAGTGCAATGTCAACAGATCTTCACTTTGCTGTAGAAGACCCTTGTGTCCCACACTGGAAGTGTTATGGATGTTTGCTATTTGGTTGAAACATCTGAAGAGAGACACTTATGGACAGTCCTGTTTTGAAAAGTTGGCATTCTGTGCTTATACTTTTAATTTTAGAAAATGAACAATACGAAAGCATTGTTCAATTAATTTTGAAAGAACAATGTCACTACAAGAAAGTAATTAATTTAGCTCCAGGCAAAAAGCATTTCAAAAGAAAAAAATGTTTTAAGTTAATGTTATATTAAATTCATAACTTTGGTTGTGCTCATAAGTCTCAGTTTCCTTTCTCTGACAAAAGTTTAAATTAAGAATGGCTTGATTGAAATACATTGAATTTCACAGACACACGTAAAAGAAGACTCTGATTGAATAATGATTATTTATAAGAAGTAAGTTTAAACTATTTGGGGAATACAGACAAACGGGAATAAAAATTTAGTTTTAAAACATAAGCAGGGATTGCACCTGATGTTTTAGGTATCCTGAAGATAAATCTATAAAACTTCACAAGTATTAACTATAAATATAAAATAATTGCACACTATTTAGCTACATATTTGTGACAGGAAGGAATCACTATGATGAAGAGTCTGTGTAGGAGGGTCATCAGGAGAAATGTGTGGTTTGGATAGTACCACTGACTTTTCTGTTTGTGTCTTTTGTGAGTGCAGTGAGGCAATAGTCATGGAGTTTTACTTGCTATTGTCTTGTACCCAGGTCTGTTCTTTTGGGTACAAAAGTGTCAAGAAAAACTTAACTAAATCAGATCACCAGCATGTTTTGCTACCTTTCCACTTGCAAAGTAACTACATGAAAAGTTAGACAACTGATTAATTCCTTCTTAGTTTTGGAAAAAATTTATTGCTGGTCTGGCAGGGCAGAAGGGGGAGAAGGGGGAGTTGTTTAATTTGAACCAGGATCCCTCCCTAAAGGCATGTCCATCTTCTACTTAAATGCAGAATCTGGGGAAAAAATAATTAATCTTTCTCATCTTTAGAGCATTTCTTTTGTTTTGGTGAAGCCTTTTGCAGTGGGCTAGAGGAAAAAGAAAGCTCAGTGGGATGACTTTTCCAAGTTTGGCAAGTGTCAGGAACATTGTGGCATTTGTTCCTTAACACTGAAAGAAAAGTCCTTTGCTCCTCTTCCTGTGTGGGAAGCAACTGTATTACTAGCAGTGTATTTTTTACAAACTAGCAAGAAAAGCTGTGGTTTCTTACAGTGAAGGGAACAGAGTGTGATGTGCTGTCACATTTCTATGCCACATTTTTCCAGAACTGCCCTGCCTTGCCAGCAGGACAAGAGGTTCTCTTTATTTAAGGATGCTGTGGGTAGGAATGAGAGCAAGATCTGTTTACATGCTTACATCTTTATAATGCTCTTCAGGAAGGGTATCTTGAAAAAACAGAAAATCAGGGAGGATGGAAGCAGACTCCAAAGTTTTCTGTGACCAATCAACTAAAAGGGCATCAGGTGTTTAGTATTCATTCTGAAAACTGACTTGCTATGCTTCCTTTTGGAGATTTGATTTCAATTTTGCTGTAAGAGATTTATCTAGTGGAATAGATGGCAGAATGAAGAACTTGCCAGACTCATATTACATACATGCATACAAAGGAAATGAGAAAATGTTGAATTCAAGACTTCTGCTTTTCATAAATGCTGAAGTGTAGGCCAAAACAGTGATTTTTTTTAAATCTATGATGCTGTAAAAATGTATTTTTTAAAATTTTATTAAAATTGGCAAACATCAAATGACTCTTTGTGGGAATGGTACAGTAAATTTTGGTAATTACTGATATGACATGAGCTCACTATATATAAGGTTGAATTTTTCCTATCCATAGTAATTTGCTTGTCATGGAACATACAAAAGCCACTAGTGTCTTGAACTCTTGCCTATCCAAATTTGAACAAAAAAAAACGACCCAACCAAAACCCTAGTGACACTTATTTGAGATAACACAACCCCCTAAAAACTTTGTAAAAGTGTACAATTCACTTCATAAAAAAATACTAAATAGTGATTCCCTCTGAAAAGTATTTTCTAAGCTCAACAGTGGCACCAGCCTCCCTAGCTTTCCTACCCACCTGTCTACACAGAGAAGCTTTATTTATTGCTCTGGCATCCCCTGCTGCATTCACTTACATCTGGGATTTAGCTTTCCTCACCTCATCTCCAGATGCTCAGATGATGTCTCTTCATTCCTCCCAGACTCTCTCCATACACTTTAAATGCCTATTCAAGAGCAATGCAAATGTGACAAAGCCCTTGTCCCTCTGTGCCATGAATACTGACTCAGTAGTGAGTGGAACATTCCCTTCTTTGTGTTGTAAATTTTCTGTACAGGCAATATATAGTTCAATATATTTACATATTTTTGCAGAATACAGTAATACTCAAAAATGTACTTTGAGGTGTACATAGTAAAAAAGTGGTTAACTGGTTCCTTTTAACTTCCTTATTCTGGACATTTTGTATTGCTATCCAAGGAAGCAGACCATTATTTTGGTAGGTATTTGAGCTTTCACACTGGTGAAAAATATTCACAGAGTTTTGTGCGATCAGGATGAACATGTGAACTGCCCAATTCTGCCATTCCTGTTTCTGTCTCAGAAATAACTGGTGTTGCTTTCTTGAGGGGGAGTATATGCTGCTCTGCATCAGTATTTTTGTATGTCTTCATCTACTTATTTTAGGTGACAGTCTGCTCATCAGGCACCTGTCAGGGCATGTGTTTGCTCTGCAATTGCAGATAGTTCGCTTGTGTCTGACCTTCTAATTTTCATACAATCTAACTGTTTTAATTCTCCATGTCACTGACAGCACTGTAGACTGTTTTATTATTTGATACTCTAGCCCAAAATGTGCAGAAGGTTCTGGAACCATTTTAGGAATTGCTTTAATTCAGGTGAGTTTATGATGGGAAAATGTGATAACAGAAGGCTTTAACTGGAAATGTTCTTTCAATGACAAATTATGCTCTAATGTGTATTGTAGCAATTTTTGCAAGGAAGGTCATAACTGTCACAGTGGTTGTGCTCAATTTAATAACCATACAAGTCTAGCAGCAGAAGGTATTTACCTCTAATTTAAAGAAACGTACTTGGACCATGTGCCTCAGTACAGACATCTGGTCATAATTACATATGAAATCTTTTACAGAATGCCAGAAGTAATTCTAGACTATTAACCACCAGGTTCTACTGAAACTAAAATGCATTTATATCACACACTCTCTTGACACAGTTCTGGAGAGGCATTTACTGCTTTGCAGGAGTTCCAGTTATGTCCAATTGTAGTCATAGCAGAGGACTGCATGGTGTTTAGACGAGGTGTGATTTCATCATCCTGAAAGGTGATCCCCAATTACTCAAAAAATTCAGGCAGCCTCTCTAATGACTCTCCTCCTGTACTTATTAAGAGATACTTGTGGCCTGCAACAGGCGTGTTATTCTAGACTGACTCTTTATTGGGTGGCCTTTTCAAAGCAGAAGGGAAAGCTTCACTAGGTTGAAAGCTGCAGAAAGCAAATGTTATTAGAGATGTGTATTTTGAGAGACTAGGGAGTGGGAATGATTTCCATCAATTTCTAAGAGGATAACTGGGACTTTTCTGATCTTGTAGGCCGACCTTAAATGAGACCTTAGGTTTAGCTGCTTGCTGGTTCATGTTCCACCACGGAACCTATTGTCTCTTGTTCTGGTTCCCTTTGTTAGGATTATACCTTATTTATCATTTTCTAATTCAGTTTTCATTGAAGAATCAAAAAGGTAAAGATTGGTGTGGTACAATAAGATTGAAACTTTCATGTGGCGCAGGAATTCTAGTGCTCAGCCTGGTGCTGCTTGCTCTTTGCCACTGTCCTGCCTGAGGTAAGTCAGTGTCATCTTCATGGAGGCAGCAGTTGTGTGTATATCCATATTGTTGGGTCTGAACAAGAAATGCTGATGTTAAATATTCATTTGTGGCAGCCTGGTATCTGGGAAAAGAAAAGCATACATCAAAAATGAAAATCATCTTGTCATTGTCAGTAGTTCAGGCTGCAGATTTCAGGCTCTGTCAGGGAAATGTATCAAGGACATATGTGGACAGCTTTACCTGCTACTGAAGAGCCATGATACTCTGAAATGAAGTGTGCCTATATGTGCTTTAGTCTGTAGGTCTGACCAGAAAAAAACTATTTATAAACAATAAGTTGATTATTGACTTTTAAGAAAAATTATTAAGCTAATATAACAGTAAATGGGTAATTCCAAGCTCTCAGATGTCTGCATGGGTATTTTCAATGCTACAGCATGATGCTTCCTGCTTCTTTAGTTGTCCTGTAACAAACATAACTCTCGCTGAGGTACTGTTTCATCTGTGGTGGTATCTCCCCCTGCTCTTTTGGGGAAGATGAGAGAGAATCCAGCATTATCCTACTGCCAATTTTTAGATCAAAGAACTGAATTACCTTTCTGAAACCTCAGTGATGGTAATTTGCCTCCTCAGAAAGACTGGAGACATACTTTCATAACTTTCACTCAGGTCACTGGAGATAGCTCTCTTGGCACTGTTGCAGTTGAGATCATCAGTCTCAGACCATTCTGAATTTTCCATCCTAGCTTTGTGATGCGCTGGATGCTTGATCTAAACCAACAACTAGTTTTGATGTCTGTTTGCTTTAGTTCCTTACAAACTGTTTAAAAATCATTAGCCTTTGCGTACACAGACATTTTTCTGTCCTGCTTGTGTAATTATCTGTAACTATACCAAATTCTAGGAGTGATTTTAGAGGAAGTATGTGAAAAAAAGCTTCCTTTTCTGTAATGCTCAGCATGCGCATGGTCTGCAAGACTCATTGATGCTGTGCTGTTGGTCTTATTAGCATACTGCATATTTCAAGTCCCAGGAAGCACTAGCCAAGGAAAGAAAACATTCCATGGGGTGAACTTACTCCTAGTGGTGGATTACCTTGTTTTTCCAGCATTGGATGACACAGTAAAACTAGCTCTAGAACAGAAACAGTGCATGTCATGCAGCATCTACCATCCTTCTCTGTCTTCTTATTTTGCTGCTGTTCTATTTTAAGTTCCCAGTGGCCCTTACTCTCCAACACCCCCAATTCATGCCTCACATGGGCGTAAATGTGGACATAAACCTACTGAGTTGCAAATCTTTATAAGATCCTTCTTAATCGACAAAGAAAAGTTGGGAAAAGCTGGAACAAAGGGACTAATATCTAAAAGAAGTTAATGGATTCTGTTGCATCTTTGGATTTTTTTTATGAGTCAGAAGCAATTAAGTGAGAGATCAGAATGTCCCAGAGTGCAAAATGCCTGAGGTATGAGCAATTTTTACTGAACTTTTCCAGATAAACTTCCATTTTTCCTTCTTGAACATCTGAAAAATTTTTCAATCAATACACACTTAATTTTTCTTTATAAAGAATGCAATACTCTAAGGGAGATATGAGTATAGTGGTAGGGGCAAAACTCCAGCCTGTGCTTACTGAGTGCAACTTTTAGGAAAAGGACACTTAGGATAGTTGGTGGTGGATTTTTTGGTGTTTGTTTTGTTTTCTGTTTTTTTTATTGTGGGGGGAGGCTGTTTTAGGGTTTTTTTGTTTATTTGATTTTACAAAGCAATATGGCAGGTTACATTGCCAAACTTGGAAGACGTTTAGGAAAAGGAAGTTTGATGATCTGTGAGAATCTAAAGGATATTTTTAAAATATATTTATGGCAACTGATGGAGAAACAGATGGTAAAAAAGCAGAGCATTATTAAATGCAGAATATTATGTATTTTAGTAGCAGGGGAAAAGTACCATTTCTTTATCAACAGTATTATTATGAAATAGCCTTAAAATGAGAGCTGTACATGAGAAGACTGTGCTTCTCTAGGGACGCATCCCGTTATTCAGTCAGGAGGTTATGGGATACAATGTCTTTGATAGGTAGACAGGGCCTAGGAACAATGTGATGGATGCCCTCACCAAGCCCGGTTCCCTATCATGTCAGCATTAATCCTAGAGAAAATCAGAGCTAACCAGATGTGTAGATTTGAAAGGAATTCACTAATTACACTGTGACTTCTTCAGTCAGCAGCTGGTCTGCAAAGTTAGCCATCCGTTTTCTAGATCACTATTTTCCAAGGTGGTCAGGAAAGGTTAGTTCTTGGAGTAGCTGTTGTTAGACCTTTTTACAGGAGTTGGGAGGAGACAGATTTTATTTGTTCCTACTTTGTGAGCAATGAGTTTATATAGAAATAGCAGTGATTCCAAATTTTTAAATAGTTTTGTCAGAGTGACTTTAAATCAGTGCTCTGCAATCCCTTGGGAACAATTTGTTTATTTGAATTGAAGATGACACCAAATGTGTACAGCTTATTTCATGCTGTAGTCAAGAGTCCTTATTACTCAATTACATGCTTTTAGGTATATTTTATGTTAATTCTTTTTCTTCCATCCCACCACATATTTGCCTCCTCCTGTTTCTGTTGGTTTGGTGTTTTTTTCCACGAGCTTCTGCTTGGAATTGCTTTTGTAAATCCATTTGCTTTTGCAGAACCCATTTCTCTCATAGCTCATTTTCTTCAGTTCATTTGCTTGTTTTAATGGTAGGTGACCATTTTAACTGTACAAACTAAGGCAGACTGTTTAATCAAATTTCAGTCTTAAAACCAAGACATCTTCAGCCATGAAGGTTGTACTTATCCCATCAACAGAACGTCTCCCACTACAGGGTCTGATGACAGGGGAAATAGAAGCCTGTAAGTACTTTTTGTGGCTTCAAGGTTTGGGTCTTGCCTTGGTTCCAACTGTTGGCTACAAATTTTAATGTTCTAAGTTACGGTTCATTACATTCTTTTTTCCCCCTCTCTTAAGGAGTAAGTATTTGTCATTGCAACCTGCATAAATTTAGATTGAAAGAAGTAAGTCTAGTAAGCTTTCCATATATGTCTATAAAAATCTTGTATTGTAATCATGTGTCTTCTTTTTTCTTTTTTTAAAGAACCTGAACGCAAAAAATATCCCATCTGACAATCCCTGCTCTGGTTGGAAAAATGGTCTTTGCTTTTGAGAACTACCCTTTTCATTGATTCTTTGTGATCCAGGTTTTCCATTTATACTGTAGTAAGAGATACTTTAGGTCTTTCACAAACCAGCAAAGACTACCCATGTATGTTATTTTTTAACATCTTTTTCTTGAAGGTGCTTTTTTTTGAGGCTTTTCTTGCCACCTCTATGGCTTTTTCTACCATACCATTCTTCATGTACCAAATGTCATCATACTAGTCATGGATCTAAATAATCTGTGACATTACTAGGATATTATGCAATCCTGTTCCTGATGTTATTTTTCATTCCTGTTCTCTTCTAATTCTAGTGTGTATGCATGAGCTATTTGTATTCTCAAAGTGCAGTTTATATATCTTCCTTATTCATAAGATTTCTTGTGTTTTGCTGACGCTATGTAAACTTGACATAGTACCAACATCTAGCCATGATAAAAATTTGCAGGAGTAAATATGAAAAATAATTTCAGAAAGAACAATTTAAACTTCTTTTTTCTCACAGTAAATTCTTCTTTTATTTCACTTTACCCATTTAACAAAGAGAAAATTATCCTATTATCCCTAAAGGAATTGTCTAGGCCTTGGCATGAATAAATGTGCATCTTTAAATGGCTCATTTACAGAAATTCATAATCATACACTAAAGGTCATTCTTTGAATAAATTCAAAGAAGCTATCAGTTATATGGATCCTAAAATTTTAATCTAAATTGATCAAAACAGAGTGGCAAGAAACTGTGCTTGAATCTAATGCAGTCTAGCCAGTATGTTTTAAAAGATGTGTCCTAACTCACTGTTTTGATTTTGGCTGGGATAGAGTTATAGTTTTCTTCCTAGTAGCTGGTTTAGTGCTGTGTTTTGGATTTACTGTGAGAATAATGTTGACAACACACTGATATTCTGGTTGCTACTAAGCAGTGCTTACCCTAAATCAAGGAGTTTCAGTTTTCTGTGCTCTGCCAGTGTATAGGCACACACAAAAACAGGGAGAAAGCAGGTCCAGCACAGCTGACCTGCACAGACCAAAGAGGTATTCCATCCCATACATACTCATGCCCAGCTTATAAACTGGGGATTTGGCTGGGAGCTGCAGGCCACAGCTGGGAGCCAGGCCAAGCATCAATCAGCAAATGGTGACCGGGTGTGGTGTGCATCACCTGTGAGGTTTGGGGGTTTCTTCCTCTCTCTCTCTTTTCATTATTGTAAATATTACTTTGATAATTGTATTTGTTTATTTATGATATTTTTCTTTACTTCTAGTATTAAACTATTCTTATCTCAACCCAAGTGTTTTATCTTTTTCCTGCTCTCCCCCATCTCACTGCAGACAGGGCAGAGCAAGGGTAGTTAGTGAGTGACTCCATTTTTTGTCAGCTGGGGTTAAACCACATAAGTTTTGGCTATATATGGAATATCTAATATTTTTTTTGTGCTGCTAGTTATGATCTACAGATGATCTTGTTCCTCTCTCTTACTCCTTAATATGTGATTTCTTTTATTTCTTTTCTTAAGCAAAATGTCACATTTTGAAGACCAGCCCAACAGGTTCCAGTTTACATGACTTAATCTGAGCTTGCATCTATGAATTGCCTTCTATTCACCTTCAGATCTCTTCATTTCTATAACTCTACTGTCCTTAAGCAAACTATTTAAAGTAGTCAGTGAACATTCTGTCAAACTTCCTTTTTCCAAGGCTTTTTATCTAAATAATTTATATGCAAGCACCCAGTGTACAAATTAGATAACTTTGCAAAATATTCATCTTTGATTGACCTTGTGTAATACACCCTTGTTCCTCCTAACATGAACATAACATTTCATTTGAAATCTGTCTATCATCTATCTATCTATCTATCTATCTATCTATCTATCTATCTATCTATCTATCTATCTATCTATCCTCATAAAATTCCATATTCAGCACTTTCACATATTCCCTGAGAAGTGGCTTCAGGTGATCCCCTTTCTAATGCACCCTTAACCTTTGCACTTCATTTTTTGTAGCCTCAATTTGGGATCCAATATTCAAAAATCTTTACTTTAGTTGTAGGTCTCATGGGTTGTCCTTGTTTTACCTCTGAGAGTAGATTGATGTGCCATTAAAAGCAACTAAAATATTTACATGCACTGTAAGACATGCTACTGCAGGGAAGACTTATTTAAATATTTGACAATTGGCTACTTTCTGATCTTATTAAATGAAATGATTCATTGCCTCCTAATAATTTTTGTATCAGAGGCAGGAGGAAATTTTGCATTTTAGGGTATTTTGAAGGCAAGAATTCCACTGTGTTTAAGCTAGAATCCAAAATTTTAATTTGAATGAATTTTCATAAAAGGCCATACCCAATAATAATCTGTTTCACCTTCTGTTTCTACTCTGTATTTCTAGGGCAATAGTGGCCATTATTTAGATACAATTGAAAATCTGACAGGCAAGAAATTAAGGGGTTTATGCAGTTTCTTTTTCAATTGTGCTATTACTGAGCTAATAACACTGCAATTAAATGTAATTTGAGGAGTTCATCACATTGGAAATTTTGATCAAGGTCTTTAGGAACTTATGTGATAAATTGTTCAAATGATTGTATTTTTAACTAGACATTCTTGTGTCAGCATGTCTGTTCTGTTATGTTAGTCTATGAAAAAAAACCAATGTATAGAGCTGACAAATATTAGGAAAGAAAGGAAATGTCTTTCACTTCTTTTAAATCCATGTGTTATCTGCTAGACGACCTATCTTTCCCATCCCAGCCACCCCACATTCTTTGTAGCTTAGTGCCAGGATGAGGTGCAGTGCTCTCAGGGAGCTCACAGTGCTTGAATGGCGCTTGGGCCTTGCTGAAGCAGGAGCCCTGACTATGCGCCAGCTTGCTGGAAGCAGACATAGCTGGAGACCTGTATGTGCATTTTGCAGGAGGCTTTTGAGGATACAGCAAAGTTTGAGGGGATATTTTGAAGGCTGGCATCTCCATGCCCCCACGGGAGGGCTGCAGGAGGCAGCAGAGCCTGCCCAGGCGCTGTGAGCTCGGGAGCTGCTGTGCCTGCTGTGCCTGAGGCCACCAGCCCTGTGAGCACATCCTTACCTGGGAACCGACTGCTGCCGCGGCTTCTGCTTTCTTCTGGCTGGTCCTGTGGTCAACAGGGGAAAGGAGGGGTTGCCAGAACATCTCTGGACCGTGTGAGAGCTGAATGCAGAGGTTCTAGAGAGCATCTGTGTATCAGAGGGTACAGAGTGGTCCCCTGCTTCCTCTCCTGGCAGCTGCATTGAATGCTCTTCCTAAAAATCAGGCCAGCATGTCTTGTTTAAGATGAGGAATGATTATGTGCAAGACAAAGCATACAGCTGTGAACTACTCCCAGAAGTATTTCTGTCAAGAATCATCAAATTTCTATATTTTACAAATGCTGTTTTTCTTGTCAGCCTTAAGCAGTATAAAGCCTTTAAATACAAAGAATAAAATTGTGGGGAATATTTTACTGACTTTGTACACCATTAACTTAGAGAATCCCGCTTGTAGTTTGGGGTTTTTTTTCTTCCAGGGTATTTGATTACCAATATAGACATCATGAATCACTTGGTGTCTATTCTTAAGTACTTGGTAATATTTCTCCATTCCTGTTAAATAATATTTTGGAAATTGATTTTTTGCATTTCTCCTGTAGTCTTTATTCATTTTGAATTCCAGATAAATGTAGCAACTCTAATATGCATCAGGGTAATGAACCTTTCCATGATATTTTGATGAGATGTCAAATTTAGCTGTTAGTTTGTGTCTTTGGGTTCTAATTAGTGGGTCCAACCCAGCATAAACAAACAAAGGAGTTGTGGCTTATCCTTACTGTGTCATCTGAGAGAGAGCATGAGGTGTAAAATAAGAGGGTAGGCAGTCTGACAAATTCTAAAAGAATGTGAAAGAATAGAAATCCCTGTTTGGACTAAATCAGTAGTATTCATCCAACTTAATCTCTCTGAGATGCTTGTGTACATAGCAGTGAAACCATAAAGCCTAAAGGTGTTTCAGAGAGGGAGATAGAAGAAGCTCACAAAGCCAAACCCAAAATCTATATGAGAAAAGAAGCAAACAGGAAATACTGTTTTGGTCCTTCAGCAGAGTTTTAATTGCTCCTGTGTATTGAGATCACCATTACTTTAGTGAGTGGGTGTCTCCTTTTTGCGGCCTAGTAAGAGATCACAGAGCTATAGAATAGTTTGGATGGTGAGGGGCCTTAGAGATCTCCTAGTTCCAGCTCCCCTGCCATGTTCAGGGACACCTTCCATGAGACCAGGCTGCTCACAGCCATATCCAACTGGGCCTAAAACATTTCCAGGGATGGGGCATCCACAGCCTCTCTGGGCTACCTGTTCCAGTGCCTCACCACCCTCAGAGTAAAGAATTTCTTCTTGATATCTAATCTAAACCTGCTGTCTTTCAGTTTAAAGCCACTCCCCCTTTTCCTATCACTCCATGCCTTTATCAAAGTCCCTCTCCACCTCACTTGCAGGGCTCCTTTATAGAGCAGAAGGTGCTTCTTGGAGCCTTCTCTTTTCCAGGCTCAATAGAACCCCATGCCCCTTAGCCTGAATAGGACTGGTGTTTCAACAACCTTATCATCAATGTTGCCCTCCTGTGCACTAGTTCCAACAGCTCCATGTCCTTCTTGTGTTGGGGGCCCCTCAGCTGGATGCAGAACTGCAGGTGGGGGCTCATCAGAGCAGAGGAGACGAGCAGAATCCCTCCCCTTGCCCTGCTGCCCACACTGTTCTTGGAGCAGCCCAGGGCATGGTTGGCTTTCTGGACCTCCAAGTCCTTTTCCACGGGGCTGCTCTCAATCCATTTCCTACCCAGCATGTTCTTGTGCTTGGGATGGATATAAGTTTGTGTCCTTCCCCCCAGCCTGCTTAGTTTAGCATATTATGCAACATTGATCCATTTGTTTTTCTAATTATGTTTTCTTGCAAATAGCATATCTACATTATTTTTTTATTATTTTCAGTTGTTATAGGTACTGACACATCAGCAGAAAAAAATGAAGTCTATTGTTTTAACCAATGCTGATATCAAAAGTAAGGAAGTTTTGATTTTTTTATGGGAAATAATTACCACAAATACTCTAAAGGGATGGATATAGATCTACATACGGATTTTTAGATCAATTTTCTAGGGTAGTTACAGGAAAAGAACACTTTGGAAAACTGTGGTATACAAAATAGTTCAAATTATTATTTTCTAAGGCTGTGTGAACTATAAATTTTTAAAGATTATCAAACCTCAAGACAACTGGCAAATAAGCCAATATGAACAAGTACTTACAGTCATTTAGAATTTCTTTATTATTCATGAACATATTTAACAATACCTATGAAACCCATACCCAGGAAAAATCAATGCATCAGAGTTTAAAAGAGAGCTGCTATTACAGGCATTTATTGAGTTAGCACATCTGTAAGTGGAATGCACTCAGAAACAAATGGAATAGACCATACCTCACTGAATATAAGGAATTCTTACTGCTTTTACTGCAGAGCTCTAATCTTAATCCAAAGATCTTTTATTTAGATCATTTGTGGCAGCTGGTAATGAAGTATATTTTTAAAAAAAGAAATTGTAAACGAAGTTATTTGTGTGTGGAAATTAAAGACAATTTGTCACATCCCCAAACAATGTGGAAAGAATGTATTACGTACAATATTAACAAAAAAACTAACATTTAAGATTTTTCTTTCCTGATGATAAACAGACTTCTAAGAAAAACTAGGAGAAGTGGCATATTTCATTAAAACAGATTGCTTTCTTCAAAAGGAAAATAGGAAAGGTATGAACAAAAAAATTATAGAGATGAATAAAAGCAAAGGGAAAAGGTAGTACAATGGAGATCTTTAGCAGAAACAGCAGTTTCACAGAATCACAGAATGGGTCAGGATGGGGCCACAAAGAGTCCTCTATTCTGACTCCTCTGCTCAGGTGGCATCATCCCAGAGCATCTGGCACAGGGTTGTGTCCAGACAGTTCTTGAATATCTCCAGTGAGGGAGACTCCACAGCCTCTCTGGGCAGTCAGTTCCAGTTCACAGTCACCTGCAGGGTAAAGAAGTTCTTCCTCATATGCAGGTGGAACATATTGTGCATCAGTTTCTGCCCATTGCTTCTTGTCTTATTACTTGATCCAGAAGAGCCTGGCTCCTTGACAGCCTTTCTGCAGATACTTATAGACCCTGATGACATCCTCTTTCAGTAATTTCCCTGAAAAATTACTGTTTTCTCCAAAATTTGGAAGTACTTGTCTTACAATTCTTCAATAATATCATGGTGGGTTTTTTTCCCATGACAAATGCTTTAAAATGTGAGATGTTGCACAGAATAAGCAAGTATTAAAAAACTAATATTTAAAAGCATATTGTGTTGTACATATTGCGTTGCGTTAGGTTGATAAGATGTAAATAGCTCAAATGAAAGCATTGTCAATTCAATGAAAAATATTCTGAAAAATATATCTTCTTTTAGATATCTTTCAGAACAGAATTTCTGTTAAAAATGGCTTCCCTTTTATTGTGTTAGACTTGCTATTGCTGGCAATAGAAAGGCAAATCAAAGTAAAGGCTGGTACACCCTTCTTACCTGTCTGCTGGTTAGATTGTTTTTTCAGGATATTGCAAAGAGAAGTCAACATTGGCTTAGTTAATCTAAATTATTTAGTGCTTCATAGAGTCAGAAGTGCAATACTGGTGTTCCATTACTATTCCCCTTGCAAAATGTCCAGAGTCTCAGTAAGTCAATTCTGATGATGATTATGATGATGATGGTGGTGGTTGCTGTTGTTGTTATTATCAGTCTCATAAAGTCACATTTTTTACCAGAGAAATACATGCTCCCCAACATAACTAATTCAAGGGCTGGAGGTGAAGGAACTATTTTCCAGAATTCAAGGCCCACTTTACATCAAAAGCTAACAAAGAAAAGATACTGAGGATAAGAGGAAGACTACAGGACTGCTGGTAAAAGTGATCTCAGGGAAATTGCAGGTGAAAAATGAAAAGCACCATACCCACCTGCAAACTATATTTCCACTCAGTCTCAAAAGTTTTGGAAAAAAACATTTTTGCTGTAGAAGAGTACTAGTAATTCCTCAATATCTTTTTTTTTTCCTGTATCTATCACCACTTCTCACATTCTTGTGGTCTTTGGAAGGCTTTTTTAAAGCATTGTACCCCTTTGTTCCATTAAGAATGTGACAATCATTAATTATTTTAAGGACGATTTGTATTTTATCAGGGTTTTTAAATCTATGCTAGTATATATTTTCTTGAAATATACAAAAATCACCACAGGGACCTATATACAGTGAATTCAAAATTTTCTTAATTACTGAAGTAGTTTATAATATGCTAATTCAAAAATATTGTAGCCCTAATTTAGGCAGGGAATTAGCTAAATCATTAATTAATTATTAATTTACACTGAAAATCACAGATAACTAGTGATCCATAGAGGGTAATGCTGTGTGAGGTTTCCCCTCACACCAAAAGAGCAAGCAGATTTAAATGTCTTACACCAAAATATACTGCTTGATTGGTCTTCAGTAAAAATTCAAAGAAGCAAAACTCAGAACTGAATTTGTTCTTCTTCAGATCCTGTATTTTAAATAGAAATGTTTTTGTACTATATTATAAAGAAATATATAAACCTGTCTACTGCAATTGATTTTGCAGTCTTGCCTAAGTTGTTGGCAGCTTAGCAGGGTTTTGGATTCCAAGGTCTGTATTTCTGCCATCCAGCCACAATCACAATGATATAGTAAGTTGCAGATATCTACAGAGTGCAAGAGCAGATGGTAACGTTAACTCATTAGCAATTCTTTTTTTAACAAAATATTTCTTTACAGGATAATTCTGTCTTGTCAGGAGAATTTCCACTCTGTCTTGTAGAAGTTTTGTTGAAGAAGTTAGTCTTGTTCTGAAATTGTTTGAAAAATATAGTTTATAAAGTGCATCTTTTAGATAATTTTATTTCTGTAATCTTTTTTGTCTAAAAAAAGAAAAAAGCCACAAATATTTCCTTTCAATTTATTCAAGGTTTTCACAGACTCCACACACTTTCTGACAAATCACTGTTAAAACAGTCTGTGCTTTTTTCAGAAGAACTGATCTCCTTACTTCTCCTGCACTATTCCTTCAAGTGGAAAAGGTTCTGTAGTACAGCTTTCACACATACGTTAATTTCTTACTAAGAAATTTCATATGCATTTGGCTTTTTCTGTGTAGCTCTGTGCCATGTTCAGAGGAAGCAGTAACATGGAGTGTGCAAAGGAGCAACTGCTTTAGTTACTCTTTAAATGGAATCGTCTTCCATTTGGTGTGACTCTTGGGGATAGTCTTATACAGAGCTAGAAGATAGACTTGATGATCTTTGTCGGTCTCATCCACCTTGGCATATTTTGTGATACTTCTGGCAAAACTGGTGGTTCCCTTTCTTAAACTAGACTTGGGTTTCTTAAAATTCAAAACCTCACTTCTGGACACCAGTGTGGAGGAACATCTTTCATTTTTGACAGGTTGGTTGCATGAAGTGCTGTGGGCCTTTATCTCTCAGCCACTGTGAGTGCATTCTGGAAAAGAAGAGGTTTTGCTTTCATAGAGGAAATCTTTTTTCCTCTTTTCAAACAAAGATTTTTGTTCCTGTACTAGAATTTTCATATATCATCATAATTCCATAAGAATCCAAGTAAATTCTGAAATAACTTTTCCTATTAAATATATATAAATAAAATTGAACTCTATATATATGTATATATATATATATATGTATGTGTATGTGTATATACACACACACACATATGTATATATATAGATATAGATATAGATATATGTATACACACACACACAGACATTTGCATTGGTGTTACACATGTGCATTTGTGCTGATTTGACCCTGGCTGGATGTCAGGTGCCCTTTCAAGTTGTCCAGTGACTCCCCGCCTCAGCTGAATAGGGGAGAAAAAATTAACCAATGGCTCATTATAGTTGAGATAAGGACAAGGAGACATCACTCAGTAATTACTATTACAGGCAAAAGAGGCTCAGCTCATGGACATTATTTAATTTCTTGCCAAGCAAAGGAGACTAGGTTCCATTAACCCCTCCCTTACTCCTAGACTCAGAGTAATTTCTAAATTCTCTGTCTCCTACCCCTGAGCAGCACCGGTGGATGGGGAATAGGGTCTAAAGTCACATTATCTCCGCCACTCCTTCCTACCCAAGGAAGACTCCTCAGCCTGTTCCCCTGTGACAGTGTGGGGTCCTTCCTATGGGAAACAGTCCTCCACAAACTTCACCAACATGGGTCCTTCCCCCTTCCCACTGGCTGCAGTTCTTCGCAATTTACCCCATTGTGGGTCCCTCCCTTGGGGTCAGTCCTTCAGGAACAGGCTGCTCCAGTGTGGGAAACTTGTGGGGTCACAAGTCCTGTCAGCAAACCTGCTCCTGTGTCTGCTCCGCTCTCCACAGGTCCTGCCAGGACCCTGCTCTACTGCAGGCTTCCCATGGGATCACAGTTTGCTTTGAGCATCCACACATTTGGCATGGGGTCCTGCACAGCCTGCAGATGGATCTCTGCTCCCCCTGGGGCTGCAGGGACACAGCTGCCTCACCATGGGCTTCAGGGGATTCTCTGCCCAGCTTGGAGCCCTTCCTCCTTTTCCACTGACCTTGGTGTCTGCAGAGTTCTTTGTATCACATAGTCTCACTTCTATGGCTGCTGTAGTGCAGGCAAGTTTTTCCTTCTTAAATACGTTATCACATCAGCATCACTGATGGTCTCAGCCTTCTGTTGGTTGCACTGCAAGGAGAGAACACTGAATGAAAGGAAGACTTGTATCAGTTGGTGTGAGGTAGACACAGAACTTTTTTATTTCCAGAAAAAATTTCTGTCATGCTCCTGAAATGCTGAGTCTGCCACAGTAAAAGACCAGCTATGTAACATGCTAAATCTGAGACAGCAATGGACAGCCTGAGAGAGATGTATCAGATGTATCATATACTAACTTGTACCATAGAGCTGTCCTAGAAACAAGTTTATTCTATTCCTGCAAGTTCAGGAAGCAAGACTCTACTCCAGCTATCATAAGCAGGTTATGATATTACCCCACAATGCTATAAAATTTTGTCCATCATACTGTGATACTCGGAGAGCATAGCAGTTTTGATGCTTTCTGAGAAATATCCAGTTTGTTGTCTGCAATGAAGCATCAAAGGAGAGACCACAAAGAAATAAGCTCTGGGCAGCTGATCTTAGGTAACTCTCATATGTGACAGGATGGAATATTATTTTTGAAGGGTAGGACTTGCAAAGTGATGGTTGTTTCTTCTCAAAGTTTTTGAAAAGAGCAGACTGTGATTTGGTAAAAAATTAAAATCTTCCTGTTCTGAGTATGTAGAAATATTTACTGTTACAAATTATACTTAAAGTAAGCAGTTTTACCATAGCCCTGTGTAGCTTGGCCAAAGTCAAGAGTTTTGTCCAGAAGTAGCCATGGGTGTGGAACAAACTCATTTCTACTTGTCAAGTGTATAGCTTTATTTCTTGTGGGTTTTTTTGGTTGGTTGGTTGGTTTTTTGGTGGCTTTTGTTTGTTTGTTTTTTTACTGGGTGTTTTGTTGTTGTTGTTTCTGTGAAGGTTTTTTTGTTTGTTTTGGTTTTGTTTTGTTTTTGTCTGTTTCCTGGCTCATTATGAGCCGGCAGTGTGTGTGCCCAGCGGCCCAGAAGGCCGGTGGCAGCCCGGCCTGTGTCTAGAACAGCGGGGCCGGCAGGACGAGGGCAGGGATTGAGCCCCGGGACCGGGCACTGGGGAGGCCTCACCTCAAGTCTGTGCTCAGTTCTGGGCCCCTCACTTTAAAGGGGACACTGAGGGGCTGGAGCCTGTCCAGAGAAGGGCAACGAGGCTCCTGAAAGGACTGAAGAACATCTCTCATGAGGGACAGCTGAGGGAGCTGGGGTTGTTTAGTCTCAAGGAGAGGAGGCTCAGGGGACCTCATTGCTTTTTGCAGCTCCCTGTAAGGGCCTGAGGTGAGTCGGGGGCTGCATCTGCTACAGTGCCTGCAGTGAGAGGACAAGAGGAAATGGCCTCAGGCTGAGGCAAGGGAGAGTCAGATCAGACACTAGAAAAACTTTTTTGCTGTTAGGGTGGCGATGCTTTGGAATAGGATGCACCAGGGAGGTGGTGGAGTCACCATCCCTGGAGGTGCTCAAGAGGCATCTGGATCTGGCATTGGGTGATGTGGTTTATGGATTTGGGGCAGTGCTGGGTTTATGGTTGGACTGGATGATCTCAAACATCTCTGCTAAACTTGATGATCCTTTGAGCCTATGATTGCTTTACTTCACTGTTTAAAATCTCAGATTTTTTGGGCATACTAACTGCTTTAATTACCGGATAACAACGATAAAAGTATAAATATTTATATACATGTATACATACCTTATAAATATATAAAGAAGCTCTTGAATGTGTCATGCAGTTTCAGCAGCTTTCTATCCAAATAGTTGATTTATCAATTATCTCTCTTATTATTCTGTATAAAAATATTTCTAACTTAAAAAACAAGCAAGGGTTTTTTTAGGAAAACTATAACCATGAGTACATGGACCACCTGGCCTACAGATATTTTAGTGGTAAGTACTAGAATACTAATACTTTAATCAGTGATCACTACCCTTCAACAAGGTGTTCAGGTTTTGGGAAGATTAATATTTGTGCTGAAATCTGTGCTGCCATAACTGTAAACAGTTTTTTGATTATTTAGGAGAATATACTGTGAGTAAGGCAGATGCTGAAGACATTCAGCTCATAAAAAAGAAAAACTTACATTATTCTTCAGGTACCTCTGAATACGGACACAGTCAAACTTATGTTACTCAAAGACTTCCCTCTGTGGGCAAAAAATCACAAAATAATTTAATATGTACCAACCTGTAAACCACTATTTCCCTTTTTATACTGTTTCATGGCAAGACCACTTCATATTTTTAGTGTCCTTAAAATAGTGTTTGGGAGTGTGTTTTTTGGAATAGCTGGGCTCTGTAAAAGGTGAATTTCCTTTCAGGTCAAATGCAGCTTAAAACTGGAATATGTTTATCAAAAGGTGCCCACAGAAAATCTACTAAATGTCATCAATATGTACTGGCACATTTTTGGGTGTGTGGCAGAATGTCAAAAAGTTACATCTTATGGGCTGCTACCGGTCCAGCTCCACATATGTGACTGAAGTGAGAGCTTAATGCAGTAAATGCTTTACCAGATCCTTTCATTGCTTGCCCTCTAATCTAGGTAGTGAATCAGTTATTAAAAAGCTAACAAAGTTTTCTCAGGCAACGTGTAATAAAATATTTGCCTGAGCTGTGATACAAACAGACAGAAATCAGTAAATGCTGTTATTTCCAGGGTGATAGGCAAAAAAATACTAAAAATCAAAAAGCAAAATGAAAAGTAATTGCAGTATGAGAATGGATATGAAGGAAATATAGTAGGTAATGTGAATTTCAGATTTCAGAATGAGAGCTCACTAGGCAAATCGTAGCATCAAATAGTGATGATATAAAGCAAAAAAAAGCTTTATTTTTAGCTAGTTTTGAGCTAAGAAAAATTGTATTTATCTAGCTCGGTGATGGAATGCAGAAAAAAACTGGATTACCTGGAACTAAAATACTGCCTTAAGCTAATCCAAGGTAAGGCAGCCCTTTATGAAAGAAGAGAATTTTTCCTATCTGGCTTTATCTTTTGCTGTGCTTCCTTAGTAAGCAGAAACAATGCCCAAGATGAATCTTAAGAAATACCCACCGCTATATAAATTTGGTGTGGTCTGAGGTGTTCATCTGAGCAAAGGAAAAGAAATTTCACTCATCATTCTTCAGTTGAAGTCTGTTGATATTTGAAAATGAATCACATTGTCTTGCATTGCTTTAGTTCCTGCTTTTACTGTTCAAATCACAGAATCACAAAATAAGCTGGGCTGGAAGGGACCCACAAGGATCATCAAGTCCAGCTCCTGGCCCTGCACAGTACCATCCCCAACAGTCACACCATGCTCCTGAGGGTATTTTCCAAATATTTCTTGAACCCAGACAGGCTTGATGATGTGACCACTTCCCTGGGGTGCCTATCCCAGTGCCCAACCACCCTCTGGCTAAAGAACCTTTTTCTAATATCCAAACAAAACCTCCCCTAACAAAACTTCAGGCCATTCCCATGGGCCCTGTCACTGGTCACCACGGAGAAGAGATCACAGGGAAGAATGTCTGCTCATTTCTTGCCCTCATGAGAAAATTGTAACTGCAGTGAGGTCTCTGCTTCTCCAGGCTCAAAAAACAAAGTGCCCTCAGCCACTCCTTGTAATGCTCATCCTCATGGCCCTCCTTTGGACACTCTCCAGTAGCTTTATAACCTCCTTGCATTGAGGTGCCCAAAACTGCCCCCAGCACTCGAGGTGAGGCTGCCCCACAGCAGAGCAGAGCAGGACAATCCCCTCCCTTGCCTGGCTGGTGATGCTGCACCTGAAGCTCCCCAGAACACTCCTGGGGACCCTCCTGGCCTCCAGGGCACTGCTGACACATTTTCACTTTGCTGTCAACCAGGACCCTCAGGTCCTTTCCATGGCACTGCTCTCCAGCCTCTCATTCCCCCGTGTGTCCGTGCATTCAGGAGTGACCCGGTCCAGCTGCAGAATCTGGCACTTTCCTCTGTGAAATTTCATGTGGTTGGTGATTGTCCAGCCCTCTAGTTTGCTGAGGTCTCTCTGCAGATTATGATCTGGTATATACAAAAATCAACAGCACTTAGCCTGGGTTCTGAGCAGTTTCCCTGTAGAAGGCTAATCAAAGAAATCCTGCTGTGAAGAGAGTTTTAGTAACAAATAACACATCAGAGGGTGCTGGACCATGAAGTGCAGTAAAGCACAGCTTTGGAATATAAGGAAGTATCTTAACATGATCTGGTGCTAAGCATTTCATGTGGTTCAGCCATGACCTCATACAAACTGCTTGGTAAAATCTGAAGAACAGATTAAAATTTAAATGAATGCTGGAGAAAAATTTACCTGTCTTTCTTTCTGTGTAAGCAGAAGCATCTCTGCTCTAAGTCTAACTTGATTAACAGACCTTTATGAAATGCATCTGCTGTGTTTCAGTAATGTTAAAATACTAAGGCTTCTTTTATCAGAGTATAAATGTAGGGCATATTCTATGCTGCTATTATTAGGACTTTCAACTGAGTCTGACATTCATGTCTTTATATATTTTCTTTGATCATCTATGGCATTTTGGAAACTGCCCTAGTGTACCATTTTTTCCCCTTTTTAAAAAAAACTTTTTACTAGAAAGTTTTCTTTTCTCATCTAGGCTAAATTTTTCTGCTTGAAATCGTGCTGGAGCTGGGAGAAAATTTGGAATTTGCATTTTATAAAAACTTTACGGCTTCAACATTTTAGAGAGTCTGGTCTCTCTAGAAACATGAAAACCATGAAAGTCTCAGGAGTAAAAGAATGTGGAAAGTTTTATTTGGGATTCATGTGAAATCAAAAGAAACTGAACCAGTTGTGGGGTTTTTGACTGTCACATTCTTATTTTCTTGGAGGTGACTCAAATAAGCATTTTGTGTTTTCTAGAAGTAAATGTCAGTGCACCTAGAGTACATACTGGAGTTTAGGCATCCAGTGTAATCCCAAGCAGCTGAAGAAATCAATTGGGAGTGAGAAGAATGCTCTAAAATGAAAAATAGTACACACTTTCTGTATAGTATCAAATGGTCTTGGTTAGGTGGCATTCCAAACTATTATTTTAATCAGTGCTGAACCCCGCAGAGGTTTGGGGTTTTTGAAATTGGGTTTTTATTCAGCTGAACTAATTTTCTTTGAATAGTAGCATCTACCTCAAGAAGCAAGCTTTTTAAAAAATGAAAATGTGTTCACACTATACATGGAGAGCCTGCCTCATGTAATTAAAAGGAATTGCTTGAAATTTCCTGTCATCACTTTTGAAAGATGTATCATGTCCTTGCCCTGGATGAGGGTGATTTTTTTCCCATTGTAATTCCTATTGTTCTCGGCAGGAAAAATGCTTCTTTGCATTTGCTCTTTGCTCAGTAAACTATGTTATTTTCTTTTAAAAGTGTCTTTGACTTGTAAGGCCCTAATAGAATCTATGCAATTTGCATTTGCTTTTTAGTCTTAATAGGTGTATACGTCAAAATAGATTTTATTCTTTCTCCAGAGCTTTTATATTGTTTGACAGCTCACAAACAATGTTCTAGTAAATAACTAGTGTTATCTGACACTGATATTTTCACAATATGGTTCTAAAATAGAACATAGATTACATTTGCAAAATAATTGGTAATTTGTTTATGGCTGTAAACATTTGCTAACTTCTACAGTTTAAGAACAATTTGTGTTCATAGAGGGAATTAGCTCTGCTTGGCCAGTGTTTCTCAAACAATTACAAAGTGTGAAGTCCCTTTTTGAAGCCATGTGCATAAACAGGGATGCAGTCCTATTCTGGGAGCCCAAGTGACTTGCACATATATAGTCCAACACTAGGACTGTAGTGCCATCTGCTGAAAAGTAGTGCAGACCCACTGGTACCTAAGCAGAAGTTTCCAAATAGTCCTTTCTTTTTAGGATGGCAAATTCTCACTTCTCTTATGCTTTTCTGTTTGTCAACAGTTACTCGTCTCTTACTGACTTATCATGTTTCTTTTCTTGTTATACGGAATCTCATCAGGGATCTCAATCATAAAACCATTTGGGCTGCAATGGTGTTTAAGTGGCAAACTCAGGAAAGACAGGACACAGACTGAAAATATTTCATATTAATCTGCCAGAAAAGCTTTTTCTGTAACTTCATTGTGCTCTGAGATACCAAACACAGATTTCGAAGAAAACAGGCAGTGTAAATCAAGATGTGGTTTCTGTTTTCAGCATCCCTGGTTTTGTTGCTTGTTGCCACCACTGTGGATTTCTTGTCCAAGATGGTATGCTTATGTTTTGGGAGCTTTTTTGGTCTGTGCTCCATGAAAGCACTATCCACCTCCAGGATAAGCTCTGCATTAATTTTTGTTGTAGTCTTTGCTCTCAGTTCTTGCCACTCTTTTACTTTTCAGCTGGCCACAGCTACCTCCCCCCCAAAAAGCATAGCTACAGCCTGGCAGGGGACCCCACAGTGCAATGTCTGGAGTAGGGGAGCAAGTCTGGGTATGGGCACTGGCCTCCTGACACAGCAGGGGCTGAACCCTCCCTGTGTAACAGCCTCAGTCAGGAATGAGACAGCAACCATTGCCAAAGTGTGCTGGGTGGGGCTCTTCTAAACATGTCCTTAAGGCATGGTTTGTGGTGGTGTCTCTCAAACCTAAGGACAACGATAGTGTCAGTCCTGTGGGAGCAGCTCAGGGTCTCTTTTAGTCAGAGCATCAAAAGTTATTTTAGCAAAGGGATTCCCAGGCATTGCTCTCATCTGACATAACACCTGTCATAATATTCTTAATTATCAAGAAGATAACCTCCTCTTAATCAGTAGGTGGAAAAGAGCTGACAGTGGGCTTTAGGTTGATGAATAGACTTTTTAGATGCTACAAGGGGACAGTGGAGAGAAGTATGTGCTTATAACAAATTGCTGGGTGATATATTTAAATGCTTATAAGGGAAATTGATGGTCTTAAAAATATGAAGGACAGTGCTTTTGCTATTCATGATCTGGCAACCTTAATCCTCACTTAGTCATAATGGTTTATTTCTGCCTGTATCAGTTCAAATGGAAATACTCAAAGAAAACATTCCAAGTCTCTGTCAAAAAAACCCACAAGGCTGTAAGGCTCACTTTAATGGAAAAAATACATTTGTGCCTCTTTGATAGTAGAAATCAATCAGTCATTTTCAAGAAAGACTTTTGCATCCGTAAACTTTTTTGATTAAATGTAATATTGCCAAAGCAGAAGAGAAATCATAACAAGAACAACAGCATAGAAAGCAATATAATATAAAAGGCATCCAAAAGGACAGGTGACATTAGAAGTCTTGTGGCCAAATACATATATTCTAGGACCAGGAAACAATGTTCCATCTGTTTTGTTGCAATAGTAATACTGATGTAAAATTCTCTTTCAATATATGGGCAAAGAGCACTACATTGTTAAAATGCACCAGTATCTTTTAAGGGTCTTAATGATAACTAGAGACACAGTGGAGCAGAAAGTCACAAATAACAGAAAATATTTATAGAGGGGGATCAATAACCCTAGTGGAAATTGGTCCCTTGGGTAGCCTCTGATCATGCTGATACCTTTGGAAGGGCATATTCCATGTGAAATAGACTCAACCTCTTTGTTAAAGATGTCTTTATGGCTTAACCTGACCAGAGGCTCATGTCCTGATTTCACAGTAGATTGCAAGTTTCACAGGTTGATTTTAATCCTTTTTGGACTGGAAAGAAAATATTTTCTCTCCGTAAAGGTAATAAGCACACGCTTGCATCAACTCTACTCACGAAGATCCTGGTTCCTGTGGTAAGCAATGCATGGCATGTTCACCTCCTTCCCTATCTTATTTGAGAGACAGGAGGTAATGAAGGCAGAGGAAGCTGTTGGACTTCCTAATCCTCTAATCCTTCCCTTCATGCTTTAACATTAGGTCAGCCAGATTTCAGGTCACTTTTTGTGCCATTAGATTTCTTCTCGCTCTTTGCCAGCAAAAGTTAGCAAAATATATCCATGAACCATTATATCTTAAAATATTTTGCCAGAAGGAGATGGTTAGTTTTAATGGCTGTGTCAGCAGATGGTTTCTCTGTTTTCAGAGCCTTGTATTTTGGTGATGCTGGTTAAAATGGCTTGCCTGCTGTTCAGTTGTTTGCATTGAAATAATACTTCATTTTGCTGCTCAGAGATCCATAAAAATGGATCACTGGTAAAAATGACAATCACATAAATGGATCTCTTATCTAAACTCTCAAAGTTTTTCTAACTCAGCCTTCTCAGGCACAGTGCTAAGCCTAGCTTAGAAATTTGGTCAGAAGCATCTTCATAAGCAAGTAAGAAAAAGAACAATCCAAACTTGATATGCTCTATATCCCATACAGCTGGAATCAATAAAGTAAATAATTCATTCTAATTAATTTACCATCCAATTAATAAGGGCAAAAAAGGTTTCACTGAGAGGACAATGCCTATTTTAACTTCAGGTCTTAATACTAGAGTGGACAACTAAGTTTACAAAATGTCATCCAGTATTCAAAAGATGTCATTTTAATAGCAGTGAAAAAAGCCTTCGGTGAGAGTTGATGGCTCAAAATTATTATTTTTATAGAGATGTCTCTTGATCACTTTTGGTAAAATATATTAAGAAACTTAGCTAGATAACTACTTATTTCTGACTCTTGTTTACGTTATCTGCAGATTTGTATTCTCTGCTCAGTTAACCTACTGAGTCCATTTTCTGAGAGCTACTGATGAGTTTTTATTATTAGATTTTCTAAATGAGAAAAGCTCTTGCTCATAAGTGATAAATGATATGACTTCTTTTTACAAGCAAGACATCTACAGAGTTTCTTTTTCTGTATTTTTTCAGTTGTCATCCTTATGTGGCCTTACTTCTCAGGCACACTACACTTCTGACTTTAAAACCCAAATTGTGCAATGTGGTCAGGAAGGGTCCTGACATGATGATAACTTTAAAATAAAGAGAAACAAGTGTTGTTAACTTCAATTTCACAGGTGTATTTCAATGTTGGTTTCTATTTTCTTTTCAAAGTTTAAATTTTAGTTTCCCATGAGCTGTGAACTACTTTTATCAATTTCAATTTGCTTTCTTCCCCATTTAGTCAGCAATTTCTGATGTCTGTAAAGGCAGTTATTTTGCTCAGGAAAGCACAGTGCTGCTGAATATTTGCAGCAAAACATATAGCATAAAAATTACTCTTGTCACTGTCAGCTATGGAAATACAATAATTAAGATTTAAAAATGTTTAATAATTACTGATTTTGCTTACAAGATGCCTCAAATATTTTCATCTGGCCATTATAATTCAGGAAGAAAAGATTTGATTATGCTCTGAAATACATTTCATGTTTGAGATGTTAGTGTTTATTTGTGTTTTTAGAGAAACATTTGGATTTTTTTTCTTCCAAAAAATGTTATTTCTTATGGACACACACAGTTTTAATTATCCAGGAACCTTTTGTACATGTGCTCCAGAAAATTATTTAGTCCTCTGTAGCAGTATGGTAAACTTCTTATCTCTGTTGTGAAGGGAAGGCATTTGATCCACAAAAGTAACTAGAAGTTAAAATGTATGTGATGTGCATCTCAAATCTGAAATGTGGTCTCAAGAGAGATCTACCTATCCATGCAAAATAAAGATAGCCCAAGAGTAATGTATATATATACTAATGTATATACAATAGAATATATATAATTATGTATAAATTATAGTTAAAAATATAGCTGAGAGTAAATATATTGTTAATTACCAAATTTTATCTATGTATTGAATGTTACTATTCCTCAGCTTTTCAGTGACTAATTTAACTCAAAAGTGTCATAGAACTAGAATTTACTTAAATTTTTAAGATTATAAAGAAAATGTATTTAAACAAATGTGCATATGTCCTCTTCTACACATTTTGATCAAAATATTGTACATATAATTAAATCTGGGTCACTTAGTAGAAAAATGCAAAAGTTTTAAAAGTATTTTGTATTAGCTTCTGTCTGTCTGCTTCAATAGGCAGTTTAAAATAACTAATGAAGATGTTACATCATCATAGGCCTGCAGAGCAGATAGATGCATTCCTGAGATGCATCTCTTCTAGAACTAGGTCTACATTCAGAAGAAATGTGATGCACTGCTGCAGTTGGTGCTGAGAACCTACAATAATGTGATGTGCACTCTGGACATTTTACTTCAGTCAAACTTCTGACCAGTCCCCTACGTACAATATATTTGTCATGGGTGGGGTTAAAACTGCAAAAAGAAAAATTGCTCACTTCACTGTGAATGTTCAGTGGTCCAAGAAGCACCACACTGCCCTTTTTTTGTCTCCTGCAGATGGTGGTACATGTTACTGCAACCATGGTATCATGTCATTTATTCTTATAATTCCTGCTTAATTTCTCACATTATTTCTGTCTGTCCCTGTGAGTTGCCAAGTGTCACAACAGTACCTGTGGTTTGAATCTCTTGCTGACTCTGAGGAGGGTGAAGTAAAATGGCAAAGAAAAAGTGGAGCAAGGGGCAGGGAATATTAATGTGTAGGTACTACTCTTACTCAAGGATACTGAATAATCAATGGTTAAATCAAAGCTTTCAGATGTAGAGCAGCATAGCTGAAAACTGCCAAGAGCCAATGGCTTGACTTACTCCCCTTGATGATGTTTTGGGAGTTTGCCTATATCTGTGTCCAAGAACACCCCTGTCACCCTAGCAAAGAAACCTTGGCACTGTTGGAGTATACAAATGAGTGGCTAAAAACTTCAGGGTGGCCTGCAGATCTGTTGTTATGCAGACCTTGGGAGAGCACCAGGCAGAATTTGGGCACAGCTCAAATTCTGGGAGGACACATAGTCCCTGTGATGTTCATCATGCTGGCTTTAAAGGTGCTGAGACCTCCTCTCACCAGGATCATCTGGAGAATGTACCCATCCATGTTGTGGCAATGTTACATGGTACCCCGTGCCCTGGGTTTATAAGTGAATACCCATGGTGTATTCCAGGTGCTGACGTGCTACCAGAAAGCCCCAAGTCCTCCTACCAACCGTCTCCATTTTCAAAATGTGTAAAACTTGTTCTGGAATTGTGGTTGCTGGCACAGGAGGCTGTTTGCATTAGCAGTGGCTAGGAGCACACCACAGAGAGACAATACAAGGTCAAGGAATGCAAACTTCAGATGATGAGGTCTCCTCCACACTCTCCAGTGTAATAAGCCTGAATCTGCAGTTGTGGGTACACAGGCAGGTACCTGTCATCAGCAGGATCTGTGGTGTGCTTCTGCCAAGAGGTCTGTCCAGCACAGCCACAGCAGGGGTACATCTCCAGCATGTCTGTTGGCCCAGATTGCAAGTTCTGTGGTTTTCCTTTTCTTGAATTCTGCTAGATCTTTCCTCTTCTTGTTGTTCAGGTTAACTGATCATTTATCAACTTTTTTTTTCATAGTGTTGCCAAGTATGAAATTACCCAGTATCAGAGAAGACTTTGATCTGCTCTTCACAACAGCTTATGAATTTTCTGTTTGCCTGGGGCCACAGACTGCATTAAGCTGTATCTTTTAGGAGTCCAATGTGTTTGACTTTGCCATCAGAAAAATATTAAGAAAAGAAAGAACAGCAAAAACAATGGCTTGTCAATTGATGGTAGGAAGAGAAGGCAGAGTTGGTACATAAAGCAGGAGAATTGCCATACTTGTGAATTAATGAGATTTGGGCCTTATGAGCCATGGGACCCTATAGATGAGTGTGTAAGAGCATGAAATAACCAGTGCAGTTTGGATTGCTTTACATAAGCTAAGCACTGTCATGTGTTTACAGTGGCAATGGAAGGTTTGAGGATGTGTGCTAGTGCATGCAGTGTGCTTTGTGTCCCGGAGAACAACTTCACACTCACACAATCCACTCACCACCCTTGTGTCACCTTGCGCGTATATGGAAACCACAGTGAGCAGGTCTTTCCATTCCCACTGTTTTCCAAAAGGAATATGACTCACACCCACTGAAACTGTTTCATATCCCAGATTAGTAAGGGAAGTAATATGGGCATTCACTTCAGAAACTCACCACAGGTCTAAGTGCTAATGTTGTTACATAATAGGTGGCAAAATATGGAAATGTTTTCTATATTTTAGTTTGGTTAGTGCCTTTTGAGAAAACAATGTTTTCTTGGGGTTTTGTTTGTAAAGCTAACCTTGAATAATGCAAATTTCTAGAAAAAAACCAACAATGTGTTTTAAAAGTTTGGCAATCAGACGGGTATTAAAGCTATTCTCCACGCCAGAAGAGGATGGAAGCATGCTGTTTCTCAGTGAAAGCTAAAATAAAATGTGACACTGGTAGGATTTCAAATGAATTGAAGAGGGTACTGTTCAATTGGCATCATGAGGCCCCAAAGGCTGTTTCTGTTGAAATTGCTAACAGCATGGCAGTAAAGTTATTTTCTTTCTTAAGTACTCAAAGATCCAGTATTGTTATTCATCCATCAGCAATGTTCTGAAGGCATGTTATTTAATGTTTGTAGTTTGCTTTTCATCTCCAGAAGGAGACTGTTTCACAATCTCAACAAGGAGGTAGAAGAGAGCTATTGTGAAGGAAAAATTTCACTTCTCTTGTCTGCCCTGGGAGATACAGCTTTTTTATTACACAGACAAAGGAACAACAGGGTTGGTCTGACTTGGAATTGACCCATGCTTAAATGCTTCACTGTAAACTTATGCAAAAATGTGGGGTACTTAGCACAGTGCATCTCCACTGCCCAATCACAATTATTTTTTATAAAAATAGTAATGCAGCCATTCAGTGGTGTGGAAGGTGCTGAGAAATAATAATCAGAAATTCAGAATTGAAATTAGGCTTTATTTTTACAGGTTATTTTTACAATTTTACTTTACAATTTTTCTTTTTTGCTTACATGTATATAATTATTAATGACCTACATTTCTTCAAAACTGAGTTTTTCAAATTCCTAGTACATCTTTTTGGCAGTGAGATAAAAGTTACACCTATTAGCAAAACAAAAGCTACAGATGAACACCTTCATGTTTTTTGTAGAACATCTGATGGAGTTCTTTTTTGCCTGATGTTGTCTCTAAATTTTACTTTGGAAAAGTGAATAGAAATAATTTGGCTCAAGGCCCTGTTGTGAAAGTTCAGGATCTATGATTTTCAATAACCAAGAATAAAATGAGATCCTATAGAGACAATCAGTGAGCAGAGTAGTCATCAGAACTGAGTTCACATTTAGGATCTGGGATATCCTTCTCCAGCCTCTCCTTTTTTCTTTCTTATGAGTGGTCCTGATTTGTCGCCTACATATAACAACTGTAATCCCCACAACCAAACTTGTCAGTCATCCTCTACCATAATAATCTGCTGAGGTTTTTAAAAATCTGGTGAGGAGTAGGATCTCATTTAATCAACAAAGAAAACTCTGATAATTGTTTCAAGTGCAGAGCTCTGCTACACTGCAGACTATATGCAAGTCCCCCACATTATCCAGGGTCAGTGACCTAGAAACAAGAGCTCCAGTGCTAACAGAGGGACTTGAAATGTCAGGAGTTCCAATATAGAGAATGCAACAGAGTAATAACATGGAGCTTTTTGCATGTAGCTTGATGCTTACATTTTGCTTCCTAAAAGGATCTCCAGCAAAACCTTTTTTTTTTTTTTAATTCTCTGTAAGGAATAGTTTAGTAAGAAGCAATTCCATAAGGGAAAATTGAGAGAAGGTATTAAAGCCAGTAAATAGGCAGTTTTGAAGTTTTTTAGGTAATATATGCATTTATATGTTTCCAAACCCCAGATTTACAACTAGCTGTTATTCCTGGTAAGCATTGGAAGGAAAGATTATGAAAATTGTTGACCTGTAATTCAGATGTCTTGATTCTACATATTTGTATGCTCTAATAAAAAGGCCAATTCAACTCATGCTGATGCATTCAAGTGAGCATTCTGCTAGCTAAGGTTTAGCCAGCCCAAAGATTGACATGGCTCACTGCTTGAAGTGTTTGGTCAAGATCAGTATTACTACTTTACTTTGATTTCAGTGATTACATGTCTATCAATACCTGAGTTTGCAAACTTAAACCATGCTTTGTGCTTCTGCCTGCTGTCAGGCTTTTGGCTGTGCTAACAACGTGCACCTGCATGGATTCATGGTGGAGTAACGTTACACTCCTGACAACCACTGCCTGTTTGTCAGTCACAGCCTTGGCCCTCTATTGCTCCTTCCACCACAACCCTCCAGTGAACATTTCTTCCTTGTGAAGATCGTCCATGGATAAGTTTCTGCCGCAGCCTCAGGCTACTCTTTATTCCAAGACACTTCATCTTGCAAGGCTTTCTCTGTAATGTCAGGATGATTTCTTGCTTTATCCAAAGAGATGATAGCATACACCCAGTGACCTCTGGAAAAGCATACAGTGAGACATGTTGTGCATTCTCAGCACATCCCCAAAAGTATTTGTAAAATCAAAGGAAAAAAAAAACATTTACATGGCCTGAAGTCTTCTTTAAATTATAGCTGTTCTTACTGTGATACACAGTTTTCTTCATATCAACAGATGAGAAGCTCTGTTTAGTAGACAAACCACTTGCAGTGATACCATAGGTGAGCTTCTATCACCCTGCAAATTATATCACACCACGACTTACATCTGTGCAGATCAGTGACAGTCCTTCCAAAGTCTCCACACACCCTGTGCAACTGAGCCAGGATGATGAAAGGGTGATACTTTTCAAAATAAAATCCAGTGAAAAAAAGATAAGGGAAGATACTATCTTTTTTATTGAATTAAAGGAGATATTCAAAAGGACCTTTGGAGATCATCCAGTTGATTTCCCCTTCTTAAGTGTGGTGAGCAAGCAGGTTTCTTAGTTCTGGGTCTAATCAGGAGCTGAGTATCTCCAAGGATGGATATTATATAGTATCTCTGAACAAGCTGTTCCATTGTTCGAATGCTCCAATGTTTTTTGCTATCTTCAAGTGGCATATATATGTCAGTGAGGGTTCATTTCTCTGTCTCTGTCTATGAGCACCACCAAAAAGAGCCTAGCTCCATCTTCTTGTCACCCTCCCTTTGAATTTATATACATTGATATGACACTCTGGGTCTTCTCTTCTAGAAGCAAATAGTCACAGCTCTCTCAGACTTTTCTTGTAGGAGAGGTTGCTTCAGTCTTTTAATTTTAATTGTTTTTTTGGCCCTTGAATATACTCTCTCCAGTATGTCCATGTCTTTCTCAATCTGGAGACACCAGAGCTGAACTCTGCGCTTTAAATGTGACATCAGCTGTGCAGAGGACAGGGGCAGGATTACCTCCCTCCAGCTGCTGGCAACACTGCCACTTTAATTGATGAAGAGTGATGAATTTTACTTTGCTTACAAATGTGAGATACAATTAGGCTTCCTTAAGCAAAGAATCTTTGTGCCATATATACTAAATGGGGAAAGAAGGTATCTGAGGGCAATATAAAACATCCATGTTAGCCTAAAACAAACACTGCAGAGTATCTGATGGCTCTCTGCTATATGATGTTTGTTAACATATTCTGATTAAATTGAGTGCCTTGATTAAGTATTACATGATAATGGTATATGAATGGAGATTAATTTCTGACCGTTGAGAAAAAATACTCTGCAGCTGTCCTGGTAAGAAGGAAGGCTGAAGAAAACATTGGATTGAAGCATCCAGAAAACAGAACTATTCCAGACTCCCCCATTCAGTCATAATTCTACTTATCAGGAAACACACATAATGGGTGAAAAGGGGAGTTTCTTTTAGCTAGAAGCACAGAAAAATAACTAGATGCTTAAATAGTCAGTAAGCCATCTACAGTGCCTCTTTCTTGGACTCATGCTAAGTTCTATTTGTTGCTACAATGGCACATGGGATCCATATAATGCTTGTATAGCAAACTATCTTCTGTCACAGAAACTGCCCTGGGCTAATGTGTATTATAAAACATTGCATATTTTTATCTCTTTATTCAAGTGCAACTAATAATGTGTCTAGATTTTTTTGAGTTTCAGTATCCCTTTCTTGTAGCACATATATACTATATATAAATGCATAATACGTCGTATATTATATATGCCTCTTTCTTATGACATATCCACTCCTAGAGTGGCAGGTGAACAGATTTCTACCTGAACAAGTTGCCTAGTGTTGAAGAAACTTATTTCAAAAGCCATATGTATCAGTGCATATTTATGGTAATTCATGTGGGCATGTTTCATGATGTGTCTCCCATGACGTAGGACCCAGCAGTGTCCCAGATGCATCCCTGTGAAACATTTCTTGCCTCCTCTGGGATTCCTGTTGTTGACTGAGATCTTGCTTTGCTGTGACTTGTTAAAATAAAAAAGAGATTATTAGAATTGTTTATGCATGCCCAGGGCATAAACATTAAAAATACACAAGTATCAAACTAGCAGTCCCTGAAAATTGGCTGTAACCCCAGGCCTTTGTCTAACTTACAGTCTTTTACACCATAAGAGAGCTGAGATAATAGGAATACTTCTATAGCATGAAAGAACTGAGCTCATAGAAATTCAAGGTCAAAGAACAGGATAAATGTAGTCCAATTAGTAGTAAACTGTTTGGATGGATGTGCCTTGTAAAGGCAAGGGATGTCTGTATCAACAAACAACTGTCATATATACAGGGACTGGCAAGAAGAAAGCAAAGTGCAACCAAGAAAAATTGACTGAAATAAATATATCCAAGAGAGGTTTTGGGAGATGGATTTGTGGCTCAAAACTGGCTGTGGCTGTTAACAAAGCTATCATATTGCTGGATAAAATTTTACGATATAACATGAGTGGAAATCAAGTTCAGATCTTCCTTCGTTTTGGTGCTGTCAGTGCAGTCTTGTATTCCTATTCTCCAAGTCTGCTTGTCTTTCTATTCACTGCCTAGACTAGGCTGAGCGTTGAATCCCTGTATTTTTGTGCGAAGTACCTGCAACAACTAGATTCTGTTTTCAGACAGTGGTCCTATGAGTTAGTGCAGTCTAAATTATTAATAATGCAATTAATATTGCATAACTAAATTCATACACTTCAGACACGATGCTTCCTGTCAATAAGGCTTTCAAGAAATAGTATCCCCAGCTCACTGAGGAACAAATGTGAGACAAGCTGGTTTGCTCAGTGTAGCATAAGAAATCAACCAGCGAAACTGGCTCCCAGCACTGTTTTGTGAGTGGCAAGAGGAACAGATGTGCTTTTCAGAAGATACTGCTTCTTGTATGTTCCTTCCTAGACAAAAGTCCTTTAATTTTGATACAATCTAAAAAGAGCTAGTAAGTTTCTACTTTCTTCCACTCTTCAAGTAATGGAAATAGGATTTGTTGGACTAAATATCTCTGAACCATATTCCATCTCCACTACTGTGTTGCAAATGATTACAACTAGAGGATTATGTATTCTTAAGTATTATTAAATAAGAAAATCCTTGTAGGAGGCTTTAAGTCACCTGATAAAATTGATATTATATGGTACAGGAAAATAAAACTGTCATGGGTTTCTTTGTTTCAGAAACTCTCGTACTTGGATGCCACTTTCAGGAGGAAAGGGAAATTACTGTAGATGGTATAGGGTGTTAGTATTAAAGACCATATCGCCCCAAATTCTGAATTCTATTTGTAAACTTTTATATCTATTTGGTGCTTATCATTGGAGAGAACAAGTAAAGAAGACCCTGAATAATTTCAAGTTACTAGGGATTGCTTGATGATTTCCTATTCTCTATAATGCATGTATATGTATATGTCATCAGTAAATGGGCATATAAATGAAACCTGTAAATGGAAAATGCAAAGAGAGAAAGGCAAATCCTTATCAGCTAAACAAGCACATTTACAGGGAAGAAGGCAAAGGAGTATTCATATTTTCATATACAATTTTCAGTGCCTTTTTGAGGTTATTTTGATAAATTATTATATTGATTAGGCAACAAAAGCAGTACTATCTTATACACAATGAGAAAGACAAGATGTTACTTTTCTCCAGTGCTTTGGCTGTAGTCTTCAGAATGCTGTTAATTAGTGAGACCTGAATTACTTACAATTTTCAGCTAAAAAAGCAGGAAATTTTGTATTTGCTTGGCATAAGAGTTCCATTGTTTCAATAGCAACTAATGATAAACTTTTATCAACTGGCAAATTCAAGAAATAATAGATATTTAAAGTGAACAATTTACTTATTTTTCCATGAGAAAGGACTTAATACCACAAAATAGATATAGAAAATTATGTGCAATGTTTTTGCATTACACACCCTGACTTCAGATAGTGAAAATCTCATAAAGAGACTGCAGCTTAAAACTTGATTTCTCTGTCTGCATTTAATGTAATTACTCTTATGGGGTTTTTTTCAGAAAATGATTAGTCTTGACTGAGGTTCTGATCTCCATACCAAAACAGTACAGAAGACTAAAAGACTGGGTAGGGGAAATCTTCCTGTGGTTTCCACATCCTTCTCTATTTTAGTGTACTTGTGGCAGATAGAAGAGGGCAGGAGGGCACTCAGCTGGTGACAAAATAAGGGAGGTTACCAGTAAGGATGAAAATGTTTGCAGATCTGCCAATGTTGGTAAAAAGTCTCAGTGATACTCTGCTCTTGGAGAGTTTCCTGAGAATAGAAAGATCTGGAAGTGGATGCAGAAATTTTTACCTGAAAATTATTGGAGGAAGTTACTTGATTTTCTTTTTTTTTAAAGAAATCTTAGGAGTTGTTTCAATATCATACTAAGTCCTGTATCACTTTGCCAAAAGAAATCCTAGGCAGAGCTTGTGTTTGAAAGCAGTCCTCCCAACCACTACCATCATATAAAATATATCTTCCAGTTATATTTTGATAGCTTCTGTGAATTAACTGAGGTTGGAGAAAAGAGTTTGCTTTAATTGATAATTATTATTTGTAAAAGATGACATTGTTGTGTGTATTTATCTCAGGATGAAAAATAGGTCATGGTAAAGAGAAGAACTCTAAACCTCAGTTAGCCACAGAAATGTGTGTGGAATGGGACTTGAAAAAGAACCACCCAGTTCACAATGTGTCTCTGTTGTTGTTGCCATTAAATCCCGTGTATCAAGTGAGGAATTTTAGAGCATAGGGCAGTAAGCTGTTTAACTCCCAGGAGACTCAAACCTCTGGCTGTTTCAGTAGTTCAGACTGCTGGAAATACAAAGATTTTTGTCCTCGCTAAGGATGAGCAAAAGTCTCTTAAGTGTTTCCCAGTAAGTAAGAAACTAATTTTGCAGTTAAAGGAGCATGCAGAATCTTTTATATTCTTTGGATCAGAAACTCACTGCAAAGAAGAATGTAAGAAACGTCCTTTAGTCAGTGTAAAGAATGTCCAAAGGCTTTACTCCTGAGATTCCTGACTGTAGATGAAAGTACTGGTGAAACTTCGGCAGACCAGTATTGACCAGGTCTGGAGCTAAAGGCAAGATGGTCCTTATCTGGAGGGAGAAAGTAAACAGCAACAGGGACCAGCTGCTTTGAGGTACTAGTCCAAGTTAGGATGGGGCATTGCTGCTGAGCCAAGATAATTTAGTTTCCCAGTTAGGATACAGCAGCAGTGGGACAAGAGCTACCTGAGGGCTGTTTAATCACCTGCTTTTGCCAGATAGAACTAACTTGCCTCAAGCACAGCAGGATAGCAGCCTAATTATTTCAAGACCGTGAATAGACTGCTGCTAAGGAATTTATTCTAAATTTTGAATGATAGATGCAGTCTAATCGAGTATTCTAGTGATTCGATAAAGCAATATAAAGATGGTGATGCCACAGTTTTTGTTTACTAAGATGTCTTCTAGTTAAGAATTAGAAAAAGGAAATATAGAGAGCTTTAAAGTTACACTATCTTATTGTAATCTTATTTCTTCAGGTAATGTGTTCTACAAGACACTCTCAAAAGTAAAATGGCTTTACAATCTCTCTTCTTTTTACTCTGTATATATATATTTCTTGATGGAGTGTGTCTGCTGTGTTGCATGAAACAGAGAAGCTCTCTTTGTGCACATCTCTTAAGAGACCAATGACTACTTGTCCATGGAAATCCTGCTTAAAACAAAAGTGACAGGTGCCTCTGGAATTTGAAGACTCTTCTTTGCAGTTGGTCATCTTTGTTAACACAGTCCTCCTCTCCTGTAGTGCAATAGAAACCCTAACTCATATCCCGCTGCCCTGTGCCTAAATGAGTGTCTGCAGGCCCAGCTGTGTTTGGCGGACATGAAGATGCATCTGCACCATCTGAGAAAAAAATCATCAGAAGTGAATTATCCTCTATCATCTACACAGCAAAAAGCAATATTTTTGCTTCCAAGGAAGCACCAACTGTCTATTGCCAAAACTGTGCCTGCAGTGTTCACTTAGATGGAGAATATATCACAATCTGCAAAGTAGAGCAGCAGAGATATGACAATCCATTGTGATTGTTGTTCATATAAAAGTAATTTAATTTTTTCTTAATCCCTCCGTTGTGCTCACCTTCATCTTTTTCTGTGAACCTAACCATAACAATGCTTAAAATCCCAGATTTGTTTGGAAATTTTTATTTTGCATTCTAATCAGTTGATTGGGTTGAACACTAGATTGTTTTTCTAAAGGGGATTAATTTAGCTGAACCTCTCTGACTCTACCTAAAATACCACCCCTGGTGAAAGCTGGTGAAAAAACTGCATCACTGTAATTTTCCCATGGAAATGCACTGTTCAATTTCTGTCTGCACAGTGAAACAGTCCAATACAGCAGATTGAAAGGGTTACCTTGCCAGCAAAAGCAGGGCAAACCTATGGTTTGTGTGACTGCAAGCCAGTTAGAAATTAAAGGAAAAATGGGATACATAAGGTATATTACATAATTTCATCAAATAAATCTGACTAACAAAGTCATTTTTAGCTCCTCCTGTTATCAAATAAACAGGAAGACTGAAACAGTGTTTCAGGCAATATAATCAGAGCATCTAGTTTTATTATAAAGCAGAAAAATTATCAGAAATAGAAAAGATTGAATGTAAATATCCAGTGCACATATCCATTTTGCAATTCTGAACATTTTCATTATACACCTTAAGGGAACAGACAGCACATTATATGATTTAAGTTTTATAGCACAGAAAGAGGAAAAAAGACAGGACAAATTTTATGTAAGACTCGAGGAAAAAAAATCAGCTAAGTAGCACTAAACATAAATTTTCTTTGAGGATACTTTTAAATATGTCCTTTCTCTGCTTAAAGATAAGCTAGAAAATAGTTTTTAAAGTAACTGAAATTTTAGTCACAGAGCTTCAGAAAATTATTTATCTGATTTAGAAATGCCTTAACCTAAAGAGACTTTTCTTTCATGTGGGAGAATTATATTGACCTAATAAGAGTATTTAAAGAGTGTTTATAAATCTTTGCTTCTGACTGATATGCTAAGCACAAGCTCTTATGTGCCAAGCTACTCGAGCCATGCATTTTAAATTTATTTGACATACAACTTTCTTACCAACAGAATGTAAAAGAGAAACAATCAAAGCACAAGCTGCATTCAGTCCATTAGCTTTTTCCAGAGCAAAATAGACCATTGGTTTGCTATTTATTTTCATGTGTGAAAAGTTAAACCTGCAATATGACCTAGAGAGGCCAGGAAAGACATTTGGGACCCTGTTCTTTAAAGAAGCACTGATAATGCAGCATACTTAAAATTTTTTCTTTGATGTTTTGTAGGAATAACACTGCAATTCCCGCAATATGCTTTGAGTAGTTGATTCTGTTTGCTGCTCAGTCATCAAACCCTGGTTCATATTTAACTACACAGACTCACAGTGATAGTCTTGCCTCTGTCAGGACTGAAAGTTACAGTTAGCAAGGTCTAGATTTATTACCACAGGAAATATCTACTGTTCAAAACTAGAATGAACATCAATTAACATCACACCATAATCACCAGTCTGCTTCAGGGGAGTTGCATTCTCCTCAACACAAATATACACAGGGATGAACTTATGTTTGTAGGTAGATGCCCGGTTTTCCAGAGTAAAATGCTATCACTGCCATGCACAAGCACTGCTCTCTTTGCTGGTTTGGCCATCCTGTCATTTCATATTGCCAACATTGGTTTGTTGTTCACTGGGCTACCAACCCAGGCCTGCACAGATGCACTTGTGCATGTGTGCTTGTTTTCCATGGAGAATGTTGGAAGCTTCTGATAGCTAAGGCAGCATCTCTGGCAGACAACATTTATTCTTTATAGCCTTTCACACATGATAGAATCACAGCAAATTTACATACTCTGGCCTAATGCTTTCAATAGGAAATGTGAAAGAGCTCAAAATGAAACTTGACAATCCCGAAAAGAAGCTCAGAGACAAAATAAAACCCCATTTGTGTTAGGGAGAATACAGTGTTGGCTTTCTGCTCAAATTGTAGTCTGCCATCCTCTTTGGCACTCATTAGCAAAAGCTTTGCTTTGTGGACCATAAGGTATTTAGTGGAGGCTGCTAAGCCATCAGGAAATGGTGCAAGGTGTGACCAGGCACCACTGAGTAGAGGTGGTGTTCACCCAGCTGTGGGCTGCCCATGTTGCCAGCTCACAGCCTGACAGAACAAGTTAGAAAAGAGCAGAACAAATAAATTAAATTATCTACCTCCTCTGTACGGTTATCTGTGAGATAACTGAACACAGGAGGTAGATCATTTAAATAGCAAAGCCAATAAGGAGAAAGCAAGAGAGATGTTGAAAATGTTCGAGGGAAAGAGAAATCTGTTATAGGGAAGGGAATGAATGAAAACCAGGATGAGGGGAAAATGCTAGCAAGAAGTGCATTAGAAAGAAGTCTAACTTCATAACGTTGCTTTGTTATATATATAATATATATACATTGCTTTATATATATGTTGCTTTGTTATATATATCATATATATGTTATATATTTTTTTAAATGTATGAAGTAGTATCCCATTCCACTTACTTTAAGCTGCAGAAATATAGTCAATGAAAAATCATCAAACTAATGCTATTTATATTCAAACAAGTATTTTCATACTTCTAAGGCAAGCTGGCTTTGGTTCAGATTAAGACTTTGTAGTAATTTTTTGACAGATTTGCTCTGAAAAAGCTTGATGTACTCCAAATAAGGGTTCTTATTTTTTTCCCTGGGTGTCTTATATGTTTCATTACACATTAATGGATTAACTTAATAATTGACAATGGCAATAAATTATCATGCTGTCTAGAGAAAGTACTTCTTTCCCTCCTTTCAAATGATGCATTTGTCACCTGCTGAAGCTTATTAGTATGTTTTAAAAATGGAAAGAATTTGTGAAATCCAAGATTGTATTTATAGTATTGCTTAATCACTCTAGCAGACTGAGGACTTCAGGAAAGCATTTCTATTTGGAAAAGTATTTAGAGAAAATAATGCTATTTTGAGGTATAGATTTATGAACACAGCTCTATTGAATTTGAGTCAAGCACTGTCAAATCAAAACCACTATAAACTGTCTTCGAGAATTGTTTTTTACTCAACAGATTATTTTTTTTCTGCTCTTAAGGAAAAGCTGCAAGCCCATGTGTTGTGCCAAAGATGTGATGAGAAATTAAACTGTACGTCTGATGTGTAGAACAGCAGCCTCCCTCCACGTGTCCTCTGAATTTTCACTGGAGGTGAAAACTTGTCTCAATAGGGAGATTCCAACCCAATGTTTGTGTGATGGCTTAGCTGTTCAGTGGGAGAAGTCAGAGCTGAAATACCAGTTCCATAGGGCATGGAGTGGCTACAACACCCTTAAATTTCAATGGGTTTTGAGTCATTCAGGACTTTCCAGACCAGGAACTCTAGGATAACAAAAGCAGCGACCTTCCAACTAATCTCCAGTGTTATTTAATATTCACATCAGCAATGCATACTGCACAAAGTTGACTCTTACATTGTATCAGAATCATAATTGCTGTTATCGAACCAGAGCAAAATTCATTTAATACTCACTTTTGACTGCACAGAGCTTTCTGAAGTCAGTGCCAGAAATAATTAAAGAATGGTTCAAACAGAAGTTTCTGAGGCCTTGGAAATATCTGTGGGAAATAAGCTGCTCAGTTTTTCCTTACTGCTATAATGTATTAGAAGTGACACTACTAAAAGTGGGTTCATCTTTCTGGTCCAGTTGAGATATTCATATTTTGCAACCCCTGATTGCACAATTATTGGCACCACTTCTCCACTTACACTTGCTTTGCAGAAAGCTATATAATATTATGTGAAGGCATTTATATCAATGTTTCCTGTGGAAAGTGCCTCTGAATATATGAATGAAAATGATAAGCTATGTATTTAAGACATACAAAAAGAAGCAACTTTCACATACTGCTTTATGTAACCAAATTGAAGAGAAAATTTAAGTTGCTGAAACAGAAATCAGCAGTAAAAATAAAATCACTGACTTCCAGTCTTCTTGATCTGAATTTCACTTAATGGTTTTTACTTAAATATCAAAAATTGGTCTTCAATGATTGTTAATTTATATTTTGCTGCTCAAGACCCGATCCTTTGATTAGCTGTAGTTTTGAAAGTGTTTTTTAATTTAAAAAAAGGAAGAGTTTGATGATTCACTATGATGCTTAAGCATTTGCAATAAACCCATGCTCAGATTTTGCATCTTCCTTTATAGTTGTCACCATTTATTTAAAAAAAAAGGCCACTGGCACCCTAAATATACATGTGCAGTATGCAAGGCTAGTTATACATGTATTTGATCAATACCAGCCTTTTACAATGGAATTAAGTTTTCTAGAAGTACACTCAATAGTCTCCATTAATTATTGTATTTTGAAGCTTTTAAAGACTAATAGGGTTTTAAAAACCAAATATCTTCATTTATGTTTTTTCAGTTGCTGGATTACTTTTCTTCCCATATCCTCTTAATTTTTCTTCAATTCTAACATATGTCTCACAATAACATACTTCCTTTATAGTGAAGTTTATTTTAAATAGTCTTGTGACATCGGAAGATGAAGATGAATGTGAAAGATAAAAGTGCTTACAGCATATCCTCACTATTTTTTACTAACTTATGTAATTCAGGGTGGAGGTTCCTGTTCACAGTCTGGGCAATCACATTAGTTATTTTGTCAGTGGTAAACTGTAGCTCAGATCTCCACTGAAGCCAGAAAAGCAGCAAACATGAGTTTTTGCTTGTGCCAATTTACTCTACAAGCCTGAAGCTGGTACTGTGTGGTTCAGATACATATCCTGCTGACTCTGCATTGGAAACAAAATTGCTAATATTCTAATATTATTTCTTAGCTTCTTTTCTCAAGACAGCACTCCCACCTATAATATACTACATTTTGTAGTGAATATTTGAGCTATCAGCAGAGTAGTGTGAAGAGAGGGACATGACTTTTTTTCAATGTGTGAGATTCTTAAAAAAAAAATAGCAGGACTGTGTATATGAGTGGCAGTGAGATCATGAGGCACTTATAACAGCTTATTATTATAAGGCACTATAATAATTATTATAAGGCACTATAATGACTTATAACTGGAGATAAGTAAATTGCAGTAAATTGCTGAAATTTTTCTACACATAACTCTTTAAAGGCACCACTAAAATATAATGCCTTTGTTGTGAAAGAAATGCCTTTATTACAATTTCAAGTCTTAAAGCAGCAGATCATGTCCCTGTTACTGCATTAGGGTCAGTTTTTTCAGAAAGTTGAATGAAGTAGAGTTCATTTGCTGCAAAACAGATGGATGTGTCCTCTAGCTTGTTACATTGTTGTAGGTTGGAGGACTCTGTGGAGGAAAATAAAGGGAAGTGGGAAGGACTTGGTATCCATTAAAGTTTCGCATGCTGTTGAATTAATCTTAATGCACAGTGTAAGACAATTGAACCCATTTATCTAAATATGTATAGCTGGGCAGAATATCAGATAGGGGCTAAGCATTGTGATTTCACCAAATTTGCTAGGTAGACTGTATGAGGTCTGATTATGTTACTTCATTTTACCAAAAGCATCAGATACCTTCCTTTTCAGCATGTGAGGCAGCCTCCTTCAGCTTGGCTCCTGTGCTCAGCAGCTGCAAGAGCACAAGGGCCTGTTGTGCAGCTGTGCACAACATGAAGTTGAGTAGAAAGAGACAGGGTAGAAACCATCCCATGTGACTGGGAAAAGTCTTCTCTGGCAATGTTGTGAGTTAGCCATAATAGCTGTAAAATATCTACCACAGCTTTTCCACAAATATTCTGTGTGAATTCTGTGGCTTTCTAAAGGACTACCATAAAAGATAGCTGTGGACAACTTTTTTCACTTGTTTGTTTGTTTGTTTGTTTGTTTGTTTGTTTGTTTGTTTGTTTGTGTGTGTGGGTGTTGGCTGCTTATTATATGCTGCTTTTAAGATGTTAAGGGAAATAAACCTAATTTTAAGAATATTTCTGTGATTTCTGGAAAACTTCTTGAGAACTAATTTGGAATATTTTGATTGTAGTAGTAACATAGGTGTTAACAATAAGCTGAACTAAAACTTCTGAGCTAAAGCATGCCCAATGTGTTGCTGCTTGAAATATTGAATGAGGTTCAAAAAAGGATTTGTGTTTATTTTTCCTAATTCTAAGCCAAAAGAGTTGATTTATGTTCTAAAAATAGCTACAGACACATGGAGTTCAAGTTTTCCTCTTGCAGGTTTCACCACTTTTCCTTTTGGATCTTTCTGGCAGTATGTTGAAAGTGTGATAATGTGTTTACTGCACATCCTGGAAGTGAGAGCCCAGAAATTATGGAGCACAGGGACAGCCCTGACACATGTAGAGTCCATGGGGAAAAAGACATCTACCTCATCATTAAATAAGAACTGCAGGTTTAAAAATAACCTTCAGTTTTCGCCCTTGACACAAATACAAAAGGATAGTTAATTTCTGGCTGCAGTTAGAATAAATGCATACAGCCTCTTTTTTTTTTTCCCCAAGCAGATTACCTGAAAGGCTCTGCACAAAGGCTGTGTAAATCATTCATATTGTAGCTCAGGCCTGGAAGATTTAATACAGCAGGAAGAACATTGTATATTTGGTTGCAAAGAAAATTAATTTTGCAAGATATTAAGCCTGTCTGGGTAAATAATTGTGTATTGTGTATTATGGATCAAATTCACCTTTCATGTAAGCACACAAATCTCACTTCAGTCAAGAGAGATTGAAACTGAGTTTGATTCACTGTGTTTAGATCCAGATGCCAATCACTTATACATTTAATCACAAAAGAAAATCTGTGATTGAAGGCTTAGGATAACTTTTCAGCTTTTGATTGATATTAATTGCAAAGGTGTGTTTGTTTTGAAAACTAGAGTAGTAACCAATTTCTACATGTTTTCTAATTATTAGTGAATTATCTAAGGTTATTAAACTTTTCATGTTGTGCTTAGATTCAAATCATTATGTGGAATATTCTAACATGCAGTGAAATGGATAACTAGCATCACAGAACAAATAACTGCAGAATATGGCTGAAGCTATAGTCTGAAGCTGTCCTGATTAATTGCCAAAGATGAACTTAATGTTTAAAAAAACTGAATTATATCGGATGTCAAGAAATGGTATAATCTTGCCTTCCTTGTGCATTGAAATCTATGACATTTAATGCTTTTGGAATACGTAGTTGGATCATCTATGGTTAAATGTGAATGCATACATAAATATGTAAAACCCCTCAAATTCCAGGGTGCTCATTTGCACTCTATGTGTTGCCATTTGGTAGTACTCTGGCAATGATTTGCTACTAGTAAAGTGCTTCTCAGGCTTTTAAGTAAACATTTGTAGGTGGGGATGAGTCAGTGATAGATTTTTCTATGTTTGGAGATGCTACATTTATTGAAGAATTTATACTAAATATAGTCACCTCACCACATTCCATGCCACTTGCACCTGTACTCTTGCATTTTACAGTCCTTCAAAATGTCAGGACCATAGATATTTACTTGAAATAGAATTTTTCAAGCTGGATTATAGCCACTGGAGACTTTTGTGAAGGTCATGTTGGTTTAAGTCTTAAAAAAAAACCCTATAATTTTATTTTTTTATGTTGACTAATTGCTAACAGTAGTTGAGCTCCTTCAAATAAAATAAAAAAATCTACATAATTGGCTGCAAATGCCTGAGATAGGTATGGAATTGATTTAATTTCTGACAGCAACCAAACTCTGTAGCGTAGGGTTGTGTGTGTAACACCTGCAGATCATAATCACAGCCCTGGTCTTCCTTCTCTTTGTTCTATGAACACCCCAAATGAAATTTAATCACAGATTCTCAGCCTGGTGAAGTCCATAACAAGATGGTCTTCCTGATGACACAAACAATTACACTAAACAGCATCAGCCATTATGGAGGAATGGAAAATGGGCCTTCTGAATGCTGACAAAATATTTAGGGTGAAACAATGTACTTTGTGTTGTCAAGTCCTGCTAATCAAAATTTTTAAACTTATGTCAGATTCAAGGTTCTTTATTTTGGACAATATTTAGTGGGGGGATTATAGGGAGTGGAGGGGTGTGCTCTTGTTACTTTTTAATAGCATTTAATGGTTTTTTTTCCTAACAGAATAAACCTGTAGGTGTCCAAGCACTCATAAAATCATACTCAGTTATAACAAAGCTAAATATGTATAAGTAGGGGCATTCTTTTTCAATTCTGTCATGTTTGGTTTTTTTCATGGTTTGCTTTTTGCATTCATTTAACTAAGGATAATCAAGTGGTCTGTGCTTAATTTTAAGACATCTCAGGCATCTGAGGCTTACAATAAACATTGGTAGATTTATATCTGCACAGAGAAGTGCTAAGGTACTTAAACCATTCAAAAATCTGCAAGTTACTGGATTTAAGTGTAACTACAGACAGAAGTGATACATGTTAAATTAATGATTGATTCATAGCAGAGTATACTTATAATTATGGAGGGAAGATATGTACACTTAATCATTTCTTGCCTATGAAAAAGTTCTAATTAAAAAATCCATCACATTGCTGGGGGAATTGATCATTATCCATTGTTGCAATAAAAGGGTAGTAGTAAGAGAGAAATCTAGATAAACTTGCTTGAAAGTATGCCACAGGATAGAATTTTTTTTTTTTAAGATTAATAGACAATCTTATTTTTCTATGATATTGACAGAGGGAAAATGCTGAAGAAAAAGCATAAGTGAAATTTCCAAATTACCACTCAATAAATCTACCCTGACTCAGTTTGTAATGCTCGTTACAGTGGCAAGAGATTGCAGGTAAGAGACTTTCGGAAAGGTATTTAGGAAACAGAACTACTTCTAAATGCAGTTGTTAATGGGGAGGGTAGAAGTAGGTTTTATCATTGTGATGCTCACTGTGTTCTGCAGAACAGAATTAGGCCTTAGAAAAAGCAGCTGTGGAGTGCATGGAAAGAGGTAACCCAGTATTTGGCCATTTTGAAAGAAAGCACAGGATTATTTTGCTTTACTTTCCATCAATGGGATCCATTCCATCATAGCAGAAAAGTGTTCCAGGCAATGCTCTGCTTTTGTGCTTTGAGCCAAACAATTTTTACCCTGGAAGATCCCTCTGTTGTTTTTAGAGGGAAAGTCTGCTTGATAGTGGTCTCCAAAAATGCTTGGTTTGGTGTCTTCAGCTCTCTTAGCTAAAATGTTAATATGACAATATGTGCTTTGTGGTAAAAATGTCAAGATAGCATCAAAAAGCTAAACTGAGAACAAATTGTTCTCATTGCAAATGTACATTACAAAATAGCAAGTCTGTTGGGCATCTATCTTTGTAAAATATCCTCTTGTCTTTGTTTCTCTGTACTTTCCCACAATATTTGAGGCCTAATACATTCATGAGGAAGCTCTAGGGGAAATGAAGTAATAACAGTCTGAATAAAATATTCAGAAATTTAAGATATATTGTGTTAGTTTTCAACTCCTGTGACATCCTTTCATTTTTTATTCTGTGTTGCTACCTCTTGTGAGTTTTTTTTCCCTATAAAAACTTTTTTCACATGTTTTAGCTAGCTAGCTGCATGTGAATGTAATATAGCAAGCCATGTGACCTAGATCCTGTTAGCATTGCCTTGTAGAATAAGGCTATAGTCTTATTCTTCATTCAGTTGTGAAAAATAGACATTAATAGCAAAGGGAAGCTCAGCTCTGAGGTTGTAGCTTCCAACTTTTAGACTCATCTTTTGGCCATGGAGTTTTTAGAGGTATCTTAACTTTTTATTTTGTTTGATACAGACAAAAGAAGTACAATTTATGTTATAGAATACAGATATCTGAGCTGAAAAGGAAGCCTAAACCAAAGAACACTGTGAAGTACTTTTCAATATCACAGCTGGAATTTTAAATGCAGTTTATTTGGACAAGCAAATTGTCCATCAGCATTCAGGCTCTTAAAAACTTCATATTAGTGCAAGCATGCACATAAAATTCCTGTGTTGATTATGTGATTTTATGAGAAAATAACACAGAGATGAGCATTTTTCACAAGCAGACCTTGTGCTTCTGAGGCTTGCAGTGTGATTTTCATAAATGCAGGCTTCTGATTCTTCCTTAACTTGAGCATTTTGCAGGCATGGACAACAACAAAATAGCGACACTGGGGAGAATCAATGGGGAGCTTTCATGGGGAACCATTTAGATTTCTTCCATTTGGTGAGGGATTCAGCTTTCTCAGGTTGACTTTAAATGTCTGCTTCAAAACATACTACACCTAGAGCCATGGTGCTGAATTACTGGTTCACTGAAGGTGAATTACTGAGTTTAATCTTGCACGTTTCCTTTGCTATGAAGTCTTTGAAAATTATAACATGCAGAAAAGTAATTAAAGAATGGGAGGCTTTCATAGTGCAGATGCTTACTGCAGATGAGTGATTTGCCCTCTAGTAACACTGAAGTGTGAACACAGAGAATAGGAGATCTATATCAGATCTCTGTCAGATTTGTGGTTGTAATGAGAAGTTTCTAATGCATGGAAATGGAAATTGGCCACTTTCACCAGCATCATCCCCACAGCCAGCTCCCAATGTCTCCAAGAGCTGGAGGAGCAGAGAAAACCCAGCCCAGTTATACTCCTTCCTCAGATCTCCTTCCTTGACTGCCACTGTTGATTTGGGGTTGCTGACCTGATGTGCCTCTTGTCATGCAGAGATCTGTGCCCTTGGAGCCGCAACCTTCCCAAACCATCAATGAGTTCTTGTGTTTTCTCTGTGCATAATTATGAACTGACAAGTGCACTTTAAATCCTCAGAGATGAAGGGTTTGTATTATTATTTTTCTTCAGAAAAGGTGTAAAATTGCTGTGGAAACAGAAAAAAGAAAATAGAATTATATTCCTGGTTGTGTTGTAGTGCAGTCATTTGGATTGCTAAAAAATCAGGCTTCCCTCCACATCAGTAGCCACTCTGGCTTGATCTGTCACTTCTGTCTGCAGACTTTTCAAGCAGATGTGGCTGATTCGAGCCTCATTTCTGCTGTGAATCTGTAAATTCTGCAGGCTGGATAAGATGAACTCGCTTTTAGTTGTCATATCTCCTGTTGCAGACCCTCTTCTGGAGATGAAGTAGCAGACAGATTAGCGCTGTTAATGACACTTTAATCCATGAGCATTGCCTGGCAAGTCCTGAGGGAGTGACACTAGAAAATGTGCAAAACTAAATGCAATAAATGAAGTGTGATATATAATGTATTTCCAGCATTGACATAAAAGCAGAGAAGTTCAGGGCCAAATTTGCCTCTGCATTTCAGTGAGGCTACATCGCTGATTGCCATGGCTTTGATTGTCAGAAGCAATAGTAAACTTTGGCCAAATGCAATCCTCATGTAATGCTTTTCAAAAGATGAAACTAATTTGGGTCCTCCTGCATTTCCCTGTGAAATCCACTGAAGTCATCACTACTACATTCCTTTCCTCTCCCCTATCTATCTAAAAAATGTGTAAAATATCAATAATTTTCACTGCAGCCTTTCTGTTACTACTTCCAGGATTACTTTTGGTGTGAAGTGTCTCATTTATGAAATTAGAAACTGTTCTTAGAGTATTAACTTCTAAACTTGGAAACCTATCTTGCCATAAAAAGTTTACTTATTTGGAGTTACTTTGATGATGGTAAACACAGCAGAGGTTGACAACAGCAAAAGTAGCTAATTAAGCTTTTTTTTTTTTCTTTGAAGCTGGTAGTGAGCATTTTTCACACTTAGCAGCTCCTCGGGATGCTGCAGCGAGGGTGGTGTTGCAGGCTGTACCTGTGGAACACAGCCACCACAGCAGCCTCTTACCTCCCTGCACACCTGGCCAGGGCTCTGGGCTTGGCAGCAACCAGAGGAATCCCTGCACAGCTCTGAACTGAGCCTTTCCTCACTGCCCCTTGGAGCTCAGCAGGAATTATTCTGCTTGGCAAAAGTAGGAGCAGTTTTATTATCACAACTCTCATAAAAGCAGAGGTGTTCTTCCAGGTGTTTTTGATACAGTTGCTTTTGATGAGTTATTTTCTTTTATTTACTTCTCTTTTCCATATCTTACTAAGAATTAGTTTTTCTCTTTAAGGATTTCCAGTGAACAGACAGTAAAATTAATATGTCCAATTACCTTCAATTAAATTTTAAGTTATCATTCGTTGAGAAGTCAACAAATAAAATTAATGAAGCAGACATCTTCATTTAGAATCTAAAATTTTCTAAATAAGCTTTTAAGAAATTGGTCTTGAGTGAGACACCAATATTCTTTAATGAGCTACTGACATTCTACAAGTTTTACAATCCCTCTTAATATGAGGGGTCAACTGAAATAATTGTCACATAAAAAAGCTATTCAGAGGAAAACCTAGGGAAACAATCAAACTTAAAATAAAAATTATGAATGTTCCATAACTTTTTTTTTATTATTTTTTTTCCTTTTTGTATCAGAAAGAGGAGACAGGTTTTGGTCATACATTTAGTAAGATGTTCTTGACGGCGGTCTTAATTTATTCTTTTTAAAAATTAAACCATTCCAAGTGAGGGCTTTTAGGATCAACATAGTTTGTAAGTTTGCTGAACCAGAGGTACCTCTATAAATCAGAAAAAATGCCAGCTTAAAATACATAAGGTAAAAGCCCTATAATAATGTCACCCTCAGTAGACCCATGGAAAAGGTATTTATTTCACTCAATGTTATTTTCTTGTGTGAGAAAGCAAAAATTAAATCAACTAATTCACTTCACTGAACAACATTTAGCAGAACTTGGAGGCTTCAATTAACCACTGTTTAATAAAAGTACTAATCTATATTAAATGAAATCCTGCAAGGGTTCACTTTGAAACAATGCATAAGCAGTAAATAGAAAGTCCTGATACAGGGGCCTGCTGGGGCAGATAGCTGGAATGTGCTGTGTAATCAAATTCTAGAGGATTTAAACAACAAAATGCAAGAAAAAAGGAGAAATTTCTTAAGCCTTTTTAAAGTAAAAAGGGGTTGTATTGTTTTCTTCCTGGTCACTAGATTTTAACATTCAGCATAGTAAAAAAAAAGTATTACATTAAAGCCTTCATTTCAAAGTCAAGTCAAAACAAGAAAGTAATTGAAAACTACTTATATGCCCTCCTTGTGAATGTCCCCCATCATAAAACTGCAAATAATAAGACCTGCTTCTTAACTGTTCTTTTCTCATTATCTGTACGATGAGAATTCATAAAAATGGAAACTCTAGTTACTCACAAATTACATGTTTCATTCCTTCCAGAATCCTCCAGAACATTGCAGGCTGCATTCAACATAGAGCACTGGAGAGCAGCAGGGATTTTTGTCCTCAGTCACATGTATTTGGGTGCATAGAACTGAATAACCTTGTAGTGTTCAAGTCAATTACTATAAGCACTGCATTGTCTTTTAACAGACAATATTTGATTGGTATTAATTTAAAGAAAGCCCCATACCACCTTTCTTTCCAAAGTGTTTCCATCTCAAGGAATAAGATTCTTCAGACATGCTTGTATTCTGATTTCTGTCACTGCAAATCTCAAAGTCTCACAGAATGGAAAAGTAAAAAATAACAAAAAAAACCCCACAAAACAAACAAGCAAAACAAACCCAAACCACCACCACCAACAAAAAAAAAACAAAAGAAAAAAAACCAAAAAACCAAACAAAACCAAACAAAACCAAACAAAAAACCACGTCAGTGAAATAACTTCAAAAAAACCCCAAGAGAATTGCCTATTATAAGATTTCATATCTGTCATTTTGCATCTAGGAATTTAAATTGCAACTCTGTTACCAGTGGATGAGCATAATGGCAATTTTTGGCAGTCTTGTCTGACCCTTCAGCAGCCCCTACCAACTTTCATGGGGTGACAGGGTGGAAGTTGCACTGCCATGCCAGTGGTGTTATCATTTTGCACTACATGATCTGAGCCATCCTAGACCAGCCAACCTCTCTTTCTCTTGCACACCTTTACAAGTAGGAAGGGTCAGCTGTGACTACCTAGGCTGACCAGCTGACTCACAAGCCACACCAATGCCTATTTTCTTAGGCCCATAGCTTGCAGTGAGGTCAAGAATGGTTTAAGAAGTCATTTGGCTTTTCTGAGAGGGGCTGACTAGCCTGCAGAAAATATTTCAATACTTCATAAACAGTTGTTCTACACAATCCATCTATTCACATGAAAGTATTTTGCTGGTTTTGGAGGAAAAAAAACCAGAAAATCTACCAAGAAGTAGAGACAGTTGTCTTCTTCCTGTCTTCATGTTCAAATGCCTTCACAGTGGCTTTCCAAGATGTTTCCTGTGATGGTACAAATATAATCTTAATCCTCTGCAGGTTGTGTCATCAATCGGTAGCCTTTACTGTGACCATTAATTTCAAAATTTTATGGAGAAAGAGAAAATGGTGCTCAGTCCCACAGAGTGGGGATATTGGAGGATGAATGGGTTTTTTGTCTTTGAGTCTGAGTCCTTTTCCTAGGCTTCAACAAGATTATTCATGCTTGCTGGTTACTTCTACATTGGTGTAGTGGGGATCCTCCACTCCAATTGTGTTTTGTGCTTATGCATATATAGACACAGTTGCAGGAGTTATTGCATGTAAGGAATATTACATGCCAAAGAAGAATTTTTTTTGTTTTTGTTCATATCATTTCTGGCAGCTAGTTAACAAAACTAGGACAAAAAATTACCTGTTGTGGCTAAAAGGACAAGAAACTATGGCAACAGTGTAACAGCACGGGGCTTGTTTTCCTCATTGTTAGGCTCCAGTCCTCCAAATTTTCCAAAGTCATGAAACTGTGGGTTGCCCAAAAGCAAGAATTTGCAGGATTTGAGATTTAATGAAGCCCACCCAGGTTCTCTATAAAATTCTAATCCTAATATTAATTCAAGGATTAAAAATGAAACTGTAGGACTGTGCCTTAATAGTCTTGTTAAATCAGAGCCAGAACAGGCTGAAAGAAGGCCTTTCAGTAGACCTTTCAAACATCAAACAAAGCTCATTCTATAAATCAAAACAGAATGGAAAATCCACTGAAGTATTTTCTATTATCTATAATGTAGGTCATAATTATGTGTTGATACACAGCATGGTTAATATGATTAAATTTTGATGGAGATCACCTTCAAAGTAATTTCTTACATGAGAATTTAAAATTAAAATCTGGCTTGAGATTTTATATCATGTCTTTTCCTTATGTAATTCTGCAGATTTAACCAAGTTTAAAACTTACTGAAACAGAAATACTAGCTGATCCTTTTTGCAACATTCCTTTTAAGGTGAGACCCTCTGTTCAGATCAAACAAGAAACATGAAATGTACCTATATAAATTTATATTTCTAGTGACTTTCTTCTTTTCTTACTCAGATTTAATAAGAATTTATGTCTCAAGGCTATCCTTTTTCTTATAATTTGACCCTGGAGAAAAGTAATGTAACATTATATATTCTTATTTGGTGATTGCCAATTTATTATTAAAAAATACTATAGTAGTACTTTTGCTTAAGCTATGTGGTTAGGAATAAACATCAGAAGAAAACAGGAATAATGGAATTATGTGTGCAGAAAGAAAAAAAATTGATAAGACTAATGCATCGTAGAAAAATGGGTGTGCTTTTACAGTCGTACTTGAGTCATAGAACAATGGAATATCTTGCATTGAATGTAACTTACAAGATTTTGCTTCCTTTTCCAATTTAGGAAGTGCATGCTGAGGAACAATCTGTGAAATTGCACAGTCCACAGGGAAAACCACAAAATAATTCTTGTACACTAGATGTACAATTTTTTTGCCATGTAGGGATCTATATGGCAAAAAAAAAAACCTTGCCTCTCACACTTCTGTAAAATTGGGTTCAAAATATGATAGATTTATGCACTTTTTAATTCTATCTCTCAGCAATTTTTCTGTTTTCAAGGTGTTATAGAGCTTTTGGATCAGGTGGTCTGACTGCTTCCATCTGAGAGGGAGGTGGCATCAGTAGTCACAGTAGTCTTGGTTTCTCATTTGAAGTTCAATCAGACTGATGGTCAAGAGAAGGCAAAAGCAAAGTTGCATTGCCACGGCGAGTAAAGGAACAATGATCAGCACTAGAGCATCAACTTAACCTGGATGAAAAATATTGTAGTGTAGTACACAAAGGCCTGCAAGTTTTCTCGCATAGTTATGATTCTGACTGAGAAACACTAGAAAGACAAGGTAAACTCCTTGACATAAAAAAAAAGTAATTCTTTGTCTCTTGAACCTGACAGCTATGTGCTTGACATAGAATTCTTATGGGCAGAATATTATAAAAAAAACATAAATATGTCGCTAGTTGTCGCATGAGTCATTTTTACATGGGCACAGCAATGTAGCTTACAAAATAACATCAAATCTAAGACCTTTCTTTGAAAAACTACTGACTTACAAAATGCTATAAACATTTGATCAGAGGTATAGACGATTTTTAGTTCTACAATGGTCTAAGTGTTTCAGTTTTGCTAATCATGATATTTTAAATATGCTGCCTGCATCATCACACAATTGCACGCTCTTCCCTCACAACAGCATTGTAGGTTTAAAGCAGAAGCAAAATCCATAGAAAGAGTTTCCCATACTGTTCACAACAGCTGAACCAGGCTTTACCTGACAGTGTTTCAAACTGATCATTCACTCCCATTGCTTCAGAAACGCTCTTATTCTCTAGGTATTTTGAACTTCATCGTTCACAGCTGTGTAAATTTGTTGTAAACAATACAATGAAACCATCTTTTTGTAAGAAAAAGGTATCTATATGTCATTAATATATTCCTGATTAATTCAGGAATTTAATAATCAGATGATACTTTAGTTGGGTTTTCCATATTCATTTCTTTATTTGTTTATTTGTTCCTGAACTAAAACATTGCATTAGGTAGACAATTGAAACTTGGATGATATTTTTCAGGAAAATCAAATATTAAAAGTCTCTGGGACTTAACAGGGGAAAAATTGCTGGCCATACAGCTAAGCCTAGATTATAATAATTCTGAAATACTATAGTGCCAAAATCACTAGGAAATGAAATACTATAGTGCCAAATTTCATGGGAAGTTTTCTAAAAGGAATTTAACATACTGCAGGGAACAAGTGTCCTTTCTCAAAAACAGATTTATGAAAGATTTGCTGTGTGTTTGCTAATGCAATTGTCAATAAGATATTTTTAATGAATAATTTTTTTCTTTTGGTTTCTGCCTTACCCCTGCCCAAAATCAAAGATCACTGAGGGTTGCATGGCAGCAATTTTATCAAGCAGCTCTGGACATTCTCTGGTATTTTCCTTCACATTGTGTCAGATGAGGCAGAGAAGGAAGGTCTGCAGTGGAAGGAGAGGAGCAGCTGTTCAAGTACTTGTGTGGAAGGATCCATATGAGGATCCAGAAAGAGGTTTGGGGAAAAGAGCTGCTGTATTCCTGGCTGCAGGAGCTATTGAAGATGCTGGAGGGCTGTTCCCCCTCCCCTGTACAGTGATGCTTTTGCCTTCTTCCTGAGGTGCATCTGCTCTTTTTGTTCTGACCATATGTGAGCAGGTACAAACAACTTGAAAACAAAGCATTTACTTCTTATTAAGTATCATATTTCTAAATATGATATCTATTCATGATTTGTGCTAATGTCAGATTTGAATGTAAACTCTCAAACCTAAAAACTTGTCTGTACTTCCTCCATTCAACATCCTGTTTGGTGAATGATAGCTGTTTGAGTCAAAGTCAGAATATTCATTTTGAAAATGTGCTAGAAATGTTTTCCTTACGTCTGATGACAGTATCAAGACTTGCTAAGATTTACTTAGTTTTGTTTCAAGTGATAAATCACTGGCATCTTTTGTGAAATATTTCCCTGTAATATTTGAGAGTTAGCTAAAATAGTGCATTTATTTTGAGTTCAAATGTCACTGAAATCAAAGGTCACAATGGATCATATAGCAAAAATTGCATCTGAAATTTTGAAGCTGTTGTTTATAATGAAATTTGAATGTCCAATGAGGGAGAAATATTGTAACTTAATTCAGAATATGTCCACCATCTCTTGAAGAGAACATATATAAACAAGCTAGCATTAAAAATACTCTTGTCAATGCCACCATTTGGCTATTGAAATCTAAACAATACATGGGGCTTGGTACATGCCTAAAACGTATCTCTCTGTTACTTGATGTTCCCTAGGGTTCCCTAGAATTCAGTATAATCTGGTGCTTAAAGCATTGGGAAAAGAAAAATGAGAAACACAGGTTGTAGGACAGAAAATGAAATAGCTGTATCTGTGTAGGATTTGTGCAATTTAGTACTCATGTTTTGCATTATAAAGATGGCAAGAATGGTCCAGAAGACTTCCAACACAGTTGGCACACACAGATGAGTGTGACACAACGTTAGTACAAGAATAGCTGAGAGATGTGGTTGAAATTTTACCGCAGTCAGAGGACACCTGACATGATGTGCCCAGGAAGGCTGGGGGTGGTGAAACCATGGTCTCAACCAAAGCCTTATCACAGAGGATGCCTGTGGGACTGCATTATTCAGGGGGCTCAAAAGGGACTTGGGAGTAATCACAGCATGTAGATAAGATGAAATGTGAACAGGGACACAAAATTGGTTCAGTTGAATGGTTAGGCTTGGGGAACATCTGGAATCCTTATTTGTTCAGGGCCTTTCATGCAGCTATATACAATTTAATTTTAATTCCTTCATCAGCTCAGCACCCACACAGTGGCTAACAAAACCACCTCAATCTAATAAAAAAGCAGACAATGTTATAGCTGTCAAACATTTATGAGGTAGAATGACTAGTTCAGTCCAGAATTAGATTCAGTGCATAACTCCTACATATGCGTTTTAACCTCACGATTTTTATTAGACAGCATGAAATCTTGCTTAATGTGAAAGTTATTTTCTTTCCTTAGTTTGAAGAAAGTTAGGAATAATGTTGTACTCTTTTAGAATCCAGAAACAAGCTTAGTAGTTTAAAAGACAACCTATCAGCACTGAGTGACAGAACAACATTTCCTGTGTATTTTGCTTTCTAGTCATGTATTTGCAGCTACAGACTTGCATGATATCATTTTTATTATGATATTTAAGCTGCATTTGACATAAATTAGAACTTCATATAGGTTTATTACTGCTGTGTAATAAAGATTTGATTAAAACAGCTTGATTTTTATAGCTGTTCTTCACCATTAATATTGTAAATTCTTTACTACACTTAAGGGAAGTATTGGGGTTTAGCTAGATACTTCTGTGAAAGTATACCACAGCGCTCAGTTATGATGGTCAAGAAAACAAAGTCAGTCTTTTATGGCAGTTACTAGGCAAGAAATAGATAACAAACTACTGAATATCCATTTGCCCCAACAGCCATCTGTAGTCAGGCCACCATTGGCGCACAACTCTGATTCCTCCCAGAAGAATCAAGCTGAATAAAGTTTGGAGAGGGGCAGCAAAGATGATAAAAGATAATTAATGGTTTCTGTGTGAAGGGGATACTTGATAAATTATTAATCTGGGGAAAAAAAATTACTTCAGAAGATATCTTGAAAACCATGACTGGTGTTAAGAGGATGGATGGGAGCTGGGTGTTCACTGCCTCTCTCTGCAATGGGAAAGTATGAGGAGTCACATTCAAAACAAACAGAAGGAAGTGTTTTCCTCTGCAGCGAGGAGAAAGAGGTGAAGAAGCTGAAAGCTTAGAAGAAATCAGCAGGCAAGTTGGTAGGAGAAATCCCATTAAGGGTTACAGAGAATGTAAAAATCCTAAATATGCAGAAAGTCCATGAGCAGAAGGTAATTGTTAGCTGAGGAGATCCTAGGGGAAAGCATTATACACATTTGATGTGTTTTCCCTGTCTTATAGCCCCTATTTATGACACTGGTAAAGATCAAACAGAGGTCTAGATAAACCTATCTAGGTTTAGGGATCAAGTAAGTCTTTCTTATTAGAAAGGGGGTTTTTTTACTTATTTAAAGAATATTAAACTCACACCAACTTTGGTGAAATCATAAATATGTATCTGAAGAAACCTCATGAATTAAGTTGATAGGTTTCATTCTTCCTTTCATATGCTAAAACTCATAAAAGGAAAACACTTTTTGAAAGTGTTCTTTACATTATATCCTTCATTTTAATGACATTTTCCTTAAATTTTTCCCCATATGTTTCTACAGATCTTAAGGAAGCCTGTAGGAACCTGAATGTCTACACCTATTTTGAATCTAATCATTCTCCCTAGTTCTTTTTAAAATATCTGTTAAGCTTTCAGTCAAATTGTCATAGCATGGATAATAATGACATATGCTTGTTCCACATAATGTCTATATAAAGCATAAATGCACATTTCCACTGTAGCATTAGCAAAGACATAACATTTTCATTTCTGTGTCCTTGCAGTAAGAAAAATGTCAGATATAATTACTAAAATTATTAACCATTGAATTAAAAGCTCCTAATTGTTTTTAAATTACTTTATTTCTTCTAAGTACCATATAAAAATTACATGTGGTAAATAATGCTAGGAGATAATTTCTGTAACATACTGTAACAGCAAATGACTGTATTATATGCTCTTCTATATTGCACTGCATACAGTACAGAATAGGAGAGCATACAAAACTTGGTTTTCAAGACAATCCAGCATTGTTTTTGTAACAAGTCTGGTGATAAAGTGCTTGAGAAGCCTGTTAGAAAAAGAACAAAGCATACATAAGTACAGCTCTAGTGCGTAAAGGTCAGATTGCCAGCCTCTAAGATGCTACTAGCAATAAATTTCTGTTAGAAAATTAAATCTTTTGGGACAGCCCAATGATTCCTGAGTTAATGTTCAGACAGGTAAATTCCTAATGCTTCTAGAATGACATAAAAGTGCTTATAGTTCTTATAATTGCACAGTGTTGAAATGAGGCTTAGAAATTTATCCCCAGCACACCTTGTAATAAGGTTAAACTTAGCATTGCCCTCCTTTGTACTAATATAGCTGTAGAAATTTACAGGTATGGGGTTGTTATTCAGAGACAGGGGAATTTTCCCATTTGGTTAAGGATCACTAATCACATCAGTTTGCAATAGCATTGATGCTGCTCCATCACCATATCCTCCTCTAATACTCTCTGTGCTTCAGTAATACTCCATTGCTCGTCCAGCTTCTCTGTCCCCCTGCAAAGTACAGAAAGGCTTCAAACACTCCTCTTTCCCTGATGAACCTTAGTTTAAGTATTTGCCCTCATCTTCCATGAGCAACCAGTACTAAGTTCATTGCTAATTGCTATTTTAATATTTTGTTTCATAAACAGTGAGATGGGTGGATGATTTTATCATTAAATGGGCAGCGTCCACTCTGAAAGCACTATTTTGCAGTTGTACAATATTGAAACAAATACCTGTCTCTGTGTACTGGCTCTTTCTTTATTACGCCTCAGAAAATAGAAATAGGTATGGCACTGTGGGTTTCATTGCCACACAATCCTAAGTTACTGCATCTTTAAATAAGCAAAGACAGTTGTAATTACCTTAGGATGAGTTCTGTATGCCAACTCTGAAGTCCCTACCCATAAAATGTCCTAGTGCCACTGTGGGAATTAATATAACCATTGTTTCTTTTGTTGATTTCTTAAGACAAAAGATGTGGCTTTTGCCCCATGTTACTCTGCAAGCTGAAACCTGAATCCAGCATCAATCTCCATAATTTTGTCAGGTTCAAATTCTGAAGTTTCACTTCAGAGTCAATGGAGATTCTTAACCAGGTCTCTCAGTCATTAGATCTTTCCTTTCTTTGCCTCACCCTTTCTCCATCCTCTCAAACAAACCAAATTCCCTAGTGTTAAAAAGCAAGCTATCTTTACCTGCTTTACCTCATCATTCTTTACCTCACTGAACTGTTTACTAGCTGCTTTCCTGGCTCCCAACTTCACCTTTAGCAATCTCCACAGACCATCTTTGGTCCAATCCTGTGTTTAAGAGATCTGACAAGATAAGCACACAATCTCTGCTTCAGAAACCTCACAGTTTTGCTGGAAAAGAATGTGTGTTTGTGTGTGTGTGTGTGTGTGTGTGTACATTCTTAATTTATATATTAATATTTACAAAACACATGTATGTATTTTACCCAAGAACTTAAGGAACCAAGAGACAAGTGCAATCTCATGGATTAACCAGCCTAGCAGAAACTCTCCACATATGTGATAGTGTAAGAAGTTTAAAAGTCAATGCATATTCTCAGCCTTGCCCATTCTGGGCCCATCAAAGCTAATGCACATGCAGAACAGTTTTGTGCTTGTGTATTCTTCATTACCAAGGGTGGACAGAATATTTTTCATGCATTATATGCACCTTAATGATAAGGAAAGGAAGGGATGTAGGCATATGTAGGAGCTAATGCAAATATGGTGGTGGGGGTTAAGAGTCAAAATACTTTATGTGTCAAAAACTTTTAAGTAAGTAACTAAACCTGTGTTATTTCTAGGTACTAAAATAAAAATTAACATGTTCATATGAAAAGGTTGTTCATCTGTGTTAATATCAAGAGGGCACAGCAAAGAAGTAGTCCCCAGATTTGTTAATATTCAACTTTTGGTTAAAGTTACCAGCTTTTAATTATGATGAAAACAATGCAGCTGCTTGTTTCTGGGGAGCAAAGGTTTGTGTTTATGAAAAGTCGTATGCACTGCAGTACAGCAGTTTTGGTGGGAAACAGAGACAAAACCCCAGTTTTTTTAGGAAAATGCTATTGTTGATTATTTGCAATATATTTCAACTGTGTATAGATTTCTCACAGTTGCCCAATAAACACACTGCTTTCATTCTCTGGAGCTTAACAGTTTCTCCTGTGTTCTCAAGCTCTTTCCAGCTTAGTACAGTGTTTCTTTTGATGGATTGGTTTTCCTGAGTCAAACTTAAGAACTCAGAGCATCTTATCACATTTTGTCCAGCTCGCTTTCTCAGGGACAAAGAAGAGAGGAGACAAAAAGCCCATCAAGGCTTGTGCCAGTTAAATCCAAGCTCTCAAGGGATTTGTTTTTCTTTTGGCGTCGGATTAGATGTTCAAACCAAGCGGTGTTGTGGGGCCATGGGTGAGTGCCCAGTGAACCCTTAACAAGGCTAATCCCACCAGCAGCACATTCCAAGCAGCTAATGGGTGCGAGGGCTCTGCTGGCTCTGCCTCTGCTCGCTGCACCGTGGGCAGAGCGAGCGCTGTGCGCGGGGCCAGGCGCAAACGCATCGTCACCAGTGACCGGGCGCGGCAAAACGGGGGCAGCAGGGCTTGCTCCAGGACAGCCTCAAACACCAAGGAAATGATACTCAGGTAAAGGAAAGAGAGAAAGAAAATGTTCTTGGTGAGGTTGTGCAGCGAGGTTAATAAAAAGAGAGACTCACCTGGAGGGTTAAACTATGAATAAACCGAATTCAAGTATGGCATGTGCTTAAGGAATTCACTGTGGACTTTAAATTGTCTCATTAACCATTACTGAAGGAGTCTTTGAAGAGAAAGAGAAGATAAGCTTCTTGCTCGACTAGTCTTGAAAATACTTTGCTATAGTCTTCTAAACTTTTTATTACTTTACTAATTTGCATTATAAGTGAGAATTTAATGCAGACAGTTTAGTTATTAATATGTTGATTTCCTGAAGTTATTCTTTTATGAAGGCTCTACAGCAAGTAGTATAATTTATTATATCTCTGTGCTTTGCAGTTCATTGCAAATTATATCTGTTGCAGAAAGATAACTGGCATGGGGCAGTGCAACCAGATGCTTTCTTTTAAATTTAGATGGACTAGAAAAACTATGAGATTAGTAAATCATGTATTTTGTCGTCACAACTCCGCTGGGTAGGAGAGTACATTGTTTGAGATCTAAAAGCTGGAAAGTATCTTTTCCTGATGTGAATAGAAATTTTAAACCCGACTTTTTTACAATATTACCTTTGAAGAAGTGTGATGAAAATTCAAATACAAATTATTGGTTTTGTTATTAACTTTTTTTAACGTAGCTGTGTTTCTTTTCCACTTGCAAAAACAATGTGAGAAAGGGTAGGAAAACAAATTTTAAATGTCAGTTTCTTGAGTTTTGAAATCTTGCTTTTATATCTAGTGAAAAAATTCCAGTGAGGTACCTGTTATGGCACATTTTCATACTGGAACTTGAGATAAATTTAGCTAGTGACCACCTTTAGAAAAGACACATTAGTTCTATGTAGCCAGGAAATTCACCATGGCAAGTTGTTTGCAGAAAAAGATGAAAACAGTAATATATTTAATAAAGGATATTTAGAAGTTATAATAAATTAAATCTTAAAGCAGTCTCTCTTAGGTTAAATATAACTCTTTTAGCTTTCAGAATTTCTATTTAACTATACTTTGTTCAAACAAAATATATCTTGCCCAACCTTCTATAATACATTAACCTTCTGCTACCATGAAAAAAAACCAGTCAAATACAGTTTTATTTAAGTTTTTTGGGGTTTTTTTTCTGACTGTAAAAGTAAGACTAGGTATCTGCTATTCCTACAAGATATTAGGGACAGTAGATTTTTCAAATAAAAATGTATAGAGACTAAAGATAAAATATTGCTAAATACACCAGTAACCACTAGATCCAGCAAGTAATTATTTTCTCTGTAAAAAGCAGAATAATAAATTCTGTATACTGGGACCGGTAAGTAGTAGACATAACTAGAAATTCTTGTGATGTTATTTTATAGTTTGTGCTAGTGACATTCACCAACTCCAAGAAATTTCTTTACTCCATAGTAATTTTCACGTTTTTCAGAAGCAGAGGGTTCTGGTTTTAAACATGGAAAACAGGATACAGATTGAGTTGACAAGAAGGTAACATTACACAGTGATGTAACATTAGTTTGTTAAAATAATATGTACTATTACTTATATCCTTGCATAGTAAAAAGTAACATCAGTAAGTTACAAAGGCAGTTTCAAAAGTTGTCCTTTCATAGAGGAAAAATGATCATATTTCCTTTAAATTGTTTGGAATTCATTTCACGTTACTTAATTCTCAGATAGTTTTTCCTTAGTCCATAGTTTATGGTTGTTTATGTTATGCAGTTAAGTGGGTAATTTTATTATTTAAATGCATTAATTTAATCCGATTTAAATGAATTTTCAAAGGAAAGCTTCAACTCAATTTATTAGATGAAATAATAGAGTTCTATGTGTGTGAATGTTTTAGAGAGCTTGCCACAACTCATATTATATAGAGTGAGGATTTCCTAGATAATTAAAAATATTTCAGAGCTCTGAAATTCTCTCCTTTCTTGTTTTGTGTTTGTTCTTCTCTTTTCCCTTTTTCTTTCCTACCCATCTCTCTGTTTGAAAAGACCTCTTGTGTATCTGACAAGACAATGTTGCAGGAAATTTCCCGCTTTTATGTGAATATGTAATGGAAGAGCTTGAGTGTTATGAACAACCATGGCTGTTATTTTAGAGGCTACCTGCCAATCATCTGACTAAATATGTTAGAATTTTTGGGTCTTGTTTTAAAAACAGATCTTTCTCTTGCTTCTTTCTTTCTTTTTTTTTTTTTTTTTGGTGTCCACATAGAAACTGTAGATTCTAACAGCACTGATATAGAAATAGAGGTGTTTTTAGTGAATAAGTGTAGGGTTTTTTCTACCATGCAGAAAGGATTAGAGTTTGAGTTAATTCTTCTCCAGAGATTTCTTCCTCTGTTAGGAGAATATGGTAATAGCAAAGAGGTCATCTGGCTAGTGAATAAGAAAAGAATGTTAAAACCTTGTGTTGGTTGCTTAGCTCTAGAAGGGAAGCAGAGTTCTAATGGAATGTTTGCCCTCTACAAAATATGCACTGCTTATGTGAAGAGTCAGTGAAATATCCTCTTCTGTTTAAAATTTTTCTGCAGTTGTACTAAAGGTTGCATATAGTACAAAAAAAAGAGCTCAAGACGTTTCCCTTCTCTTTTTTAGGCACAGAAATCATGGATAGAAAGAGCGTTTTACAAGCGAGAATGTGTCCATATCATACCCAGCACCAAAGACCCCCATAGGTAATCGCATGTTACTTGTATGAAAAATGAAAGTTGGTTAAAAAAGAAGTCTCTCCATATACATATTCATAGAATGCATATGGATATAAATATTTTGTAAACTTATTCAGAAGGTGTTTAAATTACATCCGGAGTGATGGATTCCTATGGGAACAATTTGTTTACGTTTCAAAACTTATTTCATATGAAAAAAAGATAAATCAAGGGTGGGTCAGCATCTGTGTTTAATTTCCTTATCTTCTTAGCTCAATATTCAGTGCACTCAATATTTACCTAAATTGGATGCATGAAACACAACACTGTCAAAAGAAATAGATGCATTACACTAGCAATTTAAAATTTGTGCTAATCCATGCAAAAGCTGATTACTTGTCCTGATGTTACTTGAAGAAAAGAGATGTTCTTTAATTTCATTTTGTACATATTTAGAACAAACCATGATTTTTTTTTTAAATACAGGAGGGTCTAAAGTAAACAAGACAAAGGGAAAAAAAAAAAATATATATATTTTGTTGCTTCCATACATAAAGGCTTCAGGAAAGAAATCAGCAGAGCCGAAAGGGGTTGGGTTCTTTTTGTAGTTTGTTTCCCTGTCCAGTTTATACATGCACATGACTTGGGTTTTCTGTTTGTTTAATGTCATAGGTGTTGCTGTGGGCGTCTAACAGGCCAACACATTGGACAGCCTCCAAGCACCTCCGTTACTCAGAATGAGAAAAGTGAAACCAGGCTGGCTCGCAATGACATCCAGTCGGAGAAGTGGTCCATCAGCAAGCACACGCAGCTCAGCCCGACGGACGCCTTTGGAACCATTGAGTTCCAGGGAGGAGGCCACTCCAACAAAGCCATGGTAACCATGTTTTTCTCTTAGATAGATAATGCTGCTAGCTAAAAGTAAGCCTTCACAAAGAATGGACAACACTCTTTCTTAACTTCATGCTAAAGTGTTATTGCCTGTATGACTGGAATGTATGTTTTTATGTATCACATGTCAAAGAGTGGGTGAACAAAATTAACTGTAAAAGCTGGAGCGCAGTGTAAGAGGAGCTACCTTTATGAAGGCCTGAATGTGCTGCTGTCTTAATTTTATTCCAATGGCTACTCATCACTCTTTTTCTGAAGAGTTTTAGAATTCAGCCATGATTTCCCATTGCTGGCTGTGTCTGCAAAGCTGACAGATTTTAAACATACCAAATTCCCATTACTACTCTTCCAGACACGTATAGGAAGATAGACCAGTTAGACTTACGGTTCATATTTCAGTGAAATAAGAGGCTCCAGGAAGTGTCTAATCTAGGAACTACAAAATCCCTTGAAAAAGAAATTACTCCATCCCTGTGGAGTGGTACCAAAGTGCACTGATCTGAAGGCTTCGCTCCACTACCTTGGAGAAAGGTTTCCAGCACACGCAGTAACCCATGAGTGTATTTCTTCTATGTAATATTACATGTAAAAATTACATTATATGAACAATCTCTATGACTCTATCTAAACTGCAGAACCTGGATCTTTGGGAATGGCAGAGGAGTATGTGCCTAGGACTTCATGGCCAATACACTGCTTTGGCAGTGAGGGCAGAAGCTGAACTCCTGGGCAGAATAACCTGCCCAGCAATCCAGTACTGTTTTCTGTGCATGAATTCTTCCCAACAGGTGACTCAGATTTGTCATACAAAACAGAGACTAGAGACAGGAAAATTTCAGGTATGATGCTAGCAAGGGCAAAGTACTTTCCTCAGATGTGTACAGAAGTGCTGGAGTTGGAGTGACTTTTCAAGTGGATCGTTCTGTTTGTGCAGAGGGATTGCTTGTTTGATAGAAGCTAGAAAACACTGCTGCACCAAGAAACAGAAAATTAGGTAATTTCTCTGAGAGTATCACAGACATCATATGTTCAATTGATAACACATCACCTAAAAATCTGCAAGGCCAGAGGTCCAAAGATACAGTAATGGATGTTATTAACCTTATATGGATTCTTTGCATTGGATCAGTTTTATGAGAAGGGATAAGAGCTTTTTCAGTGATGTCCTTGAAGATTGCTATAAAGCAATAAACAGCCCTGCCCAGACAAAAGTAGTCTTGGAGAGCCAAGAAATGATGAAGGTTTTATGGAAGCTGTTGACACCAATTCTTTTAGAGGGTTTCTCATATTTGCTGGGATTCTGATGTCCTGGCATAGTGTGGGAAGAGACAGGACGCACTCTTAGTTTCATGCTATGCACTCAAAGAAGTACAATTGAAGTGCAACTGTGGAGATAAAACTGGAAGTCAGCAAAAGGGAAAGAAAAACATTGTCACAGAGTGCAGCCAGGAGGGAAACCATGAACAATTTAGAAAAAAGAAAAAAAGAGAATGGAAAAAGGGACTTAAACTCTCAGAAAACTAAATTACAAGGTAAAACTTAGGGATAAAGACATTGCATTTATTGCTGGAAATTCTCCAGATTTATTTTGTCAGAATAAATAGAATCAAGAAGCTGCACATGCCATCTATTTGTAATCATTAAACCCCACCTAAAACATGGGAATAAAACACATTCTCCATTCATTAAAAAAAAAACCTATAAAATCTCCAGAAATGTGATTATTACACTGGTGGGAAAAGTGCTTCAAATTAAACAATCCAGTAAATGTCTCTCAAATGAGTTTTGTGATTGCTTTCCACCAGTGAGAAAAATGTCTTTCATGAGACCAAAACACAAATAAGGAGGCTTGCGTAACAATTTAAATGGAAATGGATCAAATAATTTTGTTATAATGTGTTTGCCACAGAAGCAGCATAAAGATGTCCTCATGTTCATATTTCCATGCCCAAACATTATTTTAGGGTAGACTATGGTCAAAAGTTGCCTAACTACTTTTGCAGTTTTGTTAATAGAAAGTTAAACTCCTCCTTTTGTATTTACTGGGTACTAGGATTTTCCCATAATAAAATAATAAAATTTAACAAATTATAAAATTTAACAAATTCAAAGGTTTCTGTGGAAGCCAAGAATTTGCTCAATCAAAGGAACCCACCAACTTTTTCAGCAGAGGAGGGAAAAAGGAGACTTATTGATAAAATAAGCCTTGGAAAAAAAAAGGAGCAAGTACATAGTAGCTCCTGGAAGCATTCTTGTTCAGCTGTACATTCTCAAACCCAAATGCAGAGAATCTGATCAATGTGGATAAGGGAGGAAAGATAAAGGGGAGAAAACATGATAAATATATTCCTTTATAAAAATGTGTTAGTAATTTCCTAGGTACTGGGTATCAAATAATTCTATAGCATGCAAGCTGGTTTTTGCTGGCAATCATGGTAAGTTTATATTGTACCTATTGGCTAATAAAATAACCTTACAAAGCAGGAAAATTTTGCAAGCTGACCAAATCAAGGAAACCCTCAAGGGAAAAAAAATGGCATTAAATTTTCCACCTATTCCCTATTTTATTTCCTGAAATGGCTGCCCGCACGTGAAAATCACTAAGCAAGGGAAACACCAAACTGAGCAGTATTTTCTTGGTCTGTGCTAACAGCAAAATTGTTAAATTGTTCTGAATTGGACTTCAAAGAATTAGGTGGCGTTTGTTAATAGGAACTATAACCTTAGATTTATAACTGGAAAACCAGGAGTCAATTAATGGAACAGGCTAGTTCAATATAAAACTGACAGATAATTATTTTCTCAACTTGAAGTAACAGAATTAGATTTTAATACAAAATATATACTAAGCGTAATTATACTTTCCATGATAAAATATTATATCAGTTGCCACCAAACAACAACAAACAGATCTTTAGCTGTGGAAATTAAAATTATATAGAAATTCTAACAGAACACATGGATTTGGAACAAAACAGCAAAGATATAGGTTTACATATTGTAAGTAGAACTGACTGAGCCATTAATTTCATTTCCACAGCCACACAGAACAAAAATTCCCAAACAGAATGACTTCTGCTAATGCCATGGAGTTGTTAAAGTATCTTCAGTGTAGCTGCATTATCCTCCTTAAATCAATCACACAAATGGCTTAATAATTTATGCAGGATATTATATAGAAACACATAGCTGAGATTAGGTAACACTGGTTAACAAGATCAGTTACTAAAAAGGCCTTTCCTTCAATTTCATGCAACCACAAATGATCCTGCAACAAGACTGGGGTATTTAGATCTCTTTGTCAATCTCATATTTTCTTTACAAGTGACTCATCCCATTAATATGTAAGAAATGCAATTAACAATTTTGCTTGTCTGCAATTATTTTAGTTTTATAGCAGATTTTCAAATTTAACAACTGTAAAAACATGTGAGAGGCATGTGCATGTACATGAATTTTATTAATAGGTTTTGCAAATAAAATTGAGAAAAATACAGGAAAGCTAATAAAATATGATCTGCTTACACTAGTCAGCTCTTTGCAGTTTAAGTAACACACTTACCTAACTTTATACAAGCATTTTATTAAATCAGACAGCAATTATCAAACTCATGTGAGTGATTCCATTCCAATTAAGAGCAATATTTTGAAAAATTTGAAAATATATTCTGTTCATCAGTGTACCAATTAAGACAATCTTGCTGAGATGCATTGTGCACTGCCCTTTTGAGCAAACAAAACCCATTTTTTTAATACACTATCTGCCTTTAGATGCACACCCATACACCCCCTTAATGTTCTCTCATTAACTGCTGGGCCTGGAATGTCTATAAACTTCTTTAAAGGATTGCTCTTTGCAGAACTAAAATTTCAACATGGTTTTTCAGGGTTAAATGGAAGATAGCTGTTTGAAAAGCCTTTGGTGAGTTAAATAGATTCCTCCTCACTGAATGCATTTCAATTATACATTTCATATGCAGAGTAAAATCCTAAAATAATTTTGCAGCTGCAAAAGAAAGGAAGTTTACTTCAGTGTTATCTGCTTAACTTTTCTTATGGTGTAAGGAAACATGAAAGAGCATCAGTAGAATTCCAATGAACATTAACAGTTACTTAACCAAAGTTGCTAATATTCAGATTCTTAAAACTTTATTATTTGGAAGTCAGTCATAGAAAAAGGTATTTTTCTTGGTTTAAAATGCACTGAGTTATATAAAAACTGTTTAAAAAGGATGCCAAAAGTCACCAGGGGTTTTGAGAGGAAAAAAAAAGATAATCATATAACTTGCATAAACTATGAAAAGACAGCAAACATTGTTTCTGTTATAGTAAATTACTTCTTAAATAATATTTACGGAATTTAAAAGATTATGTTCTACATGGAGAAAAAGGGGAAGTAACACAGAAAAACCTATATCCAAAGCCCATTTAAATCGATGAGGGTCCTTTCACTGATTTTAGTGGAACTTGGATTAGGCCTTAAGGTGTAAGAACAATTAACTTAATAATTTATACAGAACCAATTTTGTTTCAGTCTAAGTAGCAGGGTTTTTGTTTAATTCAGTGAGAATTACATCTTTTTTTTTTTTTTTGGAGAGGATCATACTTTTGGGGCAGCCAGTGGGCAGCCAGTCTTTAATTTGAAGGCATATCTGTAGTGATAGAAACTTATATAAGTTACCAAAAGAAACACAGAAGCAATGTTAGAATTCAGATCACAAAATATTGTCTGAATAGATTTACTTTCAGAAATACAACAAAATTTTGAGTCTTTTTAATTTATTCACTGACACTCTCATCTGCAATCATTCACCAAGTACTTTAATGAGACAGCTGTGCTTAAGTAACAGAGTAGTAATTTTCTTTCTCAGGAACTTTGACTTTTGCCCTAGGGCACTGGAGTCGAACTTGGAAGTGTCTGGCTGTTTGACTGATGGTGGGCATAGGTTTGTTTTAGAGAACTCTTGACAAAAAAAAGTGAAACAACAAATGCACCCTTGCTGACTACCCCTGTGCTGGTCTGGGATGAAATGGGCATTGCAGCTTGACCTTGATGCTTTGTCCTTTCACATTCTGTGTTGATGGCCAGCCAGGCCAGTCTGTAGGTTTTGTGATTCAGAACTGTATTTTTGCTTCCTAACTTGTGCTGCTTTGCTGACACATAAAAACTGAATTCTTGCATCCTATCCATATACTTCTCCCATAAAGAAAGGGCTAATTCATTCCCCATTAGAACTGGTAATTTCTACAGCTGACAGATACCCAAGGCATGGAATTTCATAGCACAACAGCATAGTGGTTTGGCTTAGATTCAAATTTTTTATCTGCCTCCAGAGGCTATAGCAAGAGAATTCAGAAACAAAAGAAATACTCATCAACATTCTAAGCAAAATCTGATAGGGATAAATATTCTATTACAAGATTGGAAGACATGAATTTTTGTTACAGGCTAAAGTGGCCTTAAAGGTATGATTTATAACTTAATGTAAACTTTTAAAAATAGGACAGAAGAATTTTCTGAATTTCACTCACTAGCTAACATATTAAGTAATGGCAAAAGAGTAAATTCAAGTATGCCAAACTAAAAATTGCTTCTCTAAGAGCAAAAATTATTCAAATAGCCATAAAAATTGAATGCTATGCACAAAAGAAAAATCATGTTTGGCATCCTTGCCAAAAACTTCTAAACCACTAAATCCTATCTTACTTGATATAAATTTTAATTTACATGAAAGAACCTTAGATATTTATTTTTCCTTAAATTTCCACTGTGTAAAGTAAAATTATACTAAGTATAAAGAGGGTTTTCCTGCAGTATAAAGCAAGCAGTTGCTTCTAATACAAAGTGTCTACATTTCAAATAAATGCTAGAAAATACTTCTTTCCTAATCACTTTGTAGATTTCTATTTATTGGAATTCAGAGGTCTTCATGTATGAGTAATACATAGACTTAAGAAGGTAGGGACAGTGAAATCACACATTCTGAGCTATTTTTTTAAAAATCTAAAGGATAAAAAAACGAAGAAAAAAGTAGTCACTGTCCAGTTTAGATAATAAACATCTGATGCCATTTGTGCATCCCAGATGATGCAATGGCATGTTTTCAACATATTTTCAACATATGGTCATTGCCAATATGAATTCATCTTAATTATCTTCTGAAGACTTGCAGTCTGTCTTCACCACAAAGCAGAGTAAGGTACCAGTGATTCCAAACCAAAGGCTCCATACTTTGACCAACAGAGTTTTCATGTTGTCCCCATGAAGGATGCTGTCTATAAATGCCTCCAGGTGCCTTTTGCAAGCCTCAGATCTCCCTTAAGACATGAAAAAGGGAAAAAGGATCATTCTTCTTATTTCATACTCTCTGGTGTGTTGAAACTTTGACAACCCTTCAAATCCCAGTTTAAAAACTTCTAATGTCTCAGGCTAGTCAGTGGGATCAGGTGCCATACAAGATCTTATCTCACACTGAAAATTGACTGAGTAGCTACTAGGGAGGCAGCTCATCTATATTAATGTGCCTGACAGACATGAACACTGTGGTTTTATGTCCAGTAGCCATTGTGAGTTTCCCTGGCTGCTGCAGAGAACATTACTGATGCGCTGGGGTGAATGTTCATTCCCAAGTTCTTGCTCAGCTTTCCGTTTTGGCTGTACCCCCCCCAGCTAATTGTGCACACAGGCTTCTGCTTCCAGAAATGTTACCTGTAGATGTTTACTCTGCAACAACCCATTCTTGCAAAAAATCCTGTTTATTAGCAGTTTCCTCTGAAAAATATCAGGTCCTTATTTCTTAATCAACTAGAAAGGAAACCACTTTACTATCATATGTTTTTTATTATTATTTTTATTTTTATTGCTAAAAGATAATGAAATTTTGGCAAGAAATACTGATTAGACGGGTCAAAAAGGGACAAAATTATTATATAATATGTATGGATATTATACTACCTGGCATGTTACAATAAACAAATTAGGAGAAGTTATTCTTCAGGCTGAAGGCAAAGGCATGCACCTGATGCCTGTGCTGACAACCCATCAAGGGAAAGACTGCTGAAGCTGCTCTATAGGTATTGATTCAATCAGAAGTTTGACAGATGAGTGAGTGCTTTCTGCAACCTATTTTATTTTATTAAAAGGGTCCTTCCAGATCTTAGCAGCTAAAGAAAGAATATTTTCCTGTTTTTGCTATGTAACTGGAAATCAAAAAATTGTCACATGCCCTGTCATGGGTTTTGTGAGACAGCAACAGAAAGAGCAGGAGAAAGTCTTGTAACAGAGAGAGACATGTATTTGTGTGACACAATAGTGCTGTAAGAATTTTGAGTACAGTTGTTTTCTTTGAACACACACAGATGGGTTGATCTCCCCTGGCACAAATTGTGGCATGTGTAGCACAGAACGGCCAGCAACTAGAATTACACAAATTTGTTTCACAGCCCTTTCAGGATCTAGAGTTTTCTAAGGCAAGATCATGAAATTGTACATAGTTAGCATTCTTTCATCTGGAAAGTATCAGTTTGGTAGTTTTGCTCAGTTTAAACCTATGTGTGCTTGAAGAAATGGAGTTTTATCCATTATTTCTTACCTTTTGAAGGTTTGACTTCAGTAATTTGAAAATGAGTTATAAGTTAATACACAGTTGTGACCTTGACTACCTAGGTCACCTTTGGCAGATCTCTTACATTTTTGTTCCAGTTTTTGCATTTAGAAATTGTAGACATTAATCTTTCAAGCATTGTAAGGATTTTGAAACTATTAATTTCTTAATTTCCTAAATAAAGAAAATTATCCAGCCTGTGAAGTGCAGATGTTCCATTATTCCTTGTTTCTCAACTAGGAAACTAATCATCAGCTTAGCAGATAGTTACTGGTATTGTCATCAAAAAAGTGATCTCTTGGGCACAGATAATATACATTGGAAACCAGTGGGTATAGCCAGTCTTCTTTTCTCTACTCTCTACTGTTGCCCTTGTTCCTGCAGTATGTACGTGTGTCTTTTGACACAAAGCCTGACCTTCTTCTGCATCTGATGACCAAAGAGTGGCAACTTGAGCTCCCCAAACTTCTCATCTCTGTGCATGGGGGCCTTCAGAATTTTGAACTTCAGCCAAAACTCAAACAAGTCTTTGGAAAAGGACTTATTAAGGCTGCAATGACAACTGGAGCATGGATATTCACTGGAGGAGTAAACACAGGTAAGAGCAACATTGAAATAAAAGCACAGTGGCATCTAAGAGACTTCATCACAAAAAAGGGGGAAAGTAGGAATTATGAGATTAGAAAGCCATTCTTTGTTTTATTTTATTAGTCATTTCTGTACTATGTGAAAACACAAAAATGCAAAGTTGATACCAACCTGGCAGCTGGTAGGTATAAAACAGAATAAAAGGTTCACTAAAGTATGAAAAGCACACTTTTGAGCTGAAAATAAAACCTCCTGCAAGGCAATTGTATTAGTATACCACCAAGGAAGACTTTATAAGATCAGCTGTAAGCTGCATGGAAGGACTACTAGTACAAGTCCAACTCTTCTTACACAAAACTGAAAACACTTTTATTCAGAAAGGACATTTATTTTATTTAGTCAGGTGACCCAAAATATTAAAGGACAAAAGTTCTGGTTTTGGATGTGGTGGGAAACTTCTTCCTTACTTGTACAGCTCAACCTAATTTTTTGCTATTACATTTTCATCAAGAGCAATATCTGCCATTTCTAGTCAAAGAGCATCTGTCATACACCAAACACATGTCCTAGGGACCCCAGACAGCAGCTGGCCCAGCACTGCTAGCAGAAAGCATGTACACTTTGGGAATAAGCTGCAAAACATAGATCCCTAGACAGAAAATTCTGGCATTGACATCTCAGTTACCCTCCCTGGAGGAGGCAGAAAGGGGAGAGATTCAGGGAAAAGTCAAAAAAGTTCTGCTACAGAGAATTGCAAAAAGTTTTGAGCTAGGACATGAACTTGTAAATTCTTATGTCATTCTCATTTGCTGCAGTAACAAAGCTATAATTTTTACTTTAGTAAGAGTGTATCTTCTTACTGTCTCTGGAAAACAATGTAATCATTCTATCATTAATTTTAGTGCATGGTGGATCAACTCCTACATGTTTAAATATAAATGCTTAATAGGCATCTTGGACTTGGTTTTCAAAGCACATCAAATTTAAAGCAGTACTCAGTTTTATCACAGCAGCAATACAAGGAGCACAGAATCATAGAATATGTTGAGTTGGAAGCAACCTACAAGGATCAAAAAGTCCAGCTCCTGGCCCTGCACAGGACAGCCCCAGGAATCACACCATGTGTCCGTGAATGTTGTCCAAAGACTTTTTGAACTCTGGCAGTCTTGGTGCCTGAAAAAAGCAAAGGGGCATAGTTTTTGGAGTGTTAGATAAATAGACACAAATGTAATATGCCCCACATCTCTTTAAAATAAAGAATAAAATCAGGTTAGTGTTGATCTATGCAATCTGGTGGTAATAATATTAGTTGCCAGATTCTCTTGTCTTGGTGATGGCAAAGACACAAGTAAGCTCTATGTTAAAACTACATCAGAAGAATGTACGTGTTGTACACTTAGTGCAGTTGATTACCAGAGCAACTGTACAAATCAAAATATAGATTTTTTTTAAAGGACAGATGATAACACTTGTACTTGGCAAATGCACAACTACTTCCTACCATTTTTCAAATCCTCATATTTGCAAATGCCAAAACCATTCAAATGAACCAGGAAAGTCATAAATGCTGTTGGAAAGGACTATTTTTCCTAGACAAAACAATGTAGTTCAAGTGTCTCTCTGCTGTTTTAAAAACAAACAATTTAAAAAGAAATTTTTCAATATCAGTAATCTCTCATTGTTGTCTTTAATTTCTGGAGGAAAGCAGTTAATTGCTCAATGACTAGGTTTTCAAACTGCATAGCTGAAAATTATTTGTGAAATCATAAAAATTGAGAATTTCTTGGTACAGTCACTTTTGTTAAAGACGAATATTAAAATTGAGTATCTCTTAATGAAAATTATACCTGAAATGTGCTGAAATACTGCTGTTGGACTGAGAATCAGTGACATGGGATAGACAGAGCATACCTGGCTATAAACATGACTGTTGTTCTGAATATTCATGTCATGCTGAAAATTGATTGTTCTAAACAAGAGAAATTTTTGCAGGCTGGGCAGATTTTCTGCTTTAAATCCTTTAGGCTGTTGGACCACAGCTTAGATCATAGCTGATGGCAGAGATGGGGTTGGGGTTTTTTAACCTTCCACCACAGGAAGAATACTAGACTCAAGGACACAGAGGATGTGTTAGGTTGTGAGGAGTTTTCTTATGTTTACAGTCATTTTCAGTTCAGAAAACTAAAGCCAAAATCCTAACAATTGTGTGACTGTAATTTCTATCCTGTCATCTTGAAATCGTGAAATTTAAGTAATATGGAAACTCAGCAACTGAGAATCAGATAACATCTACAGCAAACCCACAGGTCTGCTTCAGTGCAGCCACATTCTAAAAATAGTTGCTAATAGATAGATTAAATCAATAATTTAAAATATTTAAATTAATAATTTAAAATATTATTTTATTTTAAAAAAGGAGAAATTACACTTGTCCTTTGCACAGAGATACCACTGAAACACTGCCAAAGCTGGTCTAGGGTAAGCAAGAAGCCCTTGGAAGAATGCTGAGAAGCAGCCATTCTCTCTGTACTAATTTCTGTTTTCTCACTGATTCCCAGGGCGGGTACTAATACTTTGCTGGAAGCTATCTCAGGTGACTGAGTTTGTCTGGAAAGAGTAGCAAAATAGCTTCATCACAGAGTAGCATAATGATGTTTTCACATTTCCATCCTTGATTGGGAGCATTTGTGTATGAGCTGCACTTCTGAGGGAGTTGGGGGGTGGGGGGCGGGGAGCACAATTAATTCCTATGCTTCTTTCTGCGCTTGGAAATACACAAATGCTCGCATGCACATGTGAGCACAAGTGCAGATAAATAAGCGGCAGTGAACAGTCAGCATTTCCATTCTTCTTTCTAAAGCTGTGTATTTTTTCCTATTACTTCATGTAGTAATTTTTGGATTCAGTAAAATGTATTCATGGGAATTAATAATAAGAACTCTGACTGTATTCATAGTTTTACTTAATTGTAAGGATAGGCACAGGTATTCCCTAAAAAAACCCAGGTATATAAAAAATCCATATGATAATAAATGAAAAATACGTAATTATGAATTTCTGTTTTGTGCTCTTTGTTTGCCAGGGGTCATTAGGCATGTTGGAGATGCCCTGAAAGATCATGCCTCAAAATCTCGAGGGAAGATCTGCACCATCGGAATAGCTCCCTGGGGGATTGTGGAAAACCAAGAGGATCTGATTGGCAAAGATGTAAGACCTATATAGGCATAGATGACCTCCAGTCTATAAATCTTCCAGTTATTTTTCCTGTCCTCTCCATCCCTCACTTAGCAATTTGTCTTAGAAATATTGTCTGCAGCAAAAAGTCAATATATACACAGGTTTTCCATTAGGGTTGATGGCAGGTTTTGCCATGGCAGCAATAAAAATTCTGTACTGTATGTTATTTAAAAATAAATTATAAGGGCAATTCATTAAAAGCTATTCTTAAAAATATATCAAAACTTCATCCTTAGAACCCTATGAACCCGGAAAGGTTCATAGGCTTAAGAAAATACTGACTGCAAAACTTGAAATCGGGTTTATTTTCAACAATACTATAATGCCTTGGTTAAATTCAAAATTTCAGGCTATCCTCCTTAGAATATATTCCCTCCCATAAATTTTTATTGATGTAATTTTGAAAGGTCTTATTGGGTGTTGTAGATAAGAGTCATCTCAAATAATTCACCTTCAGCCACTTTCTAAAGGACAGGGCAGGTGTTTCTCCTATTCTTTTGTATCATTCTTCTCCTTTAAAATTCTAATACAGTAAGATTAACTCAATTTTAAATACATGAATAGTTCGTCTGCACTGGTTATTTGTTGCCTGAAACTTTTCTGAACCCATTTTGTTCTCTCTTCGGGTTCGTTCATAAGAAATCTGTCTGAGAACTAGTGACTAACTATGAGTGGAAGAGATGCAGTTTTAAATCTGCATAAAGAACTTCTTCCTAGTCTTCATTAGCCTAACACATTCTTCTCTGTATGTTCTGTATCCATGTCCAAGTTGGGAAGGGGAGGAAGATTCAAGTGTCTCCTAAGTCAGGGGAGTTACAATGAAGTTAAAAAGGAAATTGTCCAACTGGAATTTATTGCAATCCACTATGAAAGTACACCTGTAAGGGGGAAGTATATTAGCATGGAGTTTTATGCTCTAATACCAGAAAAACAAGCATGATCTGACTTTGCCACAGTAATTCTGAGTCACCAATGAACTTTTCTGAGGCGCAGTGCAGAAGGTAGTTAGAAAGCTAATCACAAGGATGTGTCTTATCTTCTTGAAGAAGTGTAATGTACACATCATTTTCAAATATATAGTCTCTAGTGATTAGGCATGGGGTTCTGGAGACATAGCAGGAACAAAGTTAAGAAAAACCTAAAATTAGCCATGAATTTGCAAACATTCCTATTCTTTATTACTTTTTTCCCCCTACTGCAAAGTGACCTCAGTTCTGGGGCAGTCACTGCCTGTTTAAGGGGATCTGGAGCCGCCTTTTGCAGAAAAAGCTAAAAAACCCTTTGATTTCCCAAATGTTCCAGCCAAGTGGAGCAGCTCCCTTGACTTCTGATTTCTTTAAGCAATGCTTTCTTCTAAATATCCTTCCAATTTAACAGGAAACCAAGAAGTTGTACGGTAATTTACAAAATAAACAACTTTTTTTTTTAAAAAACCCTTTCTGATTAAATCATAAACGACTTAATACTTACTCTGATAATCAGATACAAAATGAAAAAAAATTTATAAAGTTACAACTAATTTGAATAGGGTCTTCTATTAAGGCAGACACAAATATGTCAGTAGGGTTGCAATTACAGGGTCATCAAAAAGGACAAAAATATTTCAATCTATACCTTTGATAGATAACTAAAATTTATCCTCTCAACCTCCTGGCCCCAAATAGTTTTATAAAATTATTGATCGATGGCATGATGTAATGCTGAAGCACTTCTGGTTTTATCCATATCTGATGTACATGTAATGATACTTCTTTATGCTCACTGATATCGAATTTCATCTTCCATTTAATTACCTCATCAGGCTGTTTTATGAAGACTTTAGTGCACTGAAATATTTATAAGCTTTTCACCCTCTAATTAATCACAAATCCCTTACACCTATGTCAAACAGAATATAATGCAGCTTGAGGTAGGCCACTTATGTCACTAAATCTTCTTAGTAAGAGCCTTCACAAAAATTGCCTTTTCCTTCTCACTGTTTTCCCACCCTTCCCCCCAGCTTTCCTCAGTTACTTATGCCTCAAAGGACTTTCTCTCTTATTCAATGCATGCAGTTTCTTTAGAAGCATTTGGTGAGGAAGCTGTTTTGGAAGCTTTTAAAAAATCAAAGTGTTGTATATTGACTGGCTCATTAGAGGTGAATGCTGTGAAATGAACCGAGAAGGGGAAATGTAAATAGTATCCTAAGCATGTAAAATGAATCATCATTAAGCAGAAAACAAAGGCCACAAAGGATTATACAAGGGGGGGAAAAAGTCTGCCAGTAGTAAAAGACTTGGTGAACTCTGGCATCAGTGTGGATTTATGCCTATATGCACTATGTCTAGTTAAATTATGATCAGAACTGAAGAGTTATAAAAACATACCCTTCCAGCATCAGATAGAGGCAGAAGACTGTTGTAGTCATGGGTTTTGGAGGGACAGGGGGTGCAGAGGGGGTGGTCACTGCACATGCCCCAGTGCATGTGGCCTTCCTGTGCCTCATGGCAAGGGAGGCACACGCAACAGAGGTGTTCCTCTGCTAATGCCTCAGCCTTATGGATACAGAAGCCAGAGCTGGGGGCTTTAGTTTTATTTACCAGCCCTTCCAAGTCAGTCAGCCTTCAGGAATCCTGGGGGACTTCCTCAGAGCCATAAAGAAAACTGACCAAGTTAGAGGAACTATTGCTGTTTGCTATTTGTTATATTGCGATGATTAAAGATCCCTAAAGACACGTCTTACTCCAGTACTGTAAAAGCAATATATCAGAAAACAGTGCAACTCTTAACACTCTCAGATTCTAATTTAGAAACCAAGGACACAAGGGAGTTAGTTGCCTTATTTCCCCATATCTTCTGATAGAACTGGGAAAGCAGAGTGGCTTGCTCAGTCTTGTAGAAAACTGTGATTATAAACAAGTTTCTTTCTACACGCAGAACCATTCTCCCTTCTAAAAGAGTACACTTTGTAAGTCATTGTTGCATGCAGGTCTCTACTTTCAGAGTCTGTTCAGTCCTCATTTGGGTTTAATTCCAAGTCACCTCAGTAGGAGACCAGGGACAAAGATACAGACTGGCATATTTGTAGCATATGTGAAGAATTTTTGACCATGAACCAAAAGGCCCAGGAACCTCTGAATTAAATCAGGAACTACTCTGCTCCCTCGTATGCTCCAGAGCAACAAGGCTGCAGAAATGGCTTGATTCGAACAACAGCTGCTACTCCTTGAGAAGCAAGGCATGCATCTCTTTCTTTTTCCATCATTACTTTGAGCTCACTGTTTGTCACAAACTCTTTTCCTCCACATAGACTGCTCAGATTCATGCACTGGTTCACATGGCACTTGCAGGCTCGTTGTCATGGTGAGTTACCCTAAGAGATTTTTCAAGTCTCTATGTTGAGTGTCATGTGCCTGCAGGGAATCTAAGGAGAACAACAATGCTTCTCATTCAAGCTCGCTGCCGCCTCAGGGTGCAAAGGCAAGGGCTGGGGTCAGCCCAGCCACTCACCTATTGATAGAATTCCCTCAGCCCATGCAGCATGAGTACTGCTTCACGGCATGGCTGCTGTCACATCCATTAGACTCTATTTGGAGGGACTGTCTTGAGCACAAACTATTCCTTTCAGCTCTGCAGAGGAAGATGTCAAGGGACATTATTCCCTATTCTCCCTATTCTCATTGCAAGGTTGGATGGGACTTCGAGCAATCTGGTCTAGTGGGAGGCATCCCTGCCCATGGTGAGCGGTCTTTAAGGTCAAACTGAGTCATCTTTAAGGTCACTTCCAGCCCAAACTGTCATGCAATTCTACATCTGTAAAAAGAGGTTGAGAAGACAGTTTAAAGTCAGTTTTTTCCAACTATTTAAATTGCCTGTAAAATGCAAGGGATTTAAAAAACAGAGGAATGGAAACTGCAAGAGTCAGAAATCACAAATCTGCTGAATGTTGTGGAAGAATAAGTAACCTCAAGGTCGTAGCCTCCAAGACTAGTTTGTTCTTACCTTCCTGAAGATTTTGTTTATCCTTTTCTCAGGAAAAGTCTCACAGTGTCATTTGAGAAAAATTATTGTTGAAAAAAAATTCAGATGTTGAATTGTGCATGCCATGAACAGTTCAGTTGAAAATAATTGTAGTCTCATTTTCACATCCATTAAATTTATTAATAATGTAACTCACCTTGTATCTAAATGCAGAACAAAAGCATAGCTTCCTAATCTGTCCTGCAGCAGCACTACTGAGTGAATATATGAAGGCTTCAGTACTGCAGCTCATTAGAGCTGCAGATCAAGATGCCACAGTTACAAGGTTTTGAGCCGTGGCTCTCAGGAACAAGCCACAAGCTGCCAGTAGAATTTTCTGCACAGTGGCCTGTAGTCATACAATGAATGGGCAGCTCAGGGGTTTCCTCTTCTGTAAGGCCTTGCTGGTGTCCATTTATTGAGAGATGGGGTAGATAACAGTTTAAAAAATCTGCACTGTTTGAATTTGATTTTATTTGATTTTTAGGGATGTGAGAAAACCTTCCCTCTCTTTCTGACAGTGCCATGTGCTACATGGTTTCTGTATCTGTAGAAGATAGCTATTAAACACATTCCAGCAGTGTAGTAATATTTGTTAAGTTATATGCAGCTGTAGAATAAATTGCTATGAATGAGTTACCTAAAGGAACAGCATTAAAAGAATCTGAGCCAGAGCTATCACCTGTTCTCACAGAGTGTAGTGCACTCCCTTGCTGTTGGCCAGCTGCCCTCTGACCTATTCCCTCCTTTTGCAGGATGAAGAGCTTACAGAGTACCCTTTACACGACAGTTTATAACAGCAAAAGAAATGTGTGTATTTGTCCTTGATGGCTAAGAGTTGATCAAAGTTAGACATTTGCAAATGAAAATAATATATATAGAGAGATCTCTGGCTAAAGAATTGCTAACACATATTATTTTTAAAGAATTGTTTCTCAATTCATCTCAATGAGATGTCTTAAGAATTACGGAGGGAGAAAAGCTTAGGAATAAATCAATAACCTATTATATTTCTGTCTGCAAGCATCTATGTCAAATCTTGAGTGTACATATTTGTGCATTAAAAGCACAAGGTCTGAAAAATTAATGATGTCAGAACTCTGAAGAAAATTCCTTGCAAATGAAGGATAGCCTAGCTGTGTTTTCTAACAAGTCCTTACATCACTTCTTCAGCTAGGACTCCATTTTATGGATTTTCTGTTTTGTCTCTCAAAAAGGACAAGACATACTTAAGAAAGGCAGGGAATAGTATTGCTGGAAAACCTTTGAAGTATCAGTCAGGATGCCTTGACACAACACCAGTTCTTTTGCTGTGTTAGTACAGTCTTACTTACTAACTTACAGACACCCACCAAAGCAGCTGACCGCCAAATGTGGCCCCATGCTATTATTTGGTCTGTCTGGTAGCTATGAGTGGGATATTTCTGTGGCAATTTACTCAGTCTGTGGCACAGTTTCTCCTGATGAAGTCAAATCAAAGGAAGTGAAGCAAATTCCCCAATGAACAGAAAATTTCTAAAGCCATTTTGAACACACACAACTGCCCTTTCACTGATGCTAGGAGTGGGCCAATAGTTTTTCCAAGAAAATTGAAGATATGATGTAATAACTTGTATACACCTCTCCAAGAGTGGAACTCACCTGTATTTGTGTCTCTCCAGTGCTGGTGGTTCTGCATGAGCCAACACTGGAGGCATGATGCTGGGTGGGGTCTGTGATGGACAAATCAAAGAATTTGGTCAGAGCAAGGTGAGATTTTATACCAGCTGTCTAGATAGTCAGCATCAGACAGGGTATACAGTGTGTGTGGGGGCACCAAGACCTTTGGAGCATTAGTTGGATTTTAAAGGAAGCAGTGAACATTGATACTATTGAAACAGATCACCATGAAACCCTTTAAACCATGTCTGCGTCTAAAAGGGCAGTGTTAAGGTCGTTTTCTACGTTACACACAAAAGACAGTAGTACTTAAGTGCAGTGCTTTAATTTTGATTTTTTCCTTTTGTTTCATCTTGTCAGCTCATATCTTGTAATTGATCTAGTTCAGAGGCTCTTTTCGGTTAAGTGTACCTTCTTTTTCCTCTGTCTCTAAAATGCAGGTGGTCCGACCATACCAGACGATGTCCAATCCCATGAGCAAGCTGACAGTGCTCAACAGCATGCATTCTCATTTTATTTTGGCTGACAATGGTACTACTGGTAAATATGGAGCAGAGGTAAAGCTTCGTAGACACCTGGAAAAGCACATTTCACTTCAGAAGATAAATACAAGTGAGTAACATGTTGCTTGCTTTGCTTTATAATTGCAAACACCACTCAGTATAAAGAAGCAATAATTCTGCACATTTGGGGAGTGGTTCTACTGTCTATGGTGACCATAATCTAAGGAAAGCAAATAATGAACAAAGATAATAAAATTTTATTTTAGAGTGCAATGGGTTTTAGACTGCACAGCAGAAATAGCCTGGATTTGTTTCTGCTAAGTTTCAAGCAGTATTTGCTAAGTTTCAGATTCCACTCAGGTCTTTGGTAGCCTCTCTTCTTTAGAACTGTGTACAGTTAGGTTCTCCTTCATTTAGTAAAGAATAAGGTGAAAATAGTACAGTTACAGAAAAGGGTAACAAAATGTAAGGGAGAGTTCTTTATTATAAATGTTTTGCAGGTTGAAGAGATGCTGATATTTATAGGCACTGAGTGTGTTCCATAAAAGTGCTGCTATACCTTCGCACTGTGTTTATTAGTTTCTCCTAGGCAGCTGTCGTTAGCCAAAGCCAGAAGCTGAGTTATGAACTTAGGCGTTCCTTCCACTTCATCTTTTGCAACACTGATGATATCACATCATGACCAGACTGAAGCCCCAGTTTTTCTCTCAGTTATATTTTTTTCTTATCATGTACCACTTTCCAAAGTAAAAGAAAAAAATAGTCACCAAAGTAAGCATTTCTGCATGGATGAAATAAAATATGGTATATCAGTACTAGCATTATTATTTCTGTAGTGTACCCATGCTTGATGCTTGATGTAGTGTACACGTGCTTTGAGATGGGGAATTAATTTCAATTCTTGTTTTGGTCTTGCAAATAAACAGCAGTGTTGTGCCTGCATAAGATTTCTTTAGGAATAAAAGATCTGGTTTTTCAAAAGTGATCATATGCAACATTTTTGCCTATAACTCTCTTGAAGCATGCAATTTTGAGGAATGGTGGAACTTTTTGTGACATAGGCAGATGAAAGTGGAATGAGACTAGGAAAAGCATTTAGCTCTCAGACATCAGATGACAAGGAATTACAGGCTGGTCCAATTGGGTGAACATAAACTGGAATGCTCTTCATGCTTGATAAAGTTTTCTGTATGATGAATCAAATCTTTAAATTAAAATGATGTGCCACTTACAGCCTTCAACAGCACTGCAGGAACTCCACTCACTACAGGCTTATTGTTTTTAGGCTATGACAGCTACACTGTTTTTTCTCAGAGAGCACTATGCACATATGCACAGAATGTGTGCACCACAAGCAATGGGTGCATGCCTGGGAGCTTCCTTAGGAAATGAAGATGGTGTAATCTAATCCTTGCTTGACCAGCAGCAAAAAGGCATATTTGAAAATGGCATATAATGAAAATACATAAAATTGTGGCATAAACAGCAGTTATTTTGAGGGCCTTTAAAAGAAAAATGTGAGATTTTACAGTTTACATCACATTTTGGTGGTTAAATCTTATCTTAAAAAATAAATCTCTTTAGAGAGATTTAACTAAATTCAGATTTGGTCAAGAGGCTTATCTTTTAAAAAGTGACTGACAGATGAAACCAGAGACTTTGACAGTTCAAGTCAAATGCTTGCCTGACTTCATCAAACATCTAAAAAAATGAAGAACTTGTCTTCTCTGGTTTCTTTCTGCAGTATGCCTCACAAACAAAAGTAAGCATCCTCCTTTTCACTTCCCTCTGTGACAGAGACTGTCCACCATTTAACCACTCACTCCCTCTCTCTCTTATAAACACAAAGTACTTGGAACTCAGACCACTTCCTCAAAATAGAAATGTGAAAAAATTGTTCAAAAAGAAGCCTTCCAATAAGATTTGTACATCTTGGTTCAGTGGCATCCAGAATGTTTCTGCAATGTTTTGGGTTTTTTGCTTTAAAAGAGGGTGACTGAGTCCTGCCCACACTCTAGTTATTAGGAAGTTGACCATATGGATGAGAAAGACCACCTGCCTTGCTGGGTCAGCCAAACAGATGGCCAATTTCTGATGCTTTTCTTTACCCTTATTTATAGCAGAGCAATGTAGAGCCTCCATCCTGTGCATGACAGGGCATTGCTGCCAAGGGATTTTTATCCAAATGGGAGTCTGTGCAGCCATGCATGTATGTCTTTACTTACCATATTCCACTTGCAAGCATGTGGAGTGGGGAAAAACACTGACAGCATCACAATTTTCTTTGTGAGAGACTCAAAAAGGTGCAATTTTAATTAATCACTAAAAAAGAGAGTCTGCTCTAGAAAATAGAACAGATTTGGGAACTCCTAAACAATTGATAACCTTTTATTTCACAGCCTGCCCCTTGACAATAGTGCTGAAAGTAGATTTTATTCTTATTTTTAAGCCTGCCTGAGTTTTACATGCTAGGCTTGTCATTTCTTCTTATCTGTTTTCCTTTGCTTTAACTTTGTTTTTCTCTAGTGCAGTGATAACTCTGCTGGATATTTGGGGTCACATATAGTTCAGAAAGGGAAGCTTTAAACTTGTTCTCACATATTAAAGACCCAGAAAATGGCATTCCCTTCATATAGACTACAATAGTGGCAGTCTCTTTTACAAAATTTAAGACTAAATTGGGTCATTAAAGATGTCGGATAATTCTGGTAGTCTTAGCTTTTTTTATTCCTAGTATGGCATCATTATCAGTTGTTCAGCAGTATCCAATTTCTTGAATCAGTGTACTATAAAATAGAACAGGAATAATAATAGGAAGAAAAAGAATAAGAAGGATCTCCAATTATGCCCCTTATGAACACTAGGGAAAATATTTTATCGAGTATTCTGTTTTCCACTACCTTTTTAGGTTTTACCACTTGTATTGCTCTTATTTTGTCCTCAGCAAATACTCAGGAACTAAAAAATACTTTTCAGAAAAGCAGAGGGTGACATTTGTGGCCCTGAGCCTGCAGATTCAGCACAGAGTCAGCTGAGAAACTACCTGGAGGTTAATTTGATCTTTAATGCTCAGCACAGGTTTTTCTTATTTTCACAAAGGAAGACTATTTTAACACAGCCCAGCAACCATCTCATGAAGTGAGCCTCAAGTTGTCTCAAAGTCCTGGAATTTAAAAGTGCATCATTTTGTAGCATGAAATGTTGAAAATAAAAACTTTTCTGAAAGTGTTTTAAGATCAAAAGGAAATATTCAAAGTGATCTAATCAGAAATGTTTCTGGTTTCCAATTCAACAAATATTTGGGTCCTGGACTTTTTGCAGAATTTTCAAGGCACAGAGATCACTTGAAGATATACACTGGAAGGAAGGAAAGATATCTGTAACTATCTTTGCCATAGAGTTTATTTGTATAGCATTACATGGTTAATTCAATAGCTCATGTAAAAGTTTTTACATTGAAAGATGGAGTCCATACTATTCAGAAATATTGCATTGATGAGCAGCAGATTCTCAGGATAAGGGTATAGATATTTTTAATAAAATGCCCCAGCTCAATGGGGAGAAGCAGAAATTGGAGGGCATCTGTGTTTCCATCTCTGGTGCTCTCCTTACACTGTTCCATGGCTGGAAGGGATCCGTGGCATGTCAGGCTGATGTAATCACCAAACTGTAAATCAGTTTACTGATTTCTGATTCACTGCTTGTGGAACTGCTCAAGAGACTAAACTCTGTCTCATTGCCTTGGACACAAGACAGCTCACAGCTGACTGTAGAATGACAGATTACACGTGGACTGGAACAGACTTCTGAAGGTCCCCAGTGTGAGTCTCTTCTCAAAGAGAAGTATTTGCAATGCTAAGTTTATCTATAGCTTAATTTGGCCAATGACCTCCAGTAATTAATATTCAACATTCACTTAGCTGATAACCTCCTATATTAATATTCAACCTAGTCCAATCTATAAAGACTCCAGCAAAAGCTTTACAAACTTTCCCCAACCCCATCACCAGTGTGTTATCTGAAGCTCACAAATTGCTGGTTTTGGACATTTTCCCTTCAGAGATCCTCACCCTATCAAGAAAAATATGGCTCAGACACCTTTTTAACATCACTGCAGGTTGTAGAACAGGTATAACAAAACTCCTTAGACTCCTTTTCAAAAGGTTAAACAAGCACTGCTGTCTCAAACTCTCCTCCGTACGCATATGCTATAGGCCACTAGAGACCTATGCATCTTTCCTCTGGATGCTTGCCAGTTTCTCCTCATCCTTCATGGATAACCCAAACCTGCATCCAGTGCTTCAGCTACAGCCCTGCTAGTGATGAACAGAGTGAGCCTGGGACAAAACCCCACACTTGACACACTGGTCTAATGTAGCCCAGGTGCCTGGCGTGCTTCATGCGCACCAAGAGCATGCTGTGCCTCACATTCATACAGCGGGCACCCACTGTAACCCTGACCCCGTGACCTAAGGATATGGTTATCTGATTAGAACAAAAGATGCAAGTTTTACTCTGAACAGCCATAATTTACATTGAAATTATTTTTTAAGAATTAACACAGAAAAATTGCAATTTATGTGGGATTTTTCAAGTTTGGACTTGATTTTCCTAAATATTATTTAAGTCCTTACTGTCTTTGAGACCTAAAATCCATTTAAAACAATGTAGTCTAATTGATTATCTTTATAAAAATAATTAAAAGGCATTAGGCATCCATCCTCAGGACATAGTCTGCCATGATGTTGTAGGCCTATGACTTAATTATTCTTTTTCTAAAGTTCATGTCCATCCCTCAATGTCATCTTATCTACACTATTCCTTGGTTTGAGTCATTCTGAAGTGCTATGTTTCAATGCTAAATTTTATTCAGAAGGAATACAAGGACTTTCTTCTTTTCTTTTTCTCTTCTCCCTGATGCCTGAGAAGTCTTCAGTACATTGTAAATTTTTCTTACCCTTTACAACTGCTTTTTCCAAAATATTGTATGCTTAGACATTCTTTCCAATGGGTCACAATGGTGCAAAGAAATGTTTCCAAATAAGCTGTTTGGAGGGGAAAAAAAAGGCAGAATAATTTTCACCAGTATGGTCACTGGTTTCAAAATTAATGGATATCTTATGATCACTCAAGATGTGAAAGTGCAGCTCGTCTATTTTTTCCCCATCCTGTGGAAGTACAAGTGGTCAATACAGAACAAGAACTTAATGTGTCACCAAACAGATGAGGTAATGTATAAACAGAGAAAGGAAATAAACTAAGCATCTAATTACTAGAGATTACCTATTGCAAATTCTGCAATTATAACATTCCTGGACACTAGCAAAGTATTTTTCCAAAGAGCTGTAGAATGGCCTGGTCATTTGCTAAGATGTACTTCATTACCATTTCTGCAAACATTGCTGAGTAATGCAATAGGCACATCAGTTGTGCCTTGAACCAGAAATATAAAAGAAATCTGTCTACAAAATGTGCGTTGGAAGTTACAAGTCATAAAATATTCATTCCTGCTACTCCACAGATGGTTAGATTAGAGTAATTACCAATGTAGCAACTCAGATAATACATTTGATCTGAGGTCTGTTAATCATTTTCAAACAAAGACCAATAGATTGACATGCTGTGGGTTTCACTCATTTTGTGATTACACAGAACAATGTTTTCTCATTAACAAGTGTGATCTGGAATTACTTTGTATTACATATAAAGGGCCTCTACCAGCACTTGCAGAATCTTCAAATATCCTACCTAAAGCTTCTTGCCTCCAGATCCATGTTTGCAGTGTTATAATATCCATTTAATTTCATTCCTTCTGTTTGCACTATGGCCTTCCTTTCACATGATATAGTTGTTGCTATTACCTGACTTTTTATTGGTGCTCAAAGTATTCTCAAGTCCTTAAGAGCTTACAGCATGGTTGCCAAGCACTTGCATCACAAATGCTTACTTTCCTTCTTCATATGAGAGCTCTTACTGGGGCAGAGGAGCAAGACAAGGACATAGATTATTTATATATATAATGATCATTGCACATTGCACATTGCATGTATCAACTCTTTTAATTTGAATGAAAGGTGTTGTGAATTTATAAGAATGTTGAACATTTTTCTTTGAAAGAACACATATAATTTTGTCAGCAGAATCAGAATTTGGACATGACACATAGGATAGCATAGCCCACCACAGCACAGCATAACATGCACTCATAATATGTTCTTGTGTGTGCATAACCATTTGGTGAAACACACAATCATTGTGTGTCTTTTGTGTACATTTCATGTCTTATATCACACATGTGTCAGCAGTAAAATTTGTGTTCAGCATGTGTTAGGAAAGAATGTGTCAGAAAATGGTAATGTAGTGGTTCAAAGAGCAGGATAAGTTTTATGTGATATTTGCATACCTGACAAATGGTCTTGAAAACATACTGACCACATGCTAATGACATTTTATTTTTACATTCAGATATTTTACTTATATTAAAGGCTTTGTACATCAAAATATTAAAATCTTCATCTGAAGACTGCCAGAATTTTCTGTTCTCTGTAACTCTCTAACAGAGGTTTAAAATTCTTAAAATTTGCTTTGGAAATAGATGGAGTCTAGTCAGTAAAGCAGTGATGTTCAAATTTGGGTTAACAGCTACCATCATAGATTAAAATGTAAAAAGATCTAATGTTTCCTCTAATGATTTAAAAGATCATCCCATACTTGTTGGATTTCTGACATTTTTTAGTATTAAACATAGCCTCAGAGAAGGAAAGAGGCAGGTAAAAAGAACAAAATGAGGCAAAAGGACTTCACTAACATGAGGAATGAGTATAACAAACATATGTAATGTCACCTAACCAGCAGGAGTCCAGGCTGTGCTGATGAGGAGGGAAGATTTTTTCTGCTATTGAAAACTCTTTTCTCTGAATAAAATTAGCTACCACCTTCATCTTCCGAGTTGGAAAAAAAAATAAAAAAGGCAAAGAAAAAAAAGGTCTTTTTTTATATTTTTAACAATTCAATTTCCAGGAGACAGAAATAATGTAAAAATATGGATATGTAACCAAAAGCATATTTGAAACCAGAATGTTGAGCCAGAGGATGTAAAGGCAGTGTGTGTTTAATTGGAAATAGACCCCTTCAAACAAAAATCAGAAAGTTTGAAGTAGTTTCCTTTATTTTGTATCTTTCATAAAATTTTCAACCTTTTATAGATCTTTTAACCTATATACTCTGTAGCCTTTTTGAAGCTTACAAGAACCACTTTACACTGCTAGGACCATCCTACACATTGAAGCATGATATTTCTGAGGAAGATGACCACGCCAAATCCTCAAGGTGTGTAGATCCACCTTGTGAAACTAATACTGTTCTTTTGAACAGTGCATTTCTGGAGGAATTGTCTCCCACACCACATAGGACTAAATGCAGAATGGTACTGTTCATTATCATGCTGCAGTTATTCTCATTTTAAACATTCCATCTGGTGCTGAAGGTTTGCTCTACCTCCACTATATGCTGTTTGACAGACAGAAAATAGGCATTGGAACCTGTGACCTCATATTTAATCTTTCTTCTTTGTTATAGAGTTGATTAATGTAGTTGAGTTTTGGTAGGCCTGGGAGAAAAAATTAGCTCTGAATAAGGAGTTGATGGATGAAGTTGGGTGATTTGGTTAGGTAGAGAAGGCAGTTTAGACAGTATAATATGTCAACAGTATCTGTTCATGTGACCCGTGGACTTCCCTTTGTCATCCTATGCCTGAGAATATATGAAGGGGGCTGGGGAGGCAAAGGGACGTTCAACTGTCATCACTGGCACCTTCTCTGACCATTACATCATCATCAAATGCATTGGAATTCTCATTTGATTCAGACTTTTCCTTCATGTCCTGTGCAGTCCTAGATGCATTTTCATAACTACATAGCTGGGAAGATCTAGGTACAGGCAGCTTTCTAGGAGAGGAAGTCTGCTGCAAGATCAAAAATTTGACTCCTGTGAAATTTCAGTAAAACCCAGAACTTCTTCAAGTTTTGACTCATGTCAGATTTTGCTAGAGGTTGGGAACTTGGGGTTTTTTTCATGAAAAGCATCATGATGTTTGTTGATCAGACACTGAAGACAAACATACCTCAGAAAGGGTTGACAAAGTAGGAGGTTAAAAATCATTATTGAAGCACTCAATAGATCCATGCAAGTGGATCTACAAATTCCTTTCACAAACTTGACTTTAAACAGATGAGTTTGTTTAAAACACATGTTTTCATATTCATTCATATAGAAGAAAAAGAGTATAGGTGATTTCAACTCCCTAATTTTTTGATGGTTTAGATTTATTGAATTCATAAAGCTGCAAAACTAAGAAACATTATATCAGGATTAATCCACTTCAGCCAAATTTCTGCTATTCTGCATCTCACCTATTGTAGTTTCCTGAAACAGATGAGAATAAGGGATAATTTTCTGAGATTGCATAGAGTCAAATATGTTGAAAAATAAGCAAAATATGACAAGGAAAAGTACCTCAATATGTCATATGAGGTAATGTAGAATTTGTTTATGTTACAATGCGATAGCTTTTGAAAGTGCTGCATACAATATGTGGCAGTGCTCACATCCAAGGGGAGCCAGGTAAAGCACCAGGGGAGATCAGAGGAAATGTGAGAATTTCTGAAACTGTAGTTGCTCCTGTGTGTCTTGGGCCATTGCCTACAGGTGATGAGCTCCAAAAGTGAAACCTGTTAGGTCCTCTGATGCTGCCCTAGTAAGCAGTTGACTGCAAGGACAGATAGGGTAAGTTTTGACTTACAAGTGTTCTGTGTGTGTGTGTGTCTTTGAACTTGAAGTGCCAGCTTTAAACTATGCATTGCCATTTTATAGAAAGAAACTGAGTGGTTGCCTGGATGCTTTTGAGGCTCACTGATCCCAGGGCCGAGTCTTACACAGGCCTTTCCCATGTCACATTTCTTCTGAGGACTCTCTGAACTTTATGCTTCTGCAAAGACAAGTTAAAAACTAAAAAGAAGATACCACAAATCTTTTCTTGTTACCGTGCTGAATTTCTTTTTGAGAAGTTTTTAGGATCAGTCTATTATAAAATGAAGATATGGCTCCAGGTGTCAGGTCCACACATTTGTCTGTCAATGTCAGGTCTGGCAGGATGGCAGACACATGAGTAGGTAGATTTAGAGAGGTGAGGAAGGAGCACTGAACAAATAGACATGGGAATTAAAGTATCAAGGTAGAGCAGAAGAGAAAGGAGAATAGACTGGGACAAAATAATATAATCATACTCCTAGCAAAGATTAGATAGAAGAAGATTATGGATTAAGCAGAAGGAGACAGAGAGGAAGTGAAAATGTGATTGGGCTACCAAAAGGAAAATAATAAATATAAGAATGCAGAATGGATGTGAGCATAAAAAGGAGTCCAAGGAGAATGAATGAAAAAGACAAACAAAATAAAATTCATAGTAGTGATTTTAAATTGTGTTTGGGAAGTAGGAAAATAAAAAGGAAATTACAGCAAATGACATTCAACAAGCCTATAGTAGAAATGTTTAAAAATAAATTGAAAAAAAATTTAAAAAATTAAAATAAATAAATAAATAAATAATGTGAGCTTCGCTTTATTAGTAGTGGTTGTGTATCATTCAATCACACATAATCCTCTAGTTCTGTGAATTTCAGGAGCACAGCAAATATTCTTAATTTTTTTTATTGGCTTTCCAAATCAGTTAATTTCTTTTAGAGATGGTAATGGTTGGATGTATCTGAATTTCAGAAAAGAATAGAATGAACCTTTTTTTTCTCTCTTTTTTTTTTTTTTTGTTTGTTTTGGCTTTTTCTGTAATTTCAGCTTTCTTTTTTTTTTTTCTTTTTTTTTGGTATCATTCAATCACACATAATCCTCTAGTTCTGTGAATTTCAGGAGCACAGCAAATATTCTTAATTTTTTTTATTGGCTTTCCAAATCAGTTTGATTTCTTTAGACATAGAGATGGTAATGAATCTCTAAAAATGGATGTTCCCCTTAATTTCTGAATATAAAAAACTATTAAAGGTGTTCAGAAAATAATAGAATGAGTTTGACCTCTTTTTTCTCTCTCTTTTTTTTTTTTGTTTGTTTTGGCTTTTAATCTGTAAGTTTTTCTCCTTTTGTTATGTAACAGTTCTTGAAGGACTAAAAGAAATACCCCTCTTATCTTAGCCATACCTGGAATAAGAGGTTCTGCTCTAGTGAAGATGATAGAGACAAGGGATGTAGAAAAGGAAAAGCTGACTAAAAAGTGGAGCTATGTGAAATTAGGTTTGAACTAGATGTGACATTTGGGAGATGTCCCTGTACTTCTGGGTAATAAAACCCAGCATTCTTTCCCATCATCCTGTGAAAGCAAGATCCATTCCCTTTCCTCCAGTTACGATCACTTAGTAATGTAATTGTTCTAGTGGTAAACATATTGCAGCTGTGATTTGGAGAGCTGGAGCATGCAGATACATTGTATGTGCAGGTGATCTTATTTCTCTGCCTTTTGCTATTGGTATTTTAATTTTAGCCAAAAAAGTGTCACACACATCAGAAGGTGTTTCCACAAAGTTTCCTGAAAACAAACGCCTAGAAAAAGACCCAAGTTGTAATGTTATTTCAGTGTAACCTAATGTGAAGGATCTGGATTATTTTATGATGTTCTGTTATCACTTAGCCTTTCTGAGCTAGTTGGGGCCCTAGGGAGTACCACGTAGATGTCCAGAGGTGAAGCAGACAGATTTATGTGGTCAAACCTTTTAATGACTGTTGTGAATTCAATATAAATTATTTGAATTTGCATTCATTATAAATTTTAAATCTATTTGAGCATCACTTACCTGCTGTATTAACAGCCAAAGAGTAATTTTTATTTGACTCTGCATTACTGTAAGGCAAATATTGGTTGAGAAATTTAAAACTATTTTTCTAAATCTTTTAGGTTTACACCAGCTCTTCTGCTTATTAAGATTCCAGGTCATGTTTAATTGTTTATCCAATCTGTGTAAGTAACTTGCACTAGGATATCCAGGTGCTATGTAAACACTTGGACTGAAATGTTTCTGGAAGACACAGGTTTTATGTGGAGTTTCTTTCAGCCACTGTTAATACATCATGCTGCTGCATACTCTGCTTGTCCCATGAAGCATGGCAATGGCCTAGAAACTGGACTTCTAAGACAGACTTCTTGAGCTCAGGAATTTCTTTATTTTTCTTTAACTTACCAGAACCACAAAATTCTAATATGAATTTCAGGATCCCTTAAGCCTCTCAAAAAAATTGGAAGGAAATGCTATTTTGCAGGGTTTCAAATACAAATGAATAAGGCTTATTAGTCAATTTCCCCTCAAAAATAATAGTTCATTGTATATATTTATGTTAAAACTAAGGTCAGATTTGATCAAAAGGTAGTTTAAAGCTGGCTAAGTTCTTGTTCCTGCATCAGTATTGTTATTGAGTTTCATGACAGTTTTATTAATCATCCACTGACAATTAAATGAGATTTTCTGCTAAATACCTCAAGTAAACAGTCCTTGCATTAAAGGCCCTGGAGTATATAACCTCATCTGTTGAATTAATGGCCTGTATCTGGGAACATGTCATCTGTTTGATTCAATTAAAGTTTTTTTACACTATGGAGCATTTGTGCAAAATGGTCTGTGTGCCTTTCCATTCACTGTGCGCTGACAAACACTTGTAGGAACTCTAACACAGCTAAATCTGTTGATTTGTATTTTTGGATTTGTTTGTTTGTCAGTCAATAAGAGACCATTGAGTTTACCACTCAGAGAAGCCATTATCCTAGGAGAATTCTGCAGTTAGAAAGGTAGCTCGTCCACAAGCAGCAGATCCTTTGCAGGATGTTCACAAGGTAGTGGTGTGAATCAAGTCTAAAGCCTGTCATAGGAATTGTCTACTGCTAAGAGTCTGTTGTCTCATTATCTGAGACAATATGCACATCCAAACCTGAGGTGTGATGACCAGTGGAGAAACCTGGTAATTTGTGTACCCCACCATCTGCAGTACATCTGGGTCCAGGAAGATTTAGCAATCTGTTGACCTGGACAGTAGTCCTGTGCAAAACTGTAGAGGCTCCTTGATCATGCAAATATACCTGCTTTCCTGAAGCCCTGTTGAACCCTTCCAGCTCAGTGATGCCTCACGTATCCCTGTGCACGCCTAGGGTAGGCTCAGGTTTTCTAGGAAGGCTGAAGAGTCCTGTTTCTAGGCTGCACAGATGAGCAGTGTGGAAAAGACATTGAGCTGTCAGGTTGACTGCTCATGCACCGTGTGAAGGTTTGTGCAGACTTACTCCCCTCCTCTGGGACAGTTTGAGCTCTCTCAGTATGTCCACAGCGCTCTGTGTAACCTTAAGCCTGATGTTCTTCCACTGCATCCAGCCTCTGGAGATCTGGCTCTCCAGCTTCATGTTGTGCATGAGGTGTGACACATTTCCAGCTGTCACTCCTGTGCTAGCTGCTGTGCAGTAACTGCTCCAGCAGGACAGATACAGCCCCAACATCCCAAACAAATCCAAATAATTACCAAACTCTGCAGTCAACATTTCCAGGTAGAAAAAGGAAATTAACATAGAACAACTCACACCAAAATGTCTGACCTGATGAAGGAGTAAAGGTGGCCAGCAGGAAAACAACTCAGATGTGCCACCATACAGTGTTCTGTACTGAAATCAGACACATTTCTGCCAGGCTGGTCAACCAGAGAGCCTGTTTTATCTGACTGAACTCAGGGCTGAACTTATGGATAGTATACAGCATCATGATATGTCCCAGTTACTCCTAAAACCATGCTTAAAAACATGAGTAGCAAATGTATTTGTAGTAAATGAGGCATTTTATTCACTTGTTGGTCTATAAAAATGTGGGTAACTCATGCTTAGCTCTTCACTAAAAGAAGAAGTAATAATTTATAAGGCAGTTATACATTATTTATAAATATACTTGCAGTATAAAATATTAATGTTTTTCCAAGAACTGGAAAAACAAAATCAGGCTTCCGCAAAGCATAGTAGATATTTTTTAGTCCCTTTTCACACAACACAGACATTTATGCAGCTTTTCCTTCCTTCCATTTCCAAATGCATTCGTTTTTTTCTAGTTTATTATTTTAATTTACATATTTATGCATTACAGCTGTGTCAAGGGTAAAATGATGAGGGGTTTTGAATATTAGCAGGAAGACCTACAAGTGCTATTTGGTGCACATTGGGAAAAATCTTCTTATCTGTACACACTTTCCTGGAATCACAAATGTTGGAAAGTCTCACTGGCTCTACTGCTGACCACAAAGGCAATAACACAGTAACGAAGCTTTAAGTTCATAATAGAAAAGCTACATAATAATGAATAAAAGCTACATAAATAAAAGATACATATATCTTTTGCACAAAATTGCAGTCTAATTTCATCAGCAATACCTGACACTGTGAAATATGAAGCAGTCTAAGCTACACTGCAAAAATCCATACTTACTGAAATACTCAAAACACAAGTTATTGTTTTAGAAATCAGTATAGTGATGAGCCTCAGGTCTTAGGTACTTTCTTCTTTTTGTATGAATCATTATCTTGAGTGAAAATAATTGCTTATTTTTCTGTATTCTATTAATGAAGTCATGAGAAGCTGCCTGTACTTTTGGATTTATAGCAGAAATATTAAGAATTTAATATGTGAATTGAAGAACTTATTAAATAGTAATATGCTAGCTAGTAGAAGATGTTTCCCACATACCTGCTATTGGATACAAACTTAATATTTCTTTTGAAAATCTGAGAGAAAAAAAAAATCTCCTGTCTCTCTAACAAATTGTTTTTAATAACACAATAAAAATGCAGAGACCGCGCTTAAGTTCGAAGACCTTTGATTTTGCAACCAGCTATTTTTCATCTTGAACTATTGTTTAACTGAGTCATCAACATCACAGTGATAACACGTCAGCATTCACAGCCAATTTCTAGTCCCTAGATATACTGCTAGACAAGAATTTTCCTCCTTCCAAAAGGAGAAGGAAAAAAGGCTTTTTGAAACCAAAGCTCATCCTAGAAATGCTTTAGAAATTGAACTAATTAAATTTAAAAATTAATCCTCCATGTAATTATCAGATAACCATATTTTTTCAGATATTTAAAAATAATTCACCCAAACCTAAAATGTTTCTCTACAAGGGATATTAAATAAAAAGCTGATTAACATGTCATTTAGTGCCTTCTAGGAAACAGAAAAAAGTACTCAGATATGTAAAAATGAGTTGTATTTTCTGGTTTTGGATGACAGCACCAAGTGATAGTCTTTCCTGACAATAATGCATTGCCCTGTACCAAAAAAGGTTCCTTGGGGTTTCAGATTGTGCAATATTTCAGTGTAGTGTGTTAATATGACTCCCTTTACAGTTAATAAAATGTGAAACACACATTTTTTAAGGTTGTATACTTTTAGAGTACTTATTAGTGAAAGAAACAGTTTTGTTGAAGATAGCCCAACAGGATGAGTGCTATCCTTATTTTTTCCCAGACTAAGGCAATTTTTTTTGTAAATTCCACAAAAACAAATGAAGAGAAAACTTTTTCCTTGTTGATTTATTTGACTGTCCATTATAGTGCTTGGCATAAATTCCCACCTTGTGGATGTGTGCTAGGAAGCATCAGTTCCAGTACTGCAGTCCAGTTTTATGTCAGCAAGGTTTCATTTTGGCACTGCCTCCTTTCTGACAATCGCAACTCAAGCAAGAAAGTCTTTTTGCAATGGTCTCCTTGACATTGTAAGGAATGCATTACCTCTGCATTTAGCATCTCACCTCACAGCCTGCCGTTGTCTTTCCAAATGAAGTGTCTGAAACCAAAGGCTCCCTGTGGAGGCACTGCCAGCCCCTTCCTACAGACTATTGTTTACCGGACATGCACAAGCTGAAACAGAGCTCTTACAATGAATTTCTCATTCTTTTATATCCGAGGTGATTTACTAGGAAGTGGATTTTAATTAGCAGTTAAAGAGAGATCTATCAGGTACCTTTTTCTCATAGTCAGAGGTTCTTGCTGGCATCACATGCCAACATTCCCCAAATTGTCCCAGTCTAATATTAAAGCAAAGCACAGTCAGTTCTCAGTTTTATATCATCATAGTTATAAATGCAGTGTTAGTATAGTCAGTCAGTGTCTTCAGACACACTGAATTTTTTCTGCAGACTCTCTGCATTAATTTCCAAATTCCTTATATTTAGAAGCAGGGAAGCATCCAGGAATTTTTATTATCAGGATATCTAAAAGTTTAATTCAAATATACTCTGCATTTTGGCTGAGAATTATTGCGCTGCAGGCATCTTGGGATAAGTAGCTACATTTTTATTCTGAAATGAATATAATGTCATAACTAATTTAAATATAATTGGGAACATCATAGAAAGCTGAGGATGTGGTAATTCCCGTTTATCCATTTTTTGACATTCTTTAGTACTCAATCAGGCATGACCTTTTGTTATTTCACCATGTCTATTTAATTTCTTTCATGCAGTGGACACCATTACTGCTCAGAAATTAATTATCATAAATCCATGGAAGTTCATTATATTAGGATTAAGACAGCTGTAATCAAGAGAACGTTCCTGAAAGCCATAAGTTGATATACTTTGAAGAAGCATCAGCAAAGTGCTATTAACTGATTTAAAATATTATTTCTTATTCCAAAAATTAACTGGAATAATTTGCCCACCAACATTAAGAAACGGTAGATTTTTCCAAACCAAAATTATTTATATAGAACAATAAAATGTAAAATAAAAACTCATCTATTTACTGAAACCAGAGAGAATTTTCCAAATAAAAATGAGATATAGAAATCAAATTTGTGTTTAAATCTTTACTTTTTGTCTCAGAAATAAATGTGCCAGAATGATAAAACAGTTTCAGTTCAATCTGGAACTCAAATGTATATGATAAACCAAGGTTCACATGACTTTGGGGGGAGGGGGGGGATGGTTTAAACTTAATGCTACAAAATTTCATTGAAGTCTGAGTCGGAGAAAAGTTGTTTTATTTTACTAGCCTCGAATTAGAGGATTGTTTTCATGCTGAATGTATTTCTAAAGAATCAGAGTACAGAAAAATTGCCATCTGATTGACTACAGTGAACACAACTGGAACAGTTGCAGAGACCTTTTATATGCCGGGCAACTCTTGTGACTATAAAGGCTTAAATTTAAAAAATATATATATGTTTAAAAAATTTATAATGAAAATCAAAGGTTGCAGGATAAATTTTAGATGTGTTTTCAAATGGCCCAACAAGGCAAACCAGTTCAGCTATTTAGACTAACCATAATTATTTATATTATGAGAATTATTTGTCTGGTAGAAAACACTGGGAATGAACAGAGTTCCAGCAGAAAGACAGAACCTGACTCAGGAACAGTTTGAGATTCACATCACAGCTGCAATTATGATGATTGTTGAGCATCAGAGCATAATTTCAACACAGAAAGTTTTCCCTTTTAGTCTTAAAAGAAGACTGTAAAGACTTCACTCCTCTGATAACCAAAAATCTTCTGAATGCCATCTAAAACTGTTAATTTCTAATGTTCTGTATGTCATGGTGGTATTCAGTCATGGAGTCTCTCTCCTAATTTGCTAAGGAAGATGAGTCAAACATATTGTATCTTGTTTCATAAGATGACATCTTTATTCCCCATACATTCCTTTTGCCTTTTCCTCCATTCATTCCAGCTTGTTCTTTCTGAACAAGCCTGAACACAGGTACAGACAGTATTTTGGATGGAATTTTTGGAGTGGCTTGAACAATGGCACTGAATTGCCAATTTCCTCCTGAAAATGTTTTGCTGTGTGTATTCCACTAGTCTTGCTATAGCAAAGACAGTTCTCTTTTCATCAGCTTTTCGAATATTTCCTCCTAATGAGTTCCTAGTTTGCAGAAGGATTTATTAAACACCATATAAATGGCTTTGCATCTCAAATTGTGAAGTTTCTCAGTTTCTATTAATCCTCAATGTCATCCAGACTCAATTTGTCACATTACTAAGAGTACTTCTTAATATTATCTTATTAGCAGGTGTCTAGATTGGGTAGAACAGCAATTCAGGGAAGTCCTTAATATTATACAAAAAAATTAACCCTTGATCTCTGTGCAAATCATTCTGTTAATCACCTTGTTATATTCCACCCCCTCGTATACTCTTTCATTAGCCTACATTTTATAATTCTACCTGTAATTTTCTTGACATAAATAAGCAGCACACATTTTACTTAATTTATATGATACAAAAGCCACAGACAAACAGCAGAGACAAACATAACAAGGCATGCTGAGAATCACTTCATGAAACATAACGTTTCCCTCAAAATGGTTCAAGAAATTCCTAGAATATTTTCCTGTTATATATACAAATTTGGTTTCTTTCATTCTTTCTTAAAGAATAGTTTATCTAATTTTTGACAGTAATTCAAGTCCTTAAAATTATTGAAAATCATTTGATCTGTGACTATTTCCAGAGGGTCTAATCAGATTTAATGCTCCAGCCTTGCAGGCTTACCTTTGCTTTGGAGAATTGTACCCTCTCTAAATGAAAACTTCATCAGACATATGAACAGTTGTTACATGGCTTTGTGCAACTTTTTTGAAACCCAGCTATTAATAGTGAAGGACACTATTTTTGTTTTACCAGTGAAATGTCTGATTTTTGTGCAGAACTTATGTAGGTTTTCTTAGAAAAAGCTACTTGAAAAGGAAAAGAAGATTCTGTCAGGAAAAAATTGCTAATAGAAAATGTTCAACTTTTTCTGTTGCCTGAGTCCTTTTGAATGCCCCAACTTCAGCTGGTCAAGAAGTGAATACCATAAGAGCTTTTTCAGCTGCGTTAAAAGCAGCTTGGCATCAAATTGCCTTTCTCTAAATCTGCACAACTTTCCTGGCAGTCTGTGTTACAACTTTTGCAGAGGGCTCCCATGTAATTACACCAAAAGTGCATAAAATAAAGATGCCTCTCCTTTGGTTAAACCCTAGTTCAGCTCTCTTTGGAGCAGCGTACCTGGTGTGGGTCTGCAAATCAAGGAATATGCTGAAAATTTGAGAAAATTCAGAGGAAAACTGCAAGACTGACTAGAGTTGAAAAACAAATAGAGAACTGACTTGCAAGAGAATGTGTTTATTTTGTTGAAGAGAAGGTTAAAGGGCTGCCCAGCTGCAACCTCAAAGTGGATCCCACACAGCAGGAAAAATATCACAGAGGTAATTTTGAAACAGCAGGCAAAACTATGGAAGACCCAGTGATGGGAAGCTGACATCTTGCAAAAGCTACACTACAAGCAAGCTTTCAGTCTTGATTATGAACATGTGAGGAAGACATGCAGTAGTTTCTTTATGATTTCAAAACAAGATTTAATCTTTTTGAAAAAAAAAAATCATGGTCTATTTAAACACAACTGTTGTATTTGAAATAGAAGATAATTCCAGAATATACTGGCTTATGCAGTGGAACTGAGGAGATGGCTACACTGGTCCCATCTGTTCTCAACATACCTGATTTACTGAATGCATTTTCTCTGACATTACACTGTACAGTAATAATGCAGTTATTTCAGCCTTAATTTTTTTCTTCTGTCTTCTGTTTTGTCTTGTTTGCCTTGCTGGCTTTGCATTTTTTAATTTCTTTTTGTTGCATTTATTTACTTATTTGTTTTGTGTGTGTTTGTTGTTTTTTATTGGTTGGTTGTCTGTTTTGTGTTGTTTTTGTTTGGTTTGGTTTGTTTCTTTCTTTCTTTTGCTCCAGGAATTGGCCAAGGGGTTCCAGTGGTGGCCCTTATTGTCGAAGGAGGTCCCAATGTCATCTCCATTGTTCTGGAGTACCTGCGAGACACTCCCCCTGTTCCCGTTGTGATATGCGATGGCAGTGGCCGAGCATCTGACATCCTTGCCTTTGGCCACAAATATTCTGAAGAAGGAGGGTAAGTGATTTCATGACATATGTTCTTTCTCTATCCACAGGTTCAATTCACACAGTGGTAAAGCGGAGCACAGGAAATTATTAACAATACTGCACATAAGAAACACCTACCTCACATGGCCATTTCCATCTTTGATATGGGTGAAATTCTGAAGGTATTCAGAGCATAACAAAATGAGCCTTAAAACAAGCCTCGTCTCTGAATCTGCTCTGCTTCAGGCTGGAGAGTACCAGCTCCCTCAACCTTTCTTCATGTATGAGGTGATCCACTCCCTTCATCATCTTAGTGGCCCTGCTTAGACAGGGACAGCTACTCCAGCCCTGGAGAAAGCTACTCTGCAGTGCATCACCACCGTACAGGAGATTGTTTGTGATGGAAAAAATTAATCTGAGGACCCCTTCTTTGCACCCTCCTGCAGAAGTTTGGCTGTGCTCTTGGTCTGTTTCTTGGATGGGTCTTTCCCAGGCACCAGTTAACAAGGACTTGCCCCTGCATCATAAGGGATCAGTTGCAAATAAGGCGACAGGCATCCTAGATAGGCAGAGTAGTAGCATTTCCATTAGAAAATGCTGAAACTTTCTTGGGCCACAGTCTTGTGGCTGCCCTAACCTGTTCCTTACCTGACAGCCACAAGCACCCTGGTTGCTGGGTTGATCACCCAAGGTTTCTGGGTGATCAGCAATGATCATGGACTTTCCATCTCAGAAGTTCCCAAATCATAACTCAGTCTGATGCCCAGAGTAGAAAATAACAAATAAAGAGAAGGTTTAACAATTTAAAAATATAAATCTGTAAATACTAAGCTCTAGACCAAGCAGTATTATGTCTTTTAGAACTAAATGTGATCATGAACTCACTCAACCTAAAACTCCTACTGGGAAACAGATTGTTTTCCACCAATGCTTAAATCTATTTTATATTCAGGTTCATGCTTAGTACAGCATTGCATCTGTGATACATAAGAATGTGCCAGGTTTCACTGAATCTTTGAGATGTTGTTTCTCTGTTTTCAGTGACCTCATTGATAACACTTCACATGACCTTTTTTAAATATCCTTGTATTTGTTATGTACATCTACCTTGTCTGTGTTCTGATATCACCATAAAAACATACAGGAGGAGACTTAATTAATGTATTTGAATATATAAATGTGGCTTGTATGAAAGGCTTTTTACAAGGATCTGTAGTGACAGGACAAGGGGCAATGATTTTAAACTGAAAGAGGGTAGCTTTAGACTGGATATAAGTAAGATATTCTTCACTGTGAGTGTGTTGAGGGACTGGCACAGACTGCTGAGAGAATTCCATCCCTGGAATTGTTCCTGGCCATGTTGCATGGAACTCTGAGGAACTTGGTTCAGTGAAATGTGTCCCTGACCATGGCAGGGACATTGAAATTGGATGATCCTTAAAGATCCCCTCCAACCCAGGCCATTCTATGATTCCATGAATTTATGATGCTGTGGTTCTATTTCGTCATCACAAACTCCTGCCTGTAGAAAAGGCAAGTTATAGTATCAGTAGAGGCAGAACATGCAATTTCTTACCTGAAACTCTCATATCTGGCTTTGTGAAAGGTATTATTCTGTCTTACTATGGGTCTTGTTAATGTGGGGGATGTGGAGGTCCCATTCCAGATTGTTTCCTGCAACATTATTGACCAACAAAATTACTCTTTTTTTCTTCTGTTCACTTTGCACTGAATAGAATGCACAAACTATGAAATTTACCAAACTAGCCAGTGGAAATTTCTGTGTGTTCATCCTGGTTCAGAAAACATCAGTCTGGCATGCAGTGATATTATCAATAATACTAGAAGTAAAACACCAATGGTCTTATATTCATTAAAATATTTTATCCAAATGCATTAAGACTTCAGCTATAAATTGGATCAATTTTCCCCATCTCTAACCTATGTTTGAGTAGTGCTTAGCACTATGAGGAGAATACCAAATAATTGCCATGTTAACTGAATTCAGCTAACAACTTTTTCTTTTGGATATAATCTAAGTAGGTTATACAAAATTGTGTTTATTAAACTCTAAATCAAGGTAGTACATCTAAGTTGCATGCCAAGTTTAATTCTGCAGTCACTGTGTAATCAGACTATCAAATCAAAAACCTATTTTAATTCTGGCCACCTGTCAGAAGCAAGGTGTTCTCTGAGACACAGCATATCTTCCAGCTGCTATGGACTGGGTATCTAATTTAAATAATTCAAAACTTAGATCAGTAATGGCAGAAACAAACTCACTTGTGTGTTTATATTATTATGCTTATTTTGCACAATCATCAATTCTAACTCACAGCAGCCCAACAAAGATTAATTTTCTACACATAAAAATGTGTGTGTGTCTACTAAGCACTGCTGTGAGTTCTGTGAGCTTTTAAGTTAATTTGAAAGTTTGTTTCCATGGGGAAAATAGCTATATCTGGAAATGACAGAGAAAAAATATTTCTCTCTGCTTGAGTTTTGATCAATGTTGTGCCAATCAATCCATTTAGAGAATTCTTTAGTGTATTAAGCAGTTGCCTATCTGCCCAACAGGTGCTTTTGTACTGGGTTTCAAAGAATTGTGTTGTGCCAGCCTTCCCTCCTTGTTAATTATTCTTCCTAGAACATTCCACATAGCAGAAAAATTCATGATTTCCTATATTAATGGAGGTGTGGTACAATGCAAATGCCCGTGCATCTTTGAAAGGACAGGACACAAGCTTCAATCTGCCTTTTTAAGGCCTAATTGTAGGCTTTTCTCATAACAAGGCAGACATTTCACTCCCACAGGACAGCCTTTGGGTAGGAGTTTTCGCTGTGAGAGCAGCCTCAGTGGAGGAGGCTGCCAGCAGGACCCAGAGCTGTGCCCGTGCCGCCTCGCAGGAGGAGCCGCCTCTCTCCGCGAGGCCCCACGAGCGGGTAAAGCACACTCTGAAGGAAAGATGTCTTTGGAGCAAAATCAGTTTGGGGGTCTCATTGTCTCAGCTTTCTCACTGAAGTTTCAGGGGACGTGAGGCACATGTGCCGTTGTCCGCTGAGCTGAATTTTTTAGCATTACGAGTGTCAGATGCACAGAACTGACATGGGGGAGGGTTAAGTTTATTAGGATTTTAATATCAGAAACTATATTTTGGTTCCTTGGTCTGGAAAAGTCTGTAACAGAGTTTTAAGAATTCAATAGGTGGCTATATTTCAGTACAAGTAAATAAAATTCTCGGAAGTAATTTAGTAGAGCCGAGTAAATTCCTGGTACCTTTTACATTTTAATGACAAACATGCTATGTCCACAGGATAACTTAAATAAGAAGGCATCTTAAATGCAATATTCCCCATGTAGTAAATTGGAAGAATTTTTTGGTTGCTTTTCACTATTGGCCTTGATTTAAGGGTCAGGTTTTTCAGGCTCTGAAGCACTTATTTTTTCTTTTACTTGAAAATGCAATGAACAGCATTGAGGGAAGAACATAAGATCAATCATAAAAATCTAAATTTAGATTTAGCTACTAAGCCCTAAGTGAATATCTTCATTGGTAGTAAATCTCCTTCACACAGAGCTGGAGTATTTTGGTTTGTATAATCAAGGATGGATGCCTTTTCATTTCATTTACCTGCGTAAAAGCAAAAGCTGAAAGTAAAAGAAATGCAAACTGCAACTTTATAGGAATGTTTTGAAGCTTCTAATTCTCAGAGATTTTATTTCATTATTAGATACTGAATTTAAAATCAGAGAAATGAAACACTAGGTTAGAATTTATGTCACTTCTTAGAAAAATATTTCCTTACTGAATGAGAAATTACTTGCAGTATTGGAATGCAGTCTCCAAGTTGAAATTATAGCTCATTAACTACTCTATCAGTTCTACTCCTGCAAGCAAGAGACTCTTAAGAGTTCAATTTAATGCCATAAAAATTTACTTCTTGCCTAATGTTCGCAATGAAATATCAACCATTCTCTGTGCTTTAAATGAGCATCCTCATATGAGAATCATTAAAGATTGCCTTTGGACTGATCTTTCTCTGGATCCACTGTGGCATAGTTTTAGGGTTCAAATCTGAAGAAGATTATTTAAATCCCTTTTGTCTTATAGGCAAAATACAGGAATTTTTCACTTTGAGCAAAAGGGATCATAATGTATGATACTGTTCTTCAATATCCCCCATGGTCTGTACCACATCACCAGGAACCATTGATCCAAATCATGTCTGAATTAATTTGTAAAATTATTTTCACATTGCATATTTTTATAAAATTACTTTTCTCTTGTAACAAAGAACTTTGCAAATCAAAACTGGGACACAAGAAGGTCAATTTGTTGACCTTGGGAGGGTAAGGTGATTCCTCATAAAAGCACGCAGAAATAATCCGTGTTTGAATACAGTGAAGGAATAATTACATAAAATTTATTTTATTACAAATAATAATATAATTTATTTCTTACAAATAATTTATTTTCTGTCTTTTCACAAACAATGATATGCAAAATGTGTGAATTTGAAAATGTGTAAGCCAGTCCCGCAAAGTTGCACAACTTATTTGTAATCCAGTGGAAAAAAATATGAGTAGAGCCTCTTGTCATGTTTCTTACATAAAGTGCCATTGTCTGGAGTGCAAATTATAATTAAAACAAAAAATCCCCTAAGGTTCCTAAAAAGAAGGGCAGGGAATACTTTTCATATCCCACTGACATTTTATGGATATATTTACCTTATCTTGGGAAAAAAATACTTCAAAAATGAACAGTTAGAAACCGATTATGCGCAATTCATTAAGTGAAGTGTATTATTTAAAGACATGTCAAAGCATTTTGAGAACAATACATTTTTAAAAATCTATGATGGAGTTGCATTTTGAAAGTGGGCTAGTGCATAATCTTTTTAACTCTCTAGTACATTGTATGATTCCAGTACTAAAAATCTTTGAGGAAAAAGAAAGTTAAACAAGTTAGTTGGTGGGCTACATGCCAGATCTTTCTCCAATCATCTCTACAAAATCATATGCCATGAGTATGAAAGATTAGGTGAAATGTCTCTTATATCCTCAAATATTAAGCATAGCTTAAAAAAATAAATTCTTTCTGAGGAGTAGGCCAAAACGTTGTCATCAGTCTTCTGCATCAACCAAAGCAATGAAGAAAGTTTTGCTTTACTGTTTAATCATCTAGTATGTCTTGGACAGAAACAGAGTATTGCCTTTTTTACTTTGTCAGTTCAGGTTTTTGAAGTGGCCTCTCCTGATTGATCCTAAACAATAAATCATAGTAACATAGAAAAGTTTCGATTGGAAGGCTTCTTTAGAGGTCATCAAATCTGACTCCCCTGCCCTGAGCAAGCTCATTTTCAAGTAGATCAGGTTGTTCAGAGTCCTCTCTGACCTGAACCCGAACGTTGCCAGGGATGGGGCACCTATCAGCTCTCTGGGACACCTCTTTCACTGTTTTATCATTGTTGTAAACAATCTTGTTGTAAGCATCTTTCTATTTATACCAAATCTAAATCAACACTCTTCTAGTTTTAAAAACATTGTTCTTGTTCTATTACAACAGGCTCTGCTCCTATGTCTGTCCCCATCTTCCTTACAGGCACCCTACAAGTGCTCAAAGGCTTTAATAATGTTTCCTCAGAGCCTTCATTTCTCCAGGCTGAACATCCTCAACTCTTTCAGCCTTTCCTTACAGGAAAGGTGCTCCAGTCATTTGATCAACAGCAAAGCCTCCTCTGGACCTGCTCAAGCAGGTCCATGTCCTTCCTGTGCTGGGGATCCCAGAGCTGGATGCAGCACTGCAGTGGGTTCTCATCAGAGCAGAGCAGGAGGACACAATCCTCTGCCTTGCCCACAGGGCTTTGGATGCAGGTCAGGACATGATTGTTCTTCTGGGCTGTGAGTGCACACTGTGGGCTCTTGTACAACCGTTCACACATCAGGGCCCCAAGTCCTTCTCCAGAGGGCTGTTTGTGATCTGTTCATCCCCCAGCCTGTGCTGCTCTTTGGGGCTGCCCCAAAACAGGTGCAGGCCTTTGCACTTGGCCTTGGGGAGTTGTTGAATACCTCAGCCTTTTCTTTGTACGTTATTGTGAGTTTGTAAGCCTTGCTTACCACATGGGGAAAATGCTTTCTTCAACCTTCCTTTTCTCACTGACATACCTGTAGAAACCCACCCTGTTATTCTGTGTATCCCTTGCCAAGTCCAGCTTCCTCTTTGTCTTGGCTTTCCTCACCCCATCCTGCATAATTTGGCTGTGTCCCTAAACTCTGCCCAGGTTACCTGTACCTTTTTCACTGATAGTGCATTTACTGCTTTTTTTTAGTTTAACCAGCAGGTCTCCACTCCTCCGTGGTGGTCTCTTGCCTTCCTTGCCCTATTTCTTTCACCTGCGGATAGCTCATTCTTATGCTGTATGGAAAGTCTCCTTAGAAATATGTTCTGCTCCTTAAGGGCAATTTCCCAGGTCAGCTGCCCAGAGAGCCACTTCCCAGGGGGTCCTATTGACTAACTCCTTGAGGCCATTCAAGGGTTTTTTCTTAAAATTCAATATCCTGACTTTTCTGGAAAGCCATAGAGTTCAGTTCTGATAACCTGATGTGTCAAAACTATGGTTGGAATCTTCTGAAAAAAACAAACAAGCGAACAAAACATACCCACACACTCTTAGATGACAATTATGAGTAAATTTTGGTTCTGAAAATAAATGTAAATGTATATTGCTCTACTTTAGATGACAGATTTTTGACATTAGCTACCTAAAATCCATCAGCAACCTAGAACCTCTGGAAAAGAAGAAAAAGCTGAATAGATCTGGACTGGTAGGATAATGGGCATGTCTTATACATTTACGGAATGAAAGAATAGTTTCAAACTACATGAGGAAGAAAAAGAACAAGTTACAAGGTTGTTTTGTAGTACATCTTGTTTAGGCAGGAGCAGGACTCTTTCCATTTCAAGTAAGTGGAATTCAGAGAATCATGCCATCAAAATGCCCCAAAAAGGATTTTACTGGCAGGTTGCAAAATATTTTTACAATTGAAGCCTACTAGAAAGATAATAAAAATACTGTCTTCTACTGACACTATTATGTCTGTGATGATTTTGATGGAAGTCGTAAGTGTAGTGTTTCAGTCTGGTAAAGTGGGCCCATCTCTTTTCCTGAATCTAAAACTAGGAATCCTTGATTTTAAAAAGCATGGATTTAAGGTGTGTATGTAAGAAATGTAGTGGTGTTTGCAAAGGATATAAGTTATCCCCCCACCTGCAAGTCACAGTTGTTTTGCTCACAGTACTCTGTGAAATTACTTGTTTAACACAAATTGGATTTCGTGTCTGCCTCATAGATTTAGCCTTTAATAGCATGGAACAGTTTGTGTTTGTCCTGGCTGGACTACAGAATTGGAAACTTTGATTTGATATCTTCTAACATTTATAGGCTCCCAAGGAATAAAAGTGATACATTCTTGTTATAACTGATTTCAGTGCAAACAAAGTTATGATTACTTTACAGGAAAGATTGTTGTTTTGTTTATGTTTCTGATTATAATCATTTCAAATTTTTGATCTCATGAAGACATTGAATAGGCTTGATGTAGATTTGCAGACCCCAGAGATGTTAGAGAAAAACATTTAGTGAGGGTAGAAAACTGCATAAATGAAATTATGACTACAGGAAGTTTCTGAGCAGCAGTACTTCAACAGATGTTTTACCCTGTAGTTAAGAAAACACTTATTGACTTTTTGGGTTTTTTTAATTCTGCATCTTTCACATGAAGTTTGCTTTTCATGCTGCTTAAACTAATGCTATTATAGAGTTTCTGAGAGCTTTAATTCAAGAAAGAAAAGGAATGGTTGCTGAGGACACAATTCTGCTTTCACTCAATGCAACTTTCTCTTGCTTTCTGTGTGAGTTGGCCTGAAAGAGAGACAATTTCTGAAATGAAATTTCAGCCTTGGATTCTACACATTTTTTAAAGAAAATTAGATTATTATAAGAAAGTGGGGTGGTTTACATTCCAGAAATTTGGAAATGTTTTCTGAAATTTTTAATTTTAAATTATTCCAAGTCCATGTATTTTTTCATATAATTTTCCTGCTCTTTCATATATTTCACTTTCATATGTCATTTCCAAGGAAATCAGTTATTTATATGAAAATATAAAAACTCATTAGCTTCTCCAGGTGATGTTTTTAGGAAACTTGTTCATTGTGAATAACCTCTTTTTTCTTTCTTCATTTGAAGGGTGGAAAATTGCATAGTTCTGGTCTACTTATAAATACAGTGATAACACCATTTTGTTTAAATTTGATTAAAGCAAATTTCCAACGCCTTTTTTTCAAGACCCTAAAATCAGAATTTATATCATATATGACCTACTAGCCTGCAACTCAAAGTACTTCAGTGCTTCTCTGGGTATCAGTCTTTCCAAGCTGATTCTCTTTAGCACAGAGTCCTACATTTCTTCTTGTATTCTTGACATCATGTTTCATGTCCCCATGTGCTTGCAACACCCTTACTCTTGTACAGGAGATCAGGTTATCTCTCTTACAATTCCCTCACAGTAAGTGCTCTGCTGCCAGCTCCAGTGCTGTGCAGCAAGAGGGCTGGAAGTTGTAACTCATCACGTGTTGCCTTTTTGTGAGGGAGGCAGGTCATGCTCCAGGGAAGGAGTGTGCTTACGTGCTGCCTCACGCCTGAGCAGTAGATGCAGGGTTGCTACCTCTCCTGCATCCCAGGAAATAGGACATCCAGAGGCCAGACTGATCCGAGATGAAAACAGGAGGTGCAGAGGAAGACTTACTGCTCAGAAGGAGTCTGTGATAATGTAGAAGACAACAGAAGAAGCCAGGCATAGAAAGAAGAGTGATCCATCCACACAGCGTGGTCTAAAATCCCATGTAAATTCATTTTAATCCAAACACATTGACATATGCCTTCCAGGCTTCTTTTTGAAGCCAAAGTTCTATTCAACAGGAATATTTACTGCCAAAATCAAATCCATGTGGTAGAGAACATACACATTCCATATGCCAGATCTTCCATATACTTCCACGCACTTCTTTCGCATTCCCATTTGTTGTCTCTTCTATTAACATGTCTGCTGCACGTATAAAGACTAGATAATAAAATCGGATTTGAAAATCAGTGGTGTAATGAGTTTCCTGCAGTCTCATTTGTGCCTCTTCACTGCAGTAGTACAGGCACCTTTAGCCAATAGTATGCAAAAGTGAAGGATTTGGTCATTGTTCTCCCAAAGCAGCTGCCCTAAGGTAACAATGGCTTTTAGATACCTGCTGCTCCTGATATTTTTCTGCAGTTGCTGCAGGGCTAAATAAGTTTTATCTTCTGGCCTAAAGTATGACACATGAAGATTCTCTGATTTTCACTCCACTGGATGACTTATCCCATAAAATATTTCAACTTAGCTAATTCAAAACACTGAGATATAATTTTTAAATTAGAAAACTGCTGTAGTATAGAAGCATCAAAGGATACATGTTCTAAATTAAATCCCACTATTTTGTAATTTTGACATTGAGAACTGAAATGTTTCACCCAGAAAAGTCCTGAGAAATAGTTGGTTTTTTTTAAATGAAGAGGTAGGTAGTACTTACATTTCATATACTATTACTATTTATTTCAGCTGTTAGGCCACTTTTTGGAAGTACTGGCCTTGGCATTGAGGAGGAATATAAAATGAGTTCTCTTGAGCTTCAGGAAGATCAACATGGCCAAACAAAATGCTTTCTTTGAGTGGAGTGAGAAACAGAGAAATTTGTTTGTTAGCTTATGAGGTTTTGTGTAGCATCAGTAGTGAGTGAGTTGACATATTCAAACTAAAATCAAAACCACTGACAACATAAATGTTTCCAGTTTCATAAAATTAACTACAAGTTGAATTTTTCTAACTCACTGATAGACAGGAGTCTTCAGTTCACTTAAAAGTGTTCGTCTCCCTCAAATTCAGACTGTCAGCGTGGTTCTTGTTTTTGTTAAGAAATCCCACTGAGGTGATAGTTTGAATGACCTTCAGTCATGCAATATGTAGGAACTGATATGAAAACTTTGTAGATGAGGGACCTCAGCACAATCAACCTTTTCTCCTAGAACAGTGTTTTCCAATTTATCTCTTATGGTTTCAGCAATTCCTGATCTTGAAACCTGCCCAAAATAACCTTCAGTGATCTCTTGACTCTTATTTTTTTGACATTTGTCCCTGAAAACAGTTGAAATTAAGTTGACAGTTTTCACTCATGTCTATTTTTTTACTTAATCTTTTCTTTTTGAATTTCAGACTGATCAATGAGTCTTTGAGGGACCAGTTGCTAGTTACCATCCAGAAGACTTTCACATACACCCGAACCCAGGCACAGCACCTCTTCATTATCCTGATGGAGTGCATGAAGAAGAAGGAGCTGGTATGTTGAGTTCAATGCATTGTTTTGTTCAAGTCTTTTATGTGCCTTTTGGAAGGTATCATAAATCCGATCTCTGTTTTACAGACTCTAAAGTGGTATCATGCTGACTTTTGTTTACTCAATATTTTTGCATTTAAAGTGACTAATGCAACAGATCTGTTCTCTTTTGTAAATTCCTCTATGTTTCCTCTGACAAATAGAATCTAGCTAGTAGGATATGGATATTACGATTTTTCAGTCATCCTCAGGCACATCATGACTACAATTTGACTTCATGCAACTACAGAAAGCAGAAAAGGCATAATTATGCATCTCTCCCTGGGACTGCACGTTAAAGACGCTGTAGAGTTGCAGAAGAATCATGAGGGCTCTTACCTTACTGTGGAGATATATGACATGAAAGGAAAGCAGCTTCTCTCTGAGGCTTGTGTTCTGCAGTGGCAAGGCTACCCTTGAACGCATCCTTGTATTCTCTTGAAGAGTACAAGATCTTTCAACCGTTTCTTGGAGATCAACAAGGCTGCTTTTGCAGAAATATTTTTGAAGAAAAAGCACATTGAAAAAATTTGTGATTCAAATTTTTATCTGTCACAAACTGACTGGACAGACATGCTAAAATTTTATAACTTAATCTATCTTCTAATGTTTGGGTTTGGTTCATATCACTGGTTCTGGGAACTCCAGGTTCCTGATAATGCCTAAACTGAATTTGCTGTAACATTTCTGATCCACTGATCAGAAAGAGTGATTTTTTTAGGGTAACAGCATTAATTATTTTGTGGCCATTTCAGTAGTAACAGTAGTAGTAGTAGTAGTAGTAGCATTAGTAGTAGCAATATTAATACAAAATTTTAATAATAATAGCACCTACTTGTAAACCACTGTTCTGCATATAGACATAAAAAGCATATCTCTAGATAGAAGAGAAAAGAAAATAATGAGGAAGAGAGGGAGGAAGGGAGAGAGGAGCACAAAGACAGGAACAAAAATGGAATGACAGAAAGCAGAGGTAGATGTTGAATTATCTAGACTAGAAAAATGCAATTCTTCATTACTCCAAACATCTAAATCCAGAAAAGGTTGTTAGACTTTAAACAAAGCCCTCTACTGAAAAATAACAGAAGATTCTGTCCACAGTATTCACATTAAGATTTTTAGTCCAAGCAAGGCTGTGCATTTGTTACAGGTTTCTTTGCAGATATGCAACATCTGTAACCACTGACATTCTCCACCTACTAATCTTGTGAAGACCTATTAGTCAGGACATGGTGTGTCCAAAATTAAGTATTCTGAATTTGAATTTGTAACACTAGCCTAACTATATATAAATATAATACATTAGAGCAGTTGCTTCTGTCTAGTACTAAGTTGTACTCAGCTAATTCTAACATTGGTACGCTAGAAAGATTTTATGTCTCAACTGGGCTTGCTAGGCTAAGGGTGTCCTGTAAGACTCACAACCTCCTATATGTATGTAAAAGAAAGGTGGTGCTCATGGTGCTGAAGGCAGCATAACCAGAGGAAATGGATAACTTTGGGGTTGTGAAGTACCTCCAGGGGTGAGTGGTGACTTCAAAAATGTCCTTTGTTCCTACAAAGCCAGATGCTTCACATTGCCACATCTGTCCCAGTTTTTGTCCTTCCTCAAGCTTGACCCTCTGATTGGGTTGTTGACTTAAGGAAAAACACTGCTTGATGAGGTGACCATCATTAGTCTGATCAGCCCCTCAGAAAATAGAAGGAAGATGCATCAGATTGTCTCAGAGAGCTTAGCAGCAGCTAGATTGATCTAGCTATTTTCTTTACATTCGTGGTCAGTGTGCCTGCCTATCTGATTTTGTAGCTGCTGGATTGATAGAGAACAAAGTAGACAGTGGAGGAGAGGCTTGTCCTATTTCTGTGTGCCACTAAATAATTGAATGAAAACAGGGTGCAGCCAGGAAGATGCTCGTAAAGTACATCAATACAGCTGAATCACAGATGAGGAGAACGAAAATAAAATGCAAGTAACAAATGCAAGGAACAAAAAGCTTTCTTGGAAATAATTGTTCCTTCTCTACCTGCTTAAAATGTGTAAAAAGTCTGTCATCAGTTATATAAATCTAATGCAACTGTTGTAGCCAGGGAAAAAGCATAATCATAGCAAAAAATTACCCCTTTTCTCAGATGATGAGATTTTTCAAGCTCTGACATTTTGGATTTCATACTTAAATAATGATCTCTGAATTGTACACCCAGAAAGCATCATCATCATCATTATCATCATCATCATCATCATCATCATCATCATCATCATCATCATCATCATCATCATCATTATTATTGTGTAATGTTCCATTTACTTGATTAAGTTTAAAATTTTTGTTGAATAAAAGCTGAAGTACACACGATGAATGATAAAGTGAGGCCCTAGAAGGGGAGTGATCTAGGTGTGTTAGATTTGCAAGACAGAAGAATTTTAACTTCTCAATTCAATGAATAATTTTTATGAAATTATTTATCTGAGTTGGCATTACAAGCATCAGAGTTTTGTTCAGAAATGCATTTGGACCAAGGTGCTTAATGTGGGCTAAGGTGTAAGAATCTATTTAAAATGAAGTAGACTACACATATCTGTGTACATATAGCTGTGGATTACAAGGGTAGGATACTATTTTATAGCTTATTTGTGGAGATTCTCTATTGTCACATTTACATAGAATTCTTTTTAAAAGTTTATGCCAAGACCTGTTTTATGTTAAAATAAGAGGATGAGGGGTCACCAAAGCTAAGTAGTCAGGAAGCAGGTTAGGAGACTCCACTTCAAGACATCCCTGAAAAACACAGTGTTGGGTAATAGCTCAGAAGTCCGTTTTTAGCTTTCAAAGGAGTATTTACTTCTGTCTCAATAAACAAATTAGTCTTAGTATTTTCCCTTAAAGATGGTGTCTGAGTTTTCTGGCAACTACAGGCGGCTCTACTCTTTTGGGAGCACTTCATTTTGCAGCTAGGACTGGCATGTTGCTGGAGTGCTTTGTTCACAAATCATTATGTGAATTTCTCAGAAGCCAGAAAGTGTTTTCCAGCAAGCTGCATGGGTCTGTCTGTGGAGCTTCATAGGGCAGCCACTGGGAAAGGCCACTTTGTCAAGCCAGAAAGGTCTGTGTCCTTGAAAACAACAAGACCTGTGGCAGTGAGAGATGTTTGTCATTAAACTAATTATTCCAAAATAGTGTTTTGAGAGTAAATACACCTAATCTTTCATTCATTGAATAGAAAATGGAAATTGTTGTGAATCAGGATAGGTCCAATCTAAACACCTTGGTAATAAAAAATGGCACATTAACTCCAGCAGTAATGTGCCACCTGCTGGTTAAATTTGTTTTCTTATTACTACCATGGCCATTTTCCACTTAATTTGTTTCCCTGAATAGTTAAGTTTCAGTGACTACATTAAGCAAACTGATAGCATCATTGCCTGCTACTGCATTACAAGAAGGAATTGTAGAATGAGGAGAGTGTGGTTGGTGGGTATAGGTTTGTGTGCATGCATTCATTCATGGAACACATTTCCACAAGGAGGCAAAAGATAAAATTTGATTCATTTCCCACTAAAAAAAAAAAAAAATAAAATCCCATCTCTAGCTCACAGCAGCAAGTAATAGATATTTTCCTCTTGCCTCTAGTGTTCCCTGTTGTTCCTGTACCACAGTTGCTGTGGCAATCATGATGGCTGCTCAGGGACAGTGCAAACCTCACTTCAGCTTTGTGCTGCTGATGGGTATGGCACTAGGTAGTTCCAGATGACTTTAATGTGCAACTTGCAGTTCTGGTGCTGTCCGATTGAAACAGAGGAGGTGTCGTGCTATAGTAACTGAGCACATTGCACTGAGATCAAGACAGCCTGCATCATGCAGGTGCTTGCTATTTATTGTGCTTTTATGTCAAACAGAGGTGGATCCCCATTTTCTGAAAATACACCGTGCATGAGAAAGCTGCCTTGCATGGCCAGTATTCAAATGCCAATATTGCCAACTTTTGTAGGGCTTTGACTCTTCTTAATTACTTACACAAATTACTGGGAAGCTCTTGAGTCATTGTTATGTCCTGGTCCACTTGGAAAAAGTTGTTTGATTTACTCTGAGCAGTGCATGGGGAAAAAAAAGCCAAGATTCTTGGGAAGTTCAATATCAAATTTTGACTTGCAAACTTTAGAACTTTTAAGGTAGAAAAAGGTACTTGGCTAATTTTAAAATGCAGCAGTTTTGGTTAGAAATTCAACAGTATAAAAGCATAAAAATTAACACTTAAGAAAATGTATAGAAGAAAAGAAAGAAAGAGAGAGGATAAGATTAGAAAGGTATATACTCACCACCTGTGGATCCAGAGATGAGACCTGATTGTTGCAATTTCTGTATCTGTTGGTTGAAGTGATGATCAAAGTCTTGATCCATTGGGGCTGGGGGAAGCCCACGCAGCACAAAGTCTAGTGGGTTAATACTACACTCAGGCTCAGTGGGAGTGCCCAGCTACCTCTGCTGGAGTAGGGAGTTTTACACAGATAATGTAATACGGTGGATCATGGGACACAACAACGTTACAGCTGTCTCTTAATTCAGTGTAGTTAAGTCAATTATCAGAAAGGATGAGTACCTTCAGGCTATGTGGGAAGCTGGGCCATGTCCATGTGTAAGGACATTGGCGTGATAAAAAGCACCATCCCACCATGCAGGATTTGCCTCTTTTCAGCCCCTTCCCTTATCTTGTTCACCACTCAAGTGTAGTGTCCAGAGATGGGTGTGCACCCCCTTGCAGTTACTTGGAGCATCATCAGCAAAGCAGCCTCAGCTTTTGCAAATGGTTGAGTCATCAACATTCCAGCACCTCACAGTGGCTTAGCAGTTTCCTTGATGGCTTCAGATCTGCGTGACTGAAAAGGCTACTGTAGCAAACCTGTCTGTGTTTCTGGAAGAGTTTATAGAGGGAAGAGTTTGACTTGATCATATACTAGCTGCAAAAAACATTGTGCTTTTCAGCTGGATGTGCAAGCTCAGAGAATTCACAGGCTAATTAAATACTGGCTGTAACTGTACGTGAGCATACACTTTGATCTGAATTAAATATTAGTTAAATCAGATGGACTTTTAGAGAATTTACTGGCATAGTGTCACTTGGTTTCTTTGGCCCTTCCCAGAGGTTAGAAGTTCATTAAGGTCTGTTTTTTCAAGAATTTTTTCTTCAGAAACAATAAAATCATTTCAGCGAATGTTTTTTAGTACTGATCTCATTTTTTCTCTTAGAGAAGAACCTGACGAGGGCTTGGTGTCTTCTCAAACAGTGAGAGTCAACTGTAGCTCTTGCAGCATAGCTGCTGTGAGCAGCATATAATTTGGCAACAGGCATTTGGAGCAGGAAAGCATCATGTAACTGCTGGCCTGCTGGTTGCTAAAACAGCTCTCCTATGGAAACGCTCTGAGATTTACAGCATAAAGTGGAATGCAGTTTGTCCTCTGTGTCCAAATGGATGAGCCAATCCACTTCAGGAATGACTGTGAAACTCTAGTAATTTTGGAGAAGGTTAAACCTCCCTATCCAGCCCATACAAATTCTAGGATTATTCTAGTACTTAGGTTCTGCCTCTGTAAGTGTTAAGATAATGAGTAGTGGTTTTTAATTCTGCAAACCCCACCTGATTTTCTTTTTGGTAAAGAACCAAGACCATATTTTGTGTTTTCAGCTGCCAAAAAGCCAGATGAAGTTAGCTGAAATTAGTCATTGACTCCACAGAGAGCAAAAATCTAATGCTAGGAATAGGTTTTTCATTTCAGTAATTCAGAGAACAACTTTCACAAGAAAAAGAGCTATATTAAAAAAAAAAAAAAGCCCCAAATAAAATTTAAAAAAAAAAAAAAAAAAAACCAAAACCAAAACAAAGACAGATGTTGTATTACACTGAACCCTGGAAAAGCATTTGATCATACCATCTGCTTTTCAGATACTGTCAGATGAGGCAGGGCATCTGCTAATAGAAACTACAAAAATGTCAGACCTACCACAGAAGCAGAACTGTACAATTTAGTGTTGGGTCCATCCTGAACTTCTGCTGCGCCATGCTCACATCTGGAACATGTCTGCAAAGACCAATATTCCTTTTGTTGCTTATATTGAGTAAGCAAACATTTTCTGTTTTATTTGGTGCATACAGTGAAGTCATCTGATAGATACTAAGGTAACTTACTACTAATCTTTTTACTTCCTATCTTGCTACATATTTTGTGGTTAAAATTGCAGCTACAGAAATAAAATTTAGAATGTTTCTTTTCCTTCTAAAAATGTAAGCTAGTGAAAATATCCATTACCCATTTACACTATTAACAGGTATACTGGGAAATACACACTGAATTGTTATACAGCTCTGTAAATTTTCTGGATAAGGAAATTGAAGGCAAAGCAGTACTTGGTGGCACAGCAAAATTCCATGTTAGATAATATAAACCAATTTTTGCAATCAAGGAATTGGAAGGGTTCAATGCAGTTTATATACTCCATGATAATGTTCAGAAACCTTTATTTCTGCCATGATCTGTTGTGTCTGGGAAATCATAATTTCTTTTATCTTTCTTAGAAAATAAAATTATCCTTTCTGTGGCTTCACATGGGGCACAGAAACTCATTCATTAGGGCTCTAATATCTCAGCCAGAGATGAGGAGCTCACTGTATAAGATGCAGGGTTTCTGTAGATAAAGCAGGAACTGCAAATTTACTGTCCTACAGGAACATCTCCCCCTATGTAAACTGCCTTTTCCAGGTATTGCCTATTTAGTCTCACCAGCAAACCAGCTAAGTAACTAATGGCTTGTGGCTATTTTTGTTGCTTGGTCTCTGCATGTTGTCATGACACTGTCAGCCTCAATACAGAGTAGCCATATGTCTGCATCATCCATAGCAAAGCAGTCTGGGCATCCATGTCCCATCAGACTGTTTGAAAACTGTTGCAAAGGAAAAGTAGAAATTGAAGTTTAACATGAAGCAACAATCCCCAGCATCAATATTCTTGCCGCCCAATCAACTCACAAAATTTCCTTCTAAGGTCAGCATTTTCAGTTCAGAAGACATATGTGTGCAGGCAGTATTTTTATGGCCATGACTTGTGTTACACAATTTTTCAGGATATACATCAATGGGAATAACTAATCTGAATTCTTGTTTTCTAAGAGTAACAGAATATACATCTCAGTGATGAACTTTCTCCATAACTTGTGATTGTAATGTTTCAGAAGAATATCTATTATGTCAGTGCCTTGCCAATGCCTCCAAGAACTCTCTCTATAGTGAAAGAGTTGCAGGAAGTGAGCTACATTACACTTCCTCCACATTGAATCAGGGCAATGGCAGACCTTGGATTATATGAATGTGTGAATGAAGATGTCTATCTCAGCAGTTAAAACAATTAGCTCTTTTGGCTGATCTTAACAAGTTTCTGAGAAGTCTACATGAAATCACAACTCTGCTTAAGTTCTCAGTCTGTGATGTGCGCAGACAGTGTCTAGCTTGTATTAACCTGCTTATATGCTTTGTGATCTACAATTTATATTTACTCATCAATCTACAACTTTAACCACAGGGACTGTTAATTCAGGCAGTGAAATGTCCTGATGTACCAGTGGGAAACCTGTTGTGTAGGGGAAAAGAAACAGGTTTACTACCAAAACATTTTTGTTCATTTATTCCCCTGGAAAATATGCATATCCTATTCCAAAATCTTCAAAATCTTGATAGTACTGTGAGACTTAAACAGTACGTGCACATTTTTTTTTTTTTTTTTTTTTTTTTTTAATGGGGATGGGCTGTGAGATTTACATAACCTGTTCCCTCAGTCATTAAGGCTGTCTCAGATGCCCAGTCTGGAAGGAAAGGTACCAGGTACAGGGAAAGCCAAACATTTACAGCAACTTACATCAATTGATGGCTCAATTGCAGAGTTGCTGTCTTTCTTATAAGCACTGATTGTTTTGCTTGTTCCCTGCTTTTTACTACACATTGAGTCTATGGAAAATCAAATTAAAACACGAACTGTTGCAGTGCTGGCACAATGAAGGAGAATTAAAATTTTTGAAATTTTTCAACCAACATTCAAACTTCTCCCATCATATTTCTTCATTTGGAATTCTCTTTCATATTCCTCAAAATAAGAAACTACTAAAGTTATGTTTTCCCTAAACACAATTCCCTCTAATCTTTCTGTTCCTGAATTTTCTCTTACTTGGCCATTCCTCTTCTTCTGCAGTACGACCCACTGACTCACCTGCTCACTTTGATCTTTGCTGTGCCTCCTCTTCAAACAGTTTTTCCCCTGTGTTAAAAAGTATTATTCCTTCCAAGAAAAAGGGAAATGCTTTCCCATCTTACCTGAACCATTTTGACAATTTGCATAACTGACCTCCTTTAATGTTTTGCTTTATCAAACTCTCATTTTTATTTTCAGGGTAATTTTCTGCTGAAATATTTACATAGGCCTGGCCTAGCTAAATTATGAATGTCAACATGTACTCTGGAAGCAATTGCCTGTTTAGCCAAACCAAACTGTGTTCTAAAAGAGGAGATTTTCAGGTTGCACTCACAACTGCAATAACTGTGTTATTTTTAGAAAAGGGAGAGGTTTTATTCTTACTTACATAACTGAGGTGCATTAAAAAGTTTATATGTCAGAGGTGATACTTATATTTCAGAGGTGAAATTTAAAGACACTAAAAGATCTTCTGGAGGTAACTAGAAAAGATCACTTCAAATATATTTTAAATCACCATATAGTTTCTCCTGATGTCATAATGAAATGATGATGAGAAAAAAATTACATCTCTAAAAGCATGAATAATTTGCAGCATTCTTAGAGTGCTGAGTTTGTAAAGCGAGCACACTTGGTGCTTTCTTTGCTGTCATCACTGCTGTCCTGATTTTTTTCCTTCATCTTCAGCTATCCATTGTCTGGTCAGCAGGTACAGTGAATTTGAGGTTTAAAAAATTATTTTTCTCTTTCATCTCTTGTCTCTTTCATGACACAGGGTAAAACACCTTTTGTACAATTATGCACATCAATCCCCCTCTCCAAACAAATACATGCTACAAATCTGACCATATTTCAGCTCTCTCTTCATACTCTGAAGTGGTCAAGGTTTACCATACTGTAAAAAAATAGATTTTCACATGTTACAGAATAAATACAAGTGCAGCCTTGTGCTACATAGCTATTCAAATTTAATCCTGACACTTCCCTCAAACAGAATAAGCTGTTCCATCTCTGTGGAATTTCCAGAATAAACCCTAGGGAGGAAAAGGTGCTGTGTTAGGAGGGAAAGAATTACTTTTTGGCTAGCAAAGACATGAAAAGAGGAACTGAATATGCTGGTACTTCAAAAAAATATTTATGATCTGTCATTCATTTTACCAAACACTGGTTTAGACTATTTCAGAACAGCTTTTAGATTCGTTACCATCCCATGGCCCAGGAAATTTACAGTTGATGATTATTATCTGTTGCTCTTGCTTGTCTTTCTAGGGGTAAAATCAATTTTCACCATGTGGACTACAAACTTGTGCATACTGTGCAATGCACAGCAGCTCATGTGAATGAAAGTTAATAATTTTATATATCCACCTAGGCCGGAACATGGCAAGCTGTGACACAGTTATGATGGCTTAGGGAGCATTCTTTCAAGCAAAACAAACCTGTGGTTTACTACTTGCTAATCTGGACGCTGGTTTTCCAGACACAGCCTGGAAAGTCTGTTTGATATTTACTGCTCTCAAGTAAAATACTCTTACCTGACTTTGCCTTTAGGAGCTCAATGCAATATCAGCATGAAGGCAGAAAAAATAAAAGAATGAATGAAACACATAAGACTAAACTGACCCTGCTGAGCCAGAAACTATGTACAAGAAAAGAAAAGAAAAAGTAATCTGTCAAACAAGGATGGAACAGATGATAAACAGAGAGCAAAGCAGTTTTAAAATAAGTGCTATTGGTAGAGTCCAAGATCAGATAATACTTTCCTTTTACTTCCCCCAGCACCTCTCCAGCCTCCTTCCCACCTTGCTTTCTATCCTGCTGCTCTTCTTTACTCCATCTTCTTGGTTTTTACTTGCTTTCTACCCGCCCTGCCTGAAAATTATGTTTCTACCATGTTGGACTGTAATTATTGCTGGCAACTATCACAGTGTGCTGTAATCCTGTTTGCAAAGGCTCAGTTTTGGCTCAGTGATTTCCTGCCACGTTTTCCTAGGCAGAATGAGGATGCAGTTAGTTTATTTTTCTGGAAATTAATCCAGTTCACATTAAGATACTTCAGTAAAATCTGCAGAGGTAGAACCCTCCCAGTTTTTTGTTGCTGGGTTTGTTTGTTTGTTTGTTTGTTTGTTTGTTTGTTTGTTTGTTTGTTTGTTTGTTTGTTTGTTTGTAGACTGTTGGTTTGTGGTCTGTTGTTTGTGGGGGGAGACTTAGTGGGGGGGGCAGGGGGGCATGTGTCTCTTCCTTCTTTTAAGGGCAAATCTCTTGCATTTTACTTAGACAGGTTTTGTGGAGGGAAATGAGAGATAGTTCATTATAGCAAAAGTTTGACTGTCAGGTTCCAAGCACCTCCACCTGGACAGAGTCCAGCTGCCCCAGATTTGAAAGTATCTGCTACTGTATTTTGCAAGGAGATCACTATGGGCACACCAAAAGAATTCAAGACATTTAGCAAGAATCCAGTTGCCTATCAGCTGCTTTGCAGGTTTTTGGGAAACCTCTACTGATGATTCATTTGCCTGTTCCAGGGATGCCTTTCTGAAGATCACTGTCTCTTCAGTGCAGTGCAATAAAATTTTGTGTTTGTAAGGAATGGTAACCCCGGCTTCTTCTGTATTTGCAAAGAAGAAAAGAAAAATACTTTTTCTAAAAAAATGTTTTCTGTTGGAAATCACCGTTGCTCACTGAGATGACTCAGAAAATTACTTGAAAAAGCTGCGTCAAGCCTATAAATAGTGTGAACACTGAGGAAAGAAAGGAGGAAATAGGAAAAAGACCATCCCCAAATTACCCAATGGGGTGGCAGAGGAGCAAAAAAAACAATGTTATTTTAAAACAATTGAGTTTAACACCAACAGTTGAAAATACCAGCTACACAGAGGTAATAATGTAGACCCAAATCCCTATGGAAAAAAAAAGAGTACTTGATTTGAGTGTTTCTTCTCTTCTTTGGATGTAAATTGGGTTTTGGCTCAAAAGAAATAGTGGGGTATGAAGGGGTAGAGTAAACGGTAAATGGAAACAGCGGGGTAGGGTAAATGGTAGTTCTACTCTCTAACACACTTTCATTATGTTCCTATGAAAAATAGGAAACATTTTCATTGATACAATGTGAAACAGAGCAGCACAGACAAAATTTCTTTTTAAACTAATCTTCCCTTTTTCCCAGCAATACAGAAGAAAGTCTAGTGGTAGTTTGACTAAATCTGCAACTCTTACCCACTGATTTCCTTTTGGTATGTGAGCGAGTCCTTAGCATATATTACTTTAAATACAGGTTTCTTGGGATTTATTACTTTGTAATGATATGTCCTGGTTTCCATATGCACACCTTCCTAGGTTGTTCTTCCTTCTGTATTTTTTTTCTTCTGAAGTTGTCCAGAGGGTAAAACTGAACAGGCTTAAAGGGTCTGCAGTAGGTAGGTGCTCTTAGGCACTTTCTCTTCTCTGAAAGAAAGGTTTTTCTTTTACTTAGCAATGAGCTATTAAATGGGTTTCTAAGGCTTTAATTTTCTGTTGTTTTGGCATCTACCAAGGTAGAAGACACTCATCCAGAAGGAGATAGCTGGGAACAGAGCTTACTGGCTGAGATATTTTCCTTTAGCACAGCATGCTTTGTAGTGCAAAAGCATCTGTATCCCATTTTAACAGGGTCCAGCCAATGTCCCCAGTGTGTCCCTTATCAGTTCTCTGCAGAGATTCACCCACAAATGTACTTGTAAGTTGCACTGGCAGGTTGTGACATACATTAATGACTCTTGGAGTTGACCACATTGAAAACCTAAAATTATTACCTGTTAACTCAGGGGAAAGAAAACACCAGCACAAGAGGTCTTCAGCAAACAGATAGTTTTTTTTAAGACCTAAAGATATTGGACATTTCTAAGTGCAAATTCTGCATGAGTACTTTAGGACGTGTCTGCATTTCCTCTTGCCTCTGACTACAAAAATTAAAGGTTGCTACAAGTATTTTAAGCCTTCCATGCTTGCAGAAAAATGTCTTTTATCAACCCATCAATATCTGGCACCAGGTAAAAAATGTCTCAGTGTCAAGCAATAACAGTGAGACGTATCTGTGCTGAAGGAGAGGTGGATGCCACCCAGCCAGCTGCTGTGGATGGATAGCTCAAACAGCCCTTTGTCTGCAGATATCTATAGTGTGAAGTGGTTGATGTGTTCTCAGATTTTCTGCTTTTCAGCCCAGGCTCCAGCCAGAGTGTTTATTTGGAGTTGGTTCTGTGCTCTCACTGACAGCCTCACACAATAGGGTTACCCTCAGTTACTGCTGCTTACTGAGTATCTGCCTGGACAAAAGTTCAGTTGCCTTAAACAGGACGAGTGCCTCTGCCACAGAGAACAAGCAGCTATGGATAGTGACAGTAAATCTAAACCATAAGATGAGGCTGGACATATTTGTTTACTGCCCCTGTAAATGCAGAAAATACAGAAGTCCACAGTGCCAGCTGAGTCTTTGAGGTCCTAAACTCAGAGCATTTTGAAATTAAAATAGCATTTGGTTGAGAGCCGGCTGAACATGAGCCAGCAGTTTGCCTAGGTGGCCAATAAAGTCAGTGAATGGCATCCTGGCTTATATGAGCAACAGTGTGGCCAGCAGGACCAGGGCAGTGACCATCCCCCTGTGCTCAGCCTGAAGTGAGAGTCACTCCCTGAGGCCTCACCTTGAGCCCTGTGTTTGGTTTTGGGTCAGAAGTTGTGTTAGGGGACATTCAGGTTGAATATTAGAAGGTTCTTCACTGGGAGAATGTTTGGGCACTGGAACAGGTTCCCCAGGGAAGTAGTCCCAGTACTAAACCTGGCAGAGTTCAAGGAGCATTTGGACAATATCCTCAGGTACATGGTGTGACCCTTGGGGTATCCTGCGCAGGGCCAGGAGGAGTACTCAATGATCCCTGTGGATCCCTTCCAACTCAGGATATTCTGTGTTTCTGTGATAATGTGAGGTGCTCAGTCATGTCCAGACAAGGTCAGCAGAGCTGGGGAAGGGTCTGGAGCACAAATCTAGTCAGGATCAGCTGGGGGAGCTGAAGGTGTTTAGTCTGGCACAAAGGAGCCTTATCACTCTCTAGAACTGCCTAAAAGTTGGTTGTGGTGAGGCAGGGATCAGTTTCTTCTCTCAGGTAGGAGGTGGGAGATGCAGGGTTGGATTGGATATAAGGAAACAAATCCTCACTGAAAGGCTTGTCGAGCACTGGACCAGGCTGTCCAGGAAAATGGTTAAGTCACCATTACTGGAGGAATAAAAGATGAGTTGATGTGGCACATGGTTTAGCAGTGGACTTGACAGTACTGTGTTAATAGTTTAACTGGATGATCTTAGACATCTTCTCCAAACTAAAAAAAACTATGATTATGTGATTATCTGAAGTATCATATTTTTCCTTGGTTCTGTCTGAAATTCTAGTTCAATATCAGACATGACCCCAAAATTATGATTCTAGTGTGAGTCTGAGCAGTTTTTCAGTTTCCTTTTTTTTCCCCCCAATTATTTGTCTTCTTTATTTTACTACTTGAATTTTGCTAGGCCTCTTGAAAAAATAATAAAGCAATACTTGATGTGGAAGGACAGCCTTTTTATTCTAATGCAACTAATTTACATATTTCCATTTTATTTTTAATACAGCAGCACTTCATTCTTCTGATGGGTTTATTTTTCTGATGCAAGCAGAAAAAAGGGTTGAAAAAGAAATTGGAAGTTTAAGGTTATATGTGGTCCAATGTCAGGAAAGTACTTTCTTTAATTTTCCTGTGGTGATAAGCTGTTCAGTGCTTGCAATTTATATGATTACTTTTTATTAACCTGGGAATTCACCAATCATGTGTTTAGTTTGAGATGTTATTTGTTCCTCCTTCAAACTCTGTTGTCCATTATATTCAGTACCCAATGTGCAGACTGCCTCTCCTGATGCCTAAAGACAGAGAAGGACATTTTGCCATTTCATGGTACCTCCAAATTTGTCATCTGTGGCAAGGGAAGCACATCATGACCATGTAGAGCAGAGGATCTGATCTCATCAGCTCACGTACTGATTGTGTTTTGAGATGAGACATACATAGAAATGTGTATTTCTATTCACATTACCTGCAGGCAGAGTGCCTGCATTGCAAGGAAATCTTCATTGCTAGTCATCATGGAAATAGAAAAAAAATGGAAAATTATAATGAAACATTTCTTTACAAGAATGTGATCAAACCCTAGAACAGGCTCCTAGAGAGGTGGCTGATGTTCCATGCTTGTCAGTGTTTAAGAGGCATTTGGACAATGCCCTTAGTACCCTGCTTTAACTTTTGGCCAGCCCTGCATCAGGCAGTTGGACTAGATCATTGTTGAGTGTCCCTTCCAACTGAAATAATCTATTCTCTTACTATTCTATTCCTATTCCAATTCTATCCTATTCTATTCCATTCTGAAGTTGTGGGGTGGGGATAGACATCAAGTAGTTTGCTAGAAACGTGTATATTTCAGAGAGAGAGAGAGAGAGAAAATGCTTCATTAAAGTATCATTTGTGCTTTGTATCGAGAGCACTGTGAAGGGTCAAATCAAGTCTAACTTGGAAATAGTGTACTTTAGCTGAGGATGTTGCCTAACATAAGTAATGTCTTGCATCACCTAACTCAATTGACTAGTGAAGCTAAGCCAGTTTCCTATTCCTTTATCCAGTTTGCTTTTTAGCCTCTAAGATGCTGTTCTACTGTCACTGCTACCAAAGCCTCTGAAACTCCTGGAGCTCTAGGATCAAATGAAGGTAGAACAGGCGCTAAAGGAGGGATGTGCTGGATTTCCTGGGATACACTCTACAGCACTTTTCAGCTTATCACTGAAGTTTTGCCTTGTCCTTCAGACCTTGTATCTCTCCTTCTTCTGTGATGGTAGACAGTCCTTGGTTCCCTGATGTTTGCTCAATAACAGACGCTGCTGCAGTTCAGTACTGTTTGAGTAGGAATCTAGGAACATGGAAACAACAGATGTTGCTCAATATGAACATAAAAAATGCTTATGTAATTCCTAATTAAAGGAGTCACTTATTCTAAAAAAAAAAAAGTAATTGAGGCAGTCCACATCAACAAAAGAAAAAACAGACAACAAGTACTCAGATCAGAATGATGGCATAGTTTTCATGAGTAAAGGAAAGGCACAAGTAAAAAGCTGCAATCTGTGTGGCTTGATAAGAAGCAGAGATTCAAAAAAAGCTATTGCTATGGCAACAAAAGGAGCAAGGGGATTACACTTCTGTATGTTTCAGTGCAGTCTTAACCAAGAGTGACTCTGGCTAGAAGGAACAGCTGCACATTCATTCTTATAATTTATGGATTGTGGATCTCGCCTCACTGCCTCAGAGCCTATAACTTAGAACTATAGGTCATTGACCATACATGGCTGAAGATGTTCCCAGACCTGTTAGAAGCATAATTCTTAGATTATTTATCAAAGGCTCTCCTATATAGAATCTCAAGATTGAATAGGTTTCTAATATCACTTGAAAATATTTATTCTATTCCATATGCCATCAATTAGGTCCACACTCATAGTACACCTAAATCTTTCTTGCAATCTGTTGAGAACATTAAGTCTAATTTCACTCTAATACAGGAACATTCCTTCATCTCTAGTTTCACCCTGTGTCACTGAACACCCTTTTTCCATATGAAGATTAATACAATTTCTATCTTACCAAATTTTATGTTGCAAAATATACTGTATGTTAATCCAATTTAATTAGCTTCTCCTAAAGCAAATAAGTAAGATTATCTCATAGACATCAGGAAATTTTAAGATTCAAGTCATGCTGTCCTAATTTAAGTTGTTTTTTTTTTAATTACCCTTGTTTCAATAATGGTATTGTCTATTAATATTGCAGATCACAGTTTTTCGAATGGGATCAGAAGGACACCAGGATATTGATTTAGCTATCCTCACAGCACTACTAAAAGGTAACAGAGTTGAGTCAGTCCATATCAATCCATTTTGTGTCTCTGATGTCCTGAAACCTGCATTTATTGACATATCTATCAAGATGATAAATCTATACTATGAAACTGAAGTATACTTCTTGCTCTAACTGCTTTATACAAATCCAGCTCTTTAATTTTTAAATAGCTACTGTTTTTCCTTTCTGAATTTTTGTTCTCCGCAATCACTGATGCGACACAAGAAATATCAGTGGTGACCGCCCCACACCAGTTACTTGAGAAGTTCAGTATTCATGAGAAGACTGCCAAAGAGCTCCTCAGACTCAGATTACCTTGGTTGCTAGAACATCCATTTAGATAAAGTTTGCTCTATTGTCAAAGTAAGATGTTATCTGTAGTCATCCCTAGGAAAGTCTGGAAGTAGTGTGAGGTTCCTTTCAGCCTCCACTTGTAGATTTAAGAGCATAGCTACTGGGATGGTTGGGCTTTTAATCTTAAACTTGGCTGGTTGTTACATCTTTCTAAGCCATTACATGTTACACTTCTGCTCTTAAAATGTTGACTTTAAATTTGCTGCTATTGCTACAGTTCATGGTACACCCTGGTCTATATTAATAAATGAATTAATTCAAAACAAGAATCAAGTATTTCATCCATTGCAAAATTTCTCCTATTTGTCCCTTAGAAATAATATAATTGCAGATTTCATTTTTATCTTAAACTTAACTGAATCCTTCATTATCTTCAATGTGAAGGTGTTCTCTTCATATTTGGTCTTAGGACAATCCCTGAAATTACTGCTCTTGTTTTCTATTAATAAGGCAAAGAATGTCCTCAAGTTGTATTCCGCTTTTTCTAAATGTGTTTTCAAGATCTGTATCCCAACACAGATCCCTGGAATCTTCTGAAAACTGACTTTTGGAAGCTGAAGAAAATAAGTCACATGCCTGTGAGGGATTGTTTTCTACTTGAAATGTTCTTTTGCAGTATTCACATGAGCAACTGTTTTAGTGGTTGCTGTCTCAGTATATGAACAGTCCTCCCTGGTCTGGAATATCCATTTTGCAAGTACTTAATTGGTGCTGTTGGCCCGTTAGTAAAATAAAATTTCCTTTTCTCTTCATGTGAAGAGTGCAAATCATCATAAGAAATTTTTATTAGCTCAGGAGGTGCCTGTATCTGTGTAAGTACTTTCGACATCTCCTTTCATGCTTGTCTGAGATCCTTGATTTGAAAATCTGCTGATGGCAGCACCATTTGTTTCTTGCTCAAGAAAGAGCCAGAGGAACTAAGACTTACACCTCATCTTCCCTGCTCCTCTGGACTTTCTGATTATGAAGGTACTCAATGAAGATCAGATTCATCAGGCGCCTCTGGTTCATGTAAGCCTCCTGACCACAAGGTGTTTAATCAATATGTGCAAAGATGAGATCTGTTGTCTCAGCCAAGTCTGTTGTCCTTATTCACACCGTGTCTTTGTACAAGTGTTCTGGCCCACCTGGAAAGAAATAATAATTTTCTGAAAATATATCTCACTAGCCTGATGGATACTTGTGTTTTTCATCAAAGTCTAGCATAGCAATGCTGAACCATTTGTCTATTGCTTTTTAATAAGTAATTTATTTATAATAGGTAAAATAAATAAATTTTTTTCTTTTCATTTTGGAATTTTCATGACATTGAAATTTTAATGGCACTAGAGTTTCCACAGCATTGAAAACTTATTTCCTACAGTTTATTGTCTCTAAAATTAAAGAAAAATAATAATTGTAATAAGTAAATTAAGAGAATTGAAGACTGAGTCTGAGTTATCTTGACATTCATAAATTTAAATTTGAGAATTCATCTCTTCCTACTCTCAAGTACTGTGTAAAAAAAAAGGAGCAGAGCAATGTATGAATCTGGTGAGTGATTACCAGCAACTTTTTTCAGTCTTCTTGATGAGGAAATTGCAGCTTTTGGTAGTGCAAGAGAAGCATATCAGCTAATAACCCATCCCACCCTTGTGTGAGTCATTTGGTCATGGAAGAGTGGGACAAGGGCTTGAAAACACAAAGTATCACTTCCTATTTGCAGTGTAAAATTTGTGATGAGCTAATCTCTTTTTAAACCCACGCCAGACACACTCCCAATTCAGGAGCTGTCCTGTACAGCATATTCCACAAGCCCCAAACTCAGCACCACATATTATTTCTTTGTTTGATTTCACAAGTCTCTTGTTTAATCTTGTCAGGAAGATTTATCTTTCTTGGAAGTGATCTTCAATAAACTACAGAATGGCATCCAAACTGGTTATCAATTTACATTGCATGGATGTCACAACAGCATATGGTTTGCAAATTCTTTTTTTTTTTTAATGTTGAGAGACACAAATGTGGGAAGTAAGTTTCCAAAGGCATGAGTTTATAGCAGGCAAGTTTATCAATACAGTTTAACTATTTGTGCTGTCTTAACTTGAGCAGTTTGAACTCACACCATAATGGATTTTGTCCTTTTGCAGCTGCTAGTGAAGCAGAAGGCATATGACAGGGAAGTTAAAGACAGCATATGGAGATGGTCTTAAAAAACACTTGTTTTGAAGTGGCTTCAAAGATTCTAGTTCACAAAGCTGTTGCAATGTCTGGAGCAGACTAGTGCCAGCCGTGTTTCAGATGGTGCTCCAGAAGCCTCCCCAGTGCTACTGTGAGCACTGGGAAAGGGAGAGGTGCTGTGTGGTGTGTGCATACAGTGATATTGCTGCCCTGTACCTGCTGGGATAAACCATGCTAGGCTGCAGCAGAGCTGAAGTTCTGCATGCTTTCCAGCCTGTAAGTAAGTCATGATTCATGCTCACTGAATAGCCATCATGTAGTATCAGATGGTCAAGGATAGTCTGCCAGCCATGAAATCACAGACACAAAAAGGTTTCAGAGTTAGGTCAGCTATCTGGTTGCTGCACTTGTAGCTGGTTTTGCTATCTGCTTTTATATTGTTGATTGGTTTCCTAATTGCCTGGATGGTTCTCTAGCAAATGCTGTGGAAAGGCAGCCTTTGCACTAGAGAGCTGCTGAAACAGGAGACAGCACTGAACCTGCAAAGACACAGAGCAAAAAGTTAATTTGTTTTTTTATTTTCCCTAATCTAGTTCTTTTCTTTAGATGTTAATTCAAAGAGGAGACTGACATGCTTAGGTGCACTGTGGAAATGGATATCCCACAACCATTTCTGTCTAGGTGGATGTTTCATGTCATTTCATGTTTCCAGATGCCTGAGCACCAAGATCATAGTCTATTCCAGGAGAATCCTTTAGGGGTTTATGTTGGTCACAGCAAGCTTTAGCCAGTACATAAAAGCCTGTAGTAATAAGTACATAAAAGCTCTTCAGCAATCCTGCAAGTGCACAACACTTATTGTCTGATGTGTACCCTGGCTCCCCGAGGAGACAGCGTTGAGTTTATAGTCCCAGGCTGTATCATCAAGGAGTTATTACATTTTCAGTCCAAAATATTGAGTAGATAATGTGACTTTTTACCAAAAGAGTCTATGCAAGCTCTGCTGGATGGTAGCCTAAGAACATAAAATTAAAATCTGCAGGAACTAACAGCTGTCCCAGCAGTCTATCTATATCCAGTGGTTATCTATACCAAGAGAAAATGCTGCCAAAACAATGCATTGCATCCCAACTGCAACTTTTCCTCTAGGAGCAGGTGAAAGGAAGGGTCACACTGCAGATGTTGTCATAGTCTCAAAACATTCCTTTGAGGAACATATCTTAGAATCAGCCAGACACCAGAATACTGAGTAAATATTACAGAGACATTAGTCACATTACCCAAAACATTATTTAATGCAATAAGTATGATATGGTAATTAAAATAATTCAATGCAATAGGTTATTAACTCTACCTTATTTATTTCCCAAATATCCTTTGGCTTTGATTTGGGCACATTACAGTGACACTCATGAGTGACAGGCATCCCCAGAGAGATCACATTTTGGATTCTTCCTACTGACTCAAGTCCATATTCTATGGCACTGAATGCAGTCAAGGAAATGATTGAAAGGAGACTGTATCTTAAGAAGGCCATCTCATGTTTTTTTTCTGGGGAGTTTTTCTTATATGAATGGAATCATTCATACTTCTTAATCGTGGGTAGAATTCCACCTGAAATATCCTGAATACTTCCTTTTTCCTGTGAGACAAAGGTCATCGGTTCTATCCTAGAATAAAATCAATTAAAAGGCACCCACAGCTGCTCTGTACAAACATTTATAGCTTTGATTTTCCTTCTCCTCTTAAGTAAAATCAGTGTTATCCATGTTCATCTGAAAACCCCTCAGGGAAGATGGGAAAGAGAAGGAGGAAGCAAGGGTTTTCCAGCAAGAAACTGTACTGTGGAAGCACTCATCCAACCAAATGCGCCAGAGGCCCAGGATGCACATCCATAACCTACATCCTAGCTGTAGGCTGCTTCAGACCTGGAGTACAACATCCCCTTGAGAAGCCACACATTTCCTTTGACTGCCAGATACCTGCAGTGCTCTGTGAGACAATGAGCTCAAACATCGCGGCAGCAAGCGCTGAGAAGAGCACCAGCTCTGGGACTGCACGTGCACCAACAGGAAAACTTGGCCGCTGCTGGCAGCCTTAAGCACAATGAAGGGAGATGGGAAGGACACAGGCTGGACCACAGCTTACTTTCCCCTCTGCTCAGTATTTGGAGCAATCAGCATGCTCAAAGAAAACAGTTTTGGTGAATGGATGAGCAGGCACCACCTCATGCCCCATGCCAGCTGTTCCTTCCTGTGATCAAATGCACCAGAAGACCCTCTATTTATCTGACAGCTGAATCTTTTCTAAAGCATGAAAAGGACCAGGACTGCTTGGTCAGTTGACACAAACTGGAGAGCATTCCCTGCTAGGGCTCAGAGGTTATTTACCTGGAGCCTCAGTGATTTAGCTTGACTTCTGCCTCAAGTGGGGTCAGTGTAAACAGCCCCCTTCACAAGCCTGTCTGATCCACTCTTGATCCAAAATTACTTCTAACTAGATGGCACCTCAGGCTACCCATATCATAGGCTGTTGTAGGAAAATCAGGAACTGGAGCTCCCTCATCACATGTGTGAAATGTTGTCAGGCTGTGGGATCACCATCACTGCCCCCAGGTTTTAGAGTTCACCTATGTGCTTCCTCCATGGCTCACCAAAAACCTTTACTAAGCACCTGCTAAAGCTCTCACTTCTCCTACAGGCACATGACTGGGAAGGAGGAGATCTGATGAGAACATCTCTTGTTTGCTTCAGAAGGGGGGAGAACATTATTTGCTCTCTGTGTTTAACTTAACACTATCATACTCACTGCCGGTATTTTTTTTTCTGTTTTTATAAATAAATCTTGGGATGTTGAAATGTAGAGACATTTTTGCCTTTCCCAAAGGTAAATATTTTCTGTTCTTGAATGCTGCATATTGCTTGTGTAAGAAACTCCAAAAGATTCAGATGTTGTTGGCATCCCCCCTGAGGTCTCTTGTGAGAGCTCTTGTCTGTGTTGCAGTACATAGCAATGAGAAGTTGTGTCTTATGAAAAGGGGCATTCCTGATACATCTTAGCCACAAAAGTCACAGAGGTATTTTTACTTTTTTTTTCCTTTCTTCATTTGTTTCAATTCTATTCTGTTCCTGCATTGTCTACCTTTTTATCAGAGCTCATTTCTGTATGAATGTGATTTGGATGATTCACAATTCACCATCTCCCAAACAATTACTGTAGGTATTGACAAGGAATTGGCCATATCAGCAGTAAACTGACTTCAAAGCTGAGAGTTATGAAATTAAACTATAAGCTAAGCTCCACAAAGTTTTTTATTAAGGTCTTGACAGAGAATTTCAACAGCCAGCTTTATGTTTTCATTGACTCCGATTTCAGAGTCCACTTTCAACTGGAACAGTGTGTGGGTTTGAATAGTACTGAAATAGGGACACAAATGCTTTGAAGTAATGAAAAGCTTTTATTTATCCTCTCTCCATGATATCAGTATAAGAATTAATAAAGACAAAATAACAGTAGAGGTATGAGGTCTTTAAAAAATAAGCCCTCATGCAATCACCTAACCACGGCAAGCAGATACGTAGTTAAAAGTCAAAGGGCCCCTTATTTATTTGGCTGATCAGTTCATTCAGGCCAGTTCTCCCTTTGACATTGAAGCACAAATGCTGTTTTATTATTACAAATTAGCTGAGAACCATGAAATAAAAAAGCACAGCAGGACAGGAATGTCCCACAGTGTCCATTAAAACTGCAGGGAAAATCATACCCTCCCTTCCAAAAACAAAGACCTCCAAATCTGTCTTATCATCTGCATAGTTTCTCATTTAATTTGGATATATTATACCTTGACACAAGCTTTATAGAATGCTTACTTACATGGTTATTTCATATGTGAAGAGAAATTTGTCCCACCAGGATGCTTCAGTGCAAATAGAGGAGAAACTCCTATGACTCTTATCCAGCTGGAACGTGTAAGATGCCAAAAAAATGCAGAACTACTGAAAAAAATGGGGTCTGTATGACTTGAATGTGCTTGTAATTGCTAGAGGCACGTATGTGTGTGTGTGTGTGTGCACATTCATGTGATACATGTGTGTGGTGTGTGTATTCCTGAAGCTCCATCTGTATCCTGGCTTGTTCTCTTGCTTCACATCCAGTAGGAGGGAAACCAAAAATTGCCTCCTCTGATATCACCTCTATCTGCTGTATTTTGAAGGGAAATATGAGGAAGTATTTAATGTATGTAAGACAATCTGAGAACAAGAAATGCAGATTTGAAAACGGATTTTTCTTTTTTTTTTACAGGTGCAATGGAAGGTTTGGTTTTGTTTTAATATGTGATCAGTTGCAGAAATCACATGGACATCTGTGAGACTCTTCGCAAAGAGGGGTTACCAGGGCATGCTGAGCCTAATCTCTTGTTTCTTTTTTCTCCTGCTCTGCTCCCTGCTCCCCCGTCTGCGTACACAGGAACGAACGCATCTGCTCCTGACCAGCTGAGCCTAGCCCTAGCCTGGAACAGAGTGGACATCGCCCGCAGTCAGATCTTTATTTATGGGCAGCAGTGGCCGGTACAGTATATATATATGTGTATATACACACAACATCTTCTGTTGGAAACGCTTTGAACCCTACAGAGTATTCAATCCATTCCCTTTGCAGTGGTGGTTTTAGAGTGGTTTGAAATACAGCGTCCTGCCAAGCACAGGTTCCCAGGCACAGTAGCGGAAGGCAGGAACAGTTGCAGGGAGGTTAATGTGTTGTATTGTCCGAGGAAATGGTGACATCTAGCGATGACTTTCCAGTAGGACACCATTCCTCTGGAAAAACGGGAAGTACCAGAGTTATACTCGACCAAACATGATTCTGCAAGCTGAGGAAAACAAGTATACAGCCATGTTTTAGTGCTAGACTATAAATTCAAGGAAAGTCAAAACTTCTTTTTTCTCTTCAAGCAGCATGCTTTTATATGCAAATACTGAATTTGAGGTGATGGTTTGACATAAAAAATACACCACACGAATGCTGGAGGTCAGGTAGGCTGCAGGAGCTGATCAGCAGTGTCACCAGCAATGGGCTGTGGCTCCAGACCTCTGGTGGTGTTATTTCTGCTCCCACTGCTGCTCTGCATCGATCTGCCTGCTCTACATCTGCACCATCCTGTGCTCCAGTTGCTCCCTGGCTGATCCAATACCATTCTCAGGGAGCACCAGGGGCATGGATTCTCTTCAGGAGCAGGAGGACTGTAAATAGAGGACTTATTTTGAATGCTGTGTCAGGCAGAGGAGGAAGAGTCAACTCCTTGATTGTGCTACAGCTTTTACAAGGGCAGAAAAAAAAAAAAAAAAAAAAAGGGTCTACATCCTCACCTGTATCTCCTTAAAGTCCAACATATTCACTCAGGAGTTTCAACTGAACCATATTAGTCACTACTGTGACACTTGTTTCATCACTGTCATTAAAATTTCACATGCTATCATTACATGAGAATTTACAATTCCCCATGGAAAAATTATAACAATGGGAAAAGCCTCTATTTAAGTATCCTTGCTTTAAAAGTAGCTTTCTACAGCTTGCTACCCCTAAAAGATGGGACAAAAATCCTTGCCTTTTTAGTCATGGAGTGAACAGGACTATTTATTTGTCTTTGATATTGGGCATAAGTACGTGTCAAAACATAGGAGGGATTTTAATGGCATTTAAATGTCTTCATTGTTATCTCTTCATCACCACATCATAGCAAAAATTTGAATAAATTCTGGAAACTGTAATCATTTTGGAAGCTAAAAGCTGGAAGAATGAGATAATTTCTCATCTTTCTAATTCTGCCTGACCTCCAAGAGTTAAGAAGGAGAGGTTTTGTGTAAGAAGACCTCTTGCATTTGGGCCTTCAAAGGAATGCAAATTATGAAGCTATTTCTGTTTCCTGGGGTTCAAATTTCCCTGAGGTTCCACACCACAAACAGAAGAAAACTCTAGGAAAGACAGAATTAAAGTGATTCTGTGTGCACATAACAAATATATCCAATACCAAAAAAATGTTTGACAGGAAAATAAATAATAATAATAATGGCATGGTGAATAAGGTAGAGATGGGGTCTCCAGTTTTCTGGATTCCAGTTCCTTTGTCCTAAACTATTTTTCCTAGAGTATGTTAATAAGCACTCTGATATTCCTTGTTGAACTGCAGCCCTGAATTAGAAAAACTGTTACAGATTAAAACCATGATTACCCCATTTCAAGCTTAGAAGAGAAACCCTGAGAACTTTGTCAGTTGCTCTGCTTGTGCTGGAGTGACTGAACCAGCTGGATGTAGACTGCCACCCCCAGGAACAGCTTCAATTAATCACTTGCTTTGCAGGTGGGCTCCCTTGAGCAAGCAATGCTGGATGCCCTGGTGTTGGACAGAGTGGATTTTGTGAAATTACTCATAGAAAATGGAGTAAGCATGCATCGTTTTCTCACCATCTCCCGGCTAGAGGAATTGTACAATACGGTAGGGCCAGCCTAAGGCAAATTTTCTGTCTCTGTATTCACTGTTCTAGCTCCCACTTGTGTTGTTATGGCATGATGATGATGCACCAGGCAGTCAGCACCTGCTGCAGAAATTTTTCATTAGTCCATATTGCCTGTCTTGCTTGTCTTTCATATAGTGTAACATGCTGTGCCTTGCCCACATAGTCTACTGTATGGATTTTGTAAAGACACAAAATAAGCCTCACACTGTCCCAGCTAATTTCTTGTCATTGTAATCCCAATATGACAAACCTAAGACTTAGGCAGGTGGTACTGGCTGGAAGACAGTCACTGGCAATTTAGGACTGATACAGTGGTGTTATATGACTCCTGACAATATGGTTTCAGAAAAATCTTCCAACTCTTAATCAGTCTGTTACAGTGAAGGGCTTCCCCATGCCCCCACTGAGTTCCAAAAATTAGACCTTTGACTTTTAAAAAACTGTTAGCAAGTTTTTAATCCTTACAATTAAAGTGAATATAAAAGTGCACAAATTAAGTCTGCTTCTCAATTCCCAAATGCAAAATACATTCCAGCATTCACATATCTGGTATGGTTACCTACTTAGGTAGTAGTTCAGAAAGTTCAAACTTTTTACATGTAATGAAAAAAAAATCTTCAAGGTCTGTCTAGTTCATAGAATTCCCAGTTTTGTGTGTTGCAGAAGGGCTGTGATATGGGCATATCTCTTTTCAAAAAGGTTTGTTCCTGCCAGTACTTTTCAAAGCCTTTGCTGCCATAAGCTGCCACGCTGGACTGTTTTCTGAAGTTGTATCACACTGATGGTGACCAGAAGTCAGTCTTGCAAAATATCAAATGTTCATAAAGGATTAATGAAAAGGATTCATTAAATTTGGGCAAAATAGGGAGGGACAGGTATAAATAGATAGATAGATAGATAGATAGATATAGATATATAGATATATATATACATATATATAGGGTGCATATGTGCTACCCTAGAGACAAACTCCCATCTGATCTTTGGTCAGCTTACATTTTGTCTGTTGACTGAAATCTTTGTATTAAAAACAGAATGCCTATGAGCTTCTTGTAACATGGTAGTTCTTGTACAAAAGCCAGTTTTTTACTGGGAATAAGTTTGACAGAAGTCTTCAATCCTGCAGCTAAAAGAAAGGCTTTTTGAACAAATTTATTGCTATAGAAATCAGCGTACATTTTTTCATACACAAATTCCAAAAGACCCAGGCTCTGAAATGCCTGAACTACCAATTATACTATATGACCAAATGCATCCATAGTAGCCTTAGCACCAAAAAAAATTACATGGGCAGTTAAAAATTACCATATTTCAGCATGAGACTTTGGAATGACCTGTGAAGCTACAAACAAGTGAATCTTACCTCTGCTATGGCAAATTTGTAAAAATAGAATAAAGTATAGAACTACAGGCAAGGGAATCAATTTTATGTCAACAAAGAGTTTACCAAGCTTCTGTAGGAAAATGTTAAGCCTTAAAAATCTATTACTATTTCTGCAATAGCATGCAGGAGAATAAGGATGTTGCACTTGGTTCCCTATTTTTATTTTTGCAAAACTTTGACATTATTTTAAAATTTCAAATGTTATTAAAGAAATGTAGCTGCCATGGTTTAGAAGATCAGGGACAATTTTGGTTTAAAACCTACTTGAATGGTAAAAAACAGGGAGAAGGAATACATGGTCCATTTTTACCACAAAAGGACATTATGACCAGGGTCATGGAAGACCCTGGAAGACCACAGCTTCTTCTTGTTTATGTAAGATCTGAAAAATGGTACCCACAGAAGAGACAATAATATTTGCAGGTGTTTTAGAAAATCTGAAGTAGCATATGAAGAATCACAGGTAAGTCTCATCATGTTCAAAGATGGGGCAACATAAAATTAAGTGTTGGGAAGTGCAGAGCAATGCATATACGGAAACATTGACTCTACACATGTGTAGTGGTCTCATCCATAGCAGCTACAACCAAGGAGACCTTTCATAAAAGTCTCTTAAAATATTAGCAACAGTCAAAAACAAAGCAGAAAATAAAGTAAGATGTAATATTAGTAGTAGTAGTAGTCATAGTAGTCATAGTAGTAGTAGTAGTAGTATGATCAAAATTGCAGGACTCCTCTGCAGAATATTTTTGCAATGACAGCTGAAGTCAAAAGAAGACTGGAAAAACTCACAGACCTTGCATTCTGCATTCACATGCATGTGAATTCACAGGGAGCAGCTTTCAGAGGAGACAGCCTCAATGCAATGCCAGGCTCAGACCGTCTCTGAGCCACCAGTGGTGGAACTGGAAGTCCTGAGTGCAGGAAGGCTAAGAATAAAGCAGCTGGGTTTTTTTCCACCCTTTCTCAGAGGCTGTGCTGTGCTCCTGGTTTTTCTAAGTCAGGGGCCTAACCCAATACATAGGACTTCAGTTTTCTTCCCCTGTGGCAGTTCATAGGGTTTTCTTTAAGGAAGAGTTTTCTACAAAGGAGGAAAACAGGTGAAATAATGCTCTTGTGATTGTTTGGGAGTTTTTTTAATTGATAACACTGTACAATTGAAGTGCTCTCAACTGCCTGATTTCTAAACCAGCAAGGTGAGAAAGTTATCTCAGCATTTATATTTTGTGCAAACTATTTTGTTCTTCTTCATTTGTCCTTTGCAGAGACATGGACCATCCAACACTCTGCATCATCTAGTCAGGGACGTGAAAAAGGTAAGAGTCCAATAGACGGTAGGTTGAAAATAATGTTATTAGTTTTTTGTAGCTAGATACAGTCTCTGTTTTGCATGAGCTTTCAGTCAGAGCCTTCTCCTTCCTGCCAGTACAGAATGTCCTGTATGTGTGCTCCAAATATGAATTTTTTGCATACAAAGCACAATTGGCAAGTTATTTGGCTTGCTTTCTCTGTGGTTTTAGACGCTTGAGTAATAGTGTGTCTGCTGCCATTATTGTAGGCTCTTACATACTGTGTGGATTTATGCTGTGATTTGTATTTTTCCATACCTGCAACTGTTGTCAAAGCTATTTTCTGTGTTGCTAGTTTACTTCCAAGCCTGTAAAATAGCTGTTACCCTTGTGCTGGACCCTGGCTTTTTGGAACAGTTCCTCATTCTGTATTGTGTGGTACACTATAGCCATCTTCCTCAGCAGAAATATAAAAAGTAGTAGTGCAAGTTCCCCCTGACCCTTATCATGTTAATTTCAAGAATCTCAAATTATAAAAATCTGTTAGAAGAGCTGGACAAAAATACTGAAAGGTCTAGTGGCAGGAAGGAGATACCAAATACCTTTACCAATGTGCTCAGGATTAAAAGAGTTACAGCGGCTGCAAGGAATAAAAATCCCTTATCCTTTAAATATATGGATCAAGTAAGGAGATTGAGTCTGCAAATGACCTCATCAGCTTGAGTATTCTCCCAGAGCATGTGCGGATTACAACCTTGCACATTACGTAAGTCAGGCCTCAAGGGTAGCATACTTGAGAAAGGATATCTCTGCACATGGAACTAGATAGAAAATTTTAAAAGGAGAGGATATTTTTTCTGAGAGCACAGGTTTTGGTGGTTTTTGTCTGACGGTGACACAATTGAAGCCACCTAAGGGAGGAGAGTAGTATTGTGTCATATAGCACTTTTTACTAAGTAATTTTAGAGAGTAATCAGTAGCATGCTAGGAAGGTTCTGGTGGTATTCCTTGGTTGGTGTGTTAAATGGCATCATCATTGTCCAATTAGGTATGGTGTATTAAGTGACCAGTGAAAAGTGTGAAATGCCTGCAAAAAGAAACTATGCAAAAATCCCCTTGGACTGAGCAGAGTGAAGCTAGAATCTATTTAGAATGGATACTGCTCTTGAAGCTGAAGTTTCCAGAATATTTTATTACTCAATATGCAGTTACTTATGTGCCTTTATGAATTTGAAAGAAGCATAATCTGTCTTCTATTTTTTTTCCAAATGCCTTCTTTTCCCCAGAATCACCTTTCCAAGTTCTTCTTCAAAGGCATAGCAAATTATATGTTGAGTAACTAAATAACATGTATCTATTTTTTCTGAGCCCCTAACTAAATATGTATTTTTAAAGAAACTCTTGAAAGAAAAGGCATCAAAGTAGTCAAAGATGATCTGTATTCATGGATGTATATGAATAGACACTAAATAAACTTACACTATATTTGATGACATTATTTGTTCCATAGTGATTTCTAACTACTAGGTGAGGGTTATCTTTCCATAAATTTATCTTTCTTTCCTCTGTGAATATCTAAAATCTTCAGTAATTCCAACTACATTGAATCAGTCTTATGAACATAGGTGAGGGCTTTGAAAACAGACAGCCTGGTGCGGCTCTTTAGCACCTTCCTGAAGAAAACTGGACCTCTAGGGCTCTATTTCTCATTTTGTCCAGGATGAGGAACAGCCAGGTTTCATAAGGAGAAGTGACAGCTTACTACAGCCCTGACAACTGAGCAGATCCCTTACCAATCCACCAAGCCATAAATCAGTCCACAGATCTGACAACAGTTTAAACAAAAACACCTCTTGGGAAAAAACTTCTTAATGGACACATCACCCTTTGACAGTTTGATGGCCCATCATGCATGCAAGACAGACCACACTGCTGATGCTATTTTTTTGAGTTCATGTATATTTTGATGCCACACACCTAACCTCTCAGATTTAATTACAGCACCACAGAATATAAATACCAATGTATGTAATATACCACCTTGAGACAATACCTAATTGATATGAAATATGCTGTGTGTTTACATGTACCTCTCAATTTTAAAACCTGCACTATTTAAAAGGGTGTATGCTAAAAAAACTGCATCTTGATCATTGTGGATTCTCAGATAGAAAGTGGATATTTAAAAATCATAGAAGCAGTAATTTACTACTGTTGTACTATATAGCTGTATAAATCAGTAGGAAAGTATTGTTTTGTTTTGTTTTGTTTTGTTTTGTTTGATAAACAATCTTGCCTGCTTCATAAATAATGAGAACAACAGAAGTCATATTATCACATTCCATTTGTGACAGCCTGTAGACACACATGTGTGCACGCATGTGCACAGAAAACATATAATACAACAATATATTTTCCCTTTGGGTTTCCCAATACTGCTGTGAAGACTGATAGCCTAGGCAGGATATTGTAAAGGCCTGGAGACAAAATCCTAAAGAATTTACAGTAATCTAAATGTGCATAAATTTTGCATGTATTAACAAGACAAATTATGTCCTAATGACTCTGCCTCAGATCACCTTTCAGTGCTCTCAATTCCACAGCTACATAGCAGGGCCAACCTGCCTGCAGTTTTGGCCTCATGGCCATTTTGCCATCTCCTATAAAGGGTCCAGGATTTCACACTTAACTTTGGCTTCCTTCCATGGACCGTACAGAGCAATGTATCCAGGCTAAGCAGAAAGAATCAGACAGTGGCTGTCCTGGACGCCCTGTGTCTGCAAGTGGAGGTTTTCCTCTACAAATTTTAAAAGATAAAAATCCTTCCCTGCCTCAACTAGCTGATGAAGATCAGTAGTAATTAATAGGTGGATTTTTTTTCATTTATCCAAAACATTGTATATAATTAACAGATCTCAATTCCACTTCAGGATTATTTACATTTCCAAAGTTGGGGTTTTTTTGGACTGCTATTGTACATCTGCATTTCCAAAGAAAAAACTAGCAATATATAGAATTTTGGCAGTATTATCTTTTCCTCAGCATGCAAACTCAGAGGTTTGATACATGGTGACACAAAAATGTACTTGAAGTGAAAAAAGTACTACAACTGACTAGCTAAACCTGAAATTTCAGTTTAAACCTGAAATTTCTTCAGGAGAAAAATTGTGCATTAACACTGAAGAGTTTGTTCCAGCATTAAAAGATTTGTTGATTATTATCCAGGACAACTATCTTACCTCAAAATCAAACTTTCTCCTTGGTCATTCTTGACCACCTAGACTGCACTAGAATTAGTTCATCCAAATTCTTGTTGTTCTTGGGGCAGTTCTGTCCCATCTGCACCACTGTGTTTCATTTACAAGCATTCTTAGCACTGCCAGGGTGGTTCAAGCTGTCTGCTGACAGAGCAAGTGCTTTGGCACGTGTGTAACTCCTCTCACAAGGATGGTCCAGTCTTCTTTACTAGGGTTTTGCAGTTTGGAAAAGCAATGTTTATGAAATGTGTATTTTTCCTGTGGATTTAGGAGTTTTCTTTAGTGAAGTGTTTCAGTATTATCTGGGAGGTTTAGATGCATCTTTCAGCAAAGTTATTTTACTGGAATTTTTTTATCTAAATCTTTCATGAAAATTTAGGAATCAAAACTGTATCAAGAAACTCAGCTTTGTAACACATGTAGCCCCCTGATGCCTGTTGTTCTTTAACTGTTCAAATGTTTTTTGCCACTTAAAAACATTAAAGCATTCAGTTTGGGTGAAGACCTTAAGTTTGAAGGAGTCCAGCCTTGGAGGTGCAATTCCTATTTCTGCTAATCCTTTCATCCTTGCTCTAGTAGAAATATCGTCTTACATTCTGGGTAGACAAAAACATTTTAGGGGGAAAACCAACCAAACCCAGCAGAATTTACTTTTTAAATGTAATTTTTTTGGTTTATTTTTCATTTAATTTTTAGATGTTATCTTTCTTAAACTGTTCAGCATAAATGTTACCATGTCCACATTATCTAAGCTAACACACATTCTTGCAAACCATGGTAATTCCCCACTCATCAAATTAAACAAGATTAGGAAGGTTGCAAAAAGATAAGCTGGAGGACATTACTTAAAAATGGTTGGCAGCTCAATTTTTTCCAGTAAATTTGCTTGATTTTTTTGTCCCTTTGAATGCCAGCTGATTGCTGGGCATGGTACACTATGAAAGCACAACCTCCTTCTCTCCTTCCTGAGCCTTTGCAGCATGGTGCTTGCACCATGGAAGCAAGCCTTGTCCTTCATGGCTGAAGTAGAAAAGGAAGGAAGATCTTTGCATCCATTTTTTCTCTTCTGCAGAACCAGTTGCCATCTGCTCTCCATTAGTGATTCTCTGCTCTAATCTGATAAGAACATCTCCAGAGAAGCCAGGCAGATATCTTCAGACATGCAGATATTTCAAGCAAGACATGATAGTCATAAAATTGCTCCATGTGAATTACTAACCTTCTCCTAATTAACACATTAAGAAAACTATAGGCTCACTGTAATCTGTACTGTATGTCATTATAGAACATTAGATAATTACAGTGCACTGAAAAATTTTGAAGCTTTGAAGAGTTAAAATTTCTGGTCCTTTTGCAATATTGGCTATATGAGACAATTTTTTTATTACAGTAATATTCCTTTTTTTCAAGACTGCTGTTCACAGTACACAGAAGGATAATTTGTCTCTCCACCTTTATTTTGTAGTAATTTCTTTTGCACAGTGACATGCAGAACAGAGAGGGTTCTCTAAATCTGAAGGGTTTCCTGGTGAAACCAAGAATAGAGCCAGGTGATCTATTCACAATTTGCTGAATCATGCTTTCTTTTCTGGTAGGGAATGCTTACTGAGACATGAACTGTCATCCAGTCAACTCAGAAGCAGAGAGTTAGAGAAGGAAGCAAACTTTCATTTGGGTTCATTCCCTTCCCATTAGTCCTTTCCTTCTGTAAAGGGCTCAGAGTTTACCTTGTGTAGTTTTTTTCTGGAGGGAACAGAAGAGCAGGTGTGCCCACACTGGGGTTTTGTTCCTCCATTGCCAGAGACCCCCCTAGAGACTTGACTGGCACATCTGTGAGTGCAGCTCAGCCTGAAATTGTTCGGCACACAAGATGTCCCATTGGGTTTACTGCAACTGGGAGAATAGAAATGCCCCATTAACGCAGAGTGAATTCATATGCAGTGGGAGACAATCTGTTTCTGAATTCTTTCTTCATAGTTTTGCAGCCCCCAAGCACTGGAGAACTCATAACCTTAGTGATGCCATTTTCAGATTCGAAAATGAAGAGTAGGATGATGTGTGCAAGGGAGTTCCCATAAAAAGGACAGTAAGATGTGGACATATTTGTCATTCCTTTCAAGTTAAAAAGTACACATTGAAGACATCATATACACATACATACACACAGGCATACAGATATACGTAGTCATACACATATGCACATACATCTATTTAGATATACATATATAGAAATACCTGACAGAGGGTAAGAAAGGAAAATAAATGGAAGGAGAAATATGTAGGCATCTTTTCCAGGATCCTGCTAATGACCCTTGCCACAAACTCAGTTCATTTCTTGTGAGACAATCTCCATGGCTCTGCTGGAAATTACATACCTAGATAATGTGTTTAAAGGGGCTTTTAGTAAAAGATGTAAAGAACTTGGGTAGAGAATATGTAGGAAAACTTCTAGGCCTGTACTTTTCTTCATTAAAAAACCCCAAAATAATTAGCCACAGGTATTCTGTTTATTACAGCTTTCATACACACAGATGCTTTCCTCATTCTTGGTGTGAAACTTAAGCAAGGGTGTGTATTCTTTGAACATAACTCCAAGACTGAATGCTGATAGACTCTCCTTCCCCTAGCAACTAGTAATAATGATAGCTCATGTACTGCCTAAGTCCTCTAGAGCTGTAACACCAATCTTATCTCCCGCTCTTCCTTTCCTGGAACATGGGAAGGGAACACTGCAGGATGGGAAGGAGTTGGTCCCATGCGACCAGAAGATTTTGTGTGATGTTGCTTCACCATGCCTTGACAGTTCAGATGAGGCAGTCCAGAGAGATGCCAGCAGAAATGTGAGATGCCAGGATGAGTTGTGGGTGAGAGCTGGTGCAGGAAAAGTGCTATCTTGCAGAACTAGAGTCCAGCAATTGTGCCTGACTTTTCAAGTGTATCGATCCTCATGCTTTTGTTTCTGCAGTCATGTTCCTTGTTTCCCCAGCTGAAGAATATGAGTACTGTGTACTGACGTTATCTTCTGTTACTTCCAACAAGTTCTTCACCTTCTTATTTAATTTATGTCTTCTTTCCAAGCGAGAATATCCAGGTTTCGGTTGGATCTATTTTAAGGTGAATTAATTAACCAGCATAATAATACATTCCTGCTTTTACCTATTTAATTTGTTTTATTCTAACATCATTTTAAAGTACATTTAACAATGTCAGTAATAAGCATTTCTTTTTCCACCATCCTTATTTTCATTGCAGGGAAACTTACCTCCTGATTACCGGATAAGTCTGATTGATATTGGATTGGTGATAGAGTACCTGATGGGAGGAGCGTACCGCTGCAATTACACCCGAAAGCGGTTCAGAACACTGTACCACAACTTGTTCGGGCCCAAGAGGGTAAGAAACAAGTTGTTTGCCATCCTCATGACTGTACCAACTGGCAGGGATTACCATAGCTTCTTAGATGGCTCCAGACTGGTGGGGTCCAGCTCCATTTCCATTGTGTGCATTGCAGTTATCTCACCATAATACATCACAAGCCAGACACTGATACAAGCTATGGTTTTTATAAATTTAATGAAAAAATTATTGCATTCAGCTGCCCTGCTGAAACCAGCACATAAAACAGTCTCCTCTGACTCTAAAACCTGTAATTATGAGTATTCACATCTTTTAAAAGGCAAGTCTTTTGACCTGAACCAATAATACTGTAATTCTAACTCCTGAGTTAGATTTGAAAACCTCTGCATGTTAGATGCATTTCCTATCTCATGGCTCATATGATTGTGATCTGAAGGTTTCAGGGCAAAGAAACCCATAACTCAAAACATGTTTTATTTTTTGGATGTGGCTCCAGCAGTTATTGGGTTCATGGAAACACCAATGTTAAGTATTTTTGTGATTTTTGTGGGTTCCATGTTTGATAAGTGAATACAAAGTCTTTCTAAAACACAAAAGCAGTTTATGATCATCCATATTGCCATTGACCCAGTTCAGCATGAAGAGGAGTCTGTTCAGCTCCTCCCAGTATGATTTGTAGCTCCTTCTTTGCCTACTTTTGCCTCACATTTCAGATTTTAGCAATACACAACAATGAAAGTATTAATAAATGGCTGTAAATGGCAACAGATCTGTGAAAAGCTTGCAGACAGCTGCCTAAAATGGGTTTATTTGTTTCCATATGCTTTTCCTTAAGATTCTTCACATTTGAAAGGAAAGACAGTAATTGTAGCTGGTGGGAGAGAATTGCTTCCCAAAGTCACTCCATTGACAAAAGCATTTGAGCAGTGATTTCACCAACACTGAACCAACACAGAGAGGGCTCCACAACAGTCAATAAAAGTGTTCCAGGGCAGTGGCCAAAATGCTGATGTATTCCAGAGAAACCCATTGATGCCTTATCAGTGGTCCCTATGACCCTTGTTAGAACAGCTCTAACCAGTTGTAATTTTTACCTGAATCCAAATATATGTCTTCTGATGTGGTTTTGGTGAAATAATGTCAAGTTTGAGATAACTACATTTGATTGGTATGTATGTGTATATATATGCTATTGCAGTACATTATATTACTATTTTCTATAGTTTCATTATTGTTATTATCTAAAGTTTATTGTATATTCTACATCACTCTACATGCATGTGTATGTACGTGTATATGTATACACAAATAGCTGTAGTTTTTAATTCTGTGAGAAATAACATTTTTCTAACATTTTTTTTGTACAGCCAAAAGCTCTGAAGCTGTTGGGAATGGAGGTAGGCAACCTCTGACAAATCTTAATGTATTTTCCTTCTTTGATAAATATAAACTATATCCAGATGATGTTCAAATTCACTGTAATGTAAAACATGAATAATATTTTCATCCAGATAGCTGGTTTACACATGGGGCAGATTAAGAAACATTTCTTAATGAAAGTCCAGGAGATAGCCAAGGAAAAAGAGGACTCTGCCTCAACTATAGATCTTCTTGGTTTTTTGTTTAATAAGAATTAAACAAAGTGTTTCAGTCCAGCAGATTTTTTGAAGGCAAGCAGAATTTCAGTCAGATAGCATCTAACTTCACAACATGTTCAAAGAAATGAAACACTCGCAGAGAACAATGCAGAAATCTTTATACAAAGATATCCAAAGTTATCTCAGTTTTATTGGCACTTTTGGCTACCCTGATGCTTCAAGGAGATACTAGTATCTTCATGGTTTTTTATTTTATACAACCACTTTCATTTTTCTATCCATAGACACAGGACAGAACAGGTCAGCTCACCTGATAAAAGCAAAAGGCTAAAATGGGAAACAAACTAAAGGCAACAGAAACAACAGATGGATGGAGAAGGAAGGAATAAACACAGAATAGGAGTATAGAAGGGAAATTGCCACTTTTGTAAGGTGATAAAAGGAGAAAACACAAGAATAAGCATAGAAGGAGTCTTCAGCAGATTAGAAAATTCCCTGGATATGTACTTTCTGGAAGTGGAAAGAGGCAGATGCATTACAGAAGATGTTACATTTGCAGTGAGCTCTTACCTTTATTTTAATGGTGGATTTTCCAAAATAGTACTGTATATTGTATGGTTGTACTCTATGTTACTAGTTTCAGACTGATAATGTTATTGATTCAGGGTGATAGTCCAAGGCTCTGTTCCCCTGTTTACTGTCTTCTTAATTACAGTGCACGCACCAATACCTTCTTTATTGTTTACCTATGTTAAATATTTTGTCCAAAAAATGATGAATGGGCTGGCCTGCAGGAAACATGTTAGGCACTGATTTCAATGAATTGTGTGAATTGTTCCTTCACTGATGAAAAACAATTCTCTACAATTCCCACAGGATGATGTCCCTTTGCGTCGAGGCAGAAAACCAACAAAGAAAAAAGAAGAAGAAGTTGATATTGATATGGATGACCCTGAGATCAATCACTTTCCCTTCCCATTCCACGAGCTGATGGTGTGGGCTGTGCTGATGAAACGTCAGAAGATGGCCCTCTTCTTTGGCAACATGGGGAAGAGGCTATGGCTAAAGCTCTGGTGGCCTGCAAACTCTGCAAAGCCATGGCCCACGAAGCATCAGAAAATGACATGGTGGATGACATATCCCAAGAGCTGAACCACAATTCCAGGTGAATTTCCTTTCATGTACACTTTCTGAGAGGAAAAAAAAAGGAGGAAGAGAGATTTCTGGACCTGCTTAAAATTTTATTTGTAGCTTGCTTTCATTTCTAACTTGTAGCAGAAGTGCAGTCCCTTTAGAGAAAATCCAAATTGCTTTTAAACAGTCTGTATGCCAGAGTAGCAAAGTTGTTAACAATATAACTTCTGAAACAAAAAGATGTCAAGAAGACAGTGAAATATCTATATTGTTCATGTGTTCTCCCTGAGGCCTCAAGAGTCAGACTGCAACATTTCTCTGTGCTTTTTGAGGATACTCTGTACCTGCCAAGCAGAACAGTTATGGAAATCCTTATGAGCAAATTATTCAGGCAGAAGTGTTAATTAACTAAGAGGTCATGCTTAGATGAGCAAGGCAAGATACTAGATTCCATAAGAATTTTTCCTGATGTTAAAATTTCAGAAATTTATGATTTAAGGAAGGATATTGAACACTCCTTCCAGGAGGCTTGACCATGAAGGTGTGGGCAAATGGCAGAGAAGCAATCCCTTAAGCTGCAGATAACCAGAGGATTTCAGTTAGAAAATGTCAGGTAGGTGGGCAGGGAGGTGGGAGCAGACAGCTGATAGGTGTGGGTGCTCATCACTGCTAAGCTGGGGCACTTATTTATACGCCTAACATTAGCCACTCACGTTTGAAAATGTGGGTTTCTGTGTGTCGAGTCAACATCACGTTGATTTGCGTGCTGGGAGGCGCCGTGCCCCTGGCAGAGGCTGGCGGGTGCAGAGGCGCGTTCTGGGCACGGGGCTGTGTGTGCCCACGGAGTGAGCGGGTGTCCCTCTGTGTCCCTCTGCTGCAGGGACTTCGGCCAGCTGGCGGTCGAGCTGCTGGACCAGTCGTACAAGCAGGACGAGCAGCTGGCCATGAAACTGCTGACCTATGAGCTGAAGAACTGGAGCAACGCCACGTGCCTGCAGCTTGCAGTGGCAGCCAAGCACAGAGACTTCATCGCTCACACTTGCAGCCAGATGCTGCTCACTGACATGTGGATGGGTCGTCTCCGGATGCGAAAAAATTCTGGCCTAAAGGTCATTCCTGTTTTAAAATAAAATTAACATTCAGAGGATTCTAATAGATGGTGACGGGGTTCACAAAAAATCAGTAATAACTGTCTAAAGTAACCGTATTTCAGATATTTATTTGCAGTGACATTAAGCAGGGTATATTCTTCCTGTGTTCAGTTTTTCAGATGGGGCTTATCGTAAGCCTAAGTTCAAAGCACACAGCTTAGATTTTTTTATTCCCTTTCTTAAAGTCCCCTCTGGCATCATTTATCAGAGCAAGAACTGAGCTAGGAGGTTAGTATGTCGCCCTGCCTGTATACTTGAGGAGTTAGTGAAGAGTTTTAAAGATAAATAAAGGAAAAGGAAGTGTAAGTGAATTAACCATTAGTGAAAGGTGCTGATCTGACAACCTTTCCCAGAACAGGCAAAGTAAGCAGCACAAATTTCCTCACAAACCCTTGCAAATCTTCCTGATGGCATCTGAAGGGACTGCTTTAGAGGGTTTAAAGGATAATTCAGTTTTCAAAGCTGTTACAGCTTTACTTCCACAGTTGACAAAACTGCTAACAGTGCAAAGTGAATTCTGAGATGTATTTGAGTCCCTGGCATGTTTCACCAAAGCAGTCACCAGTCAGAACATACCCAGCAATTGCCTCTCCCTCCTAGATCACAGAGAAATATTTTCAGTGAAGGGATTCTCTCTTCAGCACTAATTGCCTGTGTGAAAATTGGTAATTACTCAGCTGTGTTGCCATGTGAAAAGATGTTCAGTAATGACAAGAATGCTTAGGAGTGCACACATTGCTTCCAGACTGGCTCTTAATCCAGTGACAGTGATGAGTGGCTGATAGCATTCCTGTGCAAGACCTGTGCATACATGTTGTTCTGCTGCAGATAGAATCTTCTCCTATTTGGAGACATTCCTACCTATTTCCTGAACTCACAGGCCTATTATCCTTCGGAGGCACAGCTGCTTTGTTCACTGTTTAGCTTTGCAGAAATTCAGTCTAGGTACATGGAGGACAGTGTAGCAACTGATTTCCTACTACATGAATTCCACTTTTCAACACATTTCTTAAGCCCTAAAATAGACCTTTCTTTCATAATGCATAACTGAAGGTAACAGGCTTGTTTCAGCTTCTTCTAACATCAGGGCTTCACTAGGATCATTTACTCAGTTTCTAGTCTGTATTTTATTTCATTGAAGCTCATTAGCAAAACTTGTTTAAAGCTAGAGAAGGCTACAAGCTACATGAGGCAGCATGACAAAGAAATAAATTTGCAAGCATGAGTCATGGTTTATTTCCCAAGAACAGTTTTTTCCCTTTGAAACTGACAAATGGTAGAAAGTTTGAATATAATTATTTATATTCTTGCTGGGGATGTATGGCACCAATGGAAGGGCTAGGGGCAGCTGTTAATCCTACCTGCTCTTAAAAATAACCTTTCTGTGATGCCAGGTCTGCCTGTAACCCCATCTCCTTGGACCCATCATTTTGTGAGCACAACACCAGTGCAGTGAAGCTTTTCCAAGGCTGGGTGCAGCATTTGCATACCCTACCTGCTCCTCATTGTGTGCTTTGTATGGTTTCAAGAGCACACAAGCTGTCTGCTGATATGATGAGCACAACCATCCTCCCTAACCTGCCAAGAAGTTAACTATCTGGTTTTGCTCTCATTCAGGAAGAGATTTATCAGAAAATCATTCTCCATCAAATTGCAGCATAACCAGGAAAAGTTATTGTGCTTGTAAATACAGACTTTGCTTTGTTTTACTGCGATTGTCTATTCAGTTGTACTAATTGTTTAACCCAAGCATTGTTCATTACTTATAAATCCCAAAAAGGAAATTTTAGTGGTTTCTACACTCCAGTATCTAAGAGGGGGAAGGCAAAAAAGAGCTGGCATTAACATGACCATTACACAGCTGCCTTGTTACTGGAACAAAATCTAAGGAGACTGCATATCTGTGCACATCAGCATTTGCTTTTGCTGGCTTTGCCTTATCTCCTCAGATCCACACACAGTTGCACTTCATTGACTGCCAGTGTACATTAAGCATGGACACAAAGAGCTATTAAACCTCTCTGTAGAAATAAATACTCTCTGTGTGTCATTTATGCTGGTGTTTTGTATCGTGTAAAACGCAGACATTTTCAGGCCTGTACGCCCACATGGTCCCACCTACTCTTGACCTTATCTATTTTGTAAATATATTCTAGTATGTATCACTATGCACCTGGTGATGTGCAAGTAGATAAAACATTCAAGAGCATTCACAGCAGCACTAGTAGAAGTTACATGCTTTGATTCAGTGCTCTGGTAACATTACTCCCAATGACAAATACTTTATTGTCATAGAAACTCACATGTGCATGTATCTTTCTTTTCCTAAATTTCCCAAGGGAGTTGTTCTGTTTCATGCTAAGTAACCATTATGACCATAATCTGTTTTCTGTGATGATTATTGTTATCATTATTATTGCTTTAGGTAATTCTAGGAATTCTACTTCCTCCTTCAATCCTCAGCTTGGAGTTCAAGAACAAAGATGATATGCCCTACATGACCCAGGCCAACGAGATCCATCTTCAAGAAAAAGATCCAGAGGAACCAGAGAAACCAGTGAAAGAAAAAGATGAGGAAGACATGGAACTCACTGTAAGTGCTCACAATAAACCATCAGCCTCAACGCTGTCAATTTGTAATTTCTACTTCTGCAGGCATTGCAGAACATCTGATGGCTAAATATAGCACATGATAGGATTCCACACTTCACACACCCCTCTGTTCCATGGGACTCAAGCCACACAAGTTGCCAACATTTGCCCTCCATGTTGCAGCAGTGCATGGAGATGCAGTGCTGTAATATCCTCATATTTTGACTCAGTTTGATGCCACATTGTCTCAACTAAGTGAATTATATTTTAGAAGCACTCAGTCAAGATAGATGACCTCTCTGGTATGAAAAGGTCTCACCGCCTGTGGTTTGAAATGCCCAAAGATTCATGGAAGCCAGAGATATTTTTTTCTTTTAGTTGACTTCACTAGAGAGTAAGCAAGTGTGCAAACAGGCCAGAAAAATTATGAAAACTTAGTCTAAAATTCTTTTTGTATTTATGGTCATTGCCTTTCACACAAACACAGATCCAGGAGGGACTCATCAGTACTAGCAACATAGCTTTTGAGGAATAATTCACACCATGAAGAATCAGACAACTAAAGCTCTGAAAACTACAGAAGTCATCTACCTCATGTCTCTTGTTCTCACACTTTTTTGTTTGGGCAGTTATCATACAGGCTGTTACATCTGCCTTAGTATAGTTTGGTTTGGATTTGTTTGGGCTTGATTGTGGTGTCTTTGAAAGGCTTAAAACTCTGCCCCAGTTGGTCAGGATAGAGGCGTAAAAGAGATTTGCCTGATTAAATAAAAAAACAAAAACAGAAAAACCCAGACTGTTTCCCACAGGCAAACAGCAGGAGCTGCCCGCAGGACCCCGACTGCAGGCAGGCAGAAGGACCTGCCTACAGGACCCAATATGCAGGCAAGCCGAAGGAGCAGCCCACCAGACCCACCTACAGGACCCGTTTGCAGGCAAGAACCTGGCTGTTGGGAAGGACCAGAAGCCAGAATAGCAGCAATGGGACATTCTCTGCTCATTAGCTATTGATTGCAATTTACTAACCCTTGGCTTCTGACCCCCTGATGAAGTGCCTATTCAAATCAAATAAGCACTTTTCAAGCTGCCTTTTACCTGGCAATGGGGAGAAATTTGGGAAAGATGTGTTTTCCATCCCGCTGTAGTTATCCCAGCTCCTGGTTTCTTGTCTACAATACTGTTTCCTTTTTCCCTTCTGACTCCTGCTGCAAATAAGTGGTGTGTGCAGGGAACCTGCTATTCCAGATGAACCTTAGATGTTCCCTCTCTTCTCCCTTCCAGGTGCTGGCAGTCCTATTGCTCTGTCATTGACTCTTCCCTTAATTCCTTCAAATTCATTGTATCACTCAAGTGAAGTTTCAGGCACTTGAAACATTTTCTATAAAATAATATTTCTTCCTGTGGAGTCCAGCAAGTTTAGAAACAATATCTTTGGTCAGCACTGCTCACTTAGTATTTCTGAATATAATCTGTGCCATACTGTAGAACTTCTAACACAGCTGTTTCACTCAGGTGCCCCTCAGTGGTGAGGAGAGACGAATTGGTAGCAGAGAGATCTTTGCATGTCTGTGGCTAGATGCCACAGGCAGTTACATTTAGACACCTGACATATTTTAAATATAAGAAAATACTTTAGACTGAAGTTGCATACTGTTCCAGACGTAGTCAAATGATCTGGCGTAAGGGTCAGGTTTCTTTTCCACTGATCAGAGGATGCCTGAAAGATGTTTTGGGAAGTCCCTTTGTGACGTTTTCCCTTACCCATGGTATCCTTTAGTATATTAAGGATACCTTATAAATACTTCAATAAGATTAATAATTTATTGTGCTGGGATATCATAAATGTTTAATCCATTGCTGAACTTTGAATCAATAGATTAGTCATTCACCTAACCTGAGCTTTGTTCAGCATAAAGAGTAACAAAAGTGAAGTTTAAAAAAGCATTTTTATCTCAAAGTTCCTTTTCCGGCAAATAATATATAATTGAAATAGTCTTCCTGATTCTCCTTCTAACCATTCCCTATGAATACTTCTCAAGTGTCTGTATTCATCATGTTACACCCATATTCTTTCTGCTAAAATGAAGATAAAGAGGTCTCATCTAGGCAAGGTCTGTTCATTGATTTCCTGTGTGTCTTGCACTAAGCCCAGGTGACTAAAGACAGGGCAAGGACTCAGTTTCTTCTTATGTGCTGCACTTTTGCAGAGTGCATGAGGTACAGGGCCACAGTGATCTTTTCCCTATTTTACACCTCATTTGCACAGAATAATGTGATCAGCAGACTACAGCAACAGTGAAGTTAAGTCTCCACATGGGTGCATCTGCTGCAAGTATGTATTTGCTTTAGCTCCTCTTAAAGGGTCAGGTGGGTAACTGAACATGTGGGTATACTGTGAAGATGTGTTTATTCACTGTAAACTACTTGTCATTTACTGCTTTTAACTTTATAACAGATACATGTGAGTGATAGGCCCACATTTCTTTAACATCTAGATGCTAAGAAACAGGCTTATAGCAGCTACTCACAAAAACACATTTGAGTACTGCTCTTGTCAGTGCTCCTCAGCACCAAGAAATTTACCACAATTTATGTTTGGAGCTGACAGTCATTAATCCTGAATATTACACACAGAGAAGTAGAAGGGCATTAAAGTCTAACAGCCAGGGATATTTTCTATTTGTACAGTGTCCTAATCGAGGCCTTAATGGCTGAAATTCAGGTCAGTCAGAAACCTCAGAAGTCTCCCATCCTCCCAGAATAACCCTAATTCTGGAAGCCATAACTAGGAGCATCCTTAACCCTATTCGGTGCATTATTGTTTAGGTATTAGAGCTCCCCAGTAAATGGTTTCATTTCCGAACACAGAATAACTCATCTAAGTTCTTTAAAAGTTGTTTCTGTTGTTTTGTTCATTTTGCCTCGATTTTCCACAATGAATAGGAAGTTAGGGCTTCCAGAGCATCACTGAGTTAATCTGAGAATTTTTCAGCAGCAGCAAAGCTAGTTCTGTTGGCCTCTGGGATCACATGAATTCATCTTAGTCTTTTCTCAATGGCAAGAAATAACACAATATTAATCATATCATGAAAAATACAGTCCTTAGCACAGAAAAGTCTGAAGATCCAATGTCTATTGCCCCTGGCCCAACTTACCCTTCCCAGTGGAAGATGACTCTCACAGCACCTCACATGCCAGCAACCAGGCACCCCTTCAGCTCCTCTGGAAAATGGAATTGGGAGACACTGCTGGTGGTGTCTAGGCAGAAGTGCTGACCCTTTCCATAAGAAGAGGTTCTCTCTTCCTCCTAGGAGTTTGGAAATCCTCCCTACCACCACCACTACCACATATGGGCCCTGGCAAGGTCTAGTTCTTTGCCCTGCTCAGCCCACAGGATTTCTGAGCTCCTGTCATTTCGGTCCTGTTCCTCTGTGCTCACTGTAACCACCAAGCATGTGCAAAATCTAATTTTATATGTCTGTAAATCAAAGACATTACAACATTTTTCTACCAGCATTTCAGGGCAGAGAACAGTAATCCTGGAACAACTACCATGGGGGCAGCATTTTCACACACCGTGTAGGATCCAGCGGGGTGTGCTGAGAGAGGTGTTTCTACACAGCTATGTCTCATTTCCACACCAGTTCTCTGTGAACTGGGGTGAATCTCTATATAGCATGTAGATTTCGCTCAGGATGAAATTGGAAGAGCCTGTATTCATTCCAGAAAGACTGTAATTCCTGTTACTTAATTATGAAACACATAAACATAGTATAGGATTGTTAACATATACTAATGAAAAAATGCACAACCCAAAACTCTCCCCTGATAGTTCGTTATCAGCAAACAGTCCTCAATTACATAAAACAAAATCTGGCCCAACAATAACAACAAAAACCAGATTAATAAAATCACCATGTAAAAACTATGAAAATATCAATCCCTCCAGGCTAAAATGATGCAGTTGTACTGTACTTCACAATGAGGTTGAGCTGCTGTCAAGCTTACCTTGCATGACTCATGGTGAATCATGGACAAAATCATGTATTAGAGAAAGAGATGCCGCCCACACAGAGCAGTGTGTTGAGTTGTTCCCACCCTACTGCATCCCACTCCAAGGAAAACATTTGTTCACATTTGGCACTGCAATTATTCTGTTAACACAGTTACATAGGTTATTTCTGAATGTTTCTAATGGGGAAGCTTTTCAGTTTGTTAATACTGAGGTATAATTAACAGTCGGGAACATCAGGTCAAACCTAATCCCTAGCCATCTCAGAGAAATTCCCCATCTGTAGCTTGGGGGAGGGGAGAAGGTACTATTATATGATAGAACTAATTCAAAAATAATTTTAATGAGACAAAATTACCACATTATTATCAAGAAGAAAGCAGTAGCAAAAAGGAAATTAGAATTCATAAGCTAAAGCATAAATCCAGATATTGAAAAAGCATTATTATGAAAACATCCACAACTCACTGATTTCACTGAGAATTATGTCTGTCTCAAAATTTGTAAATTTGTAAAGTTGTGAAGGATCTGAACTGTAAAATAATCCCTTTCACTAAAGCACGGCATTGCTCATTTGTTAAAGGAGGCAGCATTCATTTTCATTCTGCTGCAAAATTCCTGAGCACCAGGGGACAGCAGAGACAAAGCCTTGGGAAAAGCTACGGACAACTCTGTAGCTCCAGATGGCAGTTTTACCAGAACAGCATCAGTAAGTAGAGAGAAGCAAACAAATTACTACTTTCTTGGGCTGTAGTGTTACTAAAGCATTCAGATTATATTCAAATTTCCCCCTCCCCACAAAAAACCCAATCAATGATACAGATCAAGGGATCACCTTGATTTTGTGGAGTTAAGGTAATGATATCTTCTGTGGAGGTTGTGTAGCTTCTGCTACTGTGGTTATATTGAGTAAGCCTCATAACCATAAAAACCCTTCTCCTCTGCTTAATAGTCACCTTGTCTTTTTCCTTTTTTATAAAAGTCTTGATGGACTTCCAAGGTGTTTTATGGGCTCTGTGAGAGCCAACAGGAGGTTTTAAATTTTTAATAGGTAATGTTTTATCTGTATTTATGGAAATAAAATTAAAAACCTTCAGCCATTAAAGCTAAAGGAAATAGGTTAACTTGGTCAAAGCAGGCTTTAGTTTTTGAGACAGTCCCAACAGGTTAGTTTCAGTGCAGTATACTTCTGTCCTGAATCTTTGTTGTACTTTATTGAAAATGTGCACGGCAACACCTGTATGTTTTCAGATTCAAGAATATAAGCCTCCACAAGGAAAGTAATAATACTAGAGGAAAAACTACTTACATAAATGAAATAAATAAATTAATTAAATTGAGAGGAGCCATATGGACCAAGCCCAGTCCTAATAATGTTACAAATATCTACACTGACTGAAAAAAGTTTACCATTACAAATCACTATTTCACAGGGAAAAGACTTATATGAATAGCTCCACATGAGGCTGGAAAAAGGAAGAAAAGGTTAAGTTGTGATTCTTATTTTTAAATATGTGAGAAGTGCATCACCAGTTCCTGCAGCGCTATAGAAACTGATCAGATAGCTCACCTGAAGCCAAATAGTTAACTATGTACTGTGCATCCTGTTGAGTTGGAGAGCACAAATACAGAGACAAGGAGGACCTTTTTTATAGAAAGACAACTATATGTCTGGCATCTAATTGTTCCCTTGGTTTTCCACCATTTAAGTCACAGATGAGGACAATGCTGTCTTCACGGATGGTGAAAGTTTGCTTCAGTTAACACAAAAGCACAAGGGCACCTTCATCTACTTGTAGGAAAGCATTATAGAAGCATTGAAACAAATGCATCATGATGCAGTCCCTGCATACTTAGATTTGTCTCAATTCCTGCAAACATTTCCTGTGCAGGGTGCTGCATCCACAAACTAAACAGCAAGAACTTGCAAAAGGCACAGTGGGCTAAAATCCAGTCTAAGTCTACTGTTCACCAAATAAGTGCTTCAGAATGAACATTTAATAGGTCACATTACACTTCAAATACAAAGGAACTTCTTTTAAGCACTAACTTCAGTAATTGTAGTTTAGTTCTTCCATTTCTCTGCAGCTGATAATAAAAATTAAGGGTAAGCAAACAAAATATTGCCTTATTTTGACTGTTAGGTTTGCACTCATAGTTGGGACTTCTTATGTATGTGCTTCTTGATCTCAGTGTAGCTTCTCAGTGGGTCTGATTTGCAAAAAAATGGTAACTGTGAGATCAAGCCTAGCAAAGGCAATGCATGAGCAGTCTGGAACTTCACTATGGAAGAAGCTAAAATCATGTACATGAATATTGCAATTCAAGACCTTTCTGCTGCAGTGAGCTTTACTAGTAAGTCCTCTTACATCCATGTAAGCTTCACTGTGGGATCATGGCCTGGGACAGATCCAGTGATTAACCTATAAAGTGCCACTGTCTCCTTTGCTTCTAGTTCAGTGACTATCAACTCATCTTTTCCCTTGTTGTTCTCTCTCAGTCTCAGCTTTATGAACTTCTCTTTGATTAAAACCAAAATGTACCTGTTTTCTGTCTGCATCTGTTTATAGTATAGAAGTACCACATAAAGCTGTTGTCAGGTAAAAGTGTTTCTGTCCATAGAGCAAAAATGAAAAATATTCTCCACACTTATTTTTTGTCAGGAATTACCCTCTCGAGCTGAGGGTTGAGGCTAAAGCCATAGCCTTCCATTTTCAAAGTATTAAACAGAAGCCTCCCTGCAAAAAGATTATTTGAAAGCAAAGTATTTTATGCCTAGCTGTGGTCACCTGGTTTTGTCTAGAGATCAAGAACAGTTTCCTATTGACATTTCAAAAAGTTGTGTAATTTTTCTTTCACAAGAAAGAAACATAAATATATCTTTCTTGTAGGCAATGCTCGGACGGGGCAATGGAGAGTCCTCAAGAAAGAAGGAGGATGAGGAAGTTCAGAGCAGGCACAGAATGATCCCCATTGGAAGAAAGATCTACGAGTTCTACAATGCTCCTATCGTGAAGTTTTGGTTTTACACCGTAAGAAGTCTTTCCTGCTATATTAATAATGTCTGTACAAATACTGAAGTTGGACTAAGATCATCTTTTGTGTTTCATTGATGTCTACATTTATATGTATTGGAGGGCTTATACATAAATAGTTTAATAAAAATATTTGGTAGAAGTCTGCTAGCATTGCAAGACTTTTAAAGATTACCATTTTGTTCAGGAAGTTAATGGCTAAAATTTGAATGATTGTGTATGTTTTTCTTTAAATAAAATGGTAAAGGGCAGTTTGCTGTAGTGCTCCCAAGGAATTTCCTATAGGAAACTTCAAAATAGGATTGTTTCCAATAGTAAGCCCAGTGGGAGGCTGGTCTGAGTCAGAATATGAATTATCTAATAACTGATGAAAAAAAGAAGTAGAGCACTTCTTTTCTTGGAACATTTTTATTTTTTTCTGTTTTGACCAGTCTGTGGAGAAAATGTGCAGGTAGGTACCCACAAGATGTCAAAGACATAATTGACGGCCAATGTACATTTTTCAGGGACAAATTAGGTTAAGTCAGTATATTCACAATGTTAGAAAGAAATTAAGCTTCAAGAAGGAGCAGAATAAAATAATATCATGGATTTCAACTACAGCAAAACAGTACCAAAGACTTCACAGGGTTTTCTCACAGCTAAATTAATAAAGTTATATTAAAACTACTATGTGGATAAAAAGCTTTTTGACAATTAGTCCTCAAGAGTAGATATTAATTATTCAGTATTAAGCTGGAAACCAGGATTATTCTTCTATATCAAGTGCTATCTCATATTTTTATTCAAAACTTGGATGATGGAGTAGAGATTCGGTATTATTTTAGTTATTATTTAGTTGTTATTAGTTATTTTGCAAATTACACTAGAATGTAGAAGGATAAGACTAAAAAGTTCACAGAAAGTGATCTTTTCAGTCTTCTTAGCTGGAGTATTCCATCCCAGTTCAGCTTCTGCATCATGTGACAAGTGTGGACTGGTTTGAAAGACCCCAAAAAAGGAGAATGTTTCAAGTTTGTAAAGCTTGATTAAAGGGGAGAGATTAATGAAGCAAGAGTGTTTTCTCTGTTTAAAAAAAAAAGTCTGCAGAAGGAATGTATCAGTTATTGAATATGTACCTCAAAATCCTTACTGAATAGGATAAAAAATAACACCCAGACAGTTCTAGGTAAGAAGTTAGGAAACAGTTTCTAACTGCTCCAAGAAGTACTGTCATGAAGTGTGTGATGACATGCTAGATTTCCCATTATTAGTGATTTCTAAACTATCTTAATCAAGACATACGTTCATTATGTTATACTGGAATTAATCGTGCCTCAGCCCAATAGAGGGTTTCAGGTGGTTTTTCCCAGTCATATTTTCCATCATTCTGCTGAAAGCACAGCAAATCACAAAGAATGGATCCTTCTGCAAGTGACTTCTTATAAGAAAAATTGCCTTGCAGATGTTAGGAACAACTCACATCAATCAAGTCTTAACTGTGGTGGATGCTGTAGACTAGCAGGGTTTAACAACTTGGAGTAATTTATTGCTCAACTCAGTGGCCACTGAACATTAATCAAGCCCACAAGTCCAGAAACTACTCATCAGCACCCTAGTCTCATTATCAATTGCAGTGTGTATTATGCACAAACAGAAAAGTCTTTACATTGCAGATGGAAAGAAGCATCCTGTTAGTTCAATTTTTAAATGGGAGAGAGAAATCAATATTGGATTTCCATTTAGGCTTGTTCCTACAGTTTTATGTCCTGAGGCAGGTCTCAATCAAGGTCATTTATTAAAACTGGATCTTGGATACACTGAACCTGGAGAGCAAGTTAAGGTGGATTCTGGCTGCCATGCTTGACCTGTTGTGTATATTGAGAACTCCTGGAGACTCAAAGCAAAACACGTTTCAGAGAGGGATTAAAATTGCACAGCCTATCACATTTTGCAAATACACAGGCACAAATATTATTCATGGATTTCAAAAGAAATCATTAAAATTTTACATTCCGCAGTCCAAAATGTATGTAAAAGATCCTATGGCTATTGTATGCCACTTAAAACAATTTGAATATTCTGCATTTACTTATCTCTATTACTATATAGTTGTATTCATCTTCATTCTTCAAATACACAAGAGCAAGTTAAATGAGATATTTTAGTAAGTAGCATTTGGCTCAGCAGACACTAGACAACTTTGTCTCAAAAAAAATCCCAAAACAAGCCAAACAAAAAAACCCCAACCAAACAAAAAACAGTACAAACAAACCAATGAACAGCTCCCCACCAACTTTAGCCTTTCTCTTTAGTCACGCAACAATTTCAAAAGTCAACTGCTCTGTTGTGTTTTGTGGCTGTTGCATTGGAAACCATGATGCAAATGTTTCATCCCACAGATTGCTTGAGCAGAAGAGGATGATCTTCTCCTACTGTTGACTACTCCCACTGTCCTAATATCAAAAAACACTTGCAGCAGTGTTAAAATAGCATAATAAAAAGTTGAGTTTTATTGGAAACTTCCTGGTGGTGATGTGCTCACATGGCATTGGATTTCTACAATTTTTATAAGTTTAACAAATTAGCATAACTAACAAATATTGTCCAATTAGAAGAGTAGTTGGTAAGGTTATTTTCTCTGGGTACTGCCCCACTGGAGTTGATCTAGGGCTTCCTTGCCCCATTTCATATTGTGTCTCCTCAGATTCTGATCAGAAAACAGAAGCCAGCTCCTTGTCAGACTTCTTTTTCTTAAGAATAAGACAGAATAAGAAATAAACAGTATTTCAGGAATGTGTTAGAAGGTTAACTTTCTACTCTAAAATCTAAGAGAAATGGTAGCAAAAATACTAGGAACTATATAACTATTTAATAGTAGTCTAAAAATCTACAAATATATGAAAAATACATAAAAAGCAAAATATTTAGGCATTGCTACTACTAGCATTAACTGAGATAGTAGTAGGAAGTAAGAATTTATGATCATTTAATTATTGCAATCAATCAGAAAAGAGGAGGGTGATCTCCTTCTAGAAGCATTAACCTATTGGTACAATTTCCAGGTGTGTCCTCTACCACAGTGAGTATTCCAGTATTTTCTATGGAATGGGACTGCATCCATAAAAAGGCCTGGTGCAATCCACCCATTTAATTTCTAAGTAGGAACTTCTTTCCTTAATTTCTTCAGTCCTCAATGGTGACAATGGCAGCTCCCAGCTCTTTGTTAAGCCAGGCAAAAGCAAGAAAAGACAGGGTTCAGCTACTTCTGTAGAGGCACTTTTAAAGAATCTTAAATACCAGCTCAAACAGCTACACTGAAGTTTGACCACAGTCTTGGATCAGTGTCGCCTCCGGGAACGTGAGAGCAAGTTAGAAGTGTGGGGAGGGAGGAGACTGTCATTCACCCTGTCACTGACAGGCTAATTTCTGGGGTCAAAGTGGAGACATTTCAGTATAAGTTTACTCACAAATCAAGATTCTTTTCTCTTTTGTCAAGTAAAAACATTTTGCAATTTTGACTAAGTTTGAATTGACATAAAGAAACCCACCAAAACCAAAACCAAAAAAAGCCAGTATTTCAAAAGAAAACCTGGAAGAAGCAAAACCCCCTAGTTACAGTTAGATTCTTGCAGTTTCTGTCATTTTTGTAACCTCTTTGCCCTCATTCTTTTGCCATACTGACTGCAAGTGCTCACCAAAGGCTGCTGAAGCAGATCAAAGTAGATTTCCTGTAATTAGTAATCAATAAGGCCTAAGAGGAGTGTTAAATAACACTATCACCTGGCTTTTTGCTCTGTATTAGAAGGTGCTATTTTCACTAGGGAGGTGTGTATCCAGTTCTGCCTGCCCAGACAGAGGTTCTCCTGACTCCAGTGTTGCCCTACGTGTTGGTCTACATTGTTCTCCATTTCTTTTAGGAGTGGTAAGGGAAGAGCAGCCTCCAATGACTGTGCATTGCAATCCATCATCCCTCACGGACTGAAAGACAAATGAGATCATTTCCTCCTCTGTTTTATGCAGACAAGAAGTAGTGCTTCAACTGTCTGCTTCCTCTAAACTGATAGTTATGGCCAACAGAACAAATTCTCTTGAGTGTCCTCAGCCAGCAACTGGAACAAAGCCAGAATCCTGTGGGTTTCACAAAGAGTGGAAGTGACATTCTCTAACAAATACAATAGAGCTCTAAACTCTATTCTGTGATGTGCAGAGCATTGGAATAATCCTACCCAAAAGTCTCAATGCCCTTTGTGGCTGTTTCAGCTTACATGTGAGCCCATGTGCGCAATAGTGAGTATCATACAGCTGAGATAAAAATTGAAATTCAAATATAGATGTATGTATTACAGCTTTCTGTCACAATGACTGAATGTTCATGCACAGAACTGAGTCATCTTTTCTCTGACTTATATTTAGCCTTGAGATGCATTTTCTTATAGGGCTGCTGTTTGAAAGGCAAAGTAGACAGGAGGCTGGATTCTGCCCTCCACGAACCAGAGTGGAATCCTTGCTACAGACCATGCTCCAGAATGACACTAGGGTTTCTCTGAACTTTAGGAACTTGATGATGCAATTTGCCTGACATTGTCTTTTTTGACAGACCATTTAATTACATTCAGCATGCAGAAAAACAAAGAAAAATAAACTAAAAACTGAATTCACTTTTCCTCTGGATCAAAACTTAACCTGGAAGGTGAATATATTAGGAAGGAAAAGAAAAACATTCACACTTAAAAATTTGCAAAAAAATATAAGTCAAATGACTGCATAGCTGTGCCTGGCTCCTTGCTGCAGCAGTGTGAGTATGAGTAGCAGTGTCTTGGGGAGGAAACATGCTTTAGGCTAGGTCAGTACTACACTGGGTAAGAAGACCTCTGATAATGCCTAAAATCTGGACTCAGAATGCCAGACTCAGCTCAGATTAGGTGAATGGCGGGGGGAACACAAAGAAGGGGTGTTAGAGGACTAAAGGCTTTTAGAAGCAGATGACGGAGAAATCTAACATAACTTATTTAATTGGGTAGTTGACACAGTGCTATTAGGATTGCCTTCGCTATGGGATGATCCAAGGGAACTGCATTAATAAAGTCTTTTTGAAGAGATAGTTATAACTGGATATATGTGTATGTATTTTGCAGAATCCTTACAGTATGTGACTTAATGTGAGCTTTCTCAGACAACCCAGGACAGTCTTATTGTTCTTTTGTCTGTGAAAGCCTGGTTACAGTGGAATCAGGAATATCAAATCATATCCTAGTTCAGTTGTATGGACAGTGACAGCTGATACTCATATTTTTTCTTTACAGCTGGCATACATAGGCTACTTGATGCTGTTCAACTACATTGTGTTGGTGAAGATGGATCGCTGGCCATCTATTCAGGAGTGGATTGTCATCTCATACATTTTCACTCTAGGAATAGAGAAGATGAGAGAGGTAAAGTATCCCCAGCCAAGAAATAGTAAAAAAGGAATAAGCATGGGTTTTGAGGGGTTTTTTTTCATTTTAATATCTTTCTTTATTATTTCTCTGAGGGTTCATTTTTATGAATGAGCGTATCATAAAATTTCCCTTTTTCAGAAAGGCAAATGGATTGTTAAAAATAAAAAGCAGGAAAAAATATCTATCTTCTTTAAAATTAGTAGTTTCTCCTTCTTCTTTTCTTTGTTTTCTTTCTTTCTTTCTTTCTTTCTTTCTTTCTTTCTTTCTTTCTTTCTTTCTTTCTTTCTTTCTTTCTTTCTTTCTTTCTTTCTTTCTTTCTTTCTTTCTTTCTTTCTTTCTTTCTTTCTTTCTTTCTTTCTTTCTTTCTTTCTTTCTTTCTTTCTTTCTTTCTTTCTTTCTCTTGCCTTCCTGCCTGCCTGCCTTCCTGCCTTCCTGCCTTCTTTCCCCTTTCTCCCCTTCTCCCTTTCTCCCTTTCTTTCTTCCTCCTTTCCTTCTTCTCCCACAAAATTTCTGTATTCAGTGTGATGCTCCTTTAAAAGCATTCACAAGTACAAGGGGATCTGACAAGCCTTAAAGGTCAGCAAAATTCCTTAAAAAGTGACTGTTTAAAATTTTTTTTGATGTGTCAAGCAATAGTGTGCATCTGCCTAAGGATGCAAAAGCAGACACATAGAGCACAGACAGAGCATTTAAAATAGCACTCCGTCTATAAAGTGAGTGAAGTGGCTCTGTTAACCCTGCCCCTCATGGTCTCTCCCACCTAATGCTGTCCTCTTTCACTTAGCCAAAGGTCCATTTATTCCACAGTGACACCAGAGGCCCAATTCAGCCCTAATGTGAGTGAATGTGAGTCCCATTAACCTCAGCTGAAATAGCACATTTGTACCCTTGGGCTGAATCTGTTACCAGTTATGTTTGTACATTCTGAAGCCAGTGCTCTGGAGGACTAGACTAAAAATGGGCTTCAAAGACGGGTTTCTGACATTGTATGGTAAATGCTGCGTAATAAATAAAAAGAACAGAGGAAAAGACCCTACTTGAGTGGCCCATGAGTGTGGCCATGAGTACATGTCATTAAGCAGAAGAGAAAGGAAAGCAGTTGCAGTAGCCACACGAGGACTCTTCAACTCTGATGGAGCCAAGGCACTGCTGGCTCAGCAGGTAGGAGGCTGCACTCAGGTATTGTGTGACCTGCTTTTTGCCTAATCATCCACCCCAAACTGACATTTCCACAAAAGTTTACCAAGAACATTTGTCCAAATTGATTTCTAAGCAGATGTTTGAATTGTTCACAGATGAGCCCAAAATTCATTCCAAAAACAAATTCATCTTTTTTGAGGAACTGTGTATGTTCAAATGTTCTTGGGCTAAATACAGAAAATGAAAACCAACAGCTTGTTAACTCTCTAAATGGTAGGAGTTATTCATGGAGATCACTTGAATAATAGTTTTAAGAGTAGTTTGGGAAAACAATCTAGTTACACAAATGATCTTGCAAGAAGAATGACAATAAATTCATAAGGTAAGATTATTTATTTTTGTGACCTTTATTCTTGGCTGTGTAACCTAATTTCCAAAAACAGGCCCAAGTAGTATCGAGTATCTCTGTATTAAATTTTTGATGCAGACCTTTCTGGTTATTAATTATTTCTTGGTCATTTAATATACATTTTAATGTAACTTTCTGTAAACATATAGCTTCTTTAAATATAAATTTTCTGATTTAAAAAATCTTTCCATATTTTACCATCCATTCCAAGATCCTGGGTAGGGTTAATACATTTGAAAAACAGAAATACGTACACATATTTCTACTGATTTGGTGAGGATTTAGACTGAGTCCTTTGTCCACTTTGTCCTTTAAAGTCTCTTGCACATAGATACATGTTAAGAATGATTGAAGGTTTCAGGAGAAAAATAACAGAGAGTATCTGTTTGAGATATTTGGATGATAAGGATGATAAGGATCTATCAGCTTTTGTTTTGGCCTTTGTGGCACATATCTTTCTGTTTACTACAGATTTCTTAACCTTTATATGAAAACAGCTCAGCCCCCTCTCCTCTGCATTTCCTCTGTCCTTCAGATCCTCATGTCAGAGCCTGGGAAGCTGCTGCAAAAAGTCAAAGTTTGGCTCCAGGAGTACTGGAATGTTACTGACCTCATAGCTATCCTCCTGTTCTCTGTTGGGATGGTTCTCCGTCTGCAAGACCTGCCCCTCCGGAGCGACGGCCGCGTCATCTACTGCGTCAACATCATCTACTGGTACATCCGGCTGCTGGACATCTTCGGCGTCAACAAGTACCTGGGGCCCTACGTCATGATGATCGGGAAAATGGTAACAGCACTGGGCAAACCTCTTCTCCTTGGCAGCGTGTTCTTGGCTCAGTGTCCTTAGCCAGTGGCACTGCTGCAGATCCACCTGTATGATTTTTACATTAGTGTTTTCATGTAGGCTAGAAATCAGTGCTTTGTTGAATCAAAACCTCCAGAATGAAGGATTGGATTTTTTCTCTTCTGTTAGATGATGTATCATTTTTCTTTCTCTGACATCACTCTTCAACAGCACAGCCACCCTACAGCCCTGTGTGCCTCACTTGCAGAAAGTGCAAAGGAGATTTGGTGATTATAAAGGAAGGTTATTTGTTAAGGTAAAGAAAAAATTGTTCAGTTGTGTAGCACTTTGAGACTCTCAATGTGCTGTGATAGCCATGGTGTGTTCAAAACTATAATGGTTATGGTTAAGACTGAGCCTTCTACACTTTGATCCACATCCACATGTTCTTCCATCATTGAAGTTCAGGTGTGTCCTTGTGACAGGAGAAATCCATTTAAATAAGTGCAGCCTCTGTGCCCTGGCTACATCAATCGTACACACCATAGCAGGAATATTAACAGCTTGTGTAATAGTAAATGCATGCACAAGGAATCAAGAGACATTTACTTCCACATGCTTGGCTTTTGACTTTTCAATTTTCAATTTTCATGTTTCCATTGAAGTATTGGCAATTAAGCAGCATTTCACTTGTTTCAGTTGAAGAAAATGGCTGGATTTGCAGATGCACATGCACATATGTCTGATATTTGGATACCTGCACATGTAGCTGATACATGTGTTCACTTTTCACATACAGTATCTAGCTTTTCTTGTGAAAATCATGTCTGTTTCATGCATTTTGAGGTTTAAGATTTGGGGTTTTCTAAATAGATTAAAGCTGCTTGAAATTCACTTTAAGTAAAAAAAATAAAATTAATATTAACTCCTCTAGATTAAATACTGCTATCTGTTTGTTATGGGACAATAATCAGCAAGTCCAAACAGGCTGTCTGTTGCATTTATCTCACAATGGTCCTTAAAGAAAAGCTTCAGCCATCCTCACCATCATAAGAAAAGGGGACAAGTATGAGTGCATGGACTACAATATCTCCTTAGTCACAACAGGCTCAGTGAGCAGGAGTAAAACTGAAAGGCAAAATATACATCCAGTTACACACCCTATCCAACAGGGAACCATTGTCTTATCCCCTCAGCTTCCAGCATTCTACTGCAAGCTGGGTTTTTGACAAAGAAAAAGGAGCTTAGTGGAAAAAAAGCCAGGGAGAGAGACTGAGGGAAAACAGGAAAGTGATAGTTGAGTTGTTATGTCCTGGAAAAGGGATTTTGAAGTGCCCTTCCTCCAAGAAAGCATAAAGGAGGTAGACATGAGGTTTTGCAGAGCTCCAGAGTGAAAATACTCAGCAGTTCTTGTTGGAGGTTATTTTAAAAGGACAGCAGGACCAGAGAAAGGAATACAGATCACAGAGAAAACACTGTCTTAGCAGGTTTCTTTCCTGCCATATTTGGACTCTCCTGCCAGTGGATCTGGTGGTCACTGGGGCTTACACAATACACAGTGTATAAAACTTCTGAAAAAAACAGCTACCCCTCTACTCTGCTTTATTTTTCACAGCTACATGGGCTTAAAGTTTCAGAACTGTGGTGCTAACACAGGCAGAGTGAGCAACAGTTCAATAATAGAGGGGCCATGTGCAACAAACTTCTAGTAGTCAGTGTTACAGGTGGCTGATAGGAGCCCAACTCCACCAGCAGTACAAAGAGTGGTTCGTTTTTCTGCTATGTCATGCAGGAAGGAAGTGATTGAAATTAATACCATTTTCATTCCTTTGTCACTTTCACACGTGTACAACAAATCAAACCTCACTCCACTTTCTGTGGAAACCGAATGCAGGAAGATCTCTGTGTGCTCAGTATCTACATTAGAGGGTGTTGAATTCAGCAGCCATATGTTCTGAAGCTCTGGGCAGCTGTTAAAGGAGGCAAATTCTTCTGTTTTGTGCCTTCCCGCTGCTTGGTTTTCATCACTGTCCAACTTTCCCTGCACTTTCAGCCACTCTGGCACATCCCCTTTGCCCACACATGCAATACACAACCAGTGTGAGTTGCACAGATCAGCCTCTCATATCTATTTTCTCACCGGCTTACTCTCTTGTGCACCTCATGCACTCCCTGGAAGCTGCACCTGCTGACTCTAGGCTGCTCCATGGGCTCTCTTGTGCATTTTTGTTTAAATCGTGTGTCTCTCTACCTCCTTGTGTTCTTCCAAATAGTGTTGAAAGTTCAGTTCAGCACTGTGAAGGACATAAAGTTAGTTATACATATTTCTACAGCATAAGCACATCACAACGACTGAGGTGCTCAACAGAACATATTTAAGGCATGACACCGTTTCTTAAGCTTCTATTGTGAGTTTTAGACACAGGACGAAAAGGATGGCTTTTTCTATCTTTCCAGTGTTGAGGAGCTTTCTCTTCACCTGCCTCTACACTGCAGTCAACAAAATACCCATAATAAGTTTTACCTCTGGCCACTTTGAACAAACATGCAAGGGAAATTAAACAAGAAGCAGGAATGGGCTTGAGTGTTTTAAAAGCAATAGGTTAAAGCAAAGATGAAGATACAAGGAGGAAACTGAATGGCCAAGCTTATTATTATCTACTGATTTCAGTAACAGAATATGCTTCTGCCTTTCTGAATTCTGCACAGTGATAGATCTAATTTCCTTTAGGAAATTTCAGGAATTAAATTGAATTAAATGACTGTGGAATGTCAAGAGAGTCAGAGGTATATCAGTTCCTTTAATGTGTAGAAATATCTGCTTTTTAGCAAAA